>CM060945.1:18137951-19387951 GCA_030765085.1 Allium cepa
AGCACTTGTCTTAGTGGTTGATCGGTTAGAACCCTGATGGAGTGAGACTGGAAGTAGTGTCGCAGTTTTCGTGACGCGATCAATAAACAATATGCTAATTTCTCAAGTTTAGGATATCTGGCTTCTGCCCCTGTAAATCTCTTACTTACAAAGTAAACCGGGCGTTGTGTGCGGTCTTCTTCTCTTACCAAGGCGGCGCTTAGAGCATGAGATGATACAGCGAGGTATAGGTATTACACTTCACCTTCATTTGGAGTTGAGAGTACTGGTGGTCTCTGAAGGTGTTCGATTAGGTTGAGGAAGGCTTTTAAGCATTCGTCGGTCCACTCGAACTTCCCTTTGTCTTTCTTGAGTGCTTCGAAGAAAGGGACACACTTGTCAGTTGCCTTGGAAATGAATCTGCTTAGGGCGGCCACCTTTCCGTTTAGGCTCTGCATTTCTTTTCGAGTGGAAGGTATCCTTATTTCTTTTAAAGCCCGGATTTGTTCAGGGTTTGCTTCGATTCCTCTGGCGTGGACGATGAATCCTAAGAATTTTCCCGATGATACTCCGAAGGAGCACTTTAGAGGATTCAGCTTCATTCCATATCGGCGAAGTACCCGAAATGTATCGTCCAGATGGCTTACATGGTCGTTGGCTTTCTTGGACTTTACCAACATGTCATCCACATATACCTCCATAGTTCGTCCTATCAATTCTGCGAACATTTTGTTGACGAGGCGTTGATAGGTAGCTCCAGCATTTTTGAGTCCAAAAGGCATGACTTTGTAACAATATAATCCGCGGTCGGTGATGAAGCTAGTGTGGTCCTGATCGGGAGCATGCATGGGAATCTGGTTATATCCGGAGTATGCATCCATAAAAGATAGGAGTTCGTGTCCGGCTGTGCTATCCACAAGTTGGTCAATTCGGGGAAGTGGGAAGCAATCTTTTGGGCAAGCGTCATTCAGATTGGAGAAGTCAATACATGTTCGCCACTTTCCATTGGCCTTTTTTACTAGCACTGGGTTAGCGATCCATTCTGGGTAGATGGCTTCCCGTATGAAGCCATTAGCAAGTAGATTCTTTACTTCCTCATCAAGGGCTGCCGATCGCTCTGCCCCCATGCTCCTCTTTTTCTGCTTTACTGGTACCTTGGTGGGATCGATGTTCAACATGTGGCATGCTATGTCTGGGGAGATTCCTGTCATATCGGCATGGGTCCACGCAAATACATCTAAGTTGTGGCGGAGAAAGTCAATGAGTTGATCCTTCAATTCCGTTTCCAGCTGAGATCCGATTTTTAATAGTCTACTTGAATCATGCTTATCTACCGATACGAATTCCATAGCCTCTGCAGGCTCGGCGGTAGCCTCCTCCTCTTTATCCCTGGGGTCTAGTTCATTGAAGGGATCGCTTGTGTATCGAAGAGGAGGGGCTTTCTTTAGTTGCTATGCCTCCAAGCTTTTCATGCAGAGAGTAGTCTCTGCATCTTTTCCTTTATTCTTTCTGCGGTTATTGCGAAGTTCAGTTACGTAGCAGTCTCGGGCAGCATCTTGATCTCCTTCTACTTCTCCTACTCCGTTGTCTGTTGGAAATTTCATTTTCAGGCACCAGGGGGCTAATACAATCTGAAAGTCAGACAAGGCTGGTCTTCCCAAGAAAGCGTTGTAAGCCGAGTGGTTTTCTATTAGTACGAACGTTTGTTTTCGCACAACGGAGCGGGGATGACTTCCTATTTCGACGAAGAGGTCAAGTTGCCCGAGGGGCATTTTTGCATCTCCAGTGAAACCGTGCAGTGGTTTGTCACAGGGGGATACATCCTTCATTGATAACTTCATTTTGTCGAAAGCATGTTTGAACAGGATATTTACGGAGCTTCCCGTGTCTATTAGAATCCGAAAAACTTTAGCTGGACCAAACCAGGCAGAGATGACCATGGGATCCATATGTGGGTACTGTCTTCCTTCCAAATCATGCCTACTGAATACAATGTCATTGTTTTCTTTTCGTTTCGGGTGGCGTTCCTCCGTAATGGAGTTAACATATCCTTCGGCATTTCTAAGCGACTTGCCGTACCTTTCCATCTCTGCCCAACTTCTGTCGGCGATGTGTGGTCCTCCTGAGATGGTAAGGACCACTATCTTATCTTGACTAGAGCCACTGGTGTTGTGATTGTTGCGATTCCCTCCGCCTACTTCTGGGAGGGGTTGCTTTGAGTTCTCATTGGCAGGAGTTGGAGTCCTGTTCTGACCTTTCACATAACGTTCCAGTCTTCTTCTTCTAATGTGTTCTTCGATCAAGTCCCGAAGATGGTGGCATTCATTGGTGTCATGTCCGTGGGATTCGTGGAAGCGACAGAACTTTCCGGACTTGAGTGCGTTATCTGATTCTTTCTTGTGCGGGGGGCGCTTGTATCCGAGTTCGCCCTGAGTGGCTAGGTAGATGTTTTCGATTGTTTCATTCAAAGGAGTGTAGGAGTCAAATCTTGGCCCTGGTCGATATTGGCGCTTCTCAACCTTTCTGCCCCCAACATTGTCTCTAGATTCATTTCTTCGAGCGTCCTTAGCTGCAGTGGGAACCTTGTCCTGAACTATCTTGCCTTGTTGCCCTGACTGCCTCTCCGTAGCAGCGTCTTCAAGTCTCATATACTTTCCAGCTTCATGGAAGAAATCAGGCAAGGTAGCTGGTTTTTCCTTAGTTAATCTTCTGGCAAACTTGGTGTCTGGATGTACACCACTACAGAGGGCCATTAGAGTGAGTTTTTCATCGGCATCTTGAACTGCTGCCGCTGCGGCGTTGAACCGTGTTAGATATTGTTGCAGCGTCTCTCCGGATTTCTGTTTGACATTGGATAGAGAATAAGCATCCTTGGGTTGTTCCACATGGATGCGGAACTGGCTAATAAACCTTTCTTTTAACATCTCCCATGAGCTGATGGATCCTTGGGGTAGATGGCAGAACCAGGAGGTAGCTAGATCTGATAGGAATAGCGGAAAGCATTTACATAATACTCCTTCTGTTGCTCCACTCATGAGCATATGCTGGGTGTATCTCTGCAGGTGTACGATGGGGTCGGAAGTTCCTTTGTAAGGTTCCATGGTTGGCATTTTCCATTCCCGGGGAGTGATGGCAGTTTCGATATTTCGGGTAAAGGGACTGGTGACCCTAGCGCCTATTCCCCGGTCCCTTTGCTCCCGTTGGACACATTCTCTGAATAATCGTGCCATTCGTTCGTTAGAACTTGGAGCGGACAAAAATGAGCTCGGTTCTTCCCTGCGGGATCTATCTCGTCCAGATGACCTGTAGGGATGGTACAGTCTATCACTTCTAGCATTATCCAGTGGTTGTCTTTGGCTGCTTGGATGCACGCTAGGACCAGCTACAGTTGCCCCCTGCCTTAATCTTCCCCTGTGGGGTTCTGTTTCGAGCACATCCATGGGGTCAACTTCGGGCTGGGTTCTAGCTCGGCTCCGTTCAGCGGGGTTTCTATGATTAGGTGGCATGACTGGCTCAGCTACATCCGACCCTCGCCTGGTGCCTCCCCCGCTAGGTTCGGTTCCAAGGGCTTCCTCGAGTCGGAATTCGGGCTGAGTCCGGGCGCGGCCCCTATCATCGTTGTTCCTGTTGATAGCTTGTTCGAAGAGTGAAGACCTTTGTTGCCTCTGGGATCCTCCGGATTGGGATTCACCCCATGATTCAGTGTTGCGGTTGGACTCTTCAGCATCCCTTAAGCGTGTCATGAGTTGGTCCACCAAAGTTTCTTGTTGGGATGTGAAGCGGTTAGTTACTTCAGCCACAACCCTGTCCAGATCTGCCCTAGTGATTGGTTGTTCCGTTGCGGGACCAGTTGGATTTTCCTGATTTTCATCTGGTACTGCTGTTGAAGTGGGCTGATCTGTGATTGCTGGATCTGGAAGGCTGCTAGTTGCGATGTTCTTTCCTTTGTTAACATCCCTTCTCTGTTTGGAAGGCATGATTTCTAAGCAACGAGTGATGTTGTTAGGAAGAAGGTTGAGTGGGAGAAGATGAAGCTTGAGTTCTGAAGATGAAGTCTGAGTTCAGTTCTCAGTGAAAGCACCAAAAATGTTTGCACAAAAAATGGACAAACACCTCCAAGTCGTATTATTTAGTTGATTATATGTGATTTTCAATGATTTTAGATGAGTATGTAAATATGAAAGAAGTAGGGGCTGAAATGTAAAAGACACACAGATTTATAGTGGCTCGGCCAGAATGTGCCTACGTCCACTTTATATGTTATTATCTTCTTTCTTTCAGATTACAAGTACAATGCTTCGTATATCAGTATATGAAAGTAGTTTGAAAGTTCCTTCCTTGCTTGAGCTCTCAAACTTGTCTGCCATTGTTGTACCCCTGCCCCTCTATTTATAGAATGAGGTTGAGGGCAGGGGCCTTGGAAGCATATAGCTGCTGGTGGGCCCGGGCTGAAGCAATCTGGACTGGCAATCTTCTGGTTCGGCAAGGCTTCATTCGGCTATGAGCTTGGACCGGTGGTAGGTGTGCATGTGGACCGGCAGGGGAAAGGAGAGGGTTGGTTCGGTGCTTGCCTGGTCCGGTAGTAGGAGTGTGAGAATGTGGACCGGTAGTCGTTTGGTCCGGTTATGTAGGTGGTTCGGTGGCAAGGTTGGTTCGGCAGGGGAGTTGGAGTGGTGGTATAAAGGAGCCGAATGAGATGGGGCCGAATGAAGTGGGGGCCGAGTGAAGTGGAGCCGAATGAAGTGGGGGCCGAGTGTTGTGGAACCGAATGAAGTGGGGGCCGAGTGAGCTTCTTCATGGAGAATATTGGAAGGCCCTCTAGGTTAGTATTGAGCTTCTTGGCTGTTGAACGAAGTAGAGGTTGCTTGCGAGCCCGAGTGAAACTGCGGCTTCTTGGTCTTGAGGTCTTCTGGGTGAAAATTCGCCCAACAGGAAGGACCATATGTAATAGGTCAGAAGCTTCTTGACGGCACATTCAAACTCACCACTGTTGAAGGAGATCAAATTCCAAGGGCATGGAACAGCAACCATTTGCGTCCATACTTTACTTAAAAATTTTGTTGAAATATTGTAAAAAGAATTATGAATGTATGATTCTTGTAATTGAAAGCAATTGTAAAACTGATGCAAGTAAATAATGAAAGAATATAAAGTGGATGTAGGCCCAATTTCCTGGCCGAACCATATAAATCTTGTGTTCCTTATTATTATTACATGTTTGCTTTACTTTCGATATAAAAAGTACATAGAATGTATTGCTGAAATGTCGATTTAAATTTTTGCAGACAATGGAAGTGAAACTTGCACATAAAAAGACCAAGTGATTCTCGCCAAATTTCAAGTCACAAAAGCCCTGAATTCAAATCCTAGATAGGAAGTACTTCAATTGAACGGCCTACGATTTCGACAGAAACGGGTCTTTGCTAATAAATTGAGATCGTTTGAACAAACAAACGTCCAATTAAGAAGCTAGTGCTCGTTCTCACGAAATTGCCTAACAATGAAGCGCACTTCCTTGGATTAAACAAGTTACTTGTAAAAAAAAAGGGGGGGCAGAGGATCATTGAAAAGGCATAAGCAAGTGAACAGAGGAACAACCAAAGCCATCATCGGCAGCACAAGTCCTCTTCGGAGACACAACTCTTCGGAGGATAAAGACCTCTAATGGGTCATACGCCACAAAAAAGAAAGTTCTCTACTCAACAAAAAAAGATTGGAGGAGTCATGACCCTCCAACCATGAGAGAGTAACTTCCAGGCGATGAAAACCCTCTCTGAGGCACATTTCACCAGGAGTTGAAGTGTTATGACCGCTCTTCGGGATTTCACTTCACCAGAGTTGAAATGCAAACAAAATAAAAGCCCTCTTCGGAGGCCCATTTCACCAGGAGTTGAAGCGTTATGACCGCTCTTCGGGATTTCACTTCACCAGAGTTGAAATGCAAACAAAATAAAAGCCCTCTTCGGAGGCCCATTTCACCAGGAGTTGAAGCGTTATGACCGCTCTTCGGGATTTCACTTCACTAGAGTTGAAATGTAGACAAAATAAAAGCCCTCTTCGGAGGCACATTTCGCCAGGAGTTGAAGTGTAACAACCGCTCTTCGGAATTTCACTTCACCAAAGTTGAAATGCAAAAACAAAATAAAGACCTTCCTGAAAGCCCACGTTTCACCGAGATTGAAATAAAACTTCCAAGTGTTGAAACGTGAAAAGGCTTTCTTCGAAGGCACAACTCTTTGGAGGTACACGTTTCACCAAGATTGAAATAAAACTTCCAAGTGTTGAAACGTGAAAAATCCCTCCTTAGAGGTACAACCCCCTCCCGAGGACACAATTCAAAGGAAAGACCTCTTCGAAGGCACAATCAAGAAGAAAGACCTCTTCGGAAGCCCACGTTTCACCAAGATTGAAATAAAACTTCCAAGTGTTGAAACGTGAAAAGGCTTTCTTCAAAGGCACAACTCTTTGGAGGTACACGTTTCACCGAGATTGAAGTAAAACTTCCAAGTGTTGAAACGTGAAAAATCCCTCCTCAGAGGTACAACTTTGTATATAAAAAAAAAATCCTCATCAAAAGCGTACTTTAACTTTCAAAGGAAGAGTAATTTACCTACTCTGGAAAATGATCTTTAAAAAAAAAAAAAAAGAAAGAAAGAAAAGAAGTTAAAGTACCCTTCAGAGGTCCGCTTTACCACATAGAAGAATTCACTTGGTAAAATATGCACATAAGCAAAAGAAAAAAGTGATTTCTTCGAACGACAAAGCGTAGAAACTTATACGAAGGGAGTTGTACTCTACAAAAATTTTCTTTAAAGAATAAAATAATTATTCTTTAGCAAATAAGAGTGCAAGTCCCCTCGAAGTATAAAATATTGCAGCAAGCTTAAGGTATGGGGGCAACATGGTATAATAGTATAGCTGCATCAATAAAGTAATACTCAAACAACAAACCATAAGTCCGCTGCAATATCATATAAATAAACTTGTGCAAAAATGAATAATAAATGCATTCTCAAATTCAAACAGAAGTATGTACAAACAAAGGATCATTTTATTCAATTGAAATGCAGGTACAGGTTTCAAAATAAAGAAAAGCGGGGGCCGGTACCCGCACAATTCTCGACCAGTACATACAAAAGGCAAAAAGCTAAAATCTTCACTTCTTTTTACTATCTTTGGACCCTTTTCCCGGCCGAATGATTAGCTTTTCAGGTCGGTCAGTTGGCACAAGGGAAGAAGGAAGGGTAGGCGCAGCTGGCCCAACTTCTGGCTCCTCTTCAGTAACAGTGATTATCTTCCCCCTCCTCTTTGACGTTCCGTGCTTTTTCCTCCTCTTTGAGGAAGACTCACTTCCTGGAGTGACAAGTTTAGACAAAGTTATGTCACCAGAAGGAGTCCGCTCCGGAGATATCTCACCTCCCTCAAGTCCCTCGTCTCTATGCTCTTGCGAAGCGATGGGATCGTCTAAACCATGAAGGGCCTCTATTTGTTCCTCTTGCGACCCGGGCTGTGAAGCAGGAGGAGGAGCCATCTGGGGTGACGGAGGAGGGATAACCGGAGGAGGAGAAATCTGAGCGGTGCTTAATACTTTCTCTACAGAAGAAAAGAGGTTAAAGTCAGTAAAGAGAGGAGACGAAGGCTCATCAAGATTGAGAAAATAGTCAAGGAGTTCATTAAACCCATGTGAAATAAATGAGCAATCCACTTGAGCGAAATTTACAGTGGAATTACCTGCAGAAGTTGTCTTTATTACGTCAATTTCATAGTCCGGAGCTTCAGCACTCTCTTGCGATTCATCTGTGGCTTGAGTAATTTTGGCCCCGGTATCAGTTTGAGCAGGGATCGGTACATAAGAGCTAGAGCCAATAATGCCAGCATCGGCCGAAGTTGAAGGAGGGACAGGAGCAGTCAAATTTGTTTCTTTTTCTTGATGCTCTTCCCCCACTATTTCAACCCGCGATCTGGCAAGTTGCTCCTTCCCTCTGGCAAGGGCTGCGCGAGCCTCAAAGTCTAAGTAGTGCACCTCCAACTCCTCTTCAGTGTATCCGGCCCCTTTAAACATATCTAGTGCGGCCTCCCACACTTCGGCCAGGGTAATCTCATACTTGGGGCCCAGGAATGCAAGACTGCCACGCCCTAATATACAATGCAAGTAGAAATCAAATAGTGTCGAGCCAATATCAGCTTTGGTGGCTTCATGGGCCTCTTCAGCTGCAATTCTACCCGCAACAGCCTCATCCCGCTCTCTCTCGCCTTTGGATAACTGGGCTTTCAATTTTTCAATCTCTGCAGCCTGAAGGCCAGTTTGTCCTCGTAACTGAGTAATATCAGTACGGTTGCCCTCTATAATCTGCTCCAACCCATCAGCCTTGGCCTCAGCATCCCTTTGCGCGGCATGAGCATCCCGCACCTGTTGAAGAAGCACACTCTCCCTTTGAGAATAAGAAGTGGAAGAAGTAGCAAGCTCCTCTTTAAGTTTCCCAACTTCTGCCTCAAGTTTCTCATTATAATCGGCAATACTCCTCATTTCTGCATCATGCTGTTTAAGGATCTTTTGCCATTCAGTTTTGTCGTTCTCCATGGTAAGCATAGCTTCGAGATTGGCCCTATTCACCCTTTGGAGCTCATCAACGAGTTTCTGCCAAGATGACATCCTCTCAATATCGGTTCTGACTGCATCAAGGTTCCGTAACATAGCACTTTTATCTATGGGAACCAGATCGAGGTCAAAGCGAACTCCTTTTAAACACCAATTAGGAAATCGGCGTTGAAGAGTGGCTGGACCTGGTCCAACTTGGTAAGATGGCCTATTGATGATTGCTTGGATATCAGTAGGGGAAGGGGCAGGAGATTGAGAAGAAGTAGGAGCATTAATCTTCTCTGAAGGTGCAGGTATTGGCTCCTCAATAACTTTGGCCCGTTTGCTCGAGTCATCAGTTGCGTGACTCTTCCCTCTATCATCATGAGATTTGCGTTTAAGGGAGTCACTCTCTCTGTGGGAGGAATCATGTCGATTATCTGGTCTTCCAAAGCGTTCTTCATAATCACGTCTTTCCCGAGCCTTCCGGGCAGCCCTTTCTTCATCAGTCTCTCTATGAACAGGAGGATAGGATTGATAGCCATACTGGCTGCGTTTCCCATATCGCTGAAAGTCATTATAGTACGAGCTGCCTCGCCTCATTGGAAAACCTAAAATTAAAAAAAGAAACAAAACTTGAGAATCTTTCAAGTGCTAAAAAAAAAAGAGAGCATAAAAGTGCCAGGAATTCTAAGTGTGTGTGATGTGCAAACTACGCGCATCAATCTACGAACCACTCTTTAATTGGGGAGTAGTTGTGGGTGTAATAGTTAGCGTCAACTCTTGAGTCGACGGCGACTGTTGCAAAGTAGAAGTAGCTTCAACTACTGAAGAAGAAATCCCGGCAGTGATAGGATCATCTTTAAAGATCTCTTGTGAAGTAGCAAAGAGGTCGCTCAGTCCTTCGAAAGTATCGTCCCTGCTCTGCTTAACGGGACTGGATTTCTCAGCTTTTTCACCAGATTCTTATGAATGATGGGAAGATCCCTGAGGCTCTTCTTCCTCGATAACCGGGGCAAGTTTGTCAGATGGCCCCGCAGCATCAACAGAAGTGGAACACTTCACTAGCGAAGCCTCAGGAGCAGGTCCTTTTGATATGGATGTGCTAGTAGAAACTGAGGCATCCAACGCTCTAGCTGGGGAGTCTGGAATTTCATGAGGACGCGTAGAACGAGAAGTATGCAAAAGTCCGTGCTGATGCAAAAATTCATCTTTCAACAGAAATTGAATATCTCTCTCCTCAACCGGCACGGCCTTAAGCCTCTCAAAAGTCGACTTGTGACTGGGATTCCTAGAGAGAGGAGGCAGCGCTGAAAATAAAAAGAAGCAGAGTTAACACTTAGCAGGTCAGTCTCACAAAGGCCAGATAACAAACGAAGTAAGGATGGATGATCTTACTTCCTTCCCTCCACACAGCATAAAACCCCGGGGGGCAACGAACGAAGAAGAACTGGGTTAGAAACCCATGAGCAGTGTCAGGAAGGCCAACAATTAATTTGCGGTTTCGGGCGCTTCTCACAACAGTAATAGAAGGATGATCTTTGGTCCGGGTAAAGGAGCATAAGTAACAAATTTCATCAAAACTCGGAAGTCGATCAAGTGTTCTCCTAAATAGCACACACAACCCCATTAGAATGGCGTAGCTGTTGGGGTGTAGCTGGGATGGAGCAATGGCCAATTGATGAAGAAGTTGTTGGAAAAAGTCATTGAAAGGAGGAACGCCCCCACTTAGGCACATTTGTCGGTTAACTGTCACAAAGCCAGAAGGTGCTACGTCAGCAGTGTTACTTCTCTCAGGAAGAATGGCATCTGATTCAGCAATGCCAAACTGAGCACACAACTAGCGAAAAACTTTGTATGATAGTGTGGTAGGGACTCTTTCGGGAGGATTAACTAGTGGAGCCGGAAGAACAGTTGCCTCTCCCGTCTGAACTGTTGCATCTTCTTCCTGAGATGTCATTCTACACAAGCAACTGGATATTCAAATATGAAGGTGCACGTTTCCTAAAAGTGTGAAGTGTCGTGCAAAACTGATAAAAATAACAAGTAAATATAACTGGAATTAAACTGGTCGACGATTGGTCGACTACGGTAATTTCAGAACTTGTTAATTTAAAGTTCGAGCATAATATTAGTGCAGGCTGGTCAGTTTCAATTGACTATTTCAGTGTTGCTTTAATATTCTACTTGAAATCGATAGCACTTCGTTCACACAATTTATTTAAGTTAATTATCTGTTATTAACTAATCTGTCATTTGATGTGGGCGGTCGATGGCAGTATATTCGTCCCAATTTTCTGTAAATATCATATTAAACAGATTGTCAACCTACAAGTCAAAGTAATCTGTAAAAGAATGCAGCAGAGTTCAACAGTTTGAAATTCAAGCAGCAGTTCAAAGTTCAAGCAGAGTTTAGGAGTGCAAGTGCTAAGTCGTAGACGACTTAAGTGCTAAGTCGTAGACGACTCAAGTGCTAGGTCGCAGACGACTCAAGAGCTAAATTATACACAACTCGAATGCTAACTCGGTGGCGCCTTAAGTGCCAACTCGCCAACAACTCAAGAGTTTTTCCTACGGGTCAAGACAAATCATCAGTTCTCTGGCTAGCTCGTCCACGACCTAAGGATTGGGGGGCAAGCTAGGATGAGCCGATTTAATTTTGGGTCGTTGGTGTTTTGAGCCGGCAGCGCTCTGAATCGTGAGTCGTGGTGAAAAGAAAAAACTCTAGTTCTAAGCAGCAAGAAGATCTCCAAGTCCTATCTCCAAATCCTAACCCATAACCCGTTAACCCAATGGCATCTCCAAAAATAACAACTTTAATCCTATCACGATACAGAGTCGCCTCGAATGACGAATCGCCACAAGACAAATCAAGCAAACCCAAATTCATCGGTTATCAATCCAACCAAACTCGTAAAGCTCGAAGGAACGAACCGGAAGTGGAAAATTAAACGCATGAGTCAATGATGATCGACAATCGGAAGGAAAGCAGGATTGCTTACGTAGTGTGATGCCCGCAAAAATTGAAGGTGGATTGAGTTGAAATCGTCTTGGGAAGCTCGAAGAAGTGTTAATGGCAGAAGCGATTTAGGAGATTGGTATGAGAAGAAGAAGATGAAAGTAACGATTCATGCCTTTTGTACTAAGGTAGTAGGACATGAGTCGGCACATGCGGGTTAAGATAAGTCGAAGCACGCGACCTACGACTTAGGCGCGTGCTTCGAGGGGCAAATGTTAACCCCGCTGAAACTTGAACCGACTCATTTACTCAACTAATACCGACTCATCCATGTAGAGGGAAGAACGACTCATCTATCTAGATCCGACTCATCTAGGACCGACACATCTGATCCCGACTCATCCATTTGAGGTCCTTACCGACTCATTGGATATACGACTCAAGGGATTAGTGATTCGTAAGAAAAGGCCGACTCAGCAAGACCCCGGCTCAACAACCTCAGCGACTCATCTAGTCCCCGACTTAACGAGTTAACGACCTAAAGTCCAAGGCGACTTAAAGGACTCAAGGAGAGATTGTACGACTCAGGGGATCGGACGGGTAAGGAAGGCCAGCAAGGTAAGACATTAACGACTCATGAAAGTTTACGACTTAAAAGGTGATACGACCTAAGGCTTCAGGGACAAGTTCAAAACCATACTGAAATGAGATAACTCGTTGACTAGCTACGGCCGTGATGAGTCGTATACTACTTATGCTAGCATAAAAGGAGTTATGGTCGGTTGACTCGAGAACGACTTATCTCTTTGGACCGAGCCAGTAGTTCGGCCTTGAGTTAACATGAGACGACTCACCATGACTCGCCCACGACTTAAAGTCGTTAAGTCGTAACCCATTGCCACAATGCCTATGCCAAGGAAGATTGACTCGGACACGACTCAAGACTTGTCATAAAATCCAGCAGTGGAATAAGCATTGGAGGAGTGAAGGGATGATTCTATGAGTCGGCCACAACCTAATTTGACTCGGCCACGAGTCAGGCATGAGCCGGGTACGACTCGCGACTTAAGGCTGAAAACTCCTATAAATACAAGGCCACCTCCAACATTCAAAGGACTTTTGGGCTCACTCTCTTCAAGCGCCGATACTCTGCTGCATTCCGAACCAATCTAACACTTGAAGCTCTCAAGACACTAAGAACGCTACAAACAACTTCAAGAAGAGATCACATACATCCAACATGGATTCGAAAACTCTCATCTTCATCGAAGTTTAGGCTACTTGTTCTAAGTCTCTTGTAATTCAAAGTGTATTGTACTTGGGAAGAATTGTATCAGCTTGTAACGAGATCATTAATAAAAGTACTTAAAGTGGACGTAGGCTATACCCTTAAGCCGAACCACTATAAAATTGTTGTTGTTTACTGCTTTTCTGCTATTATCGGCTTGTAATCTGTTCCCGAGCTATCGGGTGGTGCTTTCACAACTATAACTCATATACCGGGGTGTTAGCGTTCAAATTTTAGCGTTAACATCATAAAAATAATATTTAAAACATTTTAAATAATGTAATATTTAACTTTTAAAATATTTCAATAAATATAATAAAATTACTTTCAACAACTTTCAAAACATATTTAATTAACTTTCAAGCAACATTACTAATAAAATAACTAACTGGATTAAACGACATTAATAATATAATTAAAAAATGTAAAATATCATTAATAATAAAATTAAATAACTTTAAACATTTTTATCAAAATAATTAAATACTTTAAGCATCTTAAATAAAAATAAATAAATTAACTTAAACACCACTTTATTTTAGAAATTACTTTACTTCTAAATAAATTTAAAATCCTATAAAATCAAAAGTTCTTTTGCTTTCCAAAATTTGAAAAGAGGTTCAATGTCTACACTGGTAAATAGACAAGTTACCATTACTTACAATCCAACAATTTCAGATCAATGCGCTGATATCTTCATAAACAGCAATTATGTAAATAAAATTCACAATCGATGAACGACAAATAACCCATTATCTGTCCAAGTCAATTTATATATAATTAAATGTCCAATTTAATACAGTAGCAGAACATGGATTTATTCTACTAAATAGATTTCCAAGGTAAATCTATTCAATTAAATATAGCAGCTTGATGTTTTATATTGCTATCAAAAATGTCAGAGATAAAATATAATTATCCATCGACGTAATTATTTACTACGACTATAAATTATACAATATTTTAACTTTTACAAAAACTTTCAAAAGATTGTTTAAAAGTGTTTTAAATGATGATACGAATTCAGCGTCGAAGTTTGCGGGTTAAACGGACTGTGGATGAATGAGTAAATGTTTATTTAACTTCAACGATTTTATATTTTGAACTTTAGATAATTATGTACCTAACTTCGGGCCCAAGCACACCACCCACACCTAACAAACCCGCATCACTTTCTCCTACATCAAAATCAAATACCAAAATCAAATACAAATCTTTCCTCCACACAAAAAATGGAACCATTCCTCTCCATGCACGGACGTGCGTGTATGCACGTTGCACACGACCTTCGCCCCACAATCGCTTCGCCGTGTGTCCCCACAAACCCCCGTCAGCTCACGTGACTCGACCACTCCCCTTGAAGTGCCATATTGAGCCTCTGACTAATTTTCAACCATCCTCTCCTTTATAAGATTTGCAAACAGTTAAAAACTCCTCCATCATATCATCATCCACCGCTGCCCGAACTACCGTTAGCCCCAAACTTCATCACTAGACATCTCATCACCTATTGTGGCACCTCCCTCTACCACCTTGGCCAACCCGCATTACTATGCCACCTTTCGGAAACAAAAAAACCAAACGCAAAAACACTAAACTTTTAAACTATAGCTTGACCTTTGACCTCATGCCGCCACACCATCTACTACTAACACCACAGCTCTACCGCCTCCCAAGCTTGCTCCAGCTTCAGCCGTCTCGCTCCAAACCCCTCTAATTGCCTAGAAATCAAATTTAAACCCAAACTCAAGCATCTTACCAATTCACACAAACCAGATTACTAAAAATCCTACGAACAGTCCTTAAAATCTTACGTTGTCAATATGATCACGATGGCATTGGTCGTTTGTCGATTCATGATCGACGAAAATCGAAGAAACTTAGACCATATATTGTCATTTTTTGTTTTCTCTCAACCTACTCAACGAGAAACCATAAAACTATTTTTAAAAAATGCTAGACTCCAAGCTAGACAACTTATTAGTTCATGGATTCAGAAAACTTGATACGGATCAGAAGATATTGGTTTTTGAAATCTAGGATGGAAAGGTTTTTACATATGTTAAACCAAGAACAGTGAGTATGAACTTAAAATTTTACTTCCTATACATGTTCCAGTAAGCTTCCTCCTATTTTTAAAATTAAAATTTTATTTTTAATCCTTTTTTAACATAAGAGAAATGTATTTAAAACAAATCCCACAAGATTATACTGAAATCCCTCATTTTACCAAATAAGGAAATAAACAAACAAATTAAAAAATGAGAATCTCACCTTTTTATCCAATATTGCAGAATCCAAGCATATATTGCTTTTAATCTTAATTTTTGAAATCAAAATGTGATTTTCCATTTCAAAACACTTGAAATGAAAATTTTAAAAAGGTGAACTTTTAGGAAAAATGAATTAAGGATAAATAAGGAGATGGAGGTAGTGTGTAAACATATAAGGGGTTTAAGAAAAAGAATTTAGAAGTAAATAAATAAAATATACTGCTAACCATCATGGTACATACATGCAAGTGTATATTGAGTAACGGTGCATGTTTCGGTCCTTTTGTCAACTTAATCACTTAAGGAATCTAAATGTCAACTCATGCTTTTAAATTAAATATATTATACTTTTTACTATTATCTAATTACTTATCCTCTCATATTTCAAACTGAAATGTTCCACCCTTAAAAATGAAAAAATTGTTTTCTAAAACATACACAAGGGCAATACAACATTTTACAGTTTTTCATTCGATAAAAAGCTTAAAATCCGAAAAACAGGTTCCGGTCACATTTTTAGTTTTCCATTGAACTATTTATTTATGTAAACCAAATTCAAAAATGAATTTTCTATTATTAGTTATAAATTTAAAGTGAGTTATTTTATTTATTTAAAATCATTTATCTGAATATTTAAATTAAATTAAAATTCATAAATTAAAGCCATAAAATTTTGGTTCATTGCATCTGACCATGTACTAAGATATTTTTTATATATTAAATGGTCATGGAACTGAATCTATAGGCCAGACGTCTGGACTAGGCCAAAAATAAATGTATTCCATTCTAGAATGTGTTTAGATGTCTAACCCACTTATTCAGATGTCTAACTAGGTTTAAATTATTTTTTCTTATATTGCAGTCAAACGTCTGGCTATACAGCTTAGACGTTTGAGAACCTATAAAAGGTTATATTTTGAACGGACATCTATTTTCTGAAAATTTATAACTCTTGATTAAAAGAGGTGATTCTATGAATGATTATAAAGTTTCAGCACAACTTTTAAGCACAATAAATATAGGCCAGATTCACTTTTTGGTTTGATATCTCTGGCTCTTTGATTTCTATCCTGTAATATTGTTTATGAAATCAAAAGCTTTCAAAACCAATTTCTTACTGCCTAAATTTTGCACGTTCACTGCAATATCATCAAAGGATATTTTAGGAAGGGTGTACTGAAAAGAAAATTATTTGTATTGTCAAAAGCACATTAAAGTCAAATTCAAAATTTATTCTATTTTAGTGAAGTTCTATTGGTGATCTTCAGGTAAGGTGTCGAATTCTTGTTCGGTTGTTTAGGCGGCCTTGTAGAAATTTGTTCCGCCAGGTGAATCGAGGATTGTTTAGTGAAATTCCAAAAGGACTCTTGGACAAGACAGAGGATGAGGAGTCTGAACCAGTATAAAAATCGCTAGTGCAATCTTTTATTTACTGCTTTCCTTTAGCTTGCTTATATTATTAGCTTAAGTTATATTTTGCCATATTATAGATCATTAATCATTCCGCATATAAGTCACATCACTTAGAGACTTTCAATGGGTATCTGAGCATGGTATTTCAAAAATAGTAAAATCATTTTTGAAAAATAAAATAGCATCAAGTTTCACTATTTTTCAAGAAGGTCAATCGACCGCATGACCCTCAATTTTCACTGGCACTAACTATGCTTTTTGGTCTATTAGAATGAGAATACATATGCGATCGAATAGTCATGCTATTTTGAACATGACTCAAGTTGAGTATGAAGCACCCACTACCGATTTTAGTACATGGACAACTCAATAAGTTACTTTAGCTGAAAACAATTCTAAAGTCAAGAATATTTTATTTTTTTCACTAGGTGAAAATGAATTTAATAGATTTAGTGTCTATAAGTCTATATATGAATATGGAAAACATAGAAAATTACACATAAATCACAAATAAAGTTAAACAAAGCAAAATTTGATGTTGAAAAATCAACCGCAGTTTTGTATTAAATAAAGGACAATAGGCCAATTTCGGATAGGTATTCATGTTTATAAAATGTTACACATGTACTCATGCAATTAGAAGATAATAAATCTGAATTTGTTATAGTTTCAAAAAAAATTAAATTCTTTAATAAATGGGTGGGAAGGAAAAGTGCTTGCTATTAATGAAGGAAACAACCTTTCCAAACCCAAGATTGAAGAGTTAATCGGTAATCTTATGTCCCATGAGTAAATTTGTAGGTGAGGAAGCAACAAGAAAAAGAGAAGAGATCAATTGCATTTCAAGTTGAAGATGATTGAGATATTGATCAAAATGATTTAGCCTACCTTGCAAAGTGTTTCATAAAGTACTTGAAATCTAAGATGGCGTTAAAAACCTTGAATGGCAAATCTTCAACTATAAAGTGCTTTGAATGTGATAAGATGGGCTACATAAAAAGGGACTTTTTGAAACTAAATAATGAAAACAAGTCCAATAAGCAACAAGAGGAAAAACCAAATAAAAAGACATTTCAAGTCATTTGGGATAACCCTGACTCTTCTTCGTTCACCGAGGAAAGTGACACTGACCAAGCAAATGTCTGTTATATGGCATTTGATGATGAGGTAGGAAAAATTACTCTTATGATGATTTACTTAATATATTAATATTGGGATTGTAGAAGAAATGAAAATGTAAAGAAACTAAGAAAAGATGCTTACGCAAAAATAGATAGAATTAGAAACAAATATGTTGAAATATGAGAAAATAATTCTTGAAGAAGAATTATATAAAGATTAAGAAGCAAAAGAAAATTTGACATCTCAAATTGAAGCTTTATAAGAAGAGCTAAAAATATATCAAGATGAGAATGTCAAACTTTCGAAAGAAAATTGTTATTTACAGCCATCTCTTGATATATCAAAAAATCAAGTAAATTATTTAGAATCTAAGATTAATAATCTATCTCGAAATATTTCAAAATTTAATAAAAAAGTAAAGAAAGTTTAAAAATGTGATAAATATTTCAAAACTTGCTTTTAATAAAAATGGTTTGGGATTTAAAAATTCCATAAATGGAAAATATAGTTCTAAAAAGAGATATGCATCTTTGTATACTATATTTGGAAAATGTGAAGCTACTAAAAATCAAATAAAATAGAAAATTCCAAATTATTAGTATTTGGGTCCCCTAAACCAATAATACACTTACTACAATAAATAATTTTATGTCTAAAGTGAATTTAAACTCATATTTTATATTCAAAGATTCAACTAAACCCTCTTGTATATGGTTAATTTTAACATAAACCCCCGTACCTTAAAGTAGGAACTGGGAGCGAGAACTTTTCTTATTTTTTGCAGGTACACCACGTATTAAGGATCAGATAGATTCCAAATATTTTGAAGCAATGGAGCTACAATTGTAGATAAATAAAAATAATCCATAATCTTATTTTTGAAAACATAATATGGTTTTATGAGAAATTTTTTATTTTTGACAAATAGAATTATATTTATGGGCAATAGTAATTTTGTCTTAAACATGTATACCCAATAAGTGTTTTGATGATATAAATAATTTTTTTAACATTCATATTTAATTGGCAATGAGTTTACACTTTGATTTCATGGGATTTTATAAAAATTAAGACTAAAACCAATCTTGCCAATGCACACAAATCAATAGTTTGTTTTAATTATGTAACATCCCCAATTTTGAGGCCCGAAAATAAGCGCTATCAATGCTGTTGTCATCTATAGTATTAATTTCCTGTGACAAAATGCGGTTATGTTAATCATATCAATAACATCAAAAGCATATGAATATGAAAATTCTCATAAAAATTCAATGATAAACTTCCACATTTCATTTATTAAATAAAATTTCATATTCATTACATAATCTCATTCCATCTCACATTCAGAGAAAATATAATTGCTATAAAATACTCCAAGAGCTACATAGGAAGATGCCTCCTTGCTTGATAAGAGTCTACTATTCGGCAGTTATAACTTCTGTCATTACATTCAATCAGGCACAAAATAACATAGCGGAAAATAAAAGATAATACTAATAGTTAGCTTTCCTCTTGCATGTCTTTGGAAGCATATTCATCTAATTTTGAAACCTGAAAACCCTTACACCTGGCCTACTCAAATGAGCACTCAATAGTTTAGGGGGAAAATACTTCGGGTTAGACAAAAAGTTTGATGTGAATAACAACGTACCATCTCGAAGCAAAATAGATATCAACCGAGACCATGCCGTAAAGCGGAACAGATTTTTCCTTCACTAGTTCTTAACCAATTATGTTAATCAAAATTCATGTATTTGCAACCACAAAGGTTAGAATATAGTAAAATAATCATTTGCAGGCATGCAATTGGTTATGTCTAGCAACCTATCTTTATAGTGTTATACATTCCCTTACCCTACTTAGAATCATATAATGGATTACTCATCCTAATTTAATCGACTATATCTCAAATTTAAAAGACCATCCGTCTAAATTTACTCTGAATATCCGTCTTACATTTATGTGGATTATCCATCTCACATATAAACATTATATGGATTACTATCCGATGCCATATGGATTACCCATCACACATGGTTTATCTATCTAAAATTATGTGGACTTTCCATCACATATGTTTCATTTATTTTAAAATTATGTGGACTATCTATCATATATATCATAGTTTACCTAGGATGACCATGAATCCATCATTAACCATATAGAGACTATCCATCCTAGGTATTATGTGGACTATTTACCACATATCTCATATTTTTCTAGGATAACTGTGAACCCATCAAATATCAATTTATAATTAGAATAATAAATTATTCACCCAATTGCTCAACCTATGTCTATTTATATCCCCAATTAGTTTGTCAAACCCTTAAACTTATGGCATATTGAAAATAACATACATTGGCAACTCCAACGAAGTTGTTGAGCTCAATAAAACATATGTCTTATCAAGCCATTAACGTAACATTTTGAAATAGAAAGCTTTCAATATACATGCCGTTAAAAACGATATCGAACCTCTATCCGAGATTTGAAAACAGAACTCTAATTTTATAAAGTATAAAGCTATAATGCCAAAATCATAAGGTCATTGACTTTTCTTAAAACATTGGCTATCTTGCCTTTAAAATTACTTTTAGTTTGCAAAAGAAGACAGAGCTTCTCGGCCTACTAAGCATCAATTTCAAAATAAAAGAGTTACGACATCAAAGCCGCATAACCTAGTTGCCAAAAATAAGGGAAACCTGTTATGTCGGATCTAACAAGCTACACCCTCAATTACAAAAGTCGAATTCAATTTCTTACAGCATCAATGCTTCAAAAACCATGATGTTGAAAATATGATACTTCAGCTACTATGCCCAAAACATAGCATGTTGGCAATGGAAACTCATGACATCAATACTTCAAAATCATGGATTCTTAAAAACTAGGTTGACCAGAGCTTGCAAGTAAAACATAAGGGAGTAGTGCCTTACAAAAACAATGTAGAGCTACAAAATCAATTTTGAATCCTTTACCCACGAGATGCCACATTCCTTCTACGGTAGATGTTGGATATGAAAAGGGATGCCGCAAGTCGTCGATGGCATTACTATAATAAACATTAAAATTGTTTTCTTTCCTTTTTAAACCTATTTCTTTTTACCTACTCCTATCACTTGTCAAAATATGATTGATTACCACCAAAACTTTTTATTTTTTTTGAATTTTACTAGAAATAAACTTTACCATTCCAAAAACATTAGCAAACTAAACTAATCAATACCCTTAATTAATATTAATTTAAATGCTTTTCTAGCATAATGAATTCATAGAAAATCGTAACCACTTGAGAAAATCCTCAAAATTACAAAAATCAGAATTTATATATTCTTTCTCCCGTAAAAATTTCAAGACCAAAGTAATTATTTAATTATTTTTAATAACTAAATTCCAAAATAAACGCTAATTCCTCCTTAGAAAATTTATAAAATATTCATATTAACTTGGAAATTTACGAGACTAAAAACCCGTCTCCAAAATAATGTTTTAAACAATATACCAGAAAATCAAATCAATTAAAAGTCAAAATTTTAGATTTTACCTTTAAAACCTATCATAATAATTCCATAAAATTTCCATAAATCATTGCTCTATCCAAATAATGATCAAACATCCATCTCATGGCATAACAATCAAAAGAAGTTTGAAAATTAGCCATAAACAAATTCAAGCACAAGCAATAGAGATGGTTAACTATTATTCGCCTTAGATTGGATGATGATATTGAGATTTGATGGATATTAGCTTCCTTAAGCTTTGCCCTTTGAATCTTCTTTGATTTCCTTCTCTCCTACCCTTTAGGAATGGCCAACCTCTAAGAGTTATCTTTTGATTGTTTGTGAATGTAAAATGAGAATGAATGAGAAAGGGATGGAATAGGGGATGAAATAAGGTTCTATTCCTAAGTTGCCCCTTTATTTATTCCCCTCTTTTATAAGTTTTAAAACAATCTTATTAATTGATTAGTTATGGGCTGACCCAATTAATTATCAAACCTTATCCTTCTTATCCCACTATGTTATTCTATTTAATCTATCCAATTAAATCTCCCGAATAATGTTAAACAAAAATTAGGAGTGTTACAGGCTCCTCTCCTTAAAGAAATTCATCCTCGAAATTCAATAAGGACTACATAATAAATATCAAACATGAAAACCACTATAACAAATAAGGCTAGTATATCCTTCAAGCTATGATATTTATATATCAAGTATAGAATATACCCTCACAACGACTCAAGATGAGATACTTAATCCAGTCCTCTATTTTCCAAGTATGGTCCTTCTCGTTGTCACTTCATTGGACCTCCACTTATCTGATTGTCTTATTCCTTAGCCTCTTCCCATCTTTGGCCACAATACGAACTGGTCGTCTCACAAATGTCAGATCCGATAACACTACTAAGTCTTCTAATGCAATCGAAGCAGTAGTAGTCTCTGGATCATGTGCATACTTCCTAAGATGAGAAACATGAAAAACATTATGGAATCCGGCCAAACTACTTGGTAACTCTACTCGGTATGTGAGCTTTCTGATCCTTATAGTAATAAGGTACGGTCCAACATATCTAGCTACTAGTTTCTCTGATTGTCCAAATCATACCACAGCATTCATTGGTGATACCTTAATAAAAACACGATCTCCCATCGAGAACTTTGGATCCTTACGCCACTTATCTAAATAACTTTTCTGCTTAAACTGAGCTCCCTCATCCTATCTCGGATCAACTTGATATTTTCTGTAGCTTCTCCCACCATGTATGGATAAAGAACCAATCTGTCTTCGGTCTCTAACCAACATGCTGGTGATTTTCACGATCTTCTAAACACAGTTTGGAAAGGCATCATTCCTATATTAGTTTGATAACTATTATTATAGGAAAACTCAACTAAATGCAAATAGTCTTCTCATGACCCACCAAAATCTAGTACGCAAGCTCTTAGCAAATCTTTAATTAACGTATTGACTCTCTTTGTCTGCTCATCCGTCTATAGGTGATAAGAGGTACGCATCTTTAGTTTGATATCTAGTCATTCTTGTAGACTCTTCCAGAACTCACTAGTAAACAAAGTATATCTGTCGCTATCTATACTAATAGGAATTCCATGTGGTCTAATAATATTCTTCATAAACAACTTAGTTAATATAGGTGCCGTCCTGGTTAACTTAACGGGAATGAAGTGTGCATTCTTGGTTAGTCTATCCACTATAACTCAGATACTCTCATTTCCTCTATTCGACCTTGGAAGTCCGTTAATAAAATCCATAGATATAGAATCCCATTTCTAAATCGGCATATCTAAAAGCTGAAGAAACCCACTTGGCTTTTGGTGCTCGTCTTTCACTTGCTGACAATTCAAACATTATTTTACCCATAAGCCTACATCCCTTTTCATATCTTCCTAGAAGAAACTCCTCTTCATATCCTAATACATCTTAGTTTCTCTAGGATGAAAAGTAAACTTCAATCGATGACATTACCTAAGAACTTCCTTCCTTAGGTTACCAACATCCGGAACACACAATCATCCCTTCATTCTTCGCCATCTACTCTGATCAAGACTAAAATATTTTAAATCATCGATCTCAGTTCCACCTTCAAGCCTTCCAATCCCTTCGGCTAGCAATGGATCATCTCTCTACTTAGAAGAAATCCTTTCGATCATCACTGATCGAACATTCAAAGAGGAGAATATGACAGTTTCCTAACTAGAACTAGTCGTTGATCTTAATTGCTCACCACAAGTAGTCCATGCTTCTAAATCCTTCCATTCCGCTATCACAGCTAACCCCACATTTTGATATTTCTTGCTAAGTGCATCGAAAACTTCATTTCCTTTTCTTGGCGTATATCCAATACCAAAATCATAAGCTGTTAAAAACTCTAACCATCTCTATTGTCTCATATTCAATTCTTTCTGAGAGAATAAATATCTCAAAGACTTATGATCCGTAAACAACCCAAATCTTTCTCCTAAGAGGTAGTGTTCACACACCTTCAATGCAAAGATCACTACTGCCAACTCCAAATCATAAATTGGATACCTAACTTCATATGGTCCGAGTTGTCAAGAAGTGTAGGCAATCACTTTACCCCTTTGCATCGGCACAGGTCCTAATTCTGTTCCACATGCATATGTGTACGCCACCAAATCCTGATTATCATCTCGCACAACTAGAGCGGGCGTGTTGGTCAATAAATGTCTTAGCTTCTGGAGCGCTTCCTCGCATTTACTAAGCCGAATAAATTTTACATTTTTTCTGGTTAGTTTAGTTAGAGGTTCTGCTATTCGAGACAAATCCTGAATGAATCTCTGGTAATAATCGGCTAATCCAAGAAAACTCTTTATCTCGGTCACCGTCTCGGGTCTCTTCCAACTATTTTTAGCTTTAATCTTAGCTGGATCCACAAACAACCCTTCTTCTGAAACTACATGACCATGAAACTTCACTTCTCTCTTCCAAATATGACAGTTCAAAATTTTTTAGTTGATGTTGCCTCAACGTCTCAAGAACTATTCTAAGATGAAGCTCATGATCTCCTTCATCCTTAGAATATATCAAAATTTTATCAATGGACACCAAAACGAACATATCCAAGTGCTCTAGGAAAATTCAATTCATTAAGTCCATAAAGAAAGCATGCACATTAGTCAAACCGAGTGGCTTGATGATGTGCACGTAAATATGTATATTTTTACCACCATATTTATTCTATTTAAATTAAATAAATGATCATATTGGATATTTTAACTTGTTTTAACCAAAATCCATATTAATTCTAAATTGCCACATATCCATCTTCATATAGGGGCAAAATGATCATTTGTGTGCATATTTTTTTTTGAGAAGAATAAATTAGAAATTTATATATATATTTGTGTATGAATTTGATCTCAAATAGGAGTGGTTTCATGAAGACACATGCATGCACAAAATGAATACAAAGGAATGAAGATGGAAATAATTCAAAGGCATGATAATAGAGGACCCCACCTACCCACATACACTCATGTACAAATTAGAGGCTAATGCACATGCTTATGGAACTAATGGTTTCATGTACACTTAAACGATGATTAGTAAAAGCTGATGAATACTTGGCCTTCACACTTTCTCATGGGTAATTTGGGCATTCCCTAAAAATATGAATTAGGGTTTAACACATGTATATATACCCCTCATGTTTAATGTAATCCTCTTCTTACTTAATCTCTTCTTTAGTCTCTGTTAGTTTAGTTTAGGCTCAAAATAAAACTCAAAGCTCTCTTTCTCTTTCCATGGCTACTTAGCCATTTATTTTATGTAATTTTCAACTTTAATATATTTCTCTTTTCTTCTCTTGTTTATTTTCCTTTCATGTTTGCATTGTACTTTCATGCAAATTAGATTAATGTTAATTCTTGTTAACTAGTTCTCTTCTTTCATTTAGCTTTCATTTTTCTTTCTTTTTGCTTTTATGTTGCAAGCTACATATGTTAATCAAATGACAAATATGATAGGCTAAAACCCTTCAATTTAGGGGTAATGAAGCTTTCTAATTATGTAGCTTCAACTATTTGTTAATTCATGATCAATTTTTTGCTTAATGGTGATGGTAGAAATGGTTTACTAGATGTTTTTGCTTTGAATTTGATAGCCTACATTGTTGACACCAAATGGGCTATGCTTAAACAATCATTAACACTAGTTGCCTCTTCATCAAAATATTATGGCAAAAGAAAGTGATTTGAAATTAAAATTTAATGGTCTATATTTCTAATCAATAGTTAACAGGCCATACTTAAAATAGATTTCATTTTCATTTTCTTTGTCAAGTTTCATGAAAGTTAATAAGTGCTTTAAGCGATGTGTTATAGTTTAATGGCTTATGTTGGTTAATAAATAGCACAAATATGTCATATTTATGGTAAGCACATCAATTAAAGTACTAATGACCATAAAAGAGATATCACGATTTCATATATATTGAACTATGTGATCTAGAGAGTGGATTTGTTCTCTAAATTGTCATTTAACTCTTATATTTGCATCTTTTTTCTTTTAGTTAGTTAGCTAATTTTCTTATTCTCCAGCTTAACTTTCACTCGGCTTTGATATAATTTCATTAAATAGAAATTTTAAAGTCATTAAGTCCCTACGAATTGACCCGTATTCACCACGTACTGCAAGTGTACGCCGTGCGTTTGCAGTTAAATTTATTTTAAAAAATTTCGACTGTTTTCTAATTTGATAGAAATTCCGTCGATTAACAAGTTTTGGCGCCATTGCCGGGGAATTTGCTTTGACTTTAATTTTCTATTCTTTAAATTATTTTGTGTGTTAATTTTCTTGAATTTTTTTTGTGTGTTTGTTTGATTTTTGTGTGCATTTATGTGCTTGTTTTTCTTTTGTTTCCATTTGCATTTGGTGATATATATATATATATATATATATATATATATATATATATGTATGTATGTATGTATGTATATATGTATGTATGTATGTATGTATGTATATATAAATATATATATATAGATATATATACATATATATACATATATATACATATATATATACATATATATATAGACACACACACGCATCACAATTTCAAAACAAAAACAATTTTTTTTATTTCTTCTTCATTTACACATTTTAGTTTGTTTACAATTTTTCTTTTCCTCTCCGCCTCACTGTTCACTGTGCACTGTACACAAAGAACCTGCACATACCCTTCTACACAAAACTGTGCCACAGCACAGTGCATCAACCATCAACAATGTCATCACAGATATCACAGATATCACTAATTTCCACTCCAGCACTGTGACAGTCGACATAGCACTATGATAGACATCTTCCCCACTTCATTCACTCTTCCTACTGCAATCTAAAACTCCACCTGATAACAAAACTCCTTTCTGCACCAAATACTTGAGCTCCTCCACAACCCAGCCACTTGAAAGCATTCTTTCTCCCTGACAAACCCTGTACTCCAATCGACCATTTCAGTTTCACCGCCTCCCACAATCACTTTCATTTCCATGCTGCTCCTCAACACAAACACTTCTGCCCCTCTGCCCGAACATCTCACCTACCTTATATTCAACTACATTTCATCTGACCACCAGTCAACCATTCACCTCTGCTCCACCTCTTGCATCACCAATTGATCACTGCAATCACCACTTCAAATCATGCAAGCTTCATATCCCTTCATCAACTGTCAACCTACTGCAAGCAACTTATAGCCACCGATCCCAATCTGCAATTCACACAACCCAAGCTCATATATCAACAGCACGCCTCACCTGAAATCGAGCAACCCTGTACTAACCGCCTGTAAAGTCGCCACACTCCTCTACGACTCCAATCACCCAATCAAACCAATCGACTTCATTCCCAATCCACACCACGAATCCATCCAATGTCATCAAGCAACCCACTTGTATAAACTTGTAGTACTTCACGACATAAATCCCAATTAGCAATCGCATCGACTTCCGACCCGAACCAATTTCCAACCCACGTTCCCTCAACAGCACTGCTCAATCCTAAATCTGCAAATACCTCACCTAAAATCGCGGTTTCTATTCGACGTTATTTCCTTCGATTAAGAACGAATTTGATTTCGAAAATTTTTCTTTTCATTTTTTTAGCAAAGACTGAGTTGTTTTAAAAAGAGGGAGTGGTTTTGTTTTTAAGAAGAGCGACTATTTTTGTTTTCAATTGTTCAGTTATCGGGGTTCTCTTGGGTTTCTTGTTGGGCCGAGAGTTTGTATTGGGCCGATTGTTACTGTTGCCTTTTAAAACCAAAAAAAACAAATAAACAATTGCTTTAGTGTTATCTTGGATATTTAAAAATAAAGTTTATTTTCTTTTGTTTTCGTTTTTACAAAAAAAATAATTTTTTATTTTCATTTTTTGTTTGTAGTTTTCACTTGTTTTACTAATTTTAGTTTTCGTTTTTTTACTTTCATTTGTTTTGTTTTTCTCCTGTTTTACTTTCTTCCTTGATAAATAATATATACACACACACACACACACACACATATATATATATATATCTTGTTTTTATCTTTCAGGTTGCACTCTTATCTCTTGTTTTTATTCATTTTTCATTGTTGGTTATTTGCATTTGCATTGATATATAAAAAAAATTTCGAAAATTCAAAAAAAAGAAAAAGAAAAAAAAATCCATTCATAATTGCATTGTTAATACACGTTTAATTTCTGTTTTGCATTTCATTTTAGATTTTGATTAATAATAACAGTTAGAAATTGATAACACTTAATTGTATATTGACAAATTGTCTTCTTTGAACAATTTACTTTCTTGGTGTCTAGGCTACGGCAGAGTAATAACCATTTATAAATATTACGGTTATTCGTAAGTATTATAGTGGTTGTTCCTCTGAAGGTACTTAAACCTTCGGCTGCATTACTACGGTGATGCGTGGTGCACCGATAACCCCTGCCCGTTACCTGACTAAGAAGTATCTTGTTTGATCTAAGACAAAGTGTAATTATACAATTTCGGGTTAACTTAAGATAAATCATTTGTAACTAAAACCTTGCATTTATTTAGTTGCATTAGTTAACGCATATTTTAAAAACAAAAAAATTCAAAATCCAAAACTAAAAAGAATTGTAAATATTTCTTAACTTAGTTTTTTTCCTCTTCTTTTGAAAATTTTCAAATCAAACTCCAAAAAAATAAATTACTTAATTTTTTTTTAGAAAATCAAAAATTCAAGAAAAAATGTAAAATCTTTTCAAAAAACAAAAAAAATTTGAAAAATCAAAAATAAAACAAAAATCAATTTTCTATTTTGAAAAATAAATTCCATCTGTAAATATTTTTCCTTTATAAAAAAACCAAAAACATTCTTGAAAATGTCTGAATTTTCATATTCACTTGAATTTTACAATAGTTGTGAAAATCAGTATAATCTATATGATTTCGCTTCGAACTCGTATGGATATTTTAACGAGAACTATTCATTAAACAATTCGAATTTTGGACAACAAAGTTTTCAAAATGACGACCAACCTCGAATCTCGAAAATAGCATTTCATCTTTGCTTGAAATCTCTACACAACAAAATCAAATGATAAATGAGTTGTGTAATTCATATTTGTCCGATAACTTGAATCAAAGTTTTCAAAATAATCAAAATTTGAATTCACTTCAAAATTCAAACAATTTCGAGTATAACGCATGCCAATTCAATTTTGAACTCCAAAATGAATTTCAAAATCAAAATGAAAATGTGATCCACTTTTCAAATAATTTTGGCAATGGGTATAATCTTGACTACGATACAAGTGAAATTTTTTGTTCTAAACAGATCCAAATCTAAAATTCTCAAGTTAATAATTACAAATTGGATTTTGTTGAACAAATGAACGAAATTTACGATGATCACACGGACTCGTTGTTTGAAACTGATATGAAACAACGTGAAAAACAAAATCAAATTCCAATGTGTGACGAGTCAAGTGATAATCCATCTTTTACCCAAATCGACGATTTTCAAATAACAACTTTTGAAATTGAAAACGAAAATCTTAACGAAGTTGTTGAAAACATGGTAATTGAGTTGGAATTCAATTCTTTTGAGGGTGTGGAACCAAATTTAAAATTCGATCTTCCTTTTCTCGATTTTGAGAATTTAAATACAACAACTTTGAATTTTGAACTTGAGACATGTAATAAAGTTGTTGATAATACAACAGAGGAAGATGAATTTAATGAATACGAATTTTTTAGACTTTTGGATGACGAGTTGTTAAATCCGACGGGGAAGATAAAAATCACCATTTTGATTTTGAAATCAATAACTCCGAAAATGTTTTCAATGATAAGTTTGAACTTCAACTTGGTGAAAATAAACTTAAATTTTAACCAATTGTTTTATCTACCCCAAAATCATTGAAAATAAAATAACTCGTATGATTTTCAATAAAACGACATTTGTTTTTCCAAATCAACACTCAACTTTGAAATCTTTGACGATTTTGTTTTTCGAGCTTAAATAGTGTCTCGCATACTTGACGAGACAAATGAATCGGTCTTTGGAAGACCGTTTCATTTACTTTTTAACGATATACTTGCTGATACCTTAAAAATACATTTCATTTTCACGTAAATAATAATAAACGTTCCTTTCACTTGGGTTGACTATTGGGACACAGTCAAAATCAAGTGTGGGGAGACTCATCTTCATTTTTTATTTTTCATGGTTTATTTTTTCCTTTCCTTTTAAAAACTCAAAAAATAATTGTTAAAAAATCCCCAAAACAATTTTTCTTTTGATTTACTTTTAAAGAAACGCTATAGGATAAATATATGGTTTTAGTTTATTAAATTGAAATTTTGAAAATTTATTCATCTTAACAGAAATAAAAAATAAAGTTTGATTACAAAAAATAATGGTTTAATTAGTATATAGGAAGATTCATATGTGTTAATTATGAAATATAACCTAATTGAAAAATCTTTGTTTTAAAAAGTGGTCGGTTTAAAGTAAAGGATATTGTTATCCCGCCTTCTAGCAAGACCATGATACCAAAAGATTAGCGGGAAACCAAAGACGGCTCCCTTCGGTTGCCAATTACCTACAGATTAGTTATAGATGTCGGTAAATTTTGTCCAAGTTCGGATCGAGCTACAATTAAAATGACATGACAAACAAAGCCGTAGAAGCCAGCGTTCCAAATTTCAAGTCAATCTGAGTTCGCATGCTCAAGATATGATCGATGCAAACTTGGAAATCAATTCGTTTGTATCCGTTGTTTTACCCTCTTCGCGTTGGTTACGTTCGCATCCATCCAGAACTACACTCTTTGTATCCACCAAGAGGTAGCCTCGTTCGTATCGACCTTGTTCGTATCCATCAGACGTACGTGGTTTCGTATCGATCAATCATCTCTAACTTGTTCGTATCGGTTGATCAAGACCCAATTTGTATCCATCGGTAAGTAGTTCAGGAGTCTGTTTCGTATCGATTTAGTTTCATATAGTTCATATCGGTCAGTCACAGATCGATACGAAATCACCCATCGCTATGAAAGTGGCCACTTTGTGATCGATACGAAGAGGTCGTCCATTTAACGATGCGAAGTAACCACTAAGTGATCGATACGAATAGGCGGTAGTTGATCGATACGAACAGGGCCAAGCTATATCGATACAAACGAGGCGCATCCATGGGAAAGACTTGATCACTCGGCATGAAAAGTGGATCGATCTAAGAGTTTAGTGCCACGTCAACCTGTAGACACGTGCTTAGACCGATGCGAACAAGAGCGATACGAAGGGAATCGATACGAACGATGCAGCCTAAAGAAAACACAAGTTTGCATCGATCATAACTAGCAATCCACAGGTCCAAATGCCGTGAAATTTTCAGAGAAGCTTACGCACAACCAAAAGAACATTCCTACCAAATTTCGGCTCGATTGGATCAAATCTTGATCAATACGAAATTCATTCGTATTGATCACCTATTGAGTCAAAATTATGTGGGATCGATCGCGTGGGACCACTCACGTGCCAGAAGGAGTCTTTCGAGATTTGAGCGAGATATTTTCCCCCTATACCTATAAATAGCGCCCCAGAACCTACAAAAGAGGGATCTTTTTTTCTCTTCGACGTCAAGACTCTACCAGAACCATTTTTCATACCTTAAGGCTGGTGCTATACTCGAATTTTATTACTGTAATCCGTTATGATCCTTTGTAATCAACAAGTGAATAACAATAAATCCATCTACTTCAAAGTGGAAGTAGGCCGGATTGTTGAACCATTATAAATTTTGTGTTTTTTACTGTTTTCCGTGGAATCTTCTGAGTGTTCTTCATTTATAATTCTCTACATACTTGTTATCCATGATCTGTGATTGAGAACTAGTGCTTTCAACGATAATTGGGTGTTTGTGATCTATTTTGGTGCAAACATTTTGGTGCTTTCACTGATAAGGCTAATTCAGGAATTCTATCACTTGGAAGTTGAATTTGAAGGCTTAAGTATTCAGATCTGAAAATGACAAGGCAATCAAGTAAAAGGTAAAGAGCAGAATGGAGTCAGCATGAAGGGAGTCAAGAGCCTTCCTCAGGAGCGAACCAAGCCTCGGTCTTCATTACCAGAGACGAGATGGAGATGATGATGGGAGCTATGCATGAAGAGCTTCTAAGAAGACAAGAAGAGATGATGCAGAATCTGCTTCGACAAGCTGGACAAAATGCAGTGCAGAATCAAGCTAACGCAGCTGCATGAGATGCTAGAGATCAGAAGCATAGAACGACCAGAGTTCAGAATAGAGCAGGACCATCAGAAGCGGCCCCTGAGCTAGGGGTACTAACCGAGAGCGTGTTGATCCAACCTTAGGCAGGATACTAGGTGGAGCTGTTCGACATGGCATTGATGGAGAGATGGATGCCCATCTAGGAGACCGGATTCTGGGAATCCCTTGTGAACTTGGGGGGCAAATCAGAAGAAACATACAAGGGCTGCAGCTTGACGACAGTGATAGATTGGCGGAGATGGTCAGACGAGCCATGAGAGGCGGACTAGTAAATAGAGATCTAGAAGATGTGAATAGGAGTCCCTTTGCTCCTATGATCAGACAACCCAGAAACCCACCAGAATTCAAGTTACCGACATTGGAGACGTATGATGGGAGGACGGATCCTACAGTTCATCTGAGACGATACATGAGGCATATAAAAGTGTTGGGAGGATCGGAGGAAGTCATGGCCCGGTGCTTCCCATTGTATTTGGCAGACATTACGGCGCTATGGTTTAGACAACTGGAGAGTGACTCCATTGCAACATGAATCGATTTGACTAAAAGGTTTGTGAGGCAATTCAGAATTCACATTTCGAGACCCAAGAATGTGATGAGTTTGGAAGCACTAAAGCAAAAAACCGGGGAATCTTTGAGAAATTTTCTTACATGATTCAATGCAGCGACAACATCGGTAGATCGACCAGATCTATCCATGGTTTTGATGGTAGCTGTATCTGGCATAGCTAATGGCACAAAATTCAAGAATTCATTGATGAGAGATCCCCATATGGATTTAGGAGAATTTTATCATGAGGCTGAAGGATTTTTACGATTAGAGGATGCAAAGCTGAAAGAGAGGAAGGAGAAGGAGTTGATGTTTATGTAGACAAGGGCAGAAATCATCAGGGAATGATTCAGGAACTGATAAAGGGAAATGGAAGGCCAAGGATATCGGTGATGGATCAACCCGACCATGAAAGGAACCAAGATTCACCTCATATACGGAGCTAAACGAGACTTTGGAACGGATCTACCAGGACACCTAGGGGCAGGTTCCTTATTGAAAGTCAATGAGGAGAGATCCAACCAGCAATGAGAGGAGATCAGACGAATATTGCTTATTCCACGAGCTGAATGGTCATAACACTAATGATAGCAGGCACTTGAAGGATGAGGTCTAAGGACATATCCGGAATTGTCGGCTATCGCAGTATGAGAGAAGGGGAACAACCACAGCGGAACCGAGAGCGGCCACCACATGCATCAACTGGGAACGGCTTCGGATCGGGGCGTCAGCTTGTCATCAATTGATGGAAATAATGACGAATAAGTGGAGAACTCCACACCAACACGATTAAGTCATTTACACGTGTGCAGGACCATGAACGATCCTCTGGCGTGCTCTGATATGACTACCAATCGCGTCGGTGTAGGTGTTTGCACTTTAACATCTCTATTTTGCTTTTGTTTTCTATCTCTCGTGTTGGAACTTGATGTTATTGAACGTTTCTATTGAAAAAATCAGTTGAACTGACATTTAGTTTTAATCATTCTATAATGGACAAGTCACTTACACATGTACGGGATCGCAAACGGTTCCCAGGCATGCTCTAAGATGGCGATAAACCGCCATAACAAACAATTCGGAAATTCACTCGAACATGAAATATGACATTAACGATACTAAGTCCCCTTGGGAACACACAACTAGCCACAAACGGCACCCGACCTTGAACGGTTACAACTCGCCTTGAACGGCACCCGACTTCGAACGGTCATAACTCGCCTCGAAGGGCACCCGACCGCGAACGGTTACAATTCGCCTCGAACGACACCCCGACCGCAGATGGTCACCATTCACCGCGAATGGCATCTGACCGCGGACGGTCACATACTACCCCGAATGACATATTATCCCGAACGATCGTCATTCGCGGTCAAATAAGACCATCAGTTTCTTTGCAGGGCATCAACATGATATGAACATCCGGCTTACGGCATTACAAAACATGCCTTTCTACCACAAGGCATGTTTTGAGGGGCAAGTGTTATCCCGCCTTTCAGCAAGACCGTGATACCAAAAGATTAGCTGGAAACCAAAGACAGTTCCTTTCGATGGCCAGTTACGTACATATTAGCTATGGATGTCGGTAAATTTTTTCCAAGTCCATATCGAGCTACAATTGATATGACACGACAAGCAAAGTCGTAGAAGCCATCATTCCAAATTTCAAGTCAATCTGAGTTTGTATTCTCAAGATATGATCGATGCAAACTTGGAAATCAATTCGTTCGTATCCGTTGTCTTACCCTCTTCGCATCCGTTTCATTCGCATCCATCCAGAACTACACTCTTTGTATCCACCTAAAGGCAGCCTCCTTCGTATCGACCTATTTCGTATCCATCAGACTTACATGGTTTTATATCGATCAATCGTCTCCTACTTGTTCGTATCGGTCGATCAAGACCCAATTCGTATCCATCGGTAAGTAGTTTAGGAGTTTATTTCGTACCGATCTAGTTTCACATAGTATGTATCAGTCGGTCACAGATCGATATGAAATCACCCATTGCTGTGAAAGTGGCTACTTTGTGACCGATACGAAGAGGTCGTCCATTTATCAATGCGAAGTAACCACTAAGAGATTGATATGAACAGGCGGTAGTTGATCGATACGAATAGGGCCAAGCTAAATCGATACAAACGAGGCGCATCCATGGGAAAGACTCGATCATTCGGCACGAAAAGTGGATCGATCCAAGAGTTTAGCGACACGTCAACCTGCAGACAGGTGGTCGGACTATGCGAACAAGAGCGATACGAAGGGAATTGATACAAACGACGCAGCCTAGAGAAAACACAATTTTGCATCGATCATAGCTCGGAATCCACAAGTCCAAATGCCATGAAATTTTCAGAGGAGCTTACGTACAACCCAAAGAACGTTCCTGCCAAATTTCGGCTCGATTGGATCAAATCTTAATTGATATGAAATTCATTCATATCGATCATGGATCGAGTCGAAATATGTGGGATCGATCGCATGGGGCCACTCACGTGCCAAAAGGAGTCTACCGAGATTTAAGCGAGATATTTGCCTCCTATGCCTATAAATGACGCCCCAGAACCTATAGAAGAGGGATCTTTTTTGCTCTTCGACGTCCAAACTCTACCGGAACCATTTTTCATACCTCAAGGATGCTGTTGTACTCTAATTTTATCACTGTAATCCGTTATAATCCTTTGTAATCAGCAAGTGAATAACAATAAAGCCATCAACTTCAAAGCGGATGTAGGCCGGATTACCGAACCACTATAAATTCTATGTTTTTTTACTATTTTCTGCTGAATCTTCTGAGCGTTCTTCATTTATAATTCTCTACATACTTGTTATCCGTGATCTATGATTGAGAACTGGTGCTTTCAATGATAATTGGGTGTTTGTGACAAATTATGGCATAAACAGATATAACATTTTTTTGTCTTCTAAGTTAAGTGGTGCTAAGATTATTTTCAAAAGCCTATCTTTTCTTTTAAAAAAAATTGAAGAAATTTTTTTTTGTATATATGTAAATATATTCTATTAACTCCTCCGGTCGATAGGTGTACACACTTGTGTGTACATCCGCCATGCTCTGTACCTTTCTCACATAAGACCCAAAGGCTGTGCATGATCGGTATATCTGGCCTCAGTTTATCTAAGCTAGGTATATATATAAAATTTCCTTTTAATAACGCCCGCAGTCAATAGGTGTTATATGTTCACTCGCCACACTCTGTACTCCCCTCACATAAGACCGCAAGGCAGTGCATGGGTAATATATCTGGCCTCAGTTTATCTGAGTTAGGCACATGTAAATATTGTTAATATAAATAAATTTTTCAAAAGAAAAAATAAAGAGAGTAAGCAAATGAAATCCAAGCACTATTTCAAATTATTTGATTTGACTTATTATTGAAAAGAAATGAAAATACCACTTTGATAAACTTTGATAATTAACTAAAGATCCTTTTCATAATTACACTTTGTTATCAACTGAAATAACGAGTTAAACTATAGTCAATTTGTTATGATAACTTCGTTTTTATTGGAAAGTTTGACGAATAAATGACTTAAATTATCAAGATAATGAACAAAACCTATATTTAACTAATTTGTGTTCATTTAAAAATAAATCCGTCATTTGTAAATATTTCAAAAAATTCGCATTCATCTCTTTGTAAATTAATCTTCCATTTTGTAAATATTTTCATCCTGCACTTGGATTTTGTGGGTAGTATCCGCTGAAAACCCTAACGAGACAACACTCATCCTTTTGGGGACACTAAGGTTTAATGGCTGGTTGCGTATGCTCAATGCAATCGTGCTCCCTACAAAAAGGGATTTATCTTAGTTTTTCTTTATTCGAGGACGAATAAAAAAATAAGTGTGAGGGTAGTTGATGTGCACGTAAATGTGTATATTTTTACCACCATATTTATTCTATTTAAATTAAATAAATGATCATATTGGGTATTTTGACCTTTTAAAACCAAAATCCATATTAATTCCAAATTGTCACATATCCATCTTCATATAGGGACAAAACGGTCATTTGTGTGCATATATTTCTTTGAGAAAAATTAATTGGAAATTTATGTATATTTGTGTAGGAATTTGATCTCAAATAGGTGTGGTTTGATGAAGACACATGCATGCACAAAATGAATACAAAGGAATGAAGATGGAAATAATTCAAAGGCATGATAATGGAGGACCCCACCTACCCTACATACCCTCATGTACAAATTAGAGGCTAATGTACATGCTTATGGAACTAATGGCTTCATGTACACTTAAATGATGATAAGAAGAAGCTAATGATTACTTGGCCTCCACACTTTCTCAAGGGTATTTTGGGCATTCCCCAAAAATGTGAATTAGGGTTTAACACATGTATATATACCCCTTATATTTCATGAAATCCTCTTCTTACTTTGTCTTTCTTAGTTTAGTTTAGGCTCAAAATAAAACTCAAATCTCTCTTTCTCTTTTCATGGCTACTTAGCCATTTCTTTTATGTAATTTTTATGCAAATTTAATATATTTCTCTTTTCTTCTCTTGTTTATTTTCCTTTCATGTTTGTAGTGTAGATTTGCTTTCATGCAAACTAGATTAATGTTAATTCTTGTTAATTAGTTCTCTTTTTTCATTTAGCTTTCATTTTCCTTTCCTTTTGCTTTCATGTTGCAAGCTACATTTGTTAATCAAATGACAAATATGAAAGGCTAAACCCCTTCAATTTAGGGGTAATGAAGCTCTCTAATTATGTAGCTTCAACTATTTTTTAATCCACGCTCTCGTTTTGTGCTTAATGATGATGATCGAAATGGTTTACTAGTTGTTTTTGCTTTGAATTTGATAGCCTATATTGTTGACACCAAATAGGCTATACTTAAAAAATCACTAACACTAATTGCCTCTTCATCAAAATATGATTATGGAAAAAGAAAGTTATTTTAAATTAAAATTTGATGGTCTATATTTCTAATCAATAGTTAGTAGGCCACATTTAAAATATATTTCATTTTCTTTGTCAAGTTCCATGAAAGTTAGTAAGTGCTTTAAGGGATGTGTTATATTTTAATGGCTTATGTTGGCTAATCAATAGCACAAATATGTCATACTTATGATAAACACATCAATTAAAGCACTAATGACCTTTAAAGAGTGATCATGGTTACATATATGTTGAACTATGTGATCTAGAGAATGATTTTATTCTCTAAATTGTCATTTAACTCTTATATTTGCATCTCTTTTCTTTTAGTTAGTTAGCTAATTTTCTAATTCTCTTGCTTAACTTTCACTTGACTTTGGTATAATTTGATTGAATAGAATTTTTAAAATCATCAATTCCCTGTGGATCGACCCGTATACGCCACATACTATAAGTGTACGCCGTGCGCTTGCGGTTAAATTTATTTCAAATATTTTCGATGTTTTCTAATTTGATAGAAATTCCATCGATTAACAGTTGACTAATCACTTATACGAACCATACCGCGTCCGAAACACCATCAAAGGAATATTGTCCTCCGCCATCCTCGATTGATGGAAGCCTGTCATCAAATCCAACTAGGAAAACACTTTGGCTCAGATAAATCATTCATTCTTGGCAAGGGTATCTATTCTTTATCGTCTTTTCATTCAGCTTAAGATAATAAATACAAGCCTGGTTTCTTCACGGACTCAATGGCCGCTCCCTAAGGAAAACTGCTTGGCTTAATAAAACTCTTTCCTTTTAAGTCCACTAGTTGCTCCTTTAACTCTTTCATCTCAGTAGGTGTTATTTCGCTAGGCTGTCCACTAACGAGTTCAGCACCTAGTACATGATCAATTCTGAACACAATATTTCTCCTCGGTCGTAATCCTGTAACTGGTTCAAAAACATCTGCAAATTCTCTTATAACTAAAACCCGACTCATGTCAACTTCCACCTTTGTTGCACCCAATAAAGCACAAACATCTAAACTCGAATTCTCAACTGAGTATATAATTCGATCACTATTATTAGGGTATCTTAATGATATTTTCCTATCCTAGCAGAATATACTAGCATCATATTTGCTCAACCAATCCACCCAAAATAATCCTAAAGCCCATATAATGAAACATAAACAAACTTTAGGCAAAAGCATGACCTAATAACTCAAATTCTAGATGGTCACATCTCATCCCAAGAGTTGCATACCCTCATATTGGATTCATGACCCTTAACAAAGTAACACGGTATGATGATTCAAAATCGTACTTATCTACCAAACACTGAGAGATAAAAGAATATGATGCACCGGTGTCAAATAATAATCTAATAGGTATGCCATGAATCAAAAGCGTACCTCCCATCATAGCCTTTTTCTTCTCCTTCGATGTTTGGCCTAGAAGATGATGGCTCCAAAGCAAAGACCATTCCTTTTTCTGCTTTGGCCACTGTTTGCACCAAAATTGGGCAAACACCCTTCGGAAGTTTTTGAAGAGATAGTAAATGAAGAACTTGAATTAAAAATAAGGACTATCTAACAAAACTCCAAATCACAGAAAAGTAAATTGCACAGAAGACAAGGATTTAGAGTGGTTCGGCTATGTGCCTACGTCCACTATGAAGCTTTATCACTTTATTCCTTAATACTTGAAGATTACAAGTGTTTTTAAGCAAATTACAGCAGAAAATGGACTTAAATTCGAAATTATCAGCAAAGGAGGTGGTATGGAGTGATTCCGGCAGCGTTTAGGCTTATTTTTCTTCTCCAAATTCTCCCCCCTCTTTTCTGAATGACCAGGGGCTCTATTTATAGGTGTGGAAGGCCAAATTCCCGCCTAAAGCTCAGGGAGGTTGCCTGGCACGTGAGGGGGGCCCATAAGCCCGCGTTCTCGAAGTCCGTGCCCAGTTTGGGATCGATTCGAAATGAATTTCGAATCGATCAAAGAAGCATCCAATCGAGGCGAAATTTGGTGTGGACATTCTTCAACATGCATGTGAACTACTGTAAAAATTTCATGGGATTTGGATAAGTGGATTGGAAGTTATGATCGGTTCGAAATTGGTGTCTTCGGCCTTCTGTTGGTTCGAATCGATGAAGTGGTCTCGTTCGAATCGACCTGTTTGATTCGAGTACTTCGAACCGATCCCAGGGTGCCTCTCTTCGAGTCGATCCTGTCTTTTGCGTGTGGTTGGATTCGAAGTGAGTCTTCGAATCGATGGGGATGGTGTTTGTTCGAATCGATCCAAATGTGTTACCTTGGATCGATTCGAAGTTGTCTTAGCATATTGGATTCGAAGACAGCGCGATGCCGCATGGTGGGCTTGTAGTCTTGTGAAGATGGATTCGAACTAGCGCATAGTTGATGGAGTCGAGGTATAGCTGCTTTGGTGGATTCGAAGTAAGGTCTAGGTCATGGATTCGAAGTAGAGAACGTCTGATGGATTCGAAATACATGGAGTCGAAGCGGTAGCGTGTCTTATGGATTCGAAGTTAGGAGCACTCTGATGGATTCGAACTTACGTTCTTTTGTTGGGTTCGAACTAGTTGGTTTCGAACATTATGGGTTCGAAACAAATGGTTTCGAACTAGTTGGGTTCGACAGTGATGGTTTCGAACCGAGCGACGTCCATCTTCCTTAACTTGAATCCGTCATAACTTGAGCATATGACCTCGGATTGACTCGAAACTTGAATTGGTGGCTTCTATGGCCTTTCTTGTTATGCCCTATCACTTGTGGCCCGATCCGGACTCGGACAGAATTCATCGATATCCATAGCGGAGTGAAGTGCGATCAATCTCTGAAGCGAACTGTCTTTTGTCTTTGATCAATCTTTTGGTATCACGGCTTTTGCCCGAAAAGCGGGATAACATTTTGCCCCCCAAAGTACGTCTTGTGGGCACATGACGTGCTTTGAATAGTCGCCATGTTATTCTGAAGATTATTGTTTTCTGTTCGTTGAAACTCATTAGAGAATTGTCGTAACCTTGCCTTGATATGGTTGATTGTGTGTGATTGCGCTTGATCATTGGCTGTCGTTGTTGCAACCGGGTGAATATTTGGTCCCTGTAAATGTTCAAAATCGAATGTTAGTTCGATACGTGTACACGTTTATTAGCTTTCGTCCTTGTTAACGTCGTGCGTTCACGAGTTATGTTGGTTTTTGCTTGCTGCCGAATTCTGTCCCGATTTTCTCCTGGAATGATTTTAGACTCAAGTCAAAGAGTGTTTATCAGTGGTTGTTGAATGTTTCGAAGTTATGATTGTATGAATTAATGGCTCTCGAATCGTCGTTGTCTCTGATGGATTCGAAACTTCTGATGGGTTCGAAACTTTTGATGGGTTCGAAACTTTTGATGGGTTCGAAACTTTTGATGGATTCGAAACTTCCATGGATTCGAAACTTCTATGGAGTCGCAACTTCTGATGGATTCGTAATTTCTATGGATTCGAAACTTCTATGGATCCGAAACTTCTGATGGATTCGAAATTTCTATGGATTCGAAATTTCTTATGGAGTCGAAACTTCTGATGGATTCGAAACTGGTCGTTCGAATCAATGGGAGTCGAAGTGACACCAATCCCTTTTTGGAATCCATATAAATACACGAGGCTGACTCCGTTTTCACTTTTTACTTTTTACCATTGCTTTAGCTGTTTCTTCGAATCGACTTTCCAGAGCCAAATCAAACGAGGGGTTTTTACGAATCGATCAAATTCCTTCAGGCTTCCACTTGTAACCAAATCAAATCAGGTAACCAAGGGGTCGATTCGAATTGAGAACGATAGAATTGGAACTTTTTCGGCATTGTTTCATCCCTTCTTCTGGAAATTTTGGAGAGTGGTGAGATTTGAATGACGTAGGTCGACTCCACGGAACTGAGGAATGCAAACATTTGAGTCGTGTCGATCAGAGTACTGTCTTTCACCGTCTTCGCATCGATCCAGGGGTGAGCGATTCGAGTTGGCTTTGAGCGTGCAACTTCGAATCGATGACTGCAGGAGAACAAGAAAAAAAAGGACTTGCGGTGATCGATTCGAAACGGCGACATTCTGATCGATTCGAAGGTGCTCACTACTGGTGGGTTCGAAACAATGATACGTGCATCGATTCGAAGGGGCTCGACTCCGATTGGTTCGAAATCAGGTGAAACTCCATGGATTCGAACCGCTCTAGGTGGATTCGAAGGAGCTCATCTTCGATCGGTTCGAAGTCAGGTGGGGTTTCATGGGTTCGAACTGCTCCTCCGTTTCCAGGTTGCGTCGAGTCGAACTACGTGGCATTGGAGCGCACCGACTCAGAGTTCATCGATCTGACTTGTGTCGAATCGAGTCGATCGATTTTAGCGTTCTTGTTTCTGGAATTTCCACTCCTTCGATTTGTTTCATCCCCTGAACTATGACCAACTTTAAATCGGATTTTAACGAACTTAATAATTTCTTTCGCATACTTGATTCCGACGAGCTTTGGCCTTGCATGACTAAAGTTGACTTGACCTGCCTTCTTTTGAGAGCTCGTCGATGGCACCATAACTCAAACACATATAACGAATTCATACTTGAGTTGGCCAGTAGTATTGGAGTGACGTGAAAGTGACGGTCAGCGATGACGGTCGCTTTCGTTTTTTGACTCCGAGGGTTTGTCGTTCGGACTCCGCGTTCCAATCCCGTAAAATTTGTTTCAGTTATGCATTTCCACTGCACGTCACATTCATATACTTCACACCGGGGAATATACGGGTTTTCTCTGTATTTGACGCTGCCTTCTCGTGAGTTAGTTAATTATGGCGTCTTCGGGTTCTGAACAACAAGAGTTACAGAGCTTGCTCCATCCAGCGCTAGAAATTCCAGAGATTCTTCCTGAAGTGATAGATCCTGCTCCGGACGAGTTGCCGGAGGCCTTACTTATCGAGGATCCCATAGACTCCGTCCGATCCAATATTTCTGGAGCATTGTTAGGCCGGATATGTTTGAAACATAACTTGTCCCTGGATGACGTTTTGCTTCCTGGAGTTGAGGATAGACCTCACAATCCACCCGAGGGTTACACTGCTTTCTATCGTCATGCCTGTGCGGCCGGAACCCTTCCTCCGTTTAATCAATATATCAGGGAGATGCTGTCGTTTATTGGAATAGCTCCCGGGCAACTTCACCCCAACGGGCACGCGTTGCTGAATAGTGTTTTCATATTATTCATGGACTGCCTTTTTCGTCCGCCTAAGCCAGCTGAGATTAGACACATATTCAATTTCAAGAGTAGAGGTGATAGTCCGTCTTTCACCTTTCTGGAAGCAGTTAGAAACTGCCAGGTTGTGACGGGAGCCTGGACCAGACTTAGTTACTTTAAGAATGAATGGTTTTTTGTCCGATGCCCTCCAGGATTCGCTAGGCGATGGCTGTCCAGACGTGAGTGCCGTAAAATACGTAAGCCTTCTTTAATGGTTATTGTCGACATTCGAACTGACATCAGGTGTTTTCATTACAGCTATCATATCGAGGCCGGACGGCGGTCAATACAGAAGCGTCATCCGAAGTTTACAAGAGACTCCGGGTGACTTGCGGCACATTGACTTGGTCTTAACTGATGATAACTTAAGGATGCTGGGCTTAATTGAGACGAACCAAAGTACTGTCGTTAAGGGGTTGGCGAAATCGGCTCCGAGGGCAAAGAAGAAAACCGGTGCAGCGATAAGAGAGATGAGCGATGATGAGAGGACGCCTAATGACACTGGACTAGAGGCTGGCTTTCCCAAAACAGGAAAAAAGCAGAAAGGCAAGGCTGTTGTTCCTAAATTTAAGAGACGGAAGTCTGTAATTGTGTCTCGCTCGATCCCTGGGATTATTTCTTCTGACTCCGCTATTTGTCAACCAGGAAACATTTTCGCAGGTCTGGATGACGTTCCCATCCCGGAATGCGTTTCTCTTTATCACGAGTCCGGGTTGGTTGAGCTTCGGGAAGCGTTAAACATAAGCGAGCTTTTACCCGTTAGTGCAGCCGATACTTCTGGTTGGTCGGAGGCTTTGCACATTTGCATACACCTTCATGACACTACATGACTGCTTTACTTGCCATATCTAATTTGCCTGGCCCTTAACCGAACTGCATCTCTTTTTCAGGTAATATGGCTGGCCGTCAGACTACACTGGACAAACTCCGGAGAGTTCATCACCCCCCAACCTATCATGAATCTCGGCGTGGGGGCCCTGATCGCGATCGCGACCGGAGGCAATATGGCCAGGATTACCACGCAAAGGATCATCATCGAGGTTACTCTAGCCAGGAACGATCAGACAGAGATCGTAGACATCGCTCCCCATCTCGATCTCCTCCGCAATCCCGAAGTCATGTCCAAACATCCGAGCCTCTGCGACATCAGCCATCTTCGCAGGCTTCGAGGCTTGAGCCACATCGTTCTCGAATCGGGGTTGCGACTTCCACGTCTGCGGAAGAGACCCTTATTGAGTCTTCTGGAGAAGGGGCCATCAGGCTTGCTCAACTGAGGAAAGATTTTCCAGAAATCTGCTTTGATGCTTGTATTTTTCCCCCCAATCTTAAAAGAATTCCCGATGATGCCGCGATTACGGCGCTCAGCTACACCCAGGACTTTTTCGCTCAGTACAAAGAATGGTACAAAGCGGCCGTTAAGGCTTCCAAAGCTGCCTTCGACCGGGCCCAAGTCATCGAGAAGCTAGAGGCCGACTTGGCTCAAAAGAGTCGTATTGTCGACATACTCCAATCTGAGGCGGAATCTTCCCGCAAGGCCGAGGTCGAGTCGTTACAGAAGGTTGATGAAACATTGGTCGAGATGGCGAAAATGCAACAGGCACATTGTACATTAGTTGAAGACTTAGGCCACCGATACAAGAATGTCGAAACTGAGCGAGATGCGGTAGTCAGGGAACTAGAGGAGCTAAAGGCTAAGTTTGCCGACATGAATAAAGAAAAGGACGACGCGAATGTGGCTGCACAGGAAGCGTGTGAGCAGGCTGTATCTTTCCGAGCTGAGCGCGATGCGGCAATTAAGGAATTGGAGGTGCTAAAGGATAAGTTTGCTGATATGAATAAGGAAAAAGACGACACGAACGTGGCTGCGCAAAAAGCGTGTGAGCAGGCTGTATCTTTCCGAACTGAGCGCGATGCGGCCATTGCAAGGGTTAAGGAGGTTGAATCGGAGGTGGAGGAGAGAGTCCAAGCGGAGAGGTTCAAAATGGAGGCCGAATTCTACGATCTCTTGGACACATATAATGCCAATGTACTGGAGTATAGAAACCTCTCCTGGCTAGGGGATTACTCGATGCCTCTCTACAATGCTTGGAAGAAATTGGTGGAAAACAGGAGGATGTCTTGTCCGGATTCGGTATTAGATGAGTTTGAGCTTGAGTCACGTTTGCTCAGCGAGGATGAGAGGAGGACTCTTCATGAAGCAATCGTTTCCGTTGAAAAAGAAAGACTTGGAGTCCATCAAACGGAGGTTTGTGAAGGTTCGGGCATTGTGCGTCATAGCGAGAATACTGAAGTCCCCATTTCGACTTCGTCCGGAGCTGTTGCTGTAGTTGATTCGCATGCTATTCCAGCCTATAATCCGGACCAACCGGAAATGTCTTCGGGCACGGCTCTCGCCCCCGAGCTTGTTCAGGCTCCAAGGCAAGGTAAAGCGGGTATTTTGACTACTCTCTTTACGTCTTAAGACATTGGTTTTCGAGGGAATTTCTTGGTCTGACAGCTCTACTTTTTGTTGTTTAGAGACCGAGAGTGTCGCACCCGTGCTCCCTGTTCCTTCGGCTTTATATCCCACGCATGGAGTTGTTGTCACTGAGGCGATCTCAACCGCCGCCATGGTTGGTGACATAGGAGAGGGAGGATCGATGTCATTCGACGTTCAAATGTTTGAAGAGCTATTTGGTCATCCTCTCGATCCCGTGCCTGACCTCTCTTTTGCGACGAGCGGAGCTGCTCCAGTTTCTAGTTCGATTGTGACGACCACTGGCGTACCTAGCGCAGCTCAACTGTCTCGAGAGGAGGAGATTTTGGCAGAGATAAGTGCCGAGATGGCCAAGATAGTGACAGTTGGTCCCGGAGGTGACGCCGTTCCCCCAAGCTTATCTTCTCTAATGATGATTTCTCCTGGTGGCACGGTAATCGTCTCGAGTGTCGCTGAACATGTATCTGTTACTGCTCCCATGCCTTCGGTTCGCCCTCATAAAAGGATCTCCATCCCTTCCAGTTCTGAGGAAGATGTCGATATTATGCCAGACCCGGAGGACGTTCCTAAGAAAGGCAAAAAGTCTCGCAGGAAGCCAGGCAGTGGGTCTACCGGCTCGACTCCGAGGAAGAAGCATCGGAGGAAGAAAGAGTGAGCCCTTTGCTTTGTCAAGAGTTTACGGATAACAATTCTTTCGTCTTTTCTCTTGTTCTTTTTTGGGCCATGTGCATGTGTGGATTCGGCCTCCACTTAATCGAAGCATCTTTACTTGCCATGTAATCAAACCTGTTTTTGTTGGCCGACGAAATGGGAAATTATTCTTTTCTTCTTACCTAAATGCCTTGTAGCGTTTGTTTTGTATCCGCTCAGTATTTTTACAGCTTCGTGTCGTGACTTAATGAATGAGTCGGATTCTGATTATATTATCACTTAAGCCAGTGATTAACACCCAGCTTTTTGCCCCTTAGTTGCGGGGAATAATACTCATATTCTGGTGGCTGATTGCGTTTATTGCAAGCCTTTGGGCACACGCCCCCCTTTTGAGGTCTCATGACGATTTGAGATCGATAATCTGTTCCGCATTCCAGGATTCTGAGTGTTATTGATGTTTGGAACACAGTTCGCGCTTTGAGAATCTGGATTAGATGTCTATACCCCAATTCACACTCTGGGAAGTTGGAGTTCGTTCGCACTCCGGGAACGATTTGTTGGATGTTTATATTCCAATTCATACTCTGGGAAGTTGGAGTCCGTTCGCACTCTGGGAACGATTTATTGGATGTTTTATACTCCAATTCATACTCTGGGAAGTCGGAGTCCGTTCGCACTCTGGGAACGATTTATTGGATGTTTATACTCCAATTCATACTCTGGGAAGTTGGAGTCCGTTCGCACTCTGGGAACGATTTGTTGGATGTTTATACTCCAATTCACACTCTGGGAAGTTGGAGTCCGTTCGCACTCTGGGAACGATTTATTGGATGTTTATACTCCAATTCACACTCTGGGAAGTTGGAGTCCGTTCGCACTCTGGGAACGATTTATTGGATGTTTTATACTCCAATTCATACTCTGGGAAGTCGGAGTCCGTTCGCACTCTGGGAACGATTTATTGGATGTTTATACTCCAATTCATACTCTGGGAAGTTGGAGTCCGTTCGCACTCTGGGAACGATTTGTTGGATGTTTATACTCCAATTCACACTCTGGGAAGTTGGAGTCCGTTCGCACTCTGGGAACGATTTATTGGATGTTTATACTCCAATTCACACTCTGGGAAGTTGGAGTCCGTTCGCACTCTGGGAACGATTTATTGGATGTTTATACTCCAATTCACACTCTGGGAAGTTGGAGTCCGTTCGCACTCTGGGAACGATTTATTGGATGTTTATACTCCAATTCACACTCTGGGAAGTTGGAGTCCGTAAAAGGATTATCGTGTATCGATCCCTGTGAATGCTGGTATTGTATTCTGCCCCCGAGCTCGGGTTTCACTCAATGAGCGACAGGTCGTATCACAGTTACTCCCTGTTCGAATAAATCCCACCGTGTGATGGAATTTAGCTCTTCGTGCAACGTGATATAATGTGTTATTTTCAGTGAATCACAACTTTTGGCTCGAAGAGATGGCATTTTATTGCTGAAACGAAAGAAACATGACAAAATCAGTTGCCTTATTACAAATTCAAATTTCAAAATGCAAAAACAAAAATGCTGAAGAAGAAATTGATAAGAAATAGATAAATAAAGCCCGTCAGATGTAGTAGTGACGGAGGCTTCTGCTATTCCAGGCTCTTGGTAAAGTGAGGCCATCAACTGTTGATAACTTAAATGTGCCATCTCTGAGCTTTTGTGAAATCATATACGGCCCTTCCCAATTTGGGTTCATGTGTGAAGGTACCGGGTAAATTCTTTTAAGTACCAGGTCGCCGGATTTAAAAGTTCGTGGGCGGACCTTGGCGTTGTATATTCGAGCGACTCGACCTCGATATGCAGCTGCTCTCACATCGGCTTCTTCTCGCTTCTCATCAAGCAGATCTAGGGATTCAGCAAGCAATATACCGTTTGTTTTCGGGTCGTAGTTTGTCACACGGTGAGAGCGAACTTCCATTTCGACTGGAATAACTGCTTCAGAGCCATAGGATAGAGAAAAAGGGGTGTGTCCGGTCGCAGTTTTGTGAGTCGTTCTGTACGCCCACAGAGCCATTGGTAGTTCATCAACCCATTTGCCCCCAGCTTTCTCCAATCTTTTCTTCAATATAGACTTGATAACCTTATTGACGGCCTCGACCTGACCATTTGCTTGTGGGTGCGCTACTGCTGAGAATCTCTTATGGATGTGAAATCGCAGACAGAAGTCCTTGAACTCAGCACTGTCGAATTGGGCTCCATTGTCGGTGATAATAGTATGCGGGAGACCAAACCGGCAGATGATGTTGCGTACCACGAAGTTGATCACCTTTTTTGTTGTTATCGTTGCAAGGGGCTCAGCCTCAGCCCATTTGGTGAAGTAATCAACCGCCACTATGGCGTACTTTGCACCCCCTTTAGCTAAAGGCAATGCACCGATTATATCCATCCCCCACATTGCAAATGGCCACGGACTGACCATTTGGGTTATTTCAGAAGGCGGGGCTCTAGGGATCCGAGCGTGTCTCTGGCATCTATCGCATCTTTTGGCATAATCCATAGCATCGCGGTTAACGGTAGGCCAATAATATCCGTATCGAAGTATTTTCTTGGCAAGTGCTTGCCCCCCAGTGTGATCGCCACATTCTCCTTCGTGCACCTCGCGCAACACTCGCTTGATTTCGTCATGTGCGATACACCGGAGAAGAGGAACGGAGTATCCTCTTCGATACATAACTCCGTTTTGAATGACAAATCGTGACACCTTTCGGAGAATCTGTCTTCTTTCACTTCGCCGTTCGGGTAGTGTGCCATGCTCAATGTAATCTTGATAGGGAGTCACCCATGATTCCTTCTCGGAGGTAGCTTCAAATGTGAATTCGTTCTCCGTTCGATCAATGCTTGGATAGGATAATGTCTCGACGGGGACGAGTCCCAAGTGTTGAGTTTCGCCTGTACTTGCCGACTTTGCCAACGCATCAGCTTTCTGATTGTGCTCTCGGGGTATGTAGAAAATGGCATAATAATCAAACTGGTCTAGTGTTTCTCGGACCCGGGCTAGATAAGCGGCTAGTCTTCGATCCTTGGCCTGATATTCGCCCCGAACTTGGCATACCACCAACTGAGAATCGCAGTATATCTCTACCGCGATAATTCTTAGGTCTCGGGCCAACTTCAACCCGGCGAGCAAGGCTTCGTATTCAGCTTCATTGTTGGTTGCCCGGAAATCAAACTTTAAGGCGTAGCAGATGGATCGGCCCTCGGGAGTCTCAAGCACAATCCCTGCGCCCGAACACCGATCGTTGGATGCGCCATCAGTGTACATTTTCCATACATATTCGGGTGAGTCACTAGTTTCAGGTAAGTCTTCAGGAACAGTGAATTCGGCAATGAAATCTGCTAAGACTTGACCGTGTATGGCTCTCCTTGGAACATATGCGATGTCGAATTGACTCAGCTCAATGTTCCACTTTAGTAACCTGCCAGATGTCTCGGGTCGTGTGAGGACCTGTCGTAGTGGTTGATCGGTGTACACAATGATAGGGTGAGCCTGAAAATATGGACGGAGCTTTCTCGAGGCGATGACTAGGCAGTATGCCAACTTTTCTAGCCTTGGATAATTTTTCTCGGCCCCGGCCAATCGTTTACTGACATAATAAACTGGTTTCTGTGTTCGGTCTTCCTCCCGAACCAATGCAGCACTAATAGCGTTTTCAGATACAGCCAGATAAAGGTATAATTGTTCATGATCAACAGGTTTTGAAAGAATCGGTGGTGTGGAAAGATGCCGGACTAGCGATTGAAATGCGTTTTCACATTCCGTAGTCCATTCGAAGTTTCGCCTCCCTTTTCGGATTAGGTCGAAAAAGGGTATGCATTTATCCGTTGACCTTGAGATGAACCTACTCAGCGCTGCAATCTTTCCATTGAGGCTCTGAACCTGTTTCATGGTCCTCGGGGTTTGAAGACTCCTGATTGCCCATATCTTTTCGGGGTTGGCCTCTATTCCCCGGGCGTTGACGATGAACCCAAGGAACTTTCCGGAAGCAACCCCAAAATGACATTTTAACGGATTTAGCTTCATCCCATACCTCCGGAGGACTTTGAACATTGATTCCAAGTCCTTGACATGATCAGTGGAGTACCGTGATTTTACCAACATGTCATCTACATAGACCTCCATGGTTTTCCCGATCTGGTCGGCAAACATTCGGTTGACTAAGCGTTGATAAGTTGCTCCGGCATTCTTTAAACCAAAAGGCATGACCATGTAGCAATATAGTCCTATGTCAGTTACGAAGCTCGTATGTTCTTGATCAGGCACATGCATGGGTATCTGATTGTACCCAGAGTAAGCATCCATGAAAGACAATAATTCATGTCCGGCCGTCGAATCCACAAGTTGATCGATTCGAGGAAGTGGAAAACTGTCCTTTGGACAAGCCTTATTTAAGTCAGAGTAGTCGATGCACGTTCTCCATTTTCCATTTGGTTTGCGGACAAGTACAGGATTGGATACCCATTCCGGGTACAAAGCATCTCGGATAAACCCATTCGTCTTCAATTTATCGACTTCTTCCTTGAGGGCGGCAGATCTCTCTGGATCCATACCGCGTCTCTTTTGTTTGACCGGGATGTACCGCGGGTCAATATTTAAGGTGTGGCTCGCGATGTCCGACGAGATTCCACACATATCGGAGTGCGTCCAGGCGAATACGTCTAGATTCGCTTGGAGAAATTCGACCAATTCCTGTTGAGCTTGCAGGTTTAGCTGAGACCCAATTTTCAAGACCTTCGAATCGTCATCGTTATCAATTGGAACATCGATTGTCAGCTCGGCTGGGGAGGCCTGACTTTCTTTGGATTCATCATTATCTTCAGTGTCTCGAGGGTCAAGATCCTTCTGGAATTGGTCGTGGTGCCCGGGCCGAGGCCCAGGCGCTAGTTGTCAATCGTCGACAAAGCGGACGTGGAGAGATTCCCCCACGCCCTTTCCCTTTTCCCTCTTTTGTGCTTCTCGTAGTTCAGCAACGTAACAGGCTCTCCCAGCAGCCTGGTCCCCTTGAATGACCCCAATCCCGTGGTCAGTTGGGAACTTTAGAGTCAAACACCACGGGGCAATTGCTGCCCTAAATTCTGCAAGGGCTGGTCGGCCCAAAAAGGCATTATAGGGTGAATGGATGTCCAGGACAACAAACTGTAACACTCGAACTCTACGGCGTTCTCCGTTTCCCAATTCTACTGGCAATTCCACCATTCCGGTGGGTATGTTAGCACTTCCATCGAAGCCGTGGATCCTATATTGACAAGGCTTTAGATCTTTGTCTTCCATTTTCATCTGATCATATGCCCTTTTGAACAAGATGTTTACTGAGCTTCCACTGTCTACCAGGATCCTCTTCATCCAAGCAGGACCAACCTGGGCGGATATGACTAGTGGGTCTATGGTCGGGGCTTCGACTTTGTCAGCATCTCGGCTTCTAAATACGATGTCATCCGTCATCGTCTTCTGTTGCTTAGCCGGAGTTCCTTCATAAAGTGTACTGCAGCTTTCAAAACTTACGTGTCTGATCGAATTGGCGTATGATTCCATTTCCCTCCAACTTCGATCTGCTGGATGAGGGCCACCACTGACTGTATTTATGACCAATCTTCCGCCTGTACGAGCGGGCTCTTCTTGTCTTTCTTGGTTCTGTGCACGATTTTGGTTTGACGGGCCCGCACTACCGGCTTGCGGTGCCCGCACAAATTGATCCAGCTTCCTCTCTCTGATCAGTTTCTCAATAAGGTCTTGCAGATGCCTGCAATCATTGGTGTTGTGTCCATAGCTTTCGTGAAATCTACAAAACTTCCCCGTTTGGATCTGTTTCTCCGATGATGGCTTCGGAGTCGGCTTCTTATATTGCATTGCATTACAGGTTTGTAGATATACGTTTTCTAACGTCGTATTCAGCGGTGTATAACTTTCAAACATTTGCGCCCTACGTCGCGGGCCGCGATTCTGATCCTGCTTCTTACTTCTATTATCGCCGTTCCTTGGCTGGGTTTGCTTGTTCTGAATATTCAACTGCACTCTTCCTGAGCCCTCTCCTGACTGTTTAACGGCCACATTGCTTTGAATCCCTTCATTGCTGGGCCTCGCATCGTCCTGCTTCCTAGATTGTTTCGCATCCTCACGCCTCAGGAATTGGGCGGCTTTGGAATAGAGACGATCCAACGACGCGGGAGGTTTCCCAGCTAGCCAGTTTCCAAAATCAGAGTCAGGATCAATCCCCTTAGTCAGAGCCATCAAGATTGAATTATCATTGGGGTTAGTAATTTCTGCACAGGCGGCGTTGAATCTTTCCAGGTATCGCCTGAGCGTCTCCCCAGGGGTTTGAGTGACACTAGATAAAGTGTTTACGTCTTTAGGCCTGGCGATGTGCATACGGAATTGTTCGATAAATTTGGTTGCCAATTGGTCAAACGAGGAGATAGACCGTGGTGGTAGTCGTGTAAACCACATTGTCGCAATCCCCCCCAAGGAAATAGGAAAACTACGGCACTTCACTGCATCATCAGCTCTGGCAGCAGTCATCGACCATTCATACTTTAGAATATGTTGGCTAGGGTCGGAGTTTCCTTCATACATAGGCAGAGTCGGCATTCTGAATCGCCGGGGAGGCTCGGCATACAATATGTCATCTGTGAACGGGGTGTGACTTCGAGAGATCCCCCAATCGTCATTTGTTAAACCTTGACTTTCGCGAACCATTTGGCGGACCATAGCTGAGAGATCAGGCATTGCCGCATTCGACGGGTGTCGAGCCAAAGTGTGGTCGGGTTCCACAGTGCGAGGTGGGATCGGGCGCTGTCGACGATCCGAATCTCGCCTCCTTGGCTCAACGTCTTCTGGGATATTCGATCCTGGGGCACGTTCCTGTGGGTGGTAGTTCGGACTGGAGTGATTTCGGATGTCAACTCCTGTGTCACCTGCGGTGGCTTGGTTATCTGCAGTGTGCTGTGGAACAGCGCCTCCTCGAGAGGAAGGTCCCGTATGAAAGCTAGCAGAGGGGCCAACCCTTATTTGTCCAACAGTTAACGTTTGCCGGAGACCAGAAGCATGACTTCCGTCTAACCTGGGGCGTGTAGATCTGCCGCCATAGTCGGATGAGGCAGAGCTTTCCGTGGAAGAATGCGGAGCATGGTCCCTCTTTGATTTCCTTCGCCCTTGACGATTTAGTTGGTTAGCCAATTCAGCATTGACACGCAGCTGCTCAGTTAGCTGTTGTCGGCTTTGAGTTAATTCCTGGAGTAATGCTTGGAATTCTTGCCTTGTAACTGGACCTGACTGATTCGCTTGCCCAGCGGCATCCTGATTGGCTGACTGTAGCTGTGCGGGATTCTGCCCATCCCGGCCTTCTTGGTTACCAACGTTGGAAGTGGTTCTCGTACTAACCATCCTGAAGGTTGGATTCCTGTCCTAGATTTTTAGCAAATCTGAAAAGAATAGAAGGAATCCGAATTTGAGGTCTGGATCTCCCTCTTAGATTTATGCAATCCGGTATCGAAGATAGATCCACGGAGCAGGAGAAAGAACTGGTTCCTTTTCTCTCTCAGTGAAGGCACCAAAATGTTTGCACCAAAATTGGGCAAACACCCTTCGGAAGTTTTTGAAGAGATAGTAAATGAAGAACTTGAATTAAAAATAAGGACTATCTAACAAAACTCCAAATCACAGAAAAGTAAATTGCACAGAAGACAAGGATTTAGAGTGGTTCGGCTATGTGCCTACGTCCACTATGAAGCTTTATCACTTTATTCCTTAATACTTGAAGATTACAAGTGTTTTTAAGCAAATTACAGCAGAAAAATGGACTTAAATTCGAAATTATCAGCAAAGGAGGTGGTATGGAGTGATTCCGGCAGCGTTTAGGCTTATTTTTCTTCTCCAAATTCTCCCCCCTCTTTTCTGAATGACCAGGGGCTCTATTTATAGGTGTGGAAGGCCAAATTCCCGCCTAAAGCTCAGGGAGGTTGCCTGGCACGTGAGGGGGGCCCATAAGCCCGCGTTCTCGAAGTCCGTGCCCAGTTTGGGATCGATTCGAAATGAATTTCGAATCGATCAAAGAAGCATCCAATCGAGGCGAAATTTGGTGTGGACATTCTTCAACATGCATGTGAACTACTGTAAAAATTTCATGGGATTTGGATAAGTGGATTGGAAGTTATGATCGGTTCGAAATTGGTGTCTTCGGCCTTCTGTTGGTTCGAATCGATGAAGTGGTCTCGTTCGAATCGACCTGTTTGATTCGAGTACTTCGAACCGATCCCAGGGTGCCTCTCTTCGAGTCGATCCTGTCTTTTGCGTGTGGTTGGATTCGAAGTGAGTCTTCGAATCGATGGGGATGGTGTTTGTTCGAATCGATCCAAATGTGTTACCTTGGATCGATTCGAAGTTGTCTTAGCATATTGGATTCGAAGACAGCGCGATGCCGCATGGTGGGCTTGTAGTCTTGTGAAGATGGATTCGAACTAGCGCATAGTTGATGGAGTCGAGGTATAGCTGCTTTGGTGGATTCGAAGTAAGGTCTAGGTCATGGATTCGAAGTAGAGAACGTCTGATGGATTCGAAATACATGGAGTCGAAGCGGTAGCGTGTCTTATGGATTCGAAGTTAGGAGCACTCTGATGGATTCGAACTTACGTTCTTTTGTTGGGTTCGAACTAGTTGGTTTCGAACATTATGGGTTCGAAACAAATGGTTTCGAACTAGTTGGGTTCGACAGTGATGGTTTCGAACCGAGCGACGTCCATCTTCCTTAACTTGAATCCGTCATAACTTGAGCATATGACCTCGGATTGACTCGAAACTTGAATTGGTGGCTTCTATGGCCTTTCTTGTTATGCCCTATCACTTGTGGCCCGATCCGGACTCGGACAGAATTCATCGATATCCATAGCGGAGTGAAGTGCGATCAATCTCTGAAGCGAACTGTCTTTTGTCTTTGATCAATCTTTTGGTATCACGGCTTTTGCCCGAAAAGCGGGATAACAGCCACTTCTAGACATTTATTCTTATAATGCTCCACCTGGTTGCGATTATAGCACTTCACATTCTTCTACCCTACAACTGTCTTACCATCACTATATTGACACTCATTAGCATTATGCCTCTTCTTGTCACGCTTGAAAGAAATGATATAAATTTTCCCTTTCTTGTCAGCTCCACTCATTCAAGCTACCTTCCACTAGAAGAACTTTCTCTTCTTACTCTGAGAACTCTGGGTTTCCACCTACCGATCCTTCATAAAGTTGAAAGCATCTCCTCATTCCTTATATCCATCTCCGCCACTACATTACTCGGATCTATGAGATGTTGCATTGTCGCCCTAGCAATCTTTAGCCTCAAACTTCGGATAAACTTCTCATTTGATCACAATATCAATTGTGGCATATTCATACTTGGATAGCTCATCAAACTTAGTTGCGTACTCCAAAACAGACTTTTCTTCTTGCTCCAATTCCTTAAATTTCCTAAGCAAAGTTGACTTGACTACCTCCAACAAGAACCTCTTCTCAAACCTACTTCAAAACACAGCTCAAGCCAATTCCTCCTCTGGGACTCCTATGGTTACATTGTTCCACCAGTAAAAAGAAGCTCCTTGCAACTTCCTCGATGCCAACCTCCTCTTCTGCTCATCATTTAGATTTAGTCAGTAATGATTCTCTCGCAGTGCAATAGCTAGTTCTCTACTTCAGTAGCATCCTATTTCCAAGAAAAGGCTTTCCTCCAAGACTAGCGTAATTATGACTCAATTTAGCGTAGTCATTACCAGTCGCCCAATGGGATTAGCTCCTCCCACATTAGCAGTGTTCCCTCCAGCCAAACCAGCTACTGCTCCAACTTACATCATGTTGATAAAGAAGTGATACATAGCCCCCATATCTACTAGTGGGGTTGCAACACCTTCATTAGCATTAGCTTGTCGACCGAGATTTCTTTTGGTGTTGGACCGAACATTTCCAGTAGTTGTGGTGCTTCTTCTACCTAGATTCACTCTTCCATTTCCTACTTCCATATCTTGCTTTCTCGTAATCTGCATTTGAGCCTTAATAAGATAAAAAAGAACGGTCTAAGAGAGAGGGGAGAACACATACTCATATATAGCAAATACAAGTATGTTATTACAGCGTTATCCCATAACCCAATCTTATTCTCTGATTCATTGGATTATGTTTTCAAAAACTTTTAATCTTTTAAATTTTTACATAAACCTATGCTCAGATACCAAATTGTAACATCCCACATTTTGAGGTTTAAAACTAAGCGCTACGGATGCTACAGTCATCCATAGTGTTAATTTCCGATGATAAAATGCGGCTATGTTAATCATATCAATAATATCAGAAGCACATGAATATGGAAAAATTAAAACAGTTTTCAATAATAAACTTCCACATTTGATTTCATAAATAAAATTTCATATTCATTATATAATCCCATTCGATCCTACGTTTAGAGAAAATATGATTATTACAAAATACTCCAAGAGTGATATATGAAGATGCCCCCTTGGTTGATCAGAGTCTAATGATTGACAGATATAACTTCTATCATTACACCCATTTAAACACAAAACAACACAACATAAAATAAAAGCTCCTGCTAATAGCTAGCTTCTCTCTTTCACATCTCCAAAAGCGTATTCATCTAATTTGAAACCTGAAAACCCTTACTCCTAGCCTACTCAAATGAGCACCCGGGAGTTTAAGGGGAAAAACAAAAACTTTGGGTCAGACAAAAAGTCTTGTATGAATAATAATCTACCATCTCGAACCAAAATAGAAACCTAGTGATACTATGTGATAGAGAAGAATGAGTCTTTCCCTCACTAATATCTTAACCAAGTATGTTAATCATAATTCCTGCACCTACAACCGTAATGGTTGTACATAGTAAAATAATCATTTGTTGGCATGCAACATGGGTCAGTTCGATAATTTGTCTTCATAGTGTTATACACTCAGTTACCCTACCCAAAATCATATTATGGATTACCCATCCCAATTTAATTGACTATCCATCAAATTTAAATGACCATCTATCTAAATTCAATCTGACCATCAGTCTTATATTTATGTGGACTACCCATCTCACATATAAACATTTTATGGATTATCTATCCTAGGCCATATGGACTCCCATCACTGATGGTTTATCTATCTAAAATTATATGGACTATCTATCACACATGTTTCATTTATTTTAAAATTATATGGACTATCCATCACATATATCATAGTTTTCCTAGGATGACTATGAACCCATCATGAACCATATAGAGACTATCCATCTCAGGTATTATGTGGAATATCCATTACACATCTCATAATTTTCCTAGGATGACTATGTACCTATCAATATCAATTTATAATTAGGATAATACATTATTCACCCAAGTTCCCAAACTATGTCGATTGATATCCCCAATTAGGTTGCCAAACCCGCAAATCGAAAGTAACATAAATTGGTATCCCTAATGAAGTTGTTGAACTCATAAAACATATGGCTTATCTAGCCATCAATATAACAGTTTGAAACAGAAAGCTTATGGCATCCATGCTGTTAAAAATGACATCGAACCTCTATCTGAGATTCAAAAACAGAACTCTGATTTTATAATGTATAAGGATATACTACCGAAATCATAAGGTTATCAACTTTTCTTAAACATCGGCATCTCGCCTATAAAACATACTTTTACTTTGCAAAAGAAACAATGCCTCTTGGCCTACAAAGCATCAGTTTTGAAATAAAATAGTTACTACATCAAATCCGCATAACTTGGTTTCCGAAAACAAGGGAAGCATGTGATGTTGGAGTAGGTAAGCTACGACATAAATTACTCAAGTCGGAATCAATTTCTTAAGGCGTCGATGCTTCAAAAACCATGATGTCAAAAAATGGTACTTTGGCTACTATGCCACAAAACATAGGATGTCGACAATGGAAATTCACGACATCAATACTTCAAAATCATTAGGTCGAAATCATGTATTCCTAAAAACTAAGGTGATAAGAGATTACAAGTAAAATAGTAAGGATGTCGCGCCCTAGAAAAGCAAAGTAGAGCTTCAAAATTAATTTTGAATCTCTTCACCCACGAGGTATCGCATTCCTCCTATAACGAATGTCAGATATCATGAGGGATGTCGCATGTCATCGTTGGCGTTACTATAATAAACAATAAAACTATTTTCTTTCCATTTTAAACCAATTTCTTTTTACTTACTTCTTTCTCTTGTCAAAATATGATTGATTATCACCAAAACTTTTTATTTCTTTTTCAGATTTTCCTAGAAATAAACTTTACCTTCCCAAAAACATTAGTAAACTAAATTACCTAGTACCCTTAATAAATATTAATTTAAATGCTTTTCTAGCATAATAAAATTAGAGAAAATTGTAACCACTTGGCAAAAATTCCTAAAAATCATAAAAAATAAGAATTTATATATTATTTCTCGTATAAAAATTTCAAGACCAAAATAATAATTTAATTATTTTTAGTAATTAAAACACAAAATAAACACTATTTCCTCCTTGGAAAATTCATAAAATATTTACATTAACATGGAAAATTATGAAGTTAAAAAAACTTCTCCAAAATAATGTTTTACACAACATATTAGAAATCCAAATCAATTAGAGTTAAAAATTTAGGTTTTACCTTTAAAACCTATCATAATAATTCCATAAATTTTCCATAAATCATTATTCTATCCAAACAACGATCAAACATCCATATCATGGTAATACAATCAAAAGCAATTCAGAAGTTTACCATAATCGAATTCAAGCACAAGCAATAGAGATGAAACTATAATTCACCTTAGATTGGATGATGAGGTTGAGATTTGATGGATTTTAGCTTCCCTAAGCATTGCCTTTTGAATCCCTTTTGATTTCCTTCTCTCCTACCCTTTAGGAATGGCCAACCTCTAAGTGTTTGCTTTTAATTGTTTGTGAATGTAAAATGAGAATGAATGAGAGCGGGAGGGCTTAAGGGATGAAATAAGGTTCTGTTTCTAATTTTCCACTCTCATTTATTCCCCTCTTTTACAAGTTTTAAAACCATATTATTTAATTGATTACTTAATGTCCGACCCAATTAATTATCAAATCTCATCCTTCTTATCCTACTGCATTTTCTATTTAATCTATCTAATTAAATCTTCTGAATAATGATAAACTAAAATCAGGGGTGCAATAAATTATTTAGTTATAAAAACTATTAACTATGTATTTACTAAGAGGTTTTTACTTATGGAATATAATAAATAGCATTTAAAAAAAAATGTATTTCTCAAAGATTTTTTATGTGATTTGTGTCATATTACTCTCTTTCATTCTTTTCTTCTTCTCTCTTAGTATTTATACCAAAATGTGGCACAAACACCCAAGAGCTTATAATAGAGAAATAAGTGAAGAAAGTAAATGAAAATGAGAAACGACAAGACATACAAACTTTATACAGGTTTGGCTACTCGTTGCCTATCTCCACTCGGCTTTGTTGCTGATTTAGTTGTTGTTTATAAGAGATGTTCTTATGGATCGGTAATGATCCTCAGAATTAAAAGGGCAATCTAGAAATTCATAAAATAATTGAAATAGATCCATCAAAACATCACCTTTCACCTCTATTTATAGTTGAAGTCATTGAAATTATCTCTACCATGTTCATAGCTACTGTTATCTATAAAAAATTCTCGAGGATAAAAGTATTAAAGAAGGAGCAAGAGAATTGATGAAGATCTGAAAGCATTAGGATGGTTTATCTCAACATTAGATAAAGCTTACAATAAGAAGATGGTGGCACCAACAACACCTTTTAAGGGGGTCAGAAGGATACTTTAGCAGTATCCTATATGAGCAAAGAGCTTTTGACGAGGTCGAAAGCTACTTTCCAAAGGCTATCAATAGTAGACCTTCTGCATGTGCACCAAGCCATTCGAAACGATTGATTTTATCTTTGTTTACCTTCTCAAGAAAAATGATCAGCCGAGTCAACCCTTTCAAAAGCATATGTCAGTCTTGCGAATTGGTTAAAGCCATTCTCACTTAAAAAGGAAGAGATAAGGTTCCACGCTAGTTAGATGGAGAGATTTCGAACAAAGTCCACTGTACAATGGTTTCTACAGTGTTTCGACTCATTCAAAACCAAAAGCACATATTTCGATAGCAATGAAGGCCAACACACATGCTAACTCGCACAACTTATGAATAGTTAAATGAAAAGCATAGTTATACACCTTTCAACGGAGTCGAAAGGGGCCAGACATTGCCATCCGATGATGTCAAATGCAATAAAGCAATAAGCCCTTCGACGAGGTCGAAGGGAATAAAACAAAGTAGGAGGAAGCCCAGTCTTCAGCTGCAGCGAAAGGATGGCCACACAAACCATTCAACCTTTCGACTAGATCGAAATCCATGACTCAAGAGATACGCATGAAAGCAGGAAAACAAGCCTTCCAATCATATTGAAAGCACTTGGTCGAAAGGTGTTGACCTGCATCTATAAATGAGACCCCAGGGGTCATGTTTAAGGGGCCAAGTTCTTTGACTCCTTACTTGTATTTTGGAAATGTTGGTAAACCCTAATTCCAAAATGGAATCGGGAATTTGGTCAACTTGTACATCTTAGTTCAATAAAAAGAGAGATGATGATAATTTTGATTATATTGCAACTATAAAGTTCTTGTTTCATGCAACTACTATCATTCAATATCTGGATCTAGACAGAAGCATACCCTTCAATTAACTCGAAATCCCCTGTATACATAAGAGTTTTAGCCCAGATCTGCAAGTTTACAAGTGCTAACCCTTCCGACCGAGTCGAAATCCTTCTTGCACAACTATTTCTAGAATTATTAAGTCTCTTACTTACACCATCTTGGTAGTGTTGAAGGGAGGCTTTGATTGAGTAGCGAACCAACCGACTCTATAGGATTTCCTGAAGGTAAATTGGCCTTTTGACTAAGTCAAAAGGCGTCACAAAGTGTTTTCTACCATTTTTACCTAATCAAAGTATAATCTACCTTCATCTACATCGAAAGGAGGTTTCATAGAGGTCACTTATTCTTCAAACTCCACTTAGAGGTATTGAAAAGTTTTCTTATAAACATTTTTGGTGCTAGAAGGAGGACTCGAACCTCTGCTGTTTGCATAAAAAATGGGCAAACACCTCTAAGTCGTATGATTTAGTTGATTATACGTTGCTCTTAGTGATTTGGGTGATTTATGCAATTATATAAAATAGATGGACTAAACTGTAAAAGACACACAAATTTATAGTGGTTCGGCCAGAATGTGCCTACGTCCACTTCATATGTTATTCTCCTTTTCTGTTCAGATTACAAGTACAAAGCTTTGATTACAAGTATCTGAAAGTTGTTTGAAAGTTCTATCCGTGCTTGAGCTCTCAAACTTGTCTGCCATTGTTGTACCCCTGCCCCTCTATTTATAGAGTGAGGCTGGGGCAGGGGTCTTGGATGGATATAGCTGCTGGTGGACCTGGGCTGATGCAATCTGGCCTGGCAGTGTTGGTTCGGCAAGGCCTTGGTTCGGTGGAGAGTTGGTGTGGACTTGGTCCGGTTGTAGAGGGTTGAGGTTGGTTCAGTTGGGTATTGGAAGTAGGTTGGTTCGGTAGCAGGGGGTTTGGCAGCAGGTGGTTCGGTAGTGAGTGGTATGGGGACTTGGTTCGGTGGCGAGAGGAATTGGATCGGTGGTAGGTGGTCCGGTGGAGAGTGGTATGGGGACTTGGTTTGGTGGCGAGAGGAATTGGACCGGTGGTAGTTGGTCCGGTGGTGAGTGGTTTGGTGGTACTTGGAGTGGCTTTGGTTCGGCAGGTATGGGAAGGAGCTGGTTCGGTGAGACATTGGTTCGGTGGTAGGAGTATGGTCGAAACACACCCAACACTTGCCCTCCAAAGTAGGGCATGTGCATGCACATGGCGTGCTTTGTTTTCTCGTGGTTTGGATAGCTTCATTCGGTCCTAAGCGCCGAACCGTTTGGTCCGGTCTCCCTGCGCTCTTCTATAAGTACGGGACTTATGCTTCCGTGATTCCTTACCAACTGAGATAGCCGAACCAGATTTCCTGCCGAATCAATCAATTGCCGAATCACTCTCGTTTACCGAATCAGGTGATCGCCGAATGACTTTTGTGTTTTGAACCACCGAATGAACCTGGGGATTCCGAGTGCCGAATGAACCTTCGTGCCTTGATCCGCTGAATGAACCTTCAAGCCTTGTACTACCGAATGAGTTTGGGATGTATAAGGCCGAATGGACTTTAGTCTCAAACTACTGATCGGTCTTTTATGTGTTGAATTACGAACGAGATTCCAGGCTGCATGTACTTGTTTGTTTATATCCCTATACTCTTTGTTTTAACGATGTACTTTTTTGTGTTTGCAGATAAATGTCTCATAAAGTGGAAACTCAACCAGATAAGAAGAAATCCAAGGACAGAGAAGAGTCCTCCACAGTACCCCCATCTCAGCCAGGACCGGGACGACAGGGACCCACCCCGAGATCACTAGTGGATGGATATGGCCATCAGGAGCTCTTGAACTCTCCCCCCGACTGCTTTCCTAGCTCCCTCAAAGAGGAGCATCTTGATGTTGTATCTCATTCTTTCGGGATTGATAGAGCACACATGGTGCTGCCAGGGAATGGAGTTATGCCGTATGACCCTCCTGAAGGATATTTTGCTTACAGCAGGTATCGTTGTATGTGTGGGGCCATTCCCCTAATCAATGCTTGGATAGTCAGCTTCATCACCTACCTAAAGGTGGCCCCTTTCCAACTTCAGCCCAACTCTTATGCTATCCTGGTGTGCCTATTCATCATTTTTCGGAGAAAATACGGGCGTCCCCCTTCCAACCAGGAGATCCGATATTTGTACAACTTCAGAGGCTACAAGAATGGGTCTCCATACATCAGCTTGGAATCGGCCGTGTCCTTCAAGCCGGTCCTGGACTTATATTCGAAGTTCAGCATGTTCAAGAAAGAATGGTTTTTTGTCAAGGATGACTCTGTTTCTATCCGTCGCTTTACCTCCGGCCGTAAGTTGAAACTTATTTATAACTTCTGTTCTGATTGCAATGCTTCTTCTTATGTGTTTTTATTTCTTGCTAGCGATAGGCGGCTTTGCGGTCGTGGAGAACGATCGCCTGGTTCAGATGGCTGCAGAGATAGAAGCCATTTTGAGAAGGGAGAGGTCAGCTTCCTACCTGATCAGGAATGCTACTCTTCTACAGCACAACTTGATTCTACCACGTCAGTCTGTGGTCAAGCAGAGAGACACAGCTGAGGAGAGGGCTGCCAAGGCCAAAGGATGGGCCACGTCGAAGAGCAGCAAGAGGAAACCTTTCTCGATACCTCCAGTCGTCGGGGGGAAGAAGCTCAAGACATCTGACGGACCCTCCCCTAGCACGTGTCCAGATGTTCCGAAGGAGGAAAATGTAGAGGAGGAAGGAGGCAAGGAGGAGAGCGGAGGTGATGGAGAAGGTGATGGTGGTGAAGGACAGAGCGGTGATGGCACCGGGGCTTTGTCTTCTGGGCAAGCAGGGGAGATCCAAGAGTGGACAGATGATGCTTTCCGCCAGGCTTTTGAGGGGTTGGAGGAAGGATCGGCCTTGGTGGAGAAGCCAAAGAAAACTGATAAGGCCGGGACTGGTGCCGGTCCATCTTCTAAGAGCATTTCAGCTAGGGCAACTCCGGCGATTCAAGGTGAATTTTTGACTCCTCTTTTAACTTCACATGTTTGTTGGATTATAGTCCCATGCATGCTTGTAACACTTGGTTTTTATTCCAGGAATGGGTAAGGCGGCCAAAACATCAGACATTCGGCACCGCCTCGAACAATTCAAACTCCTCAAAGCTTCCGCTAAACCAAAGCCTCCGACCAATCGTTCTGAGGACGTAGTTGGCTACCGTCCTCTTCTCGGAGTTATTGAAGAGGATATTCAAAAGAAAAGGAGGAGGCGCTCCTTATTCGAACCTTCACCTGGACCTCAACCCCCAACCCATCCTATTCATGATATCACGGGGGAGGATACTGAGTTCATACCTTCTCCGCATCCATCAGAGAATCCTACCGTTACTCATATTGATCGTCCCGGATTGGCTCGTAATCCATTTGCGGGTCATCCTGATTTGGATCCGGGTTCTCATGATATTTCCTTTGACGAGGTTACTGGTGAGCACCTTCTCCCTCGCAATCCTATGGTAAAGGTGCTTGATGAGGCCAAGTCTCTGGACCTTGATTTGCTTACTACTCGGATTTTAAATATGAGGGATGAAGCCAAGGAAAATATCGACCGGGTTGCTGAGGAGACTAGGAAGTTGATGGGGCATCACGCCCGACTGGTCAAGGCCGGGGAGGAAATTGGGAGTGCCAACATAAGATTGCAGCTAGTGGTTGCCAACCAGGCCAAGCAACTCGCCGATCAGGCCATCCAGATCTCTCAGCATGAGGCTGCCTCCAGACGGCTAAAGAAAACTAAGGAAGAGGCTAGCAGAACCGAGCTGCGGAAAATGGAGGCCATCTGCAAGGAACGGATCGATATGGCCATTGCAACGGTGCATGAGGTTCGGAAAGCGGATCTCGAGCGGGTAGAGGAGTTATCTGGGAAGCTTGAAGCTGCGGAGCTTGTTCAAGCCAAGCTGAAGGAGGAGATGGAGGCGATGAGGAAATCCCTTCAGGCTGACCGCTCGCGATACCGATCGGAGAGGGATGCTGCCGTTGCAAAGCTATCGGCTTCTGAGGTCCGAATGAGAGAGTTTGTGGAGAACGAGGGGATGATGGATGAGATGCTTCAGGATATGTATTTCCGTACTTGGAAGCAGGGCAACTTATCCTGGATGGATGATTATCCCCGGATCATGTCCAGGATTTATCTCAGGGCTCTGGAGGAGGCCAAGGCTGATGCGGATAAGGAGGGTGGTATGGCCTTCAGAATGGATGTGGTTATGGCCCAATTCACTAGGGAGGAGAAAATGGCGGTGAAGGAGGGCATGCGACTGCTCGCTGCTGAGGAGGTAGGTGTGCAGTTGGGGGATGATGATCAAGGAACAGAGGCTGGTAAGTCTTCCCTTTTAGCCTTTTCATAGCTGGGTTGCTTTTTGTTTATTCAATGAATTCTTCTCCTGAACTGGACAGGCGGGACCTCTGAAGCGCCAACTACTTTTGGTCAGCATGCTGGGAGTTCTGATCCGGCGGTTAAGTAGACTTCAGAGGGCCAGCAGGATAGAGGCGAAGCCCCGATGCAGTCGGCTCCTTGGCTTGATCTGGACATTTTTCAGTTTTCTTGACATTGCTGTCTATGTTAGTCTTAAAACATTAATGTAATTTTCAGGCTGTAATTATGTAACGAGCAACTTGATTTTTGGCATGTAACTTTATAACATAAGCTGATTTTGTCACGTTTGAATGCTGTCATTATTTTGATGTGTTGCATAAAATATAGCTGTGCATGTGTTAGTGATTCAATTGTGTCTGACGCTAAGTTCTTGCTTAAAATATAATTTCATGTCTTGCAATGTTAGTGTGATGTGCGTAGAAATTATAGTTACATATTTATGTACAAGAGAAGAAAGTACCGCCCTTCAAGTTTTTGCTACAGACTATAGCTTTGAATGCCTTGTGTAATCGAATATGGAATGCAGCTGAATGACCTGTCATCCAGCTGTGAGTTCTTATTCCCATTAGCGAGTGTCTCCTATTTTGTGTCTTGTACTTTAGTGATCGTTATAGAGGATAAGAGGAGAGTTTTTATAAATAAAATGGAAATATAAGAAATAATAAAACTTCCAATCATGGAAGGCCTTCGATGTGCTTATGTTCGTGGCGAACGGGTTTTGTAGTCACTTTCCCTAGCTATGGGTCTTGGAGACATTTGTCACTCACCGTACGCCTTCGCGGGAAGTTTTCTTTTTTACCACAGCCGTACTTAAGACACATCGGAGCCGAGATCGCGCACAGTAACTACCCGGGCCATTATGGCCCGTAATCGTGGGTATTATTCGATTTACCGTGGCCGGCTAGCGTGGGTGCCGATCGTCAACTGTGAACTGCCCCTGGCTGGCCACACCTTATGTTGGGGCTTATAATCGGTTCATAGTTACCGGCGAGCCGAACGCCGTAATGAGCTGCCTAGGCTATTTTCGGCCTCCTCGGTGGCTTATAATCGGCTCACTACAGTTGGCTTTGAGGGCTGTCGCGAGCAATGAGTTAACCCGCAGCAGAGGGATGCTGGAGCAAAAGTGTCTCATTGGCGTGGGCATAGATTCGTATAGTATCTGTTAGGTCTTGTCCAGGTGAGGTTGCGCCGTGAAGTGTCTAGGATGGAAATGCCATTACATAGGATTTTGTTCAACAGAAAAGGATAAAGCTTAACAAGCAGCCAAGATATAAAGGAACAAGTTAAAAAGAGACAATATTTTTAAAGTGGTTCGGCACGAAAATGCCTACGTCCACTGATTCCCTTTGTTAATCCACTTTATATGGGCAGTACTAGTTAAGAAAAGTATCGACGAAGGTGTTGGATGTTCCATGCCCTCTGGAACACCTCTCCGTCCACTGTTGACAAAATATAAGCTCCGTTGTGGAGATCTTTATGAATTACATATGGTCCGTCCCAGATGGGATCTAGCGCTCCGGGGCGCGAGAAGATTCGCTCGAGGACAAGATCTCCTTCTTTTAAGCTGCGATGTTTGACTTTGGAGTTGTATTGTGTTGCCACTTTTTGCTTGTGAGCTGCTGCTTTGAGTGCTGCATCATTTCTTCTTTCTTCGATTAGATCCAAAGACATGTGGAGGAGTTCTTCGTTCTCTTCTGGGTTGTAGTGGATCCTACGATGGCACTACAGTTTCAACTGGGAGCATGGCCTCCGATCCGTATTCCAAAGAGAAAGGAGTATGCCATGTTGATGTTCTGAAAGACGTGCGGTAGGCCCAAAGTGCCGTACGAAGTTCATCCACCCAAGAACCTTTTGACTTCTCAAGTTTCTTCTTGATTAGAGTTTTAAGAATTTTGTTGACAGCTTCGACTTGTCCATTTTCCTGGGGATAAGCCACAGATGAGAAGCTTTTGTGAATTCCGTGCTCTTGGCACCAGTCGGCGAACTCCTCGCTGTCAAACTGAAGTCCATTGTCCGATATGATTTTGAGTGGAACCCCGTACCTGCATAGAACATTTTTGATGAAGAAGTTAATAACTTTTGCCAAAGATATTTTGTTTAGAGGTTCCGCTTCCACCCATTTGGTGAAATAGTCGACTGCCACTATAGCATATTTGGCTCCGCCTCGGCCCATCGGCAGTTCGCCAATCAAGTCAATTCCCCATACTGCAAAGGGCTAAGGGCTGGTCATCTGAGTAATCTCATTTGTTGGTAGTCGAGGAATCTTAGCAAATTTCTGACATCTGTCGCATCTTTTGACGAAGTCTAAGGTGTTTTTGTTTAAAGTGGGCCAGTAGTATCCATATCGAAGCGTCTTCTTTGCCAGAGTCTGCCCATCAGTGTGATCTCCACAGCTCCCTTGATGGATGTTGGATAAGATTTCCTTGGCTTCCCTTCCAGTGACACACCCCTAATGGGGTTAGAGAAGCCACGCCGATAGAGAATGCCTTCTTGTATTGTGTGCCATCTTGTAAGTATTTCCGAATAAGAGTCATCCAAGTTTTCTCTTCGATTGCAACTATCAGATCTTCTTGTTCGAAACTTGGGGATAGTTGTTTTGAGATGGCTACTGTTCCGGAAATGGTGCTGTTCTTCATGCTAGCTTGCTGTGCCAGTTCGTCGGCCTCTCGGTTCTCTTCTCGAGGAATGTGTTTGATTAAATAGTGATCCAATTGATCGAGTATCAGCTTGGTCTTCTTTAGGTATGCTGTGAGTCATTCTCCTCGGATTTGAAACTCTCCTAGTACTTAGTTTACGATAAGTTGAGAATCACTATGAAGACATAAAGAACCGACTCCAATTTCTAAGGCAAGTTCTAATCCTGCTATTACTGCTTCATATTCTACATCGTTGTTGGTGGCGGCGAATTCCAACCTTAGGGCATAGTGCAGCTTCCTTCCCTTGGGGGTGATTATCACAATACCTGCCCCCGAGCCCTGTTCGTTTGATGCTCCATCTACAAAGAGATTCCACTTGATATCTTCTGTTATTTCAGATTGCTCCTTACCTTCGTTGGTAGTGAATTCGACAATGAAATCGGTCATGGCTTGTCCCTTGATGGTGGTGCGAGGATGGTAGGTGATATCATATTGACTTAGTTCAATGAACCATTTAAGTAGTCGTCCAGAAGTGTTGGGGCGATGAAGTACCTGCCTTAGCGGTTGATCGGTTAAAACTCATAGTGTCGCAGTTTCCATGACGTGATTAGAAAACAGTATGCTAGCTTCTCAAGTTTAGGGTATCTGGCTTTTGTCCCCGTAAATATCTTGCTTACAAAGTATACGGGCCGCTGCGCGCGGTTGTCTTCTCTCACCAAAGCAGCGCTTAGGGCATAGGACGATACAACATGGTATAGGTATAGTTCTTCGCCTTCATTTGGAGTTGAGAGTACTGGTGGTCTCTGGAGGTGTTCAATGAGGTTAAGAAAGGCTGTTGAGCAATCGTCAGTCCATTCGAACTTCCCTTTGTCTTTCTTTAGAGCTTCGAAGAAAGGGATGCATTTGTCGGTTGCTTTAGAGATGAATCTGCTCAGGGCGGCCACCTTCCCGTTTAGGCTTTGCATCTCTCTTCGAGTGGACGGTATCTTGATATCTCGTAAAGCCCGGACTTGTTCGGAGTTTTCTTTAATCCCCCTGGCATGAACGATGAATCTCAAGAACTTTCTCGACGATACTCCAAAGGAGCACTTTAGAGGATTCAACTTCATTCCATATTGGCAAAGTACTTGAAACATCTCGTCCAGGTGGCTTACATGATTGTTGGATTTCCTCAATTTTACCAGCATGTCGTCCACCTAAACTTCCATAGTTCGTCCTATTAGTTCCGCGAACATCTTGTTGACGAGGCGCTGATAATTAGCCCCGGCGTTTTTAAGTCCAAAAGGCATTACCCTGTAGCAGTACAATCCCCGGTCAGTGATGAAACTAGTGTGGTCTTGATCGGGGGCGTGCATAGGAATTTGGTTATATCCTGAGTATGCGTCAATAAAAGGTAAGAGTTCATGCCCGACTGTGCTGTCTACAAGTTGATCGATTCGGGGGAGTGGGAAGCAATCCTTCGCGCAAGCGTCATTTAAGTTGGAGAAGTCAATACACGTTCGCCACTTCCCGTTAGCCTTCTTTACTAGTACAGGGTTGGCGATCCATTCTGGGTAGATGGCTTCTCGTATGAAGTTATTGGCAAGTAGGGTCTTTACTTCTTCCTCGAGGGCTGCTGATCGTTCTAACCCCATACTTCTCTTTTTCTGCTTTACTAGTACCTTGGTGGGATCGATGTTCAGTACGTGGCACGCTACGTCTGGGTAGATTCCAGTCATGTCAGCATGCGTCCATGCAAATACATCCAAGTTGTGGCGAAGAAAATCGATGAGTTGATCCTTCAACTCTGCTCTTAACTGAGACCCGATTCTCAGCAGTCTACTTGGGTCATGTTTGTCTACAGATACAGATTCTATGGCCTCTGCAGGCTCGGCGGTGGCCTCCTCCTCTTTGTCCCTGGGGTCTAATTCATTGAAAGGATCACTGGTATATCGAAGAGGAGGGGCTTTCTTTAGTTGCTATGCTTTCAAGTTTTTCTTGCAGAGAGTAGTCTCTGCATCCTTCCCTCTATCCTTCCTGCGGTTATTGCGAAGTTCAGTTACATAGCAATCTCGAGCAGCGTCTTGATCTCCCTCTACTTCTCCTATTCCGTTGTCTGTTGGAAATTTCATCTTCTGGCACCACGGGGCTAGGAAAATTTGGAAGTCAGACAAGGCTGGTCTTTCCAAAAAGGTGTTGTAGGCCGAGTGGTTCTCTATTAGTACAAATGTTTGTTTCCGCACAACGGAGCGGGGATGACTTCCTATTTCGACAAAGAGGTCCAATTGCCCGAGGGGCATCTTCGCATATCCAGTGAAACCGTGTAGTGGTTTGTTGTAGGGAGACACATCCTTCATTGACAGCTTCATTTTGTCGAAAGAATGCTTGAATAGAATGTTTACGGAGCTTCCAGTATCTACCAGAATTCGAAAAACTTCGGCTGGGCCGAACCAGGCAGAGATAACCATGGGATCCATGTGAGGGTACTGCCTTCCTTCTTTGTCTCGCCTACTGAATGTGATGTCATTATCCTCTTTCCGCTTCAGGCGGCATTCTTCCATGACGAAATTTATGAAGTGACTTTCCATATCTCTCCATTTCTGCCCAGTTTTTGTCGGGATGTGTGGTCCTCCCGATATTGTATGGACCACTATCTTCTCTTGACTGGAACCGCTGGTGTTGTGATTTCTTATGCCTATCTCTGGGTGGATTTTCACTGGGTTTTCCTTGGCAGGAGCTCGAGTCCTGTCCTAGCCCTTTACATAGTGTTTCAGTCTCTTCCTTTTGATGTGTTCTACAATCAGGTCCCAGAGATGACGGCATTCATTGGTATCATGACCATGAGATTCATGGAAATAGCAGAACTTTCTAGACTTGATTGCGTGATCTGATTCCTTCTTGTACGGGGGGGCATTTGTATTTAAGCTCGTCTTGTGTGGCCAGTATGATGTTTTCGACTGTTTCATTCAAAGGAGTGTATGCGTCAAATCTTGGTCCTGGCCGATATAGGCGTTTTTCTCCCTTATTGCCCCCATTACTATCTCTGGCGTCATTTCTTCGAACTTCCTTTGCTACTGCGGGTGTGTTGCCATGAGCTGCCTTAGCTTGTTGCCCTGTCTGCCTTTCAATGGCAGCATCTTCAAGTCTCATATATTTTCCGGCTTCTTGGAAGAAGTCGAGTAAGGTAGCTGGTTTTTCTTTCGTTAATCTTCTAGCAAACTTGGTATCCGGATGTATGCCACTACAAAGAGCCATTAGGATAAGTTTCTCATCGGCATCTTGGACTGCGGCCGCTGCGGCGTTGAATCGGGTTAGATATTGTTGCACTGTCTCTCCGGGCTTCTGTTTAATATTAGATAGGGAATAAGCGTCCTTGGGTTGTTCCACATGAATGCGGAACTGGCTAATGAACTTTTCTTTCAACATCTCCCATGAGCTGATGGATCCTTGAGGTAGATGGCAGAACCAGGAGGTAGATAGATCTGTCAAGAATAGCGGGAAGTATTTGCACAACCCTCCTTCTGTTGCTCCGCTCATGAGCATATGCTGTGTGTATCTCTGCAAGTGTACAACGTGGTCAGAGGTTCCCTTGTAAGGTTCCATTGTTGGCATTTTCCATTCTCGGGGGGTGATGACAGTTTCGATATTGCGGGTGAATGGGCTGGTTGCCCTAGCGCCTATCCCCCGATCCCTTTGATCCCGTTGGACACACTCTCTGAACAATCGCGCCATCCTTTCATCAGAATTTGGGCCGAATAGAAATGAGTTTGGTTCTTCTCTGCGGGATTGATTCCGTCCGGATGACTTGCAGGGATGGTATCGTCTATCACTCCTAACATTTTCCGATGGCTGTCTCCGGTCTTCTGGGAGGATGCTGGGGCCAGCCATAGTTGGCCCTTGTCTCGATCTTCCCATGCTGGCTTTGTTCTAAGCATTCCCTCGGGTCCAACTTCGGGCTGGACTCCAGCTCGGCCCGGTCCATTGGTGTTCCCATGGTTAGGTAGCATGACAGGCTCAGCCATATCCGACCCCTGCCTGGTACCTCCCCGGTTGGGTTTGATTCCAAGTGTTTCCTTGGGTCAGAATTCGGGCTGAGTCTGGGCTCGGCTCCTACCATTGCTGTTTCTGTTGTTAGCCTCTTCGAAGAAGAAAGATCTTTGTCGCCTGCCAGATCCTCCAGACTGGGACTCGCCCCATGATTCGGTGTTGCAGTTAGATTCTTCAGCATCCCTTAAGCGTGACATGAGTTGGTCCACCAAGGCTTCTTGCTGAGATGTGAAGCGGTTAGTTACTTCAGCCACATCCCTGTCCAGATCTGCCCTAGTAATTGGTTGCTCCGTGACAGGGGCTGTCGGATTTGCCTGATTTCCATTTGTTGTTGGAACGGAACGATTCCCTTGATTTGTGATTACTGGATCCGGAATACTGCTAGTCGCGATGTTTTTTCCTTTGTTAACATCTTTCTTCTTCCTGGGAGGCATGTTTTCCAAGCAATGAGCGAAGCTTTTAGGAAGAAGGCTGAGGGGGAGAAGCTGAGGCTTCTAGCTCGAGTTCTCAGTGAAAGCACCAAAATGTTTGCACAAAAAATGGGCAAACACCTCCAAGTCGTATGATTTAGTTGATTATACGTTGCTCTTAGTGATTTGGATGATTTATGCAAATATATAAAATAGATGGACTAAACTGCAAAAGACACACAGATTTATAGTGGTTCGGCCAGAATGTGCCTACGTCCACTTTATATGTTATTCTCCTTTTCTATTCAGATTACAAGTACAAAGCTTTGATTACAAGTATCTGAAAGTTGTTTGAAAGTTCTATCCGTGCTTGAGCTCTCAAACTTGTCTACCATTGTTGTACCCCCTGCCCCTCTATTTATAGAGTGAGGCTGGGGCAGGGGTCTTGGATGGATATAGCTGCTAGTGGGCCTGGGCTGATGCAATCTGGCCTGGCAGTGTTTGTTCGGCAAGGCCTTGGTTCGGCAGAGAGTTGGTGTGGACTTGGTCCGGTTGTAGAGGGTTGAGATTGGTTCGGCTGGGTATTGGACGTAGGTTGGTTCGGTAGCGGGGGGTTTTGCAACAGGTGGTTCGGTAGTGAGTGGTATGGGGACTTGGTTCGGTGGCGAGAGGAATTGGACCGGTGGTAGGTGGTCCGGTGGTTAGTGGTATGGGGACTTGGTTCGGTGGCGAGAGGAATTGGACCGGTGGTAGTTGGTCCGGTGGTGAGTGGTTCGGTGGTACGTGGAGTGGCTTTGGTTCGGCAGGTATGGGAAGGAGCTGGTTCGGTGAGACATTGGTTCGGTAGTTGGAGTATGGTCGAAACACACCCAACATCCGCTCTTGTTAAAAACTTTCATCACAAATTAGCATAGTTTTTCATTAAAGAGAAGAAAATGATGAGATCAAAGAATAACAACAATGAAGAAGCTACATTACAATCAACTTTGGAAAATGAAATAATTCCAAACTTCAGCTTAAAAAATATGGAGATTGGACAGCCTTCAACTTTGATAAACTGTGAGATTAAAGTCCAAAATCTACAACAAGAAATGATAGCAATGTGAGAATTGCTTGTAGGTGTTCCATATTAAGTGTCGATAAGCATTATGAAAGAGGAAGGTGAAGCACAACCTCCAACTGAAAAGCAATATGAGAATCAAGAAAGTCAGGCTAAGAGAACCATTGAACAACCAAACAGTTTAACTGTGGAGGACAGTGAAGATTACCATTCACAGCCAAATCACAGAGGATACAATGGAAGACGTACTCAATGAATTAGGAAAATATGTTCTCTTGTAAAAGTCCCTTTTTCAAAAGAAAATTTGGCAGTTAGCATTCTGCCTCACATTCAAATTCATATACCAAAGTACGATGGAACTACTGATCCAGATGATCACCTTACAGCTTTTGAAATTGAATGAACTTGTATAATGCTCCTGGGCCAGTTCGATACAAAATTTTCCTGATTACTTTTCAAGGAGCAGCTATCGAATGGTAAAGAAATTATCAACTGAAGACCATCCGTTCTTGGGAACAATTTTCTTATGAATTCAAAGCGCAATTTCATATATATGTAGAGATTTAGCGATAGATTCCTACATGTAGCTAATATCAAGAAAAGGCCAGATGAATTGCTTGGTGAATATATTAAAAGATTCAATATAGAAGCATTGAAGGCCGAAAATGCGACTGATAAAAAAATTATGAAAGTTCGCTCAGGGTTAATCGAACATCTCCTTTTTAGAAGGAACTTCATATTCAGGGGTGTAAGGATCTACAACATTTCTATCTCCAAGTTGAAAAGTTTATTCAAATGGGTGAAATGCATCATGCTATGAAGATATATCGACAAAAACAGAAGATAAGAAAACTTGATTTCAATCATCCCAGCAAAAGATCTAAATGGAAGGAAAACAGAAGAGATAACCAGATGGTGACATCAAAATTCAGATTAGTTGAATTGAAAAAACCCATCCTATATCTTTTTAATAACAAAAGAAGATGACAATTTCTCCATTTCTTATAAGATAAGAACTCCTGCTAAGCCTAAAGAAGGAAAGAATTATTATGCTTATCATAATGTGAATGGACACGAAACTGACAGTTGCAATGTTATAGCAAAAATAGTTCAAAACCTAATAAAGTTTGGATTCTTAAAAGGGTTTGTCAAAAAGGATTAAAAGATTTCCTACCTCAAAAGGAGTAACTCAGTCATTTTAAAGCCCTGATAGAAAGTCAAAATAACCATTTCTCCTTCAGACATTGATCAGGCTATGAGGCCTAGTAGCATTTGTCTATTATAAATCTTCTTTGCTTGTACTTTTTTTAATTTTAATTGTACTTAGAATTGGCCATTTAATAATACAAAATTTGAGAGGCATTAAAGGTAAAAATCAAAACCAGTCCATGGCATTCAACATACACTTGGAGAACAATAAATCTCTAGCAACTTGAGAAAGACAACTCAAATGTCTAATACAAAGGGGTTTCCTATGTTAAAGCCAACACAGTACAAAGATATGCTCTCATGAAACCTTGGGCTATAATCAGTCCTCCACTAATTTTGGAGGAAAAACATATAAATAGACCACTCTATTACAGAGCAACACTTACCAAGGCATGGTAATCTATTTGAAAGAGAAAGCAATGTAGTCCCATTCTGTCTTTGACAAATTATTTTACTAAAAGAAATTCACCAAACATATTTTCAATGAAAAACTATTTTCGATTACCCCGCAACCTGGGAAAAATAAGTATTTATATAATCTAAGAACTGATTTAAGAAATCTTCCAAAGATACTATCATCATTAATAAATGTCCATAAAGGATTTCCAACTAAGCAATCTCAATATTTCAAAGTTTTCAAAAACCATTGTCGAGGAGAAGCCTATCCATACCTTTTAAACAAAAGTTTTAAAGCTATCAAAGTTTATTGACAAAAACTCAAATTAGAAAGACCTATTCTCAAGTAAAAGACTATTGATTCATGAATTGTGACCTTCTAGTCCCCTATTTGAGATTTGTTTCTCTACAATGAGAATGATTTGAAAACCTTTATGGAGGACAGTATTAAGAAAAAAAATTCATACCTCCATGATCTTTTTAGAAAGTAATCTCTCGATATTTTAGAAGGGTTCATTTAAAAAAATTCTTTATCTCAAGAAGAAACCAAGATTCAAAATGATTTTCAAAAAACGGTTCAATTGACCAAAGATGATTTTCATACACAAAGTTTTAGCCTAGGGCCAATCCGTAGCACCTCCTAGAGGGAAGAGGGTACTATACCCACCAAAAGCCTATGGCTAATCCATAGCACCTCTTAGAGGGAGGGATAAAACCCCTAACATCCATATCACCTCTTAAGAGGAGGATCAAGATGAGCACCCATCAGCAACCTTCTGGAGGAAAGTCAACTCAGCACACACTACATCCCTTTGAGCCAAGGGAAGCCCAGAAGAGGCACCGAACAAATGAAGAAAGACACATAAATCTACAAATCAAAACAAAGGTCAAAACCCAAGAGAATAAAGGGTTAAAAAATCCATCTACTATCCAAGACAAGGTCAAAACCCAAGAAAATAAAGGGTTAAAGAAAGAAATCCACAATTCGTCTGAGACAAAGATGAAACCCAAGAGAGGGAGATATACAAGGGCAAAAGGATGAAGATATCTAACATCATAATTCAAAACAGACAAAGTGTCTGAAATCATGATCAGAAAAGAAAAAAATACCCACTAGCGATCTTCAAAATATACTATGCTTGGAAAATGGTTTCCATGCCAAAGGATTAAGAAACTTTCATATTATAAGGAGGCATGAGACAAGAAATGGGTAAAGAAATCCATAACATGATATCAAAAGTAGAAGTCTACACAAAAGCTGCAGGAATGGAATAGATAGAAATTCTTACACCAAAGATAAAGTGATTTTATTCGGAGATTAGATCAGGTAAATCACTCTTGAATCCTCAGAAATGAGATGACCCCTTAAGATGAAGGGGTCTATATATCGTATAAATGAAAATGAGTTATTTGGAACATTGCACTGCTGTGAGACCAAGCAATAATATGGAACTACTATTCGGAATGATTGCATGGCTTTACGAAACTACTCGGTTCTAATATAAAAATAATACCACTAACTTATAGGCACTTTAGGAATTACACTTTTATTGATAAGGTACTAGAAATCCTCTCAAGATATAGGTTCTAAATAAATCTATAGCATAGTATTAACTTTAGAATTAATGCCAGATAGGTCTAGGAATCTTTTGCTTGAATCTATTAAGTTTACCATTGCTAGATAGGTTTATGATTTTGTGTGTATATTGGATAATATTTTGAATAGTTTATTCGTCAGATGAGATCTTGACAAGGTTTTGGTTGGATTTTTGATTTCATGACCTCTCAATTTCCTTGTTTCTTCTCATAAAGATTTCATACTAAGTTTTGGGATTTCATTGATTTTTATGGTAATTTATGGATTTCATATTGTGAGTTTTCTCATTGGATTATGTAGAGATTTCTTATTGAATTTCTGATTTCATGGACTTAACATTTCCTTACTGATTTCTATGGTAGTTTATGAATTTCATGTTTTGAGTTTTCTCAATGGATTTTGGTAGAGATTTCATATTAAGCTTCCGCATTCATAAATTTGGTAATTTCCTATTTGATTTTCATGATGAATTATAGATTTCATATTCTGAGTTTCCTCATTGGACTTTTGTGAAGATTTCTTGTTGGATTTTTAGTTTTATAGATTCTAAATCATCTTATTATTTTATGGTAACTGGTGAATTCTGCATTTTTAGCTTCTCGATTCAATTCTTGCAATGATATCCTTTTGAATTTCTGGATTTGTAAATCGTGGATTCGCACATTGATTTTTATAATGATTTATGGATTTCGTATTCTTAGTTTCCTGATTGAATTTCCATAATGATGTCTTGATTAGATTTCTTATTTTGTGAATTCTAAATTTCCTCCTTGACTTTTGAGGTGATTTACGGATTTCATATATTTGATTCCCTTATTGCATTTTAACAATGATCTTATGCGTTTGTGAATTCTAAAGATTCTTATTGAATGTTTATGATGATAGGTTTCATATCTCTGATTTCCTTGTTGGATCTTTGATGATCTCTTATTGAATTTCTGTTTTTGTGAATTTTAGACATCGTCATGGAATTTTCATGATAATTTACAAACTTTTTATTGGATTTTTGAATTTAAATTCTATGCAATACTTTCTCAATACTTGTTGGACTTTCATCAAAATGCAGGGTTGAAAAATAAAGTCATAGCAAAGAACTAGATAAGATCGCCAAAATCAAGAAATTAATTCTTGACGTCTGAGGAAAATATAATCTGAGAGCAAAGGATTAGGCATACACAATGACCATTTTGAGGAAGGTCAAATTACTTAAATTAGCAACAACAGACCATGTGATATCATCTCATATCGTTACTACTTATAAAGAGAATTCAACGACTAGCATTTCCATGGTGTCTTTTTGAATTTCTAAAAATACCATTATCCATCAACGGAAATCCACCATCGGTTTGCAACATCCACCATCCATTCTCAACTACCCATCAACGGAATTTTACTGCCGATTTTCCACTGATACCATAAACAAAATAACTTGAAATAAAAGCGTTGTGATTACCAACACTTCTGCACTTACAACACACATTCGCTCTAGCTGCTAGATGAACATACGTGCGGTTTATACTAGTATATTAAAAGAATATTGCCATATGGTTACTTGACAGCTTTGCCTAATGATGTAACCAAATAGCATCTGGAATTAGAAGTTATCCATTATGATCTTGTAACAAAGTTATGATCCTTATAGAAGTCATTGTCTGTTTTGCAGAAAACAAAAGAAAATTCTTTGGAGTTTTTGTCCTAAAGAACAAAAGCTTCTTTCATGGAGGGAGGGGTTAAATGTTATCCATAAAGCATTCTCAAGGATAAAGTGTGAAAGAAGGAGCAAGAGAATTATTGAAGATCTAAAAGCATCACAATGGTCTATCTCAACATCAGATAAAGCTTATAACAAGAAGATGGGGGGTGCCAAAACACCTTTCGAAGAGGTCAGAAGGATGCTTCAGCAATATCCTGTATGAGTACCTTCCGAAGGAAATCAACAACATACCCTCTGCATGTGCACCAAGCCATTCAAAATGATTGGTTTCATCTTTGTTTATCTCCTCCAGAAAAACGATCAACCAAGTCAACCCATTTGAAAGCATAAGTTAGCCTTTCGAATTGGTTAAAGCCATTCTCACTTAGGAAGTAAGAGATAAGGTTCCACGCCAGTTAGATGGAGAGCTTTTGAACGGAGTCCTTTACAGCAATGGTTTCTACAGTGTTTCGACTCATTCGAAACACAAAGCACATGTTTCGACAGCAATGAAGGCCAACACACTTACCAACTTGCACAACATACGAACAGTTAAAGGAAATCACTATTATACATCTTTCGAAGGAGTTGAAAGGGGCCAGACATTGCCTTTCGATGATGTCAGAAGCAATAAAGCAATAAGCCCTTTAACGGGGTCGAAGGGAATAAAACAAAGTAGGAGGAAGCCCAGTCTTCAGCGGTAGCAAAAGGGTGTCCACACGACCCTTTCAACCCTTCGAATAATCCATGACTCAAGAGATATGCATAAAAGCAAGAAAGCAAGCCTTCCGACCCTATTGAAAGCACTTAGTCGAAGGTGCTGACACGCATCTATAAATAATACTCCAGGGTTCATGTTTAAGGGGCCGATTTTTTTGACTTGTAACTTGTATTTTGGAAAAGTTGGTAAACCCTTAATTCTAAATGGGATCGGGAATTTGGTCAACTTGTACATCTCAATTCAATAAAAATAGAGACGATGATAATTTTGATTATGTTGCGACTACAAAGTTCTTATTTCATGCAATTACTATCGTTTAATGTCTCAATCTAGACGGAGGGATGCCCTTTGATTGAGTTGAAATCCCCTATATACATAAGAGTTTTAGCCCAGATCTACAAGTTTACAAGTGCTAACTCCTCTGACCAAGTCAAAATTCTTCCTGCGCAACTATTTCCGGAATTATTAAGTCTCCTACTTACACCATCTTGTTAGTGTTGAAGAGGCTTCGACTGACTCACGAACCAAAATTGGCCTTTTAACTGAGTCAAAAGGCAACACAAAAGTGTTTCCTACCATCTTTACCTAATCAAAGAGTATAAGCTACCTTCATCTACATTGAAGGAGGTTTCATAGAGGTCACTAATTCTTCAATCCCACTTTGAGGTGTTGAAAGTTTTCTTGTTTATAGCTATGTTCCCAACATTTGGAAAGAGATATGCTTGAAAGATCGTAGCTATATCAGCCATCATCAGGGATCGACACCGATCCATAGTCGGGGTTCAGTACTAATCCATAAGATAGCTAGATGGATCTTCCTTATGACCTAGGTAGGTGATAATTGCTCATGCTTTCATGTTTTCCTTTTTCATTATATTGCTGGAAACTTGTTTATGGGTGAATAGCTTGGATCGGTAGTGGAATCGATTTTTCGGTTTCATATACATGAGATGATTGATGGCAAATGCATGAGAACGAGTCAATATGGCTTGGAAAGGGATGAACTCATCATGTCTTGGAAGTAGATGAGTTGTACAGTTGTCAAGGTTCCAAATCTTGGATTTTAGAGAAAATCTTGTACTGATATCTTGGCTGAAATGAAGGAGATTTGGAACACTTATGACTAACCTTTCTGTCAAATCTAAATTTCGGAGAAAATCTTGGATTTCCATCTCGGGTGAGATGAAGGAGATTTATAACCTTGACGGTGGTAATGATGGAATTTCAGGGATCGATACCGAACCTTGGTCATGGATCGGTACATATCCTTAACTTGTCTTGCATATGCATTTTAGACTTTTTTTTGTTGATGCATTGGATGTTGCTTTATCTTAGAAGTTGATGGCCATGTTTTGGACTTGTACTCTTGTTTGTACTTGGAGTTTGGGTTTGTTATTATCACTTTGGGTTCTCTACCTCGATAACTTTCAAGATCGACTAGTCAAATTCGTCCAAACCCAACCTGGTCAAAAGGCTGGCTAACACTTGTCCCTCATAGTACATCTTTTTTCAACACGGTGTGCTTTGAATCGAGAATGCAACATATTCTAGTTTACATTTCAAATGGTTGTCATCTTTCCTTCAGATTATTTCGATGAAGTGTAACATCTTTTACTATTCGCCATAATTCTTTGCTTGGTCCATTGCTGTTGATGTCTGTCATTATAAAAACTAGAGCGCGCTTTTATTATTTATCACTCCAAATTCAAAAACTTACAATAGACTTCCTTCTTGGGTTCCACATGTTTGAATTCATTGCCTAATGTATCTAGTGGTCAACTGTTATTTATGCACGTGCATACGTATGTAGGTTGTCCACGTTGCATAATTTAAGCCCATATGCAAGCACCTATATACATTCATGTAGATGCACATAAAAACATATATAACAAGCAATATATTTTATTATTATATGTTTATTATTATTTTTAGGGTTCAGTACCGATCCCCGGCCAGGGTTTGGTACCGATCCCAGCCTTCAAGAATTCTGCTACTCTACAGCTTATCTTTCTTGGTTCGACGTATTATATACCGACTCGGTCGTTTGTCTTCTCACTTTTTCTATATTCCTACCTTAGAGATCTCAAGCTTTGAGGCTGCCATTAAAGGACTCTTTTCCCACATTGAAGCATTCGATACCAATGCTTCCTCCTGAATGCCACCGTCAATTGCCTAAGCCTTTAGCCTCCAATCATTGTTTAACCTACCACAAATTACTCGAACCTTCTCTTAAATTCCCTCGCTACTCTTGACATTCACCTTTCTAGGTAGGCGGTGACGCTATAAGTCAAGGTTGCTAGCACTTGCATCATGGCCATGCTTGGGACGACGATAAGGCGGAGGAAGAAAATGGTCACATCCATTCCTCATGGATCAGCATCGATCCTACACTTGGGGAACTTCACTTATGAACTCAAATGACTCAAATTTATTTATGTAACTTGAGCAGACAATTAGGATTCTTCGAATAAAATTTTCCAAGTGTTGTGGGGTTTATAGTGCGTGGTCGATGATACAAAGTCTGTTGGGACGGTCAGAGATGACGGTCACTTCAGACAGTAAGCTAGCTTTTAATTAATGAACCATTACACGACGTTGGATTTTAACGTTGCACACTCGTAGATGCACATTCTGCATGATACCACGCAAACTTTAAATTGCATCACACATTATTAGGTTTTCACTTCGACATAGGGACATAACTTTTTGACGCAGCGGATAAATCGAAACAAAACTTCAATCGATGAAATGTAGCAATCGGTGAGTTGAAGATACCAAAAATGCCCAAGTTCGTTGATCCAAAGATACCGAACTCTAGCTATCTCAAACACGTTGATAGCGCACTATACCGTGTTCAAAGATCTACGATTCTTCGCACGTTGATCTAGCGCACTAGATTCCGTAAATCGGCTTCTACGATCGTTGAATCGAGCGCACTCGATTAACCGAAAGAGGAGATAGGAGATTACACTCAACTGCCAATTGGTATGAAAGCACAAAGCTAACAAAAGAGAATTTTATTCCAAAATCAACCACCACAAATGGACAACACACGCCCCTATTTATAGAGTTTTCGACCCAGTCCCTAAGTCGGCAACCGACCTACGACTCAACTTAAGTCGTGACCGACTTAACACAAAGCGACTCAACCCCCTTTTCCATACAGCACATGCAACGACTCAAATATGGCCGACTTAACCAAGTACGACCTAACATACAACATACGACTCAACTTATTTACATACATGACCGACTCAAGTTATTGCCGACTCAACATATTTACATACATGACCGACTCAAGTTATTGCCGACTCAACATATTACCGACCTACGACTCATTTATGCTGCAACTTACCGACTTATCTTAAGTCGTAGCTCGTTAGCTCGGCACAACTGTCCCTCTGGTCTCCAATTAGCTCGGTCCCGACTCAGCCCTTCTTCATTAACTCGCACCCTTTCCATACATGATTCCTTAGGTCGGAAACGACTTATAGGTGAATCGTTGAGTCGTGTACGACTCATCAAGCTCCGATACCAATTCAGTCGTAACTTCTTCCCCTGTGGTCTGTTAGGTCGGGCCCGATCCAAGCACCTAACCCGTAGCCGACCTAAAGCTTCACTAACTCGTAACTCTTTCTCCTTAGGTCGGAACTGACCTAGCTTAGCCTGTGTTCGACCTAAGTCTTGTGCTTCCATAGGTCGTGCTGCATCATCCTCCCCTGGTTGAGAAAAATTCGTCCTCGGATTTGTAACTTTTTCCTCATCAGACTGTTCATCTCCATAATATGGCACCAGATGCTTAATATTGAATACGTCAGAAGTGTACATATCCTCCGTCAGCTTCAACTTATAAGCATTGTCATTAATTCGCTTCACAACTTCGACAGGACCAATTTTTCTGGCTTTCAACTTATTATATGCGCCCACTGGAAAACGATCCTTGGTTAAAACAACATAAACCAAATCACCTTCGTTAAATTCAATATTTCGTCTCTTTAAATCTGCAGACTTCTTATACTTCTCATTCGATTTCTCCAATCGTTCCTGAACAATTTTATGACATTCAGTCAGCTCATCAACAAAATCAACAGCCCGTTTAACTGTTCCGTTCGACTGTGGTACTACTGCCAAATCTAACGGTCCCCTGGGTAAATTTGAATAAACAATCTAAAACGGACTGAATCCCGTGCTACGATTCACTGCATGATTATGTGCAAATTCAGCTTGGCATAACTTCATGTCCCAACTTTTCAAATTATCCTGTACAAGACATCGCAATAAATTTCCCAATGACCTGTTAACAACTTCTGTCTGCCCGTCAGTTTGCGGATGATAAGCACTACTAAATTTCAGTTTCGTTCCCACCATCTTCCACAAACTCAACCAAAAGTGACTCAGAAAACGAGTATCTCTATCCGAAACAATAGACTCTGGCAATCCATGAAGTCGATAAATCTCCTTGAAAAATAATTGCGCAACACGAACAGCATTCGCCATCTTCTTGCAAGCAACAAAATGTGCCATCTTCGAGAACCTGTCCACTACAACAAATATCGAATCATTTCCCCTTTGAGTTCTAGGCAATCCCAAAACGAAATCCATGCTAATATCAACCCATGGCTTAGACGGTACTGGTAATGGCATATACAACCCTGCATTCGTTGCCGTTCCCTTTGACACCTGGCAAATATGGCATCTCTCCACGAATCTTTCAACCTCTTTTCTCATCGATGGCCAAAAGTAAAACTGTGAAATCAATTGCAAAGTACGATCACGGCCCACATGCCCTTCCTCGTGTAACTCCTTGACAATTTTCAATCTCAAGCTACAGTCCGGTATACATAAACGATTCCCCTTAAACAGAAAACCATCAACCAACATAAATTCATCTGTACTCCCATCCTTTACTTTCTCAATATATTTCACGAAGTAAGGATCTTCTTTAATCATCTCTGGCAGTAATTCAAACCCCGTCACTTCAACCTTCATTGTCGTTAATAAATGACTCCTCCTACTCAAAGCATCAGCCACACGGTTTGTCACCCCTGATTTGTGCTTAACGACAAAAGTAAACTGCTGCAAATAAGCAATCCATGACGCATGCCTTGCGGAAATCTTATCCTGTCCCTGCAAATGCTTCAAAGCTTCATGATCAGTGTAAAGAACAAATTCCTTCTGAAATAGATAATGTCTCCAATGCTTAACAGCTTGTACAACAGCATAAAATTCAACGTCATATGTACTGTATCTCATCTTTGCCCCTGACAACTTTTCGCTGAAATAAGCAACTGGCTTCCCATTCTGACTCAGAACTCCTCCAATACCAACCTTCGAAGCATCAGTATGCAATTCAAACAATAACTGAAAATTAGGTAGAACAAGAATTGGTGCTGTCGTTAATAACTCCTTGATCTTCTCAAAAGCAACCCCCGCTTCTTCTGACCATACAAATTGCTTCCCCTTCATGCAATCAGTAACTGGAGCCATCACGCTACTGAAGTGTGGAATGAATCTTCGGTAGAATGACGCTAGACCATGAAAACTTCTCACTTCCGTAATCGTCTTTGGTTGTGGCCAATTCCTGACTGCTTCAACTTTACTCTGGTCAACTTGAATACCTTCTCCTGAAACAACATACCCAAGAAATAAAACAGTATGTGTCATAAACACACATTTCTTCGTAGCAGCATAAAATTGTTCCTCACGAAGAATAATCAATACTTCCCTCAAATGTTGAACATGCTCCTGTGTACTCCTGCTATAAATCAGAATATCATCGAAATAAACCACGACGAACTTCCCAATGAATGGTCTAAAAATTTGATTCATCACCCGCATGAATGTACTAGGTGCATTAGACAAACCAAATGGCATAACCAACCATTCGTATAACCCCTCTCTTGTCTTGAAAGCTGTCTTCCATTCATCACCAGGTCTGATTCGAATTTGATGATAACCACTCTTCAAATCAATCTTTGAAAATATAGTTGCCCCACTCAACTGATCTAGCAAATCATCCAACCTTGGCATAGGAAATCTATAACGAACAGTAATCTTGTTCAAAGCTCTACTATCTGTGCACATTCGCCATGTTCCATCCTTCTTTGGCACCAACAATGCTGGCACTGCACAAGGACTCAAGCTTTCCTGAACACGTCCCTGTTCCAACAACTCTTCCACCTGCCTTCGTAACTCCTCATGTTCCTTCGGACTCATTCGGTAATGTGGTCGATGTGGTAACACTGCTCCCGGAACAAGATCAATTTGATGTTGAATGTCTCTAAGTGGCGGTAACTCCTTAGGCAACTCCTCTGGAAAGACATCTTCGAATTCTTTCAAAATTGGCTTTGCTGCTTCTGGAATTTCAATTTCTTCACTACTCTCTCCCAATCCACAAAAACACCTCAGGTTCTTCTTCGACTTCCTTGACAAACTCCTTCAAAGTCAACAGAGTTTTCAATTCCTCAATCTCTTCTAGCTTGCTCTCCTTCTGCTGTTGCTTCTTAGGAACCAAAGTGATTTTAGTACCCTCGAACATGAAACTGTAATTATTGGCACGACCATCATGCTGAACTGCTCTATCAAACTGCCACGGTCTGCCCAGCAACAAATGACAAACATCCATATCCACAACATCACACCAAATTTCATTTTTGTACTTCTTCCCAATAGAAAAATTAACACAAGCTCTTCGACACACTTTCACTTCACCACCCTTCCTTAACCATGCTAGCTTGTACGGTTTAGGATGCTTCTCAGTCTTCAAGTTCAATTTCCTCACTGCTTCTGTAGAAATAATATTATCACAACTTCCCGCATCAATAACGAACTTGCAAACCTTTCCCAGAATAGTGCACGTCGACTGAAAAATATTGCTTCTCAACCAACTACAATCCTCCTCCTGCTTTGGTGTCAAACAACTTCTCCTCATCATAAGATTACAACCTTCATCTCCAAACAATTCTTCTTCCTCCTCAACATAAGGTGTATTTGAACATTCTGCCTCCTCACCATCATCCTCCTCAACTTCTGCAACCATTGCTCTCTTCTTCGGCTTCGGACATTCATTACTTTTGTGACCCAACTCCTGACAATTATAACATTTGAAAACACTGCTAACCTTCGCCTTCTCAGTCTCCTTCACCACTGGCTTTGAAACAGGTTTAGGAACATTAGAACTTCCACCAACACCCCTTGTTTGGTTATTGGAATTAGTAAACACACCACCTCCACGCCTTCCTTGTTTCTCCCAAGCCAACGCTTTCTGATGTGCCTCTGCAACTGATCTAGGATCAAACATATTAACCATATCCTGGATTTGCATTCTCAATCCCCCAATGAATCTAGCAGTTAGCTGTTCTTCTGTTTCCATAATATCATTCCTGGCAATGAGTTGGTAAAATTCATCAGCATAATCACTAACAGACTTTGTCCCTTGCCTCAGATTTTGCAACCTCTGGTACATGAGTGATTGGTAGTTGTAAGGTAAGAAAGTAGATCTCATCAACTTCTTCATCTTATCCCACGATTCTATCTTTGACTTCCCCATTCTCTCCCTGGTTAGTTTAGTTTGCTGCCACCACGCCAAAGCTCTCCCCCTCAACCTAGTAGCAACCAACTTCACCCTTCGATTCTCCGGGACCTCCTTGAAATCAAAGATTTCCTCCACATTAGACAACCAATCTAAGAACTCTTCAGCAACCATCCCGCCTTTAAATTCCGGAATTTCCATCTTCATACCCGATTCCCATCGACGATCATCTTCAACATCTCGATAAGAATTTCGAACTTGGTCTCGATCTCGATAATGAATACTAGCTCTATCACCCTCTTCAACAAAATCAAAAGTACGCCTACATCGATCTCGACCATTATCATCCCTTCGTTCATGCATGCTTCTTTGACTATGTCTCTCTTCATCCCTATATGCTTCATGGTCAAATTCACGTTGACTTCTTCTCTCTTCATGTGCATAGTCATGATGATCTCTTCGTGATGAAATTGATGTTTCTCTTCTATCTCTACAAGAATGTGGTGATACCCTCCTCGCTTCCGTAACCGATGGCGAAACTCGGTTTCCTCCATGGTTCGAGTTTGGTGATCTCCTCCTTTGATTCAAATCATTCATCAATCTCTCCAATTTACCAATGCCTTCATCAAACTTTTCATTAATACGTTGTTCCATAAGCTCGGCTTCTTCTCTATGATACAAAGCTTCAACGTTTTGATGACGATTAGCTCTCCTTGGTGGCATGATTGAAAAACTCTCACAAACACTTCAACAATTCGAACACAAAAATTCAAAGCTTCAACAATGCAATAAGTCACGGCTCAACAATGACTCGGCTATGACTTGATTCGGCTCAATGTGCAACGACTTATGGTTAAGTCGGCACGGCTCCACACTTCAAATCTTGGCGCGCAAAAACCCAAGATAGATCCAAACAATTTCCAACTCCTCGATCCAAATTGAAATGGATCAAACACTCCAAACTTGATGCAACTTCAATATGAACACGATGAACAACTTCAAACTTCAAAAACTTGGCTCCAAGAATCAACTTAGCTATGATTGGCTAAGTATGGCTCCGATACCAAAACTGACGCAGCGGATAAATCGAAACAAAACTTCAATCGATGAAATGTAGCAATCGGTGAGTTGAAGATACCAAAAATGCCCAAGTTCGTTGATCCAAAGATACCGAACTCTAGCTATCTCAAACACGTTGATAGCGCACTATACCGTGTTCAAAGATCTACGATTCTTCGCACGTTGATCTAGCGCACTAGATTCCGTAAATCGGCTTCTACGATCGATGAATCGAGCGCACTCGATTAACCGAAAGAGGAGATAGGAGATTACACTCAACTGCCAATTGGTATGAAAGCACAAAGCTAACAAAAGAGAATTTTATTCCAAAATCAACCACCACAAATGGACAACACACGCCCCTATTTATAGAGTTTTCGACCCAGTCCCTAAGTCGGCAACCGACCTACGACTCAACTTAAGTCGTGACCGACTTAACACAAAGCGACTCAACCCCCTTTTCCATACAGCACATGCAACGACTCAAATATGGCCGACTTAACCAAGTACGACCTAACATACAACATACGACTCAACTTATTTACATACATGACCGACTCAAGTTATTGCCGACTCAACATATTTACATACATGACTGACTCAAGTTATTGCCGACTCAACATATTACCGACCTACGACTCATTTATTCTGCAACTTACCGACTTATCTTAAGTCGTAGCTCGTTAGCTCGGCACAACTGTCCCTCTGGTCTCCAATTAGCTCGGTCCCGACTCAGCCCTTCTTCATTAACTCGCACCCTTTCCATACATGATTCCTTAGGTCGGAAACGACTTATAGGTGAATCGTTGAGTCGTGTACGACTCATCAAGCTCCGATACCAATTCAGTCGTAACTTCTTCCCCTGTGGTCTGTTAGGTCGGGCCCGATCCAAGCACCTAACCCGTAGCCGACTTAAAGCTTCACTAACTCGTAACTCTTTCTCCTTAGGTCGGAACTGACCTAGCTTAGCCTGTGTTCGACCTAAGCCTTGTGCTTCCATAGGTCGTGCTGCATCACTTTTAATATTTATGATATCACTAGTACGTTGATTTTTGCTATGGATCGTAGGTGTTTCGAGCATATCTTCGCAGTGGCTGCAGGCCCTTCAACCTCTAGATATGTCGAGTCTGACACCGAATCTAACTCAACCATAGTTCCTATTATAATACATACTCCAACACCACCCAAGTCTCAACCTACTGGTCATCAAGCCGAACAACCATTCCTAGAGATTCCTTTTGAGCTGGTAGAAGGTCCAGAAATAGAGGCTGCTGCAGATAGTCTCGGTGATGCTATTATATTGGATGTCCTTATGGATTCTGCTTAGAAGGATATGTGAAAATAATGGCATCCCATTCAAGGATGGGTTGGTTCCCACATGCCATCAGCAGGCTCATCATCCTCCAGTACGACACACGACAAGCAATCGATACATGTGCTTGGCGAGGTCCATCCCACCATTCATCCATTTCATTTGTCGAGTTATACTATTCATGAAGCAGGCTCCGACCCAATTGCATTGTAATAGCCATGCCATCTTGCATAGCGCATACATCATCTTTGCTCAACACTTGGATCACATTCTAAGTGACGAAGGGATCCAATAGTTGTACAACTTAAAACATAGAAAAGAAAGTCCTTCTCTCATACCCTTAGAACATTCTAAAGGTTGTAGGATAGTGATGTGCACTTAGAATAAATTAAGTTATTTCAGGGACGAGTTCTTTGTCCGTTACTAGCCCGAATTCACGTAGTGGTGGCTGTCCGAATGTAATTCTTATTCTTGTTCCTTTTCCTATGAGAAGGTCTTGTGATTTTGTTGGCTTAATTTGTAACTTTTTTGTTCTCTCAGATGTGCCAAGAAGACCTAGTAATATGGCCTTAGCGGACACCCTTAGGACTCTCCTTCAAGTTTTGGCCGGATAAAGAGTAGTGAGATCACTTCTCATCGATGAAAATATGATCAATTACAACTTACTTCAAGAAGGTTGTAGAGTAGGTTATATATTGTTAGCTAGTGACAACGATAAGGATGACTCTTCATTTGGTAATGGTTGTGAGAATCCAAAAATGCCTATAGTCCAGAGTCCTATGGCTGGAACTAAAAGTGCATGAGCACGCTAAGGAAGGTGAAGGTGGTGAAGTAAACCATGGTGATGATGACATGGGTCGTAAGTCTTCTAATTATGATGGCGATGATGACCAGGGTTTTCTTTCGAAACGGCATCCTAAGATAAGGTTCCTTCCAATGCAGACTCTGACACAACCTACACCAACCACTATAACCGAAGAGACTTGTCCTACCTCTAGAGGATCTTTACGCTAATTTCGGGACGATTCCAAATTATATCAGCTCTTTCGGTCTGGGAATTATGAGCAGCATTATGAGCCTCAGGGATATTGACTCCCTTATCCATATATATGGTGACTTACCGACTACCCGCACTGGGGAGATCACCCCTATTAGCAAAATCTAGACCCACGGTCCATTTGGGGGACACTGGGACACACAAACACATACAACTCTGCACCTTGCGTACTTTACGTCACATTTTATCCTTCTAGGATTAACTTATCTTTGTTTAACTTGTAGGTTCAATGAAGGAAAGGTTCATGTTTGATTCTCTCCAACATCAGCCATGTAAGCATAGGAGGCAGAGCTACCCTCATGGCACCGCCCATGACCCAGTTGCTAGTGGGTAACAAACCAGGTTCGAGAGGGCCAAGAAAAGGAATATCAATTTCACGATTCATCCTTAAGGCACAAATCTAGGTTTTGGTCTCCACTTCCAAAAGTCTAGACAGGTTCTCCACTCGAACTAATGACAATCTGCCCTTTGATGCCTCCCGTGTCCCTTCTTCGGCTTCCCACTCTGAAAGGCAAATGGTGCTTCCCCATTCCCATCGACAATCTAAGGAGCCTTCTATTTTCCCCTGACTCTTCTCAACATAAGGCTGATAAGAGAGATATCCAACCTCCCGTTGTCGTAACAGAGAAAGAAATCACTTCAAATCCCCATATGGCTGCTCTAAGTCATTAATTTCCAAAGATCTGCTTTGATGGAGTAAACTTTGTTTCTTGATATAAAGGACATCCCCTCGCATGTCTAAGTTCAAACCATGGCTTATGTCAATGATGCTTATGACCCATACTTTAATGGAAGATGCCATCTGAGGTATTTCCTAAAGAAGGTCGAGCTACAAGGATTGAAACTTGAGCAAATTAGGACAAGCAATCCATAGCCCACTTCGATGATGAAGTTGCAGGGTTGAAAAAGTTGCTAACAAAAGAGAAAAAGCAAGTCGTATATTTGACTGAGCTAGCCAAGCAAGAGAAACAGAGCCATAAGACGCGAATTGAGTTTTCCCATCACCGAAACCGCACTCTGTCGTTGGAGAATAAGCGTCTAACCAAAGAATTAGATGAGCTAAAGGAACTGTTGGAAAAGAGAAAAAAGAAAAAGGCGATGCCCTCATAGGGGATCATAATTACTGCGAAGAGTTGGTGGATGCTCGCCAAGCAAGAGATAAAGCATAATCTTAGGCCAAAGATGTAGAGAAACAAATGAAGCCATGGAGAAGCGGATTAAAGAGAAACTTCAGCCAATAATCATCAATTACAATGCTATCGTAATCAAATTTAGAAATCTGGAATAGCTCGGCAATGATTATCTTAAGAATCAGGCCTTAGCATGGGAGAAAATTATGGAAGAAGAGCGGGAGTCCGTGGAAGGAGTTGAGGTAAACTTAGAGGAATTAGAGCATGAACTTCTGAGTACATATAAGATTGGAGGACTAAGGACTGGTGAGCTCATCCCGCATCCGAAGCTGGCTATGGGGCCCAGAAAGACCAAGTGAAGGCTCTGGGTTTACTCCTAAAATTTCCACCATAAGTCTTACTTTTGAGCTTCTGGCTGCCTCCATCTCCCCTTCGGATCCTCAATGCAATCCAGATGAACCTCACATGCAAAAGATAACCATTCTATCCCCTATTTTGGAGGGAATTCTAACAGCAATCTGGCTCACATCGAGTCTAAGTCTGGTGGAGGTATCTCATTTACCTCACCTATATATAAGTAGGCGACATGACACCAGTCGATGTCGTTAACTTTCAAGTCAGGTGCTATCATCAACCTTCCCAAGGATGGTTCCTAACTAGGATAACAAGCATCGATGATTGAACCAGTGGTCTGTCTGACTCACAAACTATTTTGAATATGCCAATTAGCATGGCCCCCAGACCTAGTGCATAAATAATTAATGCCCTAGAAGAGGAGATGACTGGTGACCTTCTAGAAACTTAGGCTAAGGAGGAAGTTCCCATAATTGGATCTTATAAGCCCTCTTTAGGGCATAAAATGCAGGAATTATTTTAGACTCAAGTTTTATTGGCTAAGGATATTAAGAAAGAGCCTATTGAATTCATTCCTCCTCTATCCATTGCTTTGCCTGACGAGACTATCTTTGCTCCGGTCACTCTCCCTATGCCCGAAAGCACTCAAACTGCTCCTGTTAGAACATCATAAACTACTCCTTCAAAGGGCCATGGAAGCAGGGTTAGGAGCAGGAAGAAACCAGAGGAGCCTAGTGCACACTCCTTTGGAGAAGAGAAACAAAAAAGGAGACATAAGCACCAAAAGTGATTGTTCAGTTGTTTTTATTATATAGCAGTAGGATTTGCTTTTGCACAGGCTTGCTTTATGCGGGTCAGCCCTCACTTTTATTTTAGATGCTTTGTGAATGAAAACTAGGTTTTCTTTTCAATCTCATGTTGACTTGTTCGAATTATTAGAAATGCACTTAGTATTCTTTTTTATACACTTGCATGCCATTTCTCCATTGTTAACTGACCAAATTATTGACCTGTCTTATTTGACTTTAACCTAGCTCCGTCCAAACTGAAATAGCAATTTACATTACGCTAGATTGGCCATTAGGTGCTTAATGGCTCAAGTTCCCATTTTTGAGTATCCTTCTTCGACCTTGTCTAATTCTGGCTCCGATCAAATTTTGATCACCTAATATAGTGGTCTGAAAATACCTCTTTGTAATGTTTGCCCCCGATCGTGCCTAAGTCTTGGCATCAATAAGAGTTGGTTACCTGAAATGGCGACTCCGATATCCCTCATTAGGATATTCGTTCCCAACCATGCCAAATTCTAGGCATCGATTGTAGTTGATTATGCAGGATAGTGGTTTAATCATCCCTCTTCAGGATGTTAATCTTCGACTATGCCTGACTCTAGGCATCGGTCGAGGTTTGAATGAGATCTCGCCATATTCTAGGCGATGATCTTTGGCCTTGCCTTCATTTGAGCAAGGTATTGGTGCTTTTGTACGAGGACTCGCCTAACACCGAGGGTTGGTCTTTCATCTTGCCATCCTCCAGGCAAGGTGTTGGGGCTTTGCCAAACTCCAAGTGTGAGCTTCTAGGGAAAATTGTCTCATTCCACCTTCAAATGTTAACACTCCTACCCCCAAGTAATGGGTCGAAAGAGTTAGTAGCCATCTATCTTAAAAAGCCAAGGATGGTTTTACTTTAATGGTCCGATCATGGATCGTAGAAGTTCGGTTGGCACCTATCCATGTTTACCTGCAATACACTTATGTGGATTCATTCACATTCACCATAGTTCACAATTTATATTTAGATGGAGACAGAGTCATAGATTCAGGAGGTCATTTCGTTTTATATTCATAGGAAATGATAGATTCTATCTTGTTACATCATACTTGACTAAATAGTTATAAAGTTAAATCTCAAGTGAAATTGCATCACAAGCGCTATTCCACACTCACGGGAGTGAAACCTCGTCTAGGGTTGCCAACTTGAATGTTCCATCTCTAAGCTTATATTCGATTGCATATAGACTTTCGCAGCTCGAGCCCATATTAACGGGGTCTGGGAAGATTCTTTTGAGAATGGAATCGCCAATTTCAAAGGTCCGACTCCTGACCATGGGGTTGAAGTATTGGGCGACTCGTTTTTGATATATAGCTGCTCTCAGGTATGCTTCATCATGCTTCTCATCGATCATGTCGAGAGACTCTTGTAGATGTTCATTATTCATTTGGAGGTTGTAATGAGTTGCTTGATGAGAAGGTGCTTCGAGTTCGACTAGAATCATAGCCTCTGATCCATAGGCTAAGGAAAATTGAGAGTGGCTAGTTACAGACTTGTGGGTCATTCTGTAGGCCCAGAGTTCCAATGGTAATTAATTGACCCACTTGCCCTTGGTCTTCTCTAATTGCTTCATTACAATGGAATTGATTGTCTTGTTCATAACTTTTACTTGTCCATTTGCTTATGGGTATGCTACCAATGCAAATATTTTCCTAAAGTGATGCTTGCAACAGAAGTCTTTGAACTTGGCATTGTTGAAATGGGTTCTGTTATCAGAGATGATCGTTTTTAGGATCCCAAAGCGATAGATGTTGTTTCCGACTATGAAGTTGATCACCTTCTTAGTAGTGATCAGGCTAGTTGTTTCGCTTCATCCCACTTCGTAAAATAGTCGATAGCAATGATGACATACCTCGCGCCACCCTTGGACATTGGTAGCACACCGATGATATCGATTCTCCAAACTACAAATAGCCAGGGGCTAACCATCTACGTAATCTCTATTAGTGGGGCTCTAGGAATTTTGGTGAACTTTTGGCATTTGTCATAGCTGCATCATTGTTAATGCTTAGCCAGAAGTATCCATAGCGAAGAACCTTCGTCGCTAAGGACTGCTCCCTAGTGTGGTCACCACAAGCCCCTTCATGTACTTCTGTTAGGACTCGCCTGGCTTCATCATTGGTAACACACCGAAGCAGACCGAGAATCCTTTCCTATGTAGCACTCCTTCCTGTATGATGAATCTTGATGCTTTGCGAAGGAGCTACCGCCACTTGTTCTTCTTGTCAAGAAGGATTTCTCTTTGTAAATAATTCCTGGTTTGAGTCATCCACGACTCCTTCTCACACTTAGCCTCCATAATCCAATCGACATCCGTCTGATCGATGCTTAAAGCTGATAATACTTCCACTGGGATCGGGCCTATAAGTTGCGCATCTCCTGAGCTAACCAATTTGGCCAGCGAATCAGCCTTCGAATTCTCCTCTCCAAGAACATGCATTATCGTGCAATACTTGATGTCATTAAGCAATTCAAGGGCTCAGTTCAGATAAGGGGTTAGCCTTGCCCCTTTCACCTGAAACATTTTTCTCACCCGGCACATCACTAGACCAGTTGGAAGTCACAAAAGACGGGTGAAGCTTTGGCTCCCAATTTTTTCATAATTTCAAGTCCTGAAATCAAAGCTTCGTATTTTGGTTCATTATTTATCGTAGGAAAATCAAGTTTCAGCGCATAAAAGATTGAACACACGTCGGGGGTAATCAATACAACACCTATCCTAGAACAATGCTAGTTGAATTCTCCATCTGTATATATCTTCCACCTAGCATTCCGCTCTTCATTGCTCTCTGAAGTATCATCTCAAGTAGTGTACTAAGATATGAAATCTACCAACGCTTAGCCTTGGATTGATCTTCGAGGATGATACATGATATCGTGCTGGCTCGGTGTAATGTTCCATTTCAACAACCTTATAAAAGTCTTCGGTCGCAACAAGACATGTCTCAAGGGTTGGTCTATTAGAACTTTGATCAGATGTGCCTAGAAATATGGACGGAGTTTCCACAAAGCAATTAACAGGCAGTACACCTACTTTTCCAGCTTTGGGCAGTTGCTCTCTACCCCTGCCGATCATTTGTTGATGTAGTATACTGGTCTTTGGATTCGGGACTCCTTTCGCATAAGGGCGATGCTCAAAGCATGCACCGACACTACCAAGTAAACAAACAAGTTCATATCTTCTAGTAGCTTTGACAGGATGAAAGATCTCTCCAAATGATCCACCAAATCCTGAAAAGTATATTTGCATTCCTGCATCCAAGTGAAGTTCCTTTTTCGCTCCATGAGGATGTCGAAGAAAGGGATGCACTTATGTACTGCTCTTGAGATAAAACAAATCAGGCTGGCAACTTTTCCATTTAGGCTCTGAACTTCATTTATTGACTTTGGGGCTTCGATGTTCCTCAATGTCATGGTCTTCTCCAAATTAGCTTCTTTTCCTCTCGAGTTCGCTATGAAACCGAAGAATTTCCCCAACACAATGCCAAATGAGCATTTCAATGGATTGAGTATCATCCCATGTTTCTGGAGTACACTGAACATCTCCACCAAATTCTCCATATGGTTAGTCAACGATCGTGACTTTACTAGCATATTATTAATGTACACTTCCATCAAATGTCTGATTTTCTCCCTGAACACAGATTTTTCAAGTCTTTGGTATGTTGCTCCTGCATTCTTCAGACGAAAGGGCATAAAAAAATAGCAATACAGTCCCATGTTAGTTAAGAAACTAGTATGCCCTTGTTTTGGGTCATGCATAGGAATCTGGTTGTATTCAGAGTAGTTGTTCATGAATGGTAGCAGTTCGTGTTCAGTGATTTAATCTACCAAGCTGATCAATCTTCATGAATGGAAAGCTGTCCTTCAGGCATGCTTTATTCAGATCAGAATAGTCGATGCATGTTCTCCACTTTCCGTTGGACTTTTTCTACCAAGACTGGATTGAATACACTTCGGGTACAGACCATCATTGATGAAGCCATTGTCTTTCAGCTTATCCACCTCCTCTTTTAGTGCAGCAGATCTCTCTGGACCTAGGTTGTGGCGTTTCATCTTTACAAGAACATATCTAGGGTTCACATTCGTGCAAGGCATGCTATCTCCAATGATATTCCACACATGTTGGAATGCGTCCAAGAGAACACATCTAGGTTTTCTTAGAGAAAACTCATTAACTCTTTCATCATTCTCATGCTAAGTTGAGATCCAGTCTTTAAGACCCTTGTAGGATCACCTTGACTAACCGAGATGTTGATCGCCAACTCCATGGAGGCCACCCATGCATCCTCTGGCTCCTTCCTTGGGTCCATATCCTTATAGAACCAGCTATGCTTCTCGAACCAGGGCTTAGGCGGTGGATTCTATGCATCCATTGACTTGATTCAAAGAGCCTTCTCTGCACCTTTTCCCTTTTCATGTCAACTTGCCTCTTTCAGCTTTGCAACATAGCCCTTGTGCCCGAGCCTCTGTCTCCCTGTACAACTCCTACTCTATTGCCTATAGGCAACTTCATGATCAAGCACCACGGGGCAATGACTGCTTGGAAACTGGCTATGGCTGGCAAACCCAAAAAGGCATTGTATGCAAGGAAAATATCCAACACGACAAAGGTTATAACTCGCACTCTTTTATGGTCACCTTCTCCTAACACCATCGGTAGATCTATTCATCCAATAGGTTCTATCACTATATCATTAAATCCCTAGATACAAGATTTACATGATTTAAGATCTTTTTCATTCAACAACATTTGATCATAAGCCTTCTTAAAAAAATGCTAAGTGAAATATCACAGTCGACTGACACCTTCCTCATAGTCGTCGGCCCAATCATGGCCGATATCGCTAAAGTATCCAACGTCGGGGCATCAACCCCATCAGCATCCCTGTTCTTAAAACCGAAGGATCAATTTTACCCTAAAGGGGAGGTGAATAGGGTGATACTATTAATTATAAAAATTTAAAGCAGAATATATAAAATAATTGCAGCACTGATCATAGCAGAATAATAACAGCATATATAATGGCATAATATAAAAAAACAGAAAATAGAACACACAGATTTACCCAGCTTCAGCGAAACCCTACCTATGTGTTGCCTTCAAGGTTTCTACTAGAAATTAAGTAGTCATATGCTTACACACGTAAACTCGCGACACACGTTATCGACTAACCTATCTCTACACTCAAAACTCTGTCATAACTCACCCATTGAGTTGCGAATTCTCAAACTACACCACCGTAGTACATCCCCTAGCCACACGACTAGCATTTACAAACTTTCAAAAAGGAAACACAAATTTAAAACAATAAAAAAATAAACCCTAATTTAAAAACTAAAGCCCAAAGCAAATAGAAATGGTCGGCCCAAATATATTAAAGTGATAAAACAATATGCTCTTCTCCTTTATAACTATCGGCCTGTATTCTTTTGCTTGATAAAAATATGGCTGCCTCTTGCTCGCTCATTTCTCTTTCAGATTTAGGATTCGTAATTTGGAGCGCCGATTCTAATCAATTGCTGGCCGTTCTGTTGAATATGCGCTTATATGATTTTTGTTTGATGATAATAAACATATATACATTCGTTTAAATGTATTTGTTAATGTACTATTTTATTTTTCACAGATTAAATAAATATTTGCTGAATAAAATTAAATACACAGAATTTGAATTCAAACAGAAATTTTATTCAAACAAATATTTATTACAATTTTGAATAGTACAAATTCCAGCTCTCACTATACATATACAAGTTTGATTACAAATACATCACAATTTATATTTACATTTAACCTCACTACACGTCACTCATTCACTCAACTCGTATTTTAATCTTCAACTTCATTCCAGTTAGAATCCAGCATCTGAGCAATCTGCAAAAATATTCACTAACGCAGTAAAATTGAAAAAGAAATATTTTTGCAATATAAAATAAAATATGATTTTTGAAAATAATTTTTGCCTCAGTTATTTAGGTTGTTCGTCATCATTCATATTTGAATTCGTCATACACAAACAACTTGTGACATACACAGTGTATCACTGTATATGCCACAAGGCCGTGCACACCAATATACACTTGATTGATTTACAGGGACAGGTGAGCACAAGGTCAAACCTAAATATACAAACAGGTTCAACTCAGGTGCAATATATTCAAAATCACGTTACTAGCACAAGGTCAAACCCGAGTTTTTAAAACTGGGTTCAACACAAGGTAACATGAAGAATTCAAAGTTTTGACAAATCAAAACTGCATCAAAGCATCAACAACAGGATGAACCGCAAAGCCAAGCATGATACAGGTAAACAGAAGTAACAAGTGCAGGTGAACAAATGAGCAAGTGCACAAACTAAACTAACATGAATGAAGATACAGTGAGCACATACATATGTATGTAACGCAAAGTTTCTGGCCAAGTCAAAAGCAAGTTCAAGTGATGTAAAATGAAAATCAATAATGCATGAAACAATGAAACAGCAACATGGACTGCAACAATCAAACAATGACACAGCTACACGATACCACAATATCAAGTTCAGGTGACATCAACCAAACAGTGGCAAATGAAGTATAGTATACAACTACAAGCCCAAGTCAAGATGGTGCTACAGGAATGCATTCAAGACCAAAACCAGGCAACAGTGAATGGGAAGACATACATGAACATGAAGACTGAAACAACATCAAAGCATGAACTCACATATACACCATGATATGGAGTGCACCAGTGATGCAAGAAATGCCCAACACAAATGGCTAGGGAAATACTCAATGCATGCAACAATGTGCACAGTTCAAAAAGGCAATACACAAGTGACCATACACATATATACATACAAGGATGTATGTATACAAATGATCAGCCATCAAAGTACAAGTGCAAGTGAAACACAAGAAGCAAATGCTACCATGACTCGAGTGAATGCTACAGCAACAAAGACCAAGGCTACAATGTGCATAGATATGCAAACAAAACAAGCTACAATGAATGCATCAATAAACCAGTTACAACAATGCATCAGTGAGCAACACAACAACATGAATACAGATTCAAGCCAATCCTAACAGCATGAATCGAGCTCATTAAAGGCCGCAACATAATACATCAAAAGCAAACCGAGTACGTACAGAATGATGCATGATGAATCAGACAAGCAACGGCAACAGATATAACGATACTTCAATGATCAAACATAAGCAATCCAGTGCCAACATGAACAGAGAACCATACACAATACCAACTGCAAATATCCAAGTACAGCAAGCTCTTTACAATGCCAGAGACGAAGCTCACAGGGATGAACACAGTGACGGCCGAGAGATGCAGTCAAGTCAAAATGCCGAAGTTTAAATAATGTCATCAGAAATTCACAAAACCAAAATATATAACCAATTCAAAGCCGCAAGTCAAAACCGTGGTAGCAAACGTAATTGACCATGTCACGAATCAACAACGTGACTATCAAGCAAAGATAGTATATTCATATGAAAAAGTCAGTGAAATCTCAATCATCAAAGAGAAATCAAACGGCCGAAGACAAATTCAAACAATTTTATACGAACGCAAAAATAGGAATTCGAGTCCTATATAAACCCTAGGATCATCATCGGCAAAGCATCGAATTCCAGAAAGCATAAAATCAAAAAGCAAATGCAAATAATTACATACCGAATCAAGGAAAGAATTCGATCAACGAAGCAGCCGAAGTGAGCAATAATCGATTAAGGCTACACGCGAATAATCATCAAATCAATCAACATATTGTCGGCACTTCGAAAGCCCAAATTTGGATCAAGGACGAAGCCCTAAATTTGCAAGAGGAATGACCGCCATTACGAATGAAGAAATAAAAATACGGGTCGAATTACAAAGGGGGCCGGCCTAGTTTCTAAAAGAGTTTTTATTAAGGGCTTTAAATTTTTAATTAGGGTTTAATTTTAAATTGTTTTTAATTTGTATTTTCTTTTTAAACCGTTTATATTTTCTAGTCGTGTGACTAGGGGACAAGCTACGTGGCGTAGCTTGAGAATTCGCAACTCGGTGGTTGAGTTGTGGCAAGGTTTTGAGCGTAGAGTTAGATTAGTCAATAGCGGGTAGCGAGTTTACGTGTGTAAGCGAGGGACTATCTAATTTCTAGTAGAAACCTTGGGGGCAGCACGTAGGCAGGGTTTTGGCCGAAGCTGGGTAAATTCTGTGTTGTTCTGTTTTTTTCTGTTATTTATATTCTGCGATATCTGTGATCTGAATTGAATATTTTATAAGCTTCCGCGATTAATTTTTATAATTAACACTATCACCCTATTCACCCCCCCTCTAGGGTGAAATCGATCCTACAAGTGGTATCAGAGCTAGGAATAGAAGTCAACATTTGTTTTAAAAATTCGATTTTTTTTGAAAAAAATAATTTTTGTTTTAAAATTTTGAATTTTTAAAATGGCTTCTTTTAATAATGCTTTTGCAGAGGGTCAATCCATAGTTAGACCACCAATGTTCAATGGTGAGTATGCTTACTTGAAAAATAGGATGAAATTTTTTCTGAAAACCATTGACGCATGGAATATTGTTGAGACAGGTTATAGAATACCAACAATAACTATAGATAATCAGGAAATAGAGAAACCAAAGGAACAATGGAGAGAACTAGAAAATAAATTACAAAATACTAATGCTAAAGCTATGAATTCTATTATCTGTTCATTGGATCAATTTGAATTTAATCGTGTCTCACATTGTCTAACTGCGCAGGAAATATGGCACACACTCGAAGTGACTCACGAAGGAACATCTCAAGTCAAAGAATCTAGCCTTGCCATGCTAAGCAGCGAATACGAGAACTTCACAATGGCGAAGGAAGAAATGTCAAAGAGATGCATGGACGACTTTCCAATATCGTTTACAAATCAAAAGCTCTTGGAAAATCATACACAGAGTTGGAGATAGTCCGAAAAATCCTTAGAGTCCTTCCACGAAAATTTGAAGCAAAAGTGACTGCCATTCAAGAATCAAAAGATTTGAAACAAATGAAAATCGAAGAACTCATCGGAAATCTCACCAGTTATGAGCTAGAAATGAAATTCGAGAAAGAGCGTGAAGGAGGAGATACTCGAAAGAAATCAATAGCGCTCAAAGGAACAACCGAAAGTGATGATGATAACGATGATGATGATGATGGAGCAGCAGAGCTGGCGCTACTAATAAAGAAATTCAAAAGGTGGAATCGCAAATACGGAAATCCAGCTCGAAATCATGAATTGAAAAGCAGAATAGGCAAAGCACTTGACTACTCAGAAGAACATGAGATCATCTGTCATAAGTGCAACCAACCCGGACACATCAAGCCCAATTGTCCTCGAAATCTACGCGACTTTGGAAAGAAACAGAAAAAGAAAAGTTTTGCAGCCACTTGGGATGAAATGGATGAGAATGATAAAAGTACTAGCAGTGAGAGTGAGAAAGCAGATATGTGCCTTCAAGGAAATATAACTGATAGCGACGATGACGAGCCAAGCAAGGTATCAAAACTTACTCGCTCTGAATTACTTATTTATTTCCATGAAGTAAATGGCTGTTTTGAACGACTTAGGGAAAAATACGCCAAACTTGAATCTCAAAAGGATACTTTGATAGAATGCAATGAACAACTTGATCAATTAGTTAAGAACTATCAACGTAGAATCCCTAAGTGTGATAAGTGTCCAACATTCGAAGAGGAAATTAAAAAATCAGAAATCAATATAATATCACTTGAAAATGAAATTCTGATTTTAAAGGAGAATGAAAATACTAGGAGAGAGGATTCTATTAAAAAGTGCACACAATTGTTAAACGAAAATGAATCTCTCAAATCACAAGTCCAACAACTGTCTACTACTTTAGATAAATTTTCCAAAAGTGAAAAATCGTTGAATATGCTATTAGGAAAACAAACGGTTAATTCGGTTAGACAAGGACTTGGATATAATAGTTCGAAAATTGTTGAAAACAAGATTAATCAAGAAAATTCAATGTGCACAATTTGTAGAAAATATGGACACAGTCACAATAATTGTTGGTACAGACCCAAACATGTGAAAACTATACCGATTTGGGTTCCAAAAGGCACAAATATAAAAAATCTCAAAGTTAAACAAATTTGGGTGCCGAAGGGAACAATTATAAATAGTTTTGGGTCTCCACAAAATTGTTTTCAAAATTTTCTGCCACTAACAACCATGGACCTATAAAAACAAATAGGTCACATAAATCTTTTACCGTGTAGGTGTTGTGGCAGGCTAAGGAACAACAACAGTGTTTTCTGGAGTTTGGCTGTTCCAGAAACACAACGGGCGACAAAGCAAAGTTCCTTAGCCTAGTTTAAAGGTGACAGAATCACAATGGACAACGACGAAAAATATCGTAAAGGTAAAACAGGTAAAGGTATATTTATTTGTACGATATATTAAATGTGATAATCTGCACCATATTCTGAAATAAAATCAGCTAATATTGAGATGATGAAAAGATGATGATTCTTACTTATTCAAAATAGTTCGCCAATTATATTCTTATGCCAAAAACACTATAAAAATCTCTAGATTCTTTGAATTACTTCATATATATCAGTTTGGATTAAAAATAGTGTTTTGTTGGATAATACAATTGGTTATAATACGGCTAACTCTATATTCACGGTTTTGGATTATTTACATGGCTTCATTTCAAATTCAAGAGAATGTCATTTTAATTGCTGTTAAAATTGAGTTTGAAATTTTTGGTGCACACTTCATGGTTTGGTCAATCAAATTCAATTAATGATGATTTTGAGTGAAAAAGAAATTCAGATGCAGATTACACTGGTAATCTAGTTGATAGAAAAATTACTAGTTGAACGTGATTTTTGAGACATTTAGTAACTGCATCGTTTTTCAAAGAAAATATCTGCATATTCTTCATTTAAAATAATTTTCAAATAGCAGAAAATTTTCTTTTAAAACCCCTGGAGAAAATCATTTTTGACCATATTTTCAGATTAGTCATTTTTGAAAAATTAGTTTCATAATTATTTTTGAATTTGATTTTAAATGACTATTTTGACTAATCTGACTCCCTAATGTTTATCGAAAAGAAAAATAGTGATTGAAAAAGTGATGAGTGTTAATATTGATCAAATATTATGACTCGAGATGGTATAATTAGTAAATTTCTTTAGAAATTTAAACAAGAGTTATAAAACTTTTTTTTGGTAAAAATTCCATGGCCATCTCTATTTCTATCATATTTCTAACAACCATCACTCATCAAAATTCTATATAGTTTGTCGATATGTGGTACTTTAAACAGGAATCGTTCGTTTTTCATTTTCACATTTTTTAAAAATAAAATAAAAATAAAAATAAAAATAAAATAAAAAATAAATAAATTAATAAAAAATAAATAAATACCAAAGTATTCACACTCATTTAAAAATCCTCACGGTTATGCATGGGTGAATTACTTGGAATTTGTTATGTGCTTCCATGCTCATTTAAAAGTCCTCGCGGTTATGCATGTATGGAACACATATCAAAAGTTGATTTTTACAATAAACAAGTTGATTCTAATCCCATTTAAAAGTCCTCACGGTTGTGCGTGGTTAGAAGATACTTGAATTCATTTTTTTAAAAATAAAATTGGAATACTACTAATCTCATTTAAAAGTCCTAACGGTTATGCATGGTTAGTAGATATTCAAATTCCTGATATAAATATGCCACAAATAGACACAACTGTATGGTTTTATATGATGACATCATTTCCATCATTCTAAAAGTGGAATATGCGCCTAACAAAATATTTATGATTTTTGTTTGATTTTTTATTGAAATTTAATATTTATATTCAATTGAGTTTTATTGTTGAATTAATATCGATAACTTTATCTCTATTTTCTCTAACACTATTATTCTTTTGCTGATAACAAAAGGGGGAGAGAAAAGTTAAGATTTTGTCTAATAAAATCAAGCAAAGGTCAAATAATTTTATATTTGCATCTAAGCTCATTTGCATATTTCTATTTGTATGCATATATGTAGGGGGAGCATCGTGTAGAGAGGAAGCATTTAAATAGGGGCAGCAATTAGGATATATCTATGATCAAATACATTTAACATATTCAAAATCTTAAATATATGTTTGTTATCATCAAAAGGGGGAGATTGTTGAATATGCGCTTATATGATTTTTGTTTGATGATAAACATATATACATTCGTTTAAATGTATTTGTTAATGTAGTATTTTATTTTTCACAGATTAAATAAATATTTGCTGAATAAAATTAAATACACAGAATTTGAATTCAAACAGAAATTTTATTCAAACAAATATTTATTACAATTTTGAATAGTACAAATTCAAGCTCTCACTATACATATACAAGTTTGATTACAAATACATCACAGTTTCATATTTACATTTAACCTCACTACACGTCACTCATTCACTCAACTCGTATTTTAATCTTCAACTTCATTCCAGTTAGAATCCAGCATCTGAGCAATCTGCAAAAATATTCACTAACGCAGTAAAATTGAAAAAGAAATATTTTTGCAATATAAAATAAAATATGGTTTTTGAAAATAATTTTTGCCTCAGTTATTTGGGTTGTTCGTCATCATTCATATTTGAATTCGTCATACATGAACAACTTGTGACATACACAGTGTATCACTGTATATGCCATAAGGCCGTGCACACCAATATACACTTGATTGATTTACAGGGACAGGTGAGCACAAGGTCAAACCCAAATATACAGACAGGTTCAACTCAGATGCAATATATTCAAAATCACATCACTAGCACAAGGTCAAACCCGAGATTTTAAAACTGGGTTCAACACAAGGTAACATGAAGAATGCAAAGTTTTGACAAATCAAAACTGCATCAAAGCATCAACAACAGGATGAACCGCAAATCCAAGCATGATACAGGTGAACAGAAGTAACAAGTATAGGTGAACAAATGAGCAAGTGCACAAACTAAACTAACATGAATGAAGATACAGTGAGAATATACATATGTATGTAATGCAAAGGTTCAGGCCGAGTCAAAAGAAAGTTCAAGTGACGTAAAATGAAAATCAATAATGCATGAAACAATGAAACAGCAATATGGACTGCAACAATCAAACAATGACATAGCTACACGATACCACAATATCAAGTTCAGGTGACATCAACCAAACAGTGGCAAATGAAGTACAGTATACAACTACAAGCCTAAGTCAAGATGGAGCTACAGGAATGCATTCAAGACCAAAACCATGCAACAGTGAATGGGAAGACATACATGAACATGAAGACTGAAACAACATCAAAGCATGAACTCACATATACACCATGATATGGAGTGCACCAGTGATGCAAGAAATGCCCAACACAAATGGCTAGGGAAATACTCAATGCATGCAACAATGTGCACAGTTCAGAAAGGCAATACACAAGTGACCATACACATATATACATAAAAGGATGTATGTATACAAATAATCAGCCATCAAAGTGCAAGTGGAAGTGAAACACAAGAAGCAAATGCTACCATGACTCGAGTGAATGCTACAGCAACAAAGACCAAGACTACAATGTGCATAGATATGCAAACAAAACAAGCTACAATGAATGCATCAATAAACCAGTTACAACAATGCATCAGTGAGCAACACAGCAACATGAATACAGATTCAAGCCAATCCTAACAGCATGAATCGAGCTCATTAAAGGCCGCAACAGAATACATCAAAAGAAAACCGAGTACGTACAGAATGATGCATGATGAATCAGACAAGCAACGACAACAGATATAACGATACTTCAATGATCAAACAGAAGCAATCCAGTGCCAACATGAACAGAGAACCATACACAATACCAACTGCAAATATCCAAGTACAGTAAGCTCTTTACAATGCCAGAGACGAAGCTCACAGGGATGAACACAGTGACGGCCGAGAGATGCAGTCAAGTCAAAATGCCGAAGTTCAAATAATGTCATCAGAAATTCACAAAATCAAAATATATTACCAATTCAAAGCCGCAAGTCAAAATCGTGGTAGCAAACGTAATTGACCAAGTCACGAATCAACAACGTGACTATCAAGCAAAGAAAGTATATTCATATGAAAAAATCAGTGAAATCTCAATCATCAAAGAGAAATCAAACGGCCGAAGACAAATTCAAACAATTTTATACGAACTCAAAAATAGAAATTCGAGTCCTATATAAACCCTAGGATCATCATCGGCAAAGCATCGAATTCCCGAAAGCATAAAATCAAAAAGCAAAAGCAAATAATTACATACCGAATCAAGGAAAGAATTCGATCAACGAAGCAGCCGAAGTGAGCAACAATCGATCAAGGCTACGCACGAATAATCATCGAATCAATCAACATATTGTCGGCACTTCGAAAGCCCAAATTTGGATCAGGGACGAAGCCCTAAATTTGCAAGAGGAACGGCCGCCATTACGAACGAAGAAATAAAAGATACGGGTCGAATTACAAAGGGGGCCGGCCTAGTTTCTAAAAGAGTTTTTATTAAGGGCTTTAAATTTTTAATTAGGGTTTAATTTTAAATTGTTTTTAATTTTTATTTTCTTTTTAAACCGTTTATATTTTCTAGTCGTGTGACTAGGGGACAAGCTACGTGGCGTAGCTTGAGAATTCGCAACTCAGTGGTTGAGTTGTGGCAAGGTTTTAAGCGTAGAGTTAGATTAGTCAATAGCGGGTATACCGAGTTTACGTGTGTAAGCGAGGGACTATCTAATTTATAGTAGAAACCTTGGGGGCAGCACGTAGGCAGGGTTTTGGCCGAAGCTGGGTAAATTCTGTGTTGTTCTGTTTTTTTCTGTTATTTATATTCTGTGATATCTGTGCTGCTATTCTGTGATCTGAATTGAATATTTTATAAGCTTCCGCGATTAATTTTTATAATTAACACTATCACCCTATTCACCCCCCCTCTAGGGTGAAATCGATCCTACACGTTCCACAATTGGCTTCAATACTTCTTCAATTTGGCTCGCGGTCGATTCTAATTAGTCGAGTTTGGATCACTGTTTTGAATTGGTACGTGAATTGACTTTTCGATTTCGATTATGCTCGACTTTTGATTCAAGTTCCTAATTGATGCTATGCTCTGTGACATTGCTTGAACTCGAATATTTTGAAAATTCCTATGATGATAGGGTTGAATAGGGTTTGATCCCCTATAATTTCATTAGTATAAATTCATTGGATTTGTGCTTGGCGCTGATCTTCGTATGGATGCTTGTGATGTTTTCTAACTTGTTCGTATTCGTATATTTTCTTTTACTTGACTGTCATGGTTTTGATTCTGACTTTTGTTCCATTCTTTTTTCTCTGATGACTTCAGCCACTTTTGTGTTAATCTGGACTTTGTTCGATTTACTTGGCCACCACGACTCTGACTTTGGTTTGAAACGGCTGTTGACATTGGTTTCTCAATTTTTTCTTTGTTTAAACTTGCTAACAGCTAGGTCACAACAGCTTTGATTTTGTTATTTGATATTGTTAGATAGAAGTTCAATTCTTTTCTGGTTCTGCTTGAGTTTTGTGATAATATTTACTTGTTCAATTCTTGTTAACACATGGAACTTCGGCCACTTTGGGTTTGAATTTGTTTCTCTTATGACTACACAGTTTTTACTGTATCTAGTTACCAAGTCTGGTTCGGTGGTCTTGTTCCACTTGCTGTCAGTTGCACTTCTCTAGTTTTCTTGGTGTCATTTTAGTCTGGTTGATGTTGCATGTTTACATGGTCTTGTTCTCGAGTCATGTGTGTTCATGTGTACTTAGTTATGCCTTTGTATAATTATCTGCACTACTTTGATATATATATATATATATGCATGTGTGAAGTCTTGATACATTTGAATCTTCATGTTTTTGTGACCCTTTGAGTTACATTTGTTGTCTGGCATAACTTTGGGTTGCACTGCTTGACCAAGGTCACTTGTTCATTGGTCTTTTTTATGTGGGGTTTGATTGAGTTTGGTTTGAAAACTGACCATGCTTCATTGTGTTCGTTGGTCTTCAATGTGCATTAAACTTGTGTCTGGTCTTCGAGCTAGTTCATGTTACATGTTTTTGTTCATTAATCTGTGCAGTCAAGTAGTTTGCTTTTTCTTGTGAAACTATCTTTGAGCTTTGTACATGTTGATAGTAGATTCTTCACTTTGATTTCATGTTCTTGTGTTGCTCCTTTGTTATGCACTTGACTAATTGCTGTTTGGTTCATGTATGGTCTTCTTGGAGTTGTGTAGAACTACTGTCCTGTGTTTCATTATTGCCAGGTCTGGTGGTCTGCACTTTTGCACATCTGATCATGCTACATTGTTCTCTTGTTCACTTGTATCTAATGTGCTACTTGCTATCTGAACTGATATTGCCATTACAATCGTTTCAGAGCTTTACTTGTGCATTTGACTTTGATTGAATTTGGGCATATGTGCATGTTACTATAGCCACCTCAGTTTTGTCTTGACACATTGTTTTGTACTTGCACCTATGCTGAATCCAGCTTAAAGCTCGGGTTTGACCTTGTGCTCACCTGTCCTTGCAGTTTTGTCAAGTGTATATCGGTATGCACGGCCTTGTGGCATGTATAGTGATACACTGTGCATGTCACAAGCTGTTCGTGTATGATGAATTTAAAAAGGAATATGATGATGAACGACCCAAATAACTGAGGCAAATAACGTTTTCAAAATACATTTTATTTACATTGCAAAAATATTTCTTCTTCAATTTTCTGCGTCAGTGTTTATTTTTTAGATAGCTTAGATGCTGGATTCAATCTGGACCAGAGTTGAAGATGAAATATGAGTGAATGAGTTATATGTATTGAGGAGCTAATGTAAATGGTAAATTGTGATGTAATCAAAATTGTACTATTCAAAAATTGTAATAAATATTTGTTTGAATAAAATATCTGTTTGAATTTAAACTCTCTGTTGTTTATTTTATTCAGCAAATATTTTAATATGTGAAAAATAGAATAGTATATTAACAAATACATTTAAATGAATATATATGTTTATTATCATCAAACAAAAATCATATACTAGCATATTCAACAATCTCCCCCCTTTGATGATAATAAACATATATTTAAGATTTTGGATTTATTAAATGTATTTGATCATTCAATTTTATCCCCTTATTTGAATGCTCCCTCTTTACAACAAGGCTCCCCTTCATATATGCATGAAAATAAATAAAAATATGCAAATAAGCCTAGATGCAAATAGAAAATATAAAATATTTGACTTTTATTTGCCAAAATCTTAACTTTTCTCTCTCCTTTTTTTACCAGCAAAAGAGTAATAGTGTTAGAAAAAAAAAGATAAAGTGATAGACATTAATACACATTAATACTCAATTGAGTATAAATATTAAGTTTCAATAAAAAATCAAAAAAAAATCATAAATACTCTGTTTGATGCATATTTCACTTTAGAATGATAGGGGTGATGCCATCATAAAAAATCATACAGTTGTGTCTATTTGTGTTATTAAATATCTACTAACCATGCATAACCGTTAGGAATTATAAATGAGATTGGTAGTATTCCCAATTTTTATAAAAAAAATTAATTTCAAGCATCTTCTAACCACGCATAACCGTGAATACTTTTAAATGGGATTAGAATCAACTTGTCTATTTAATTAATCAATTTTGATATGCGTTTCATACATGCATAACCGTGAGGACTTTTAAATGAGCATGGAAGCACATTATAAAAAATTCCAAGTAATTCACTCATGCATAACTGTGAGGACTTTTAAATGAGAGTGAATACTTTGAATGTTTTTATTGCTAAAAATATAATAAAATAAAAAACGAATAGTTTCCTGTTTAAAGTACCACATGTTGACATACCATATTGGATTAAGGTGAGTGATGGTCGATAGAAATATGATAGAAATAGAAATGGTCGTGGAATATTTACTAACAAAAAGTTTTTATAACTCTTGTTTAAATTTCTAAAGAAATTTACTAATTATACCGTCTCAAGTTGTAATATATGATTGATATTAATACCCATCACTTTTTCAATCACTATTTATCTTTTAGATAATCAGTAGGGAGTCAGATTAGTCAATGTAGTCATTTAAGATCAAATCCAAAAATAATTATAAAATAAATTTTTCTAAAATTACTAATCTGAAACAAGGTCAACAAAATCTATTTTCTGGAAGGGTTTTATAAAAGAAAAATGTCTGCAAATTGAAAATTATTTGAAATGAAAAATATGCAGATATTTTCTTTGAAAATGTAAACATCTCGACATAAATCACGTTCCACTAGTATAATTTCTATCAACTAGATCACTAGTGTTATCTACATCTGAATTTCCCTTTGACTCAAGATTATCATTTTGATGCCATAGACCAGACCGTGATGTGTGCAACAAAATATCTTAAAATGATTTTTAACGGCTTTTAAATGAAATTGAATTGAAGCCATGCAAATAAACAAACGTGAACATAGTATCAGATCCAGAATAAGCAAATACATCCATCATGAGTAATCAACAATCAATAAAACATCATAATTAGTCCAAACACATCTATATGAACTAATTCAAAGTCTCTAGAAATACTTATAGTATTCTCGGTACAAAAATATAATTAGCCAACAATTTTGAAAAAAAAAAGTCAGAATCAAAATCAACATTCATTTCATTATCACATAACTAGCTGAACTAAATCAGATTTCGGTACAGATTATCACATTTAATAAATCGTTTAAGATAAATGTACCATTACTTATATTACCTTTGCGATAATTTTTTGTTGTTTCCTATTGTGGTTCTGCCACCTGTGACGACCCGCCCTTCTACAACCAGAAAGACGTATCGTCATTAAGAAAGAAAGGGATAGAAATAGAAGAGAAAGAGAAATAAAGACTAACAACATCAGAATCTCACAGCGGAACGGAATAAAATATAATATATCACATAAATATTTCATAGTTTTACATATATCAGAGTTATACAATATCAATACACATGACAACCATACATACATCTATCACTATATACATCAGAGGTACAGTACATCTCAACTAACACAGTGGACTACATATATATAGCTATATACGTCTGGAATCTCCAGCTCCAAGCTCCTCCAGAAATCAAAGTCCATAACCTATCACTTGGCTACTCATAAAAAATTTAAGTACCCAAGAGTTTATGAAAACACAAAATATAAACTCCGGGTCAGACATGGGTCTGGTATGAGTAAACGGTTTAAAGTTGTTTAACTTTGAAAAACATTTGAAAATAAAGGTATCACGTAAGACTCCCCACAAATAAATACGGGTAAGTTTTTACCTTACGCTAACCGAAACATTTCATAGGAAATCATGTGATATTATAATAGTGTCTAGGGTTTTCAAGTAAATAGAAAATAGCCGAAATTGTTACATTCATTAAATTCTAGCTACTAGCCACAAAAGTGGGTAATACAAATCAAAACCGTAGGGCCTCGTAGGGAAAATGGATTTCCAACAATGGCAGGGCTACTGGGGTACCGCCCGTCACAGTACGGGGCCTAGATCACCGTACGGAGGATCACTCCCGACCCCCTGCTACACAAGCCCGGAACCATTCCTTACTGGACAGTCCCGAACAAGATAAACCCCGTGGTTAGCGCGACCAACCACCCACTAAGCCGAAATAAAAAAGGGACATCTAGACTGGGGAAATATCTTGTCCTGCTTGGGCATGACCCACCTAACCTTGCTGCATCTCCCCTGTTATAGCCATCCCGGTTGATGAGGCTTGAGGCTACGATTACCTTTATATAACATATTTCCTAGAATCCTCATCGTCCGCCTGACGATATGCTAAAAGCATTCAATCCATACAAGTTCGTTCCGGGTTCGAACGAAACCGAAGGCATTATCTCGTCACATACATTTTGGAATCACCCTCAGAGTCAACGACGATAACCCTTGCATTCTGAAAGCACCATCTCGATCTTCATTTCAGGATTTACGACCTAACGTTTAAATTGGATCGATGTGGTTTTCGGAGAATCAAATTTGATTCTTCCGATCCCGGTCTCATCGGATCCAAACGCCATTTTAAGGGCCAAGTTGTCTATTTAACTTAACAGTTTAAATAATTTAAATTCAACAAATGAATTAACATAGCATTTATCACAGATAAAACATATAAAAGCATCATAGGTATAACACAGCATATCACAGAATAACATAGGATATTATAACATAAGTATCACAATCAGATCTTCAACACAACAATTCATAAGCAATTACCTTTAAATCGTATTTGTAATTAATTCAATTTAGAATTAATTACCTGAGAGTTAATCACTTAAATCTATTTAATTACTTATTAATTAACGATTAATTACCTATTTCAGTTCAAACCATCTAATTAATGGTTTCTTAATTAATCATTAATTCTAAATTACATAATTATTCTATACTATTAATAAATTACTTCCTCAATCAAGTGATTTAACTTTAATTACTTAATTAACTATTTCCTTGATCATTAGTTAATATCTTTAATTATCTATCAATAAAACGTAATTATCCAATTATTATATGCTAATTGCTTAATTAATTAATTCTAATTCAAGCTACTCTTTCTATTCATAACCAAATTTACTAGATTAACTAACTATTAATTAATTTATTAACTTAAGTAGTTGATTTCAATTATCTATTTACTTATAATCCATCACTAACTGTGTATGAATTATTCTTAATTACTCAACCACTAATCATTTATTTATCACAAAATAGTTACATAACCCAAACTCTATTTAAGTTTTCAAATGTTAATCGTTCTTAATTACTTTCGAAAATAATCTATTGATATCAATCATTTAACTTAATTAACGTTTAAAAGTACTCTTTTCTTATATTTTAAAATCAATTTTAGTGTTAACTACAACTTTAATTATTAGTTAACTTATATTTCTTAATTAAAATGATTTAAGAGTTTAAGAAAAGTCGTTAAACTTTTGACTATAATAATTAAAATTTGAACAAATCTTAGCTTAATCCCCTTTTACACAATTTCTAAGCTCAAAACGTTAAAACAAATCTGAAGAAAACAAATTTGATAAAAAAAGAACAATTCTCAACTACAACCTACCCGCGACTTCCCAGGTAAAACCAGAGGCATCCCCTGCATTATTGTTTGCGCCAAAATTGGTCACAAACCCCAAATACCGTGAAAGCACCAGTGTATGAATACGAATCAATAATATTCAAACACAAATCTCAGATCTCAAAAAATATTAAACAGCAATCCAAAAGTAAAGAACAGAGACACAAGTTTTATAGCGGTTCGGCTATCTCCGGCCTACGTCCACTCCAAAGTTATTTATCCTTTTATTGCTTATCCTTGATGATTACAGCAGTTACAAAGTCCAAAAATGGAAATAAATAGCAGTAATGATGTTATGGAATGATTCTGGCAGCGTCCGGGCGTGCTTTCTCTCTCCAAATTCTCCGACCCCTTTTCTGAATGACCAGGGGCTCTATTTATAGGCGTAGGAGGCTGATACTTCTCCTAAAAACGCGGTAGACCGCTTCTGGCATGTGAGGGGGGCCCACGCGCCCGGCCTTAGGAAATTGGGCCCACTTTGGGATCGATTCGAACTCCATTCGAATCGATCAAGAAATCATCCAATTGAGCTGAAATTTGGTGAGAACATTCTTCAACATGTATGTAAGATCCTATAAAAATTTCATTGCATTTGGATCAACGGTTTGGGAGATACGATGGATTCGAATTTGGGGTTGTCAGTTGCCTGTTACCTTCGAATCCACATTTCGAACCCATGCTTCGAATCCATGCTTCGAATCCATCCAAAGCGTGTGCGTACCGATGACATGGTGCTATTTCTCTGGGTCGATCCCCCCTTTGTCGCCGTGTTGAATGCTTCCCTTCCTGAAGACGCGTTCGTATCCATTTTCTATGCTTTGTCCTTATCCATAACTTCACAACGGTCATGTTCGTATCCATTAACTTGCGTCTCTCTTCGCATCGGTTCCTGGAGCTCACTTCGAATCGATCCCACGTGATATGGTCGACTCGAAACGAGTATGGGGATATCGATACGAAGTGGTCGTGACAGATGGATTCGAACAAAGCTCTCACCTGATGGATTCGAACGAGACTGGAGTCGAAATGAGCCATCTGCACCCATCTTGATCGATGCGAAGCACATCGATTCGAAGAACCTCCACATGCTTGCTACCACTCTGGGTTTGTTGCCATCGAACCGAGATCCATCTACCCCTCCTATCTGATCGATACGAGCCTATCGAGTCGAACCAACACCTGATGCGAACTTCTCAGAGCCGAATCCATACCAATCGATACGAAGTGTATCGATTCGAACCTTGTGTGCCTTCGATCAATTCGAACCTGATGGGTTCGAAACGAACACCTTGATGGGTTCGAACAGCCATGCCCTTCCTACCTTGCATCGATCATAACTCCTTCATATGAACTCCGATTAACCTGAAATTTGAAACATAGCCTTTCCTAATCCTTATCATCATCTCCAATTAATTTCGTCCTGATCGGAGTTCAACCAAATTTTGACGATATCGATCGTAGCCTTGATTCCAACTGATCTCCAATATGACACCCATCATTCCTCATCCATTTGTTGATATTCCAGTTTTGACCAAAAATGGGATAATACTTTGCCCTCCAAAACATGCCTTGTGATAACAAGGCGTGTTTTGAATAGTTCCGAATCCAATATCCGAAGTCCATAGCCATATCGCCAGAGTATGTCATCCTTGACTGCTTCGAGTCGATGCCCAATTCCAAATCCCGTAACCAAGGCCTTAGCCAATTCCATATCCATTCGAACTCGACAGCCGAGTCTTAATCCATCCTTATCCAATAGCCAATAACCAGATCCAGGACCTCCCCGGGTCGATATGCGAATCCATAACCTCTCCGGGTTCTTGCCAAGCGTAATCCACACCTGACGACCGTGGTCCAATGTCCCTGGACGTTGAGCTAAGCCATGGCTTAAGTCCTAAGCCGAATCCTGGTCTCTCCGGACCCATGTTGAGCATAGTCCATACTCAACGACCTAAAATAATAATCGATAATATGGGGCCTAAGTCCTAGGCCGAATCCTGGTCTCTCTGGACCCTTGTTGAGCATAGTCCGTACTCAACGACCTGAATGAGTCAATTTACCTTGTCCGGGCGAAGCAACTCACCCCTTTCCAGGCATAATCCATACCCGACGACCGTTTATCAAAAACCAGATAAAAATCCAATCCAACATCCAAATCCAAAAATCCAAATCCAAAACCAGAAAATCAAAAAACCGAACCAGCATCCCAAACCGAAAACAATCATCCAAAAAAAAATCTAAATCAAAAGAAAGCAAAACCAGGAGCTTGATCCAAACTCCAAAACCAAAATCCGAAAAGAAAAGCAGTGTCCAATCCAAAAGCAAAAGATAGATTTCACAAACCATAGCATTGCAGTTTATCATCATTCAAGGCATGCCTAGGGGCTATCTCTGTCCCCGTACATGTGTAAATGACTTGGTTGCTTGCCAATAGTTCGTTACTTATTCCATATTATCCTCGTCAATGGATGATCAATCGACCATCATCCCTGGGCCTCACATCATCACGGTGTGAGGTGGTCGGTGGTTGCTCCTGCTCCATCGTTGCGTTCCGTGTTCCGATGTATTGCCGTAACTGTCCATTCCTTACATGCTCCTCGATTATATCTTTTAAGTGCCTACAGCTGTTGGTGTCATGTCCGTCCAAGTCATGGAAGAGACAATGCCTCCCTGATGCCCTTTGTCGTTCAGAAGGCTCTCTCCTGGATGGCCTCCGGTAGGGAAGGCGATTCCGAGTATCCATGTATATCTGCTCCAGCGTCTCGTTCAATCCTGTGTATGTAGAAAACTTTGGATCCTTCCATCGCTTCCTAGCGTTTCCAGAATCATCATCCAATTTCCTTTTCCCTTTGTCTTTATCCGAACCACTGCCGGATACTACTCCAACCTCGATTGCACTAACCTTTTTCAACTTTAAATCCGTACTTGCATCTTCTTGCCAAAGGAACCTTGTTTTTTTTTTTTTGCTTCAAATTGTATCTTTGATGAAAGGGATTTTTTCAAAAAGAATCTATCTAATCGTTCGAATCTTTGTTCCGAAGTCTATAATTATATGTCCCCTGGTTGAATGAATAATATTTCCTTATTTTTATTTTCATTCTATCCCTCGTGAAAGAACTCATCGAGATCCTGTGGGGGATCTCTTATCAAAGACACCTTGAAATCCGAGTCCTCCCTGACTCCTGATACTGCTGCCATTAAAACCATCGATGGATCAGGCCGATCCACCGAAGCGACTGCCGCACTGAATCGAGTTAGAAAAGCTCTAAGCGATTCATCCATCCTTTGCTTCATCGATGTTAATGTCATCACATTCTTCGGCCTCTTGACGTGAACCCGAAACTGTCCCAAAAACTTTTCCACCAAGTCCTGATAGATCCTTCTCCCAGCTGCCTAAACCACATTGCAGCTAAGTCCGTCAAATATAAAGGGAAGCATCGAGCCATCACTTCCTCCGATGCCCCCAGCACCTCCATGTGTCTGGTGTACCTCTTCAAGTGATCTGTTGGATCTGCCTTACCATCATATACCTCTACGCTAGGTAGCTTGAACTTAGGTGGATTCTGAGCCATCCTTATTTCCCGAGCGAACGGACTCTTATTTACTCCTTCCAAGTCCCTGTTGGTCAAACCTCCTCGCACAGTTCTTCTGATGATTTCCACTAATCCAGTATTGTCGGTTGGGGGTTGCCCCCCATGCCCCCGAGGGAACTCTGGCGCATATTCCTCATGTGGCTCACTAGCAGCAACGTTAGCTCTAACTTGTCGAACTCCTTCCAAAGGTCCTCCTGTGTTGGATCCCGTGGGCCTGCCCCCAAGCCCTTGATGATTTCCTTCTGGCTCCGCATCTCGTCCTCCATTGGGTTCCACGACCGCAGCCCCCTGTCCTGCATCCACAACGGCTGTAGCTGTTCCTAAGTTATGCATCCCTGCAGCTCTCATTTGCTCAAAGAAAGTCTGCATCATTTCCGGTTGGTTCTTCAACAATCTTTCTTGCAAAGAATTTGCCATAGCCTCCATTTCATCCCGGGTTATGTAGATTGAAGCCTGTCCTTCCCTGGCTCCGGAGGATGCTTGTTGACTTCCTTCCTGTTGGCTTCTCTCAGCCCTCTGCCTTCTACTATTTTGCCTAGTCATTGTCCTTGAATCCAAACTCTTTTAAAATCTTCAAATCCAACTTTCAAATCCGATGTAGCGGGTGCTAGTTGTTCTTGGTGAAAGCACCAAAGTGTTTGCGCCAAAATTGGTCACAAACCCCAAATACCGTGAAAGCACCAGTGTATGAATACGAATCAATAATATTCAAACAAAAATCTCAGATCTCAGCAAATATTAAACAGCAATCCAAAAGTAAAGAACAGAGACACAAGTTTTATAGTGGTTCGGCTATCTCCGGCCTACGTCCACTCCAAAGTTTTTTATCCTTTTATTGATTATCCTTGATGATTACAGATGATTACAGTAGTTACAAAGTCCAAAACTCGAAATAAATAGCAGTAATGATGTTATGGAATGATTCTGGCAGCGTCCGGGCGTGCTTTCTCTCTCCAAATTCTCCGACCCCTTTTCTGAATGACAAGGGGCTCTATTTATAGGCGTAGGAGGCTGATATTTCTCCTAAAAACCCGGCAGACCGCTTCTGGCACGTGAGGGGGCCCACGCGCCCGACCTTAGGAAATTGGGCCCACTTTGGGATCGATTCGAACTCCATTCGAATCGATCAAGAAATCATCCAATTGAGCTGAAATTTGGTGAGAACATTCTTCAACGTGTATGTAAGCTCATGTAAAAATTTCACTGCATTTGGATCAACGGTTTGGGAGATACAATGGATTCGAATTTGGGGTTGTCCGTTGCCTGTTGCCTTCGAATCCACATTTCGAACCCATGCTTCGAATCCATCCAAAGCGTGTGCGTACTGATGACGTGGCGCTATTTCTCTGGGTCGATCCCCCCTTTGTCGCCGTGTTGAATGCTTCCCTTCCTGAAGACGCGTTCGTATCCATTTTCTACGCTTCGTCCTTATCCATAACTTCACAATGGTCATGTTCGTATCCATTAACTTGCGTCTCTCTTCGCATTGGTTCCTGGAGGTCACTTCGAATCGATCCCACGTGATATGGTCGACTCGAAACGAGTATGGGGATATCGATACGAAGTGGTCGTGACAGATGGATTCGAACGAAGCTCTCACCTGATGGATTCGAACGAGACTGGAGTCGAAATGAGCTGTCTGCACCCATCCTGATCGATGCGAAGCACATCGATTCGAAGAACCTCCACATGCTTGCTACCACTCTGGGTTTGTTGCCATCGAATCGAGATCCATCTACCCCTCCTATCTGATCGATACGAACCTATCGAGTCGAACCAACACCTGATGCGAACTTCTCAGAGCCGAATCCATACCAATCGATACGAAGTGTATCGATTCGAACCTTGTGTGCCTTCGATCGATTCGAACCTGATGGGTTCGAAACGAACACCTTGATGGGTTCGAACAGCCATGCCCTTCCTACTTGCAGCGATCATAACTCCTTCATATGAACTCCGATTAACCTGAAATTTGAGACATAGCCTTTCCTAATCCTTATCATCATCTCCAATTAATTTCGTCCCGATCAGAGTTCAACCAAATTTTGACGATATCGATCGTAGCCTTGATTCCAACTGATCTCCAATCCTGACACCCATCATTCCTCGTCCATTTGTTGATATTCCAGTTTTGACCAAAAATGGGATAACAATTATACTCGGGGGTTACTTCGAGTTTCACACGCAAAATTCCCTGAGACTCCCCTAAACATCTTCTTCTCCTTCAATATTTTTCTCTTCAGTAAGTTTAGTTTAACTTTAATTTTAAAATCAAAATAGCAGTGAATACTTACGCACCCATCTCGTATACAAACCCGAAGAAAATAGTGGGTCGACTCGAGCACGACACGGAGCATATCACGTTGACAGAAAAGCAAGCTCCACCTCCATCGCCACCGTGCACGTGCACGGTGGCTCGCCTCCCCTGCGGCGACTCGCGACAGCCCCACAAACCACAAATCACCCTAAGCATTGGAAACAAAACTCATATTTCCAATTACAAGTGGAAAACAAAATTTGACCTGATGCTCGAACATGCGACTACAACCACCCACTGACAAATCCTTCGTGCGTCCACCATCCATCACCGGAGGTGATGAAACTTCACCAGTACGTCGCTTACATTCCCCCTAACTTCACCTAAACTCGCGTTCCACTCGGTTGACTCATGATGCCGAAATCAAAATTTTACAGAGCATAAAAACATTTGCACTAAAACCCTACTTTTGATCCAATCCCAAATTCCTTGCATTCGAAAAATTCTTTAGAATTTTTCTTGTTATCAACAAGTATCAAGCAAGCTATACAACAAGTTTCAATATTTAAGATTTTTTGAATCTCAAGAGATTTACAAATAGGCAATTTTTGTTCATTTACAAAATTCACCTTATATACTCATCTAAAAATCTCCATTCTCGTTTTAAAAATCCTACTTTTTCATGAAGATTCAAGCTATATAGTTGAATTGGCAAACTAAAATACTTGAATTCATCATAGGATTTTTGGTTGACCTGTAAATCAACTGGAACAGTTGATATGCTTCACTGGAAATTTGAAAACAAGTTTAAAAACTTAATTTATATTCAATAACTTACTTTTTTTTAAAACATAAGCCTATAATTGAGTGAGTGGACGTATTTTAAAATTTGATCATCTACTTAACTCCATAACTAAGAAAATCTGGGTATTCAAACCTACAGAGCACTCATATAAGATCACAGATTGATAAACAAAAACATATGCCAACATATGATTACCAATACATCATACACACAGATTAAACTTAAGGCTTAAAAGTTTATGTTTACTCACCTAATAAACTTTGAACAGAAAGTGATTTTGATGAGGGAAACTGCAAGTTTGATTTCTGAAAGCTTCACTGTTGTTTTGCTGTTGAGTTAAATCTGAGTTTTCAAAGCCACAAATGTTTATCCCCTTCTTCTTTGATTCTCAGTTTTTCTTTAAGTTTAAGTTTTATAAATGAACTGATGATATATAGGTGGATATATATAGATTGAAGCTACTGAATAACAGGTTGTAGCTGGCCAGTTTATATTTGTTTGTCATTTTTCTTTAATTGGTCCAGTAGTTCTACAGTATGAAATGATATATAGGGATTTCGGCTACATGTACTTGTTAAACAAGTAGTTATGCTATTTAATGTTTATGTTTTTAATTATGATAACATGTATTTAATGGTGACTGATACTTACTTAGGTGTTGTACACAGATATTTATTATTTCGGCTAGCATGCTTTGTGTAAGACACAGGTATTGTTTTTTTATTATTTCGGCCAATATGTTTTTTAAGACATAGATTTAATATGCAGATTGTTGTAACTTGTACAATACAATGATTTGTTCCATTTATATTGAAGTAAAACTTTTGTTTTCTTGTACACATAAATCTCAGTAGCACATATGTTTAGTACAGAATATGTTACAAGTTATCTCCTTTTACTTATGCATTGACATGTTCACATGATATTTAAAAGTTCTATGTTGTACAAATAAAATTTACAGGTTATTGTTTTGACTTCATTGATTGTAATTTATTTGCACTCTAGTTTTCCAAACATTTGATTCATAATATTTCATATGTAAATTTATATTCCTAGTTATAACTTATATTTGTATATTTATATCTTAGTTATATTTTATATTTTATAATTTACGATTTATACTTATATTTATAATTATGATTCATACTTGTTTTGGATGTTTATGTTTATAATCAATTATATTGTTTAAAACTTAGATTTCCATGTTTATGTTAATATTACTACGTTTGTTTATTTTTAAACTTATCATTTTAAAAACTGACATTGTATTTATATGTGTATTATCAAAGATCTCATCATTTTAAAAATTTAAAAACTTGCATTTAATCTAAATTAGATTAAATATTCATTAAAATATGCTGACAAAAATTCCGGATCGTTACATTCCTCCCCCCTTAAAAGAATTTCGTCCCCGAAATTTAAAACAACAGTTAATTCAAAAGCTTATATATTAACAATCCAAAAACACATAAGATATATCATTCATACAATAGCAAACAAACAACAGTCTACTCTAACAAACATCACTAGTTATTCGAACATAAATCCGGATAAGCATTCTTAAAACTATCAAGAGTTTCCCAAGTACAATCTCTGGGATCTTCACTCCATTGCACCTTGACGTGTTTCACCACTTTGTTCCTGAGTTGCTTCTCGTCTTGATCCATAATTCGAACTGGATTTCTGACCACAGTTAAATTTGATTCAACTTCCAAATTCCTGAATTACGGGTTGAACAATTAATGATGAATCATGAACAAATTTCCTTAGATGGAAGTCACAATGAATTCCAAACATTCATTCTGGAAATTCAATTCTGAAATTTACAGTATTAATTCTTCATAAATCTTATTTACTCTCTACAGAATTTCAGTATCTATTCATTCAAGTCCGTACGATGTACATATGCCATTCGTACGCAATATCAAATCCGATTGCTCGCTCGATCACACAATTTCACTTCCGAACTAGTATCGTCCCCCCGACTTCCTAGTACGGACTCAGAACTGGTTTGTTGATCAGAAACTGTCATTCTCCTTGCATAGTAACAATATGATAGAGAATTCCCAGAATCAATCAAAATCCAAATCCATGGTTCGTCGTCGAAAATCGAGTGAAAAATCCTAACTCGGATCGATATAACTATCTCGAAATTCTGTGCTCGAATCTAGATCTAATTGCTATGTGAATAAAATCATATACGTACATCCTAGGTATTTATATCCATTGATTATCAACTATATCAATTTTCTTTTATTCACATTATTCTGATTCTATCCACTTGGAATAATTTTTCCCAATATCAAATATTACTTAAGAATTTCACCATTCATTTCTTAAGTTTAATATAATCATTATATATTCCCTTATATTATTACTTTACCATTTTATCTTTAATATCTTTTTATTTAAATCTGAATTTCCAAATTTTTGTGAATTCAATTTATCTTCAATTCTGAATGCTTAATTTTATTGTCTATCTCTCATTTAAACTGATTCCTATTATTATTATTATTATTTCAATTAGTCTCATCCACTAGTTTACTTTTAATTTCCAATTTGAAATTGTTTTGTTGCTAATCTTTTTTTTTCAAATTCTGAAAAGTTTTGATAGAGTTTCCATTTGTTTAGCATTACATATTTCCAAAAGCACATATGTATTATTTCAATCCTTATCACAATTACTTTTAACTAATTCTCAAATCATTCTCTACAGTTTTAGTGATTTACAACTTACTTGCTTAAGCAAAACAAACTCATATTCAAAATCATCCTATTTTTCATCCAATAACTTACAGAATTTTAGCTAATCTTGTTTACTTCAAAACAACTCATTTCCTTATGGGAATTAACAATATCATTGTGAATAAATAATCGCTTAAGCTTTATAACCATTTTAAATTGATTCCAACTCAATTTACACTTGACTCCATCACATTTAATCTATTCACAATCCTTACATTGCATTTCTTTCATTTTCTTAAAAAGTTTGATTCCAAACCATTTTATTAACTCGACAACCAATGTTTTAAACAACCATCCCACAATTTACTCAAGTCCTTTACTTTCTTCAAACTGTTCCACCTAACAACTTAGGTTTACTCTATTTCACCAATTTCCAATTATTTACTGATTAGTTTATTCTTTTATCCATTCTTAAATTTTTAATTTACATTAACAATTCATTATTGAATTTATTCATAATAAGGTTATTCAATTTATACTTGAATTAAATTTGTTAACAACTCACACCATTTCTATTTAAATCCAATTCAATACTTACTTTGGTTTACATTTACTTATTTACCTAAGAATTTTATTTCATTCAATATTATTTATGACTCGATTGAATTCATCTAAATACAATCTTATTTCAACTCAACTTCAGCTAAATTTAGCTACTTACCAACCTTTAAATTTTATTTCTCAATATATGAGCTCAAAACTTATTTGTTTACTTAAAAGCTTATATTGCTCATTTGGGTCATTTCATCTTATAATCACAATTTCAGATTATATATAACACTTACTATCTTAAGGTATTAATTTTCACCTTACCATCACAATCATTTTTCCTTCAATTTTATATCCAATTAAGTTCATTTTGAACTTCAATTCCATTCAACTTATCTCAGGTTAAACTCAAATATATTTTCTTCACCGTTATTTACTTAAATTTAATTTTAAATTCCTGGATTAAAAATTTCCAATTTCTACTTATTAATATCAACTTTACTTTCTAAGTCTCATAGTTGATTCATTTAAACTTTTCATATTATTTAAATAGAATTCTTATAATTCAATTGCCCGGTTTTCATTTTCAAAACCATTTTGAAATGATAACTACATATACCCACCTGGTATATGAAATCAAATATTCAAATTCCGAACACTTGTTTTCACCAAAACAATTTTCCCTTTGAAATTTCTAAAACAACTTGTATACCCAACCAGCCCAAACAATATCATAACCAACTACCCTGGTAGCAATCTATCACTTTAGAAACTCAAAAATGAATACTAATGATGTGGACATCATCATCAAGATTATTTTCCAGCGACTGAAGTGAGTTCAGTGCTTTCTTACTTCCATAAATTTTCCCAAAACAATTTTCATTCAACCATAATTTTCCAAAACAATATTCCATTATTGCCTTCAAATCTTTGGAAAAACATTTCAAACATTCCCAAGATTTTAAATTCCCAAATTCCTTTGTTTAAATCCATTTAAACACCTTCAAATTTCCGGGACTTAAATTTTGGTTTAATCAAATTTTAGTTATATTCCTTTCATTAGACAATTTTATTTAGTTATAAGCCACTCAAATTTTAACTTTTTTTTTTCTTTTTTTTTCAATTATAGTATTAACAACCAGATACTCATATATATATAATTTCATAAAAATATTTCTTTTATATCAAAATATAATTTTGGGTAAAATTATTTCATTTACCCTACCTTTAAAAACAATACTGTGTCGGTCTATCTTGTTTAAGAGTTTAGAAATCCCTATCGATGAAATGGCGTCCCACACACCGACCAGAATCCATAAACACTCAACAGATAAGTCAACACAATATAAAAACAATTTTTTTTATAATCATTAACAAATACGCACTCATATCTATTAATACACTCAAACTCATTTTAGAGTTCTACAAACTCTATTCTATGAGTCATTCCTACAAGAGCCAAGGTTATTCCCAACCTATGCTCTGATACCAATTGTGATGACCCGCCCTTCTACAACCAGAAAGACGTATCATCATTAAGAAAGAAAGTGATAGAAATAGAAGAGAAAGAGAAAGAAAGACTAACAACATCAGAATCTCACAGCGGAACGGAATAAAATATAATATATCACATAAATATTTCATAGTTTTACGTATATCAGAGTTATACAATATCAATACACATGACAACCATACATACATCTATCATTATATACATCAGAGGTACAGTACATCTCAACTAACACAGCGGACTACATATATATATATAGTTATATACATCTGGAATCTCCAGCTCCAACCTCCTCCAGAAATCAAAGTCCATAACCTATCACATGGCTACTCATAAAAAATTTGAGTACCCAAGAGTTTATGAAAACACAAAATATAAACTCCGGGTCAGACATGGGTCTGGTATGAGTAAACGGTTTAATGTTGTTTAACTTTAAAAAACATTTGAAAATAAAGGTATCACGTAAGACTCCCCACAAATAAATACGGGTAAGTTTTTACCTTACGCTAACCGAAACATTTCATAGGAAATCATGTGATATTATAATAGTGTCTAGGGTTTTCAAGTAAATAGAAAATAGCCGAAATTGTTACATTCATTAAATTCCAGCTACTAGCCACAAAAGTGGGTAATACAAATCAAAACCGTAGGGTCTCGTAGGGAAAATGGATTTCCAACAATGGCAGGGCTACTGGGGTACCGTCCGTCACAGTACGGGGCCTAGATCACCGTACCGAGGATCACTCCCGACCCCCTGCTACACAAGGCCGGAACCATTCCTTACTGAACAGTCCCGAACAAGATAAACCCCGTGGTTGGCACGATCAACCACCCACTAAGCCGAAATAAAAAAGGGACATCTAGACAGGGGAAATATCTTGTCCTGCTTGGGCATGACCCACCTAACCTTGCTGCATCTCCCCTGTTTTAGCCATTCCCGGTTGATGAGGCCTGAGGCTACGATTACCTTTATAGAACATATTTCTTAGAATGCTCATCGTCCGCCTGACGATGTGCTGGAAGCATTCAATCCATACAAGTTCGTTCCGGGTTCGAACGAAACCGAAGGCATTATCTCGTCACACTCATTTTGGAATCACCCTCAGAGTCAACGACGATAACCCATGCATTCTGAAAGCACCATCTTGATCTTCATTTCAGGATTTACGACCTAACGTTTAAATTGGATCGATGTGGTTTTCGGAGAATCAAATTTGATTCTTCCGATCCCGGTCTCATCGAATCCAAATGCCATTTTAAGGGCCAAGTTGTCTATTTAACTTAACAGTTTAAATAATTTAAATTCAACAATTGAATTAACATAGCATTTATCACAGATAAAACATATACAAGCATCATAGGTATAACACAGCATATCACAGAATAACATAGGATATTATCACATAAGTATCACAATCAGATATTCAACACAACAGTTCATAAGCAATTACCTTTAAATCGTATTTGTAATTAATTCAATTTAGAACTAATTACCTGAGAGTTAATCACTTAACTCTATTTAATTAGTTATTAATTAACGATTATTACCTATTTCAGTTCGAACTATCTAATTAATGGTTTCTTAATTAATCATTAATTCTAAATTACATAATTATTCTATACTGTTAATAAATTACTTCCTCAATCAAGTGATTTAACTTTAATTACTTAATTAACTGTTTCCTTGATCATTAGTTAATATCTTTAATTATCTATCAATAAAACGTAATTATCCAATTATTATCTGCTAATTGCTTAATTAATTAATTCTATATCAAGCTACTCTATCAATTCATAATCAAATTTACTAGATTAACTAACTATTAATTCATTTATTAACTTAAGTAGTTGATTTCAATTATTTATTTACTTATAATCCATCACTAACTGTGTATGAATTATTCTTAATTACTCAACCACTAACCATTTATTTATCAGAAAATAGTTACATAACCCAAACTCTATTTAAGTTATCAAATGCTAATCGTTCTTAATTACTTTCGAAAATAATCTATTGATATCAATCATTTAACTTAATTAACGTTTAAAAGTGCTCTTTTCTTATATTTTAAAAATAAATTTTAGTGTTAACTACAACTTTAATTATTAGTTAACTTATATTTCTTAATTAAAATGATTTAAGAGTTTAAGAAAAGTCGTTAAACTTTTGACTATAATAATTAAAATTTGAACAAATCTTAGCTTAATCCCCTTTTACACAATTTCTAAGCTCAAAACGTTAAAACAAATCTGAAGAAAACAAATTGGAAAAAAAAAAGAACAATTCTCAACTACAACCTACCCGCGACTTCCCAGGTAAAACCCGAGGTATCCCCTGCATTATACTCGGGGGTTACTTCGAGTTTCACACGCAAAACTCCCTGAGACTCCCCTGAACATCTTCTTCTCCTTCAATATTTTTCTTCTTCAGTAAGTTCAGTTTAACTTTAATTTTAAAATCAAAATAGCAGTGAATACTTACGCACCCATCTCGTATACAAACCCGAAGAAAATAGTGGGTCGACTCGAGCACGACACGGAGCACATCACGTTGACAGAAAAGCAAGCTCCACCTCCATCGCCACCGTGCACGTGCACGGTGGCTCGCCTCCCCTACGGCGACTCGCGACAGCCCCACAAACCACAAATCACCCTAAGCATCGGAAACAAAACTCAGATTTCCAATTACAAGTGGAAAACAAAATTCGACCTGTTGCTCGAACATGCGACTACAACCACCCACTGACAAATCCTTCGTGCGGCCACCATCCATCACCGGAGGTGATGAAACTTCACCAGTATGTCGCTTACATTCCCCCTAACTCCACCTAAACTCGCGTTCCACTTGGTTGACTCATGATGCCGAAATCAAAATTTTACAGAGCATAAAAACATTTGCACTAAAACCCTACTTTTGATCCAATGCCAAATTCCTTGCATTCGAAAAATTCTTTAGCATTTTTCTTGTTATCAACACGTATCAAGCAAGCTATACAACAAGTTTCAATATTTAAGATTTTTTGAATCTCCAGAGATTTACAAAAAGGCAATTTTTGTTCATTTACAAAATTCACCTTATATACTCATCTAAAAATCTCCATTCTCGTTTTAAAAATCCTACTTTTGCATGAAGATTCAAGCTATATAGTTGAATTGGCAAACTAAAATACTTGAATTCATCATAGGATTTTTGGTTGACCTGTAAATCAACTGGAACAGTTGATATGCTTCACTGGAAATTTGAAAACAAGTTTAAAAACTTAATTTATATTCAATAACTTACTTTTTTTTTAAAACATAAGCCTATAATTGAGTGAGTGGACGTATTTTAAAATTTGATCATCTACTTAACTCCATAACTAAGAAAATCTGGGTATTCAAACCTACAGAGCACTCATATAAGATCACAGATTGATAAACAAAAACATATGCCAACATATGATTACCAATACATCATACACACAGATTAAACTTAAGGCTTAAAAGTTTATGTTTACTCACCTAATAAACTTTGAACAGAAAGTGATTTTGATGAGGGAAACTGCAAGTTTGATTTCTGAAAGCTTCACTGTTGTTTTGCTGTTGAGTTAAATCTAAGTTTTCAAAGCCACAAATGTTTATCCCCTTCTTCTTTGATTCTCAGTTTTTCTTTAAGTTTAAGTTTTATAAATGAACTGATGATAAATAAGTGGACATATATGGATTGAAGCTACTGAATAACAGGTTGTAGCTGGCCAGTTTATATTTGTTTGTCATTTTTCTTTAATTGGTCCAGTAGTTCTGCAGTATGAAATGATGTATATGGATTTCGGCTACATGTACTTGTTAAACAAGTATTTATGTTATTTAATGTTTATGTTTTTAATTATGATAACATGTATTTAATGGTGACTGATACTTACTTAGGTGTTGTACACAGATATTTATTATTTCGGCTATCATGCTTTGTGTAAGACACAGGTTTTGTTTTTTTATTATTTCGGCCAATATGTTTTTGTAAGACATAGATTTAATATGCAGATGGTTGTAACTTGTACAAGACAATGATCTGTACCATTTATATTGAAGTAAAACTTTTGTTTTCTTATACACTTAAATCTCAGCAGCATATATGTTTGGTACAGAATATGTTACAAGTTATCCCCTTTTACTTATGCATTGACATGTTCACATGATATTTAAAAGTTCTATGTTGTACAAATAAAATTTACAGGTTATTGTTTTGACTTCATTGATTGTAATTTATTTGCACTTTAATTTTCCAAGCATTTGATTCATAATATTTCATATGTAAATTTATATTCCTAGTTATAACTTATATTTGTATATTTATATCTTAGTTATATTTTATATTTTATAATTTATGATTTATACTTATGTTTATAATTATGATTCATACTTGTTTTGGATGTTTATGTTTATAATCAATTATATTGTTTAAAACTTAGATTTTCATGTTTATGTTAACATTACTACGTTTGTTTATTTTTAAACTTATCATTTTAAAAACTGACATTATATTTATACGTGTATTATCAAAGATCTCGTCATTTTAAAAATTTAAAAACTTGCATTTAATCTAAATTAGATTAAATATTCATTAAAATATGCTGACAAAAATTCCGGGTTGTTACACCACCTTTATAGCAGGCTATGGAACTTTGATTTGACGCTAGTTGTGTGCTTGGAACAGCCAGAAACCAGGTAACGCTGTTGTTGTTCCTTAGCCTGCCACTACACTTACACAAGAAAATATTTTTGTGACCTATTTGTTTTTATAGGTCCATGGTTGTTAGTGGCAAATGATTTTGAAAAATGTGTTTGTGTAGACCCAAAACTATTATATATGTTCCTTTCGGCACCTAGATTTGTTTGACATTCAGGGATTTTATATTTGTGCCTTTTGGAACCCAAATAGGTATGGTTTTCACGTGTTTGGGTATCACACTTTTCTCCATAACAGTGTTATTAGTTGTTTGTTCACATTCTGACATTTTTTCAAATCCAAATGTATTCCTTTCATTCTCGAAGAGTTAATTTTCTAAGAGCATATTAAATGATTTATCTCTAGTGAAAAATTTCTGAGTAACCAACTCAAGTTTATTAATTTGGATTTTAAAAGTATATTTTCATGTATTACCTTCGAACAACAACTAATTCTATCATCTCTCTTTTCGAAACTATTCATTTTTAATCGCATATTTTCATTTGTAGCTCTCTAATTTTATTCTCAATTTCAAGCATCTCGGTTCGAAGAGTTAGAGTTTTTTATATTTAATTTTTTCAAAATCCTTGAATTCTTCAATCTCCTTTTCTAACTCGTGATTTAATATAATAATTTTAGAATTTCTCATAATCACGTTTTATTTTTCAAGAGTTTTGAAATTTCCGTTGATCTCATCTAATTTCTTTTCAAAAATCGCACTTTTAGACCTTTTCGACTTCTTAAAACTATCCAAATCTTTTTGCAAAATATTATTTTTACAAATCAACTCAGTTTTGTTTTTCTCCCATATTAAAATTTAGTTTTCTAACTTTGGAAACTTTCATGAAAACGGGTAAATTCTTTTTGATGGTCTAAACACCTTTTGTAGTTAGAACTTTTATTTTTCTTAATATTTTTAAGTTCATTTTCCAAATCATTATTTTTCTGATGAAGTTCAACTTGTTCCCTTTCCGACTGATTATTGTCAACTCAAGAGCTTTATTATTTTCAATTAATTTTTGGCACAAGAGAACTAAATCATTGAATGGAAAATCACTTATCTCATCAGCTATTGAATCTTCATCACAACTGCCTTTTGCCAATCATGTTAAGCATGTTTCTTTATCTGAGTCGATTATGGAGGATTTCTCATCGTTGTTGACTTTTGCACCATATATTACATCAAAAGTATTCCAGATTTCCTGTACATTTTCACAATGAGAAATAAAGTTAAAATTATCTTCATTAATATGAGAATATAGTATATGCATAGCAAGAGCATTAATCGAAGTATTTTTCTCGTCTATTATATCACATCCAATTTCAATAATATCCCAACATTTAACATTAACAGATTTTAAATAAAATTCCATTTTTAATTTCTAATTCAAAAAATCTTTTCCATCAAAAATAGGAGGAATAATATTGGACCGACCCTCGGCGAAAGCATTATTACAAGAAGCCATTTTAAAAATTCAAATTTGTAAAGCAAAAATTGGTCTTTGATTTTTTTTATATAAAGAGAATGACTTCTATTCCTAGCTTTGATACCACTTATACGATTGATTTCACCCTAAAGAGGGGTGAATAGGGTTATACTATTAATTATAAAAATTTAATGCAGAATATATAAAATAATTGTTGCACTGATCACAGCAGAATAATAGTAGCATAGATAATGACAGAATATAAAAAACAGAAAATAGAACACACAGATTTACCCAGCTTCGGTAAAACCCTGCCTACGTGCTGCCGCTAAGGTTTCTACTAGAAATTAAGTAGTCAGATGCTTACACATATAAAATTGCAACATCCGCCATCGACTTACCTAACTCTACGCTCAAAACTGTGCCATAACTTAGCCACTGATTTGCGAATTCTCGAACTACACCACTGTAGTTCGTCCCCTAGTCACACGACTAGAATTTACAAATGTTAAAATGGAAATACTAATTTAAAACAATAAAAAACAATAAACCCTAATTTAAAAACTAAAGTCCAAAGCAAATAAAAAAAGGCCGGTCCAAATATATTAAAGCGATAAAACAATATGCTCTTCTCCTTTATAATTATCGACCTTTATTCTTTTGCTTGATAAAAATATGGCTGCCTCTTGCTCGTTCGTTTCTCTTTTAGATTTAGGGTTTGTAATTTGGAGCGCCAATTCTAATCAATTGCTGGTCGTTCCACAATTGGCTTCATTGCTTCTTCAATTTGGCTCACGGTCACTTCCAATAAGTCGAGTTCAAATCATTGTTTTGAACTGTATGTGAATTGCCTTTTCGATTTCGATTATGCTCGACTTTTGATTCGAGTTCCTAATTGATGCTATGCTCTGTGATATTGCTTAAACTCGAACACTTTGAAAATGGCGATGATAATAGGGTTAAATAGGGTTTGATCCCCTATAATTCCGTTCGTATAAATTCATTTGAATTTGTGCTTGGCCACTGATCTTCGTATGGATGCTTGTGATGTTTTCTAACTTGTTCATATTCGTATATTTTCTGTTACTTGATTATCACGATTTTGATTCTGACTTTTTTCCATTCTTTTCTCTGATGACTTCGGCTACTTTTGTGTTAAGTTGGACATTGTTCTGTTTACATGGCCACCACGGCTCTGACTTTGGTTTGAAATTGCTGTTGACATCGGTTTCTTAATTTTTGCTTTGTTCGAACTTGCTACCACCTAGGTCACAACAGCTTTGATTTTGTTATTTGATAGTGTCAGATAGAAGTTCGATTCTTTTCTGGTTCTGCTTGAGTTTTGTGATAATATTTACTTGTTCAATTTTTGTTAACACATGAAAATTCAGTCACTTATGGTTTGAATTTGTTTCTCTTATGACTACACCATTTTTACTATATCTGGTTACCATGTCTGGTTCGGTGGTCTTGTTCCACTTGCTGCGAGTTGAATTCTATGGTTGTCTTGGTGCCATTTTGGTCTAGTTGATGTTGCATGTTTACATAGTCTTGTTCTCGAGTCATGTGTAATGTGGGTCCATGTGTACTTAGTTATGCCTTTGTACATTTTTTTGCAATGCTTCGATATATATATATATATATATATGTATGTATGTATGTATATCTCTATGTGTGTGTGTGTGTGCTTGAAGTCTTGATACACTTGAGTCTTCATGTTTTTGTGACCCTTTGAGTTACATTTGTTGTATACACTTTTATATTCTCTGGCATAGCTTCGGGTAGCACTGCTTGACCAAGGTCACTTGTTCACTGGTCTTTTTTTATGTAGGTTTGATCGAGTTTGGTTTGAAAATTGACCATGCTTCATTGTGTTCGTGATCTTCACTGAGCATTAAACTTGTGTTTGGTCTTCGAGCCAGTTCATGTCACATGTTTTTGTTCATTACTCTATGCAGTCAAGTAGTTTGCTTGTTCTTGTGAAACTTTCTTTGAGCTTTGTACATGTTGAAAGTAGATTCTGCACTTTTATTTCATGTGCTTGTGTTTCTCCTTTGTTATGCACTTGACCATTTGCTTTTTGGTTCTTGTATGGTCTGCTTGGAGTTGTGTAGAACTACTGCCTTGTGTTTCATTATTGTCAGGTCTGGTGGTCTGCACTTTTGTACTTCTGATCATGCTACATTGTTCTCTTGTTCACTTGTATCTAATGTGATACTTTCTGTCTAAACTGATATTACCATTACAATTGTTTCATAGCTTTACTTGTGCATTTGACTTTGTTTGAACCTGGGCATGTGTGCTTGTTACTGTAGCCACCTCGGTTTTGTCTTGACCAATTGTTTTGTACTTGCACCCGTGTTGAATCCAGCTTAAAGCTCAGGTTTGACCCTGTGCTCATGTCGTGACTTTATTTGTATTGCACTTGAGTTGAACCTGGCTTTTGATTTGGTTTGACCTTGTGCTCACCTATCCCTGCAGTTTTTTCAAGTGTATATCGGTATGCATGGCCGTGTGGCATGTACATGATACACTATGCATGTCACAAGCTGTTCTTGTATGATGAGTTCAAAAATGAATATGATGATGACCAACCCAAATAACTGAGGAAAATAACATTTCAAAATAATTTTATTTTACACCGCAAAAATATTTATTTTTCGATTTTACTGCGTCAATGTTTATTTTTCAGATAGCTCAGATGCTGGATTCAATCTGGACCAGAGTTAAAGATAAAATATAAGTGAATGAGTGATATGTATTGCGGTGCTAACGTAAATGACAAATTGCGACGTAGTCAAAATTGTATTGTAGTTGAAATTTCTATACATATAGTGGGAGCTCAAATTTGTACTATTTAAAAATTGTAATAAATATTTGCTTGAGTAAAATATCTATTTGAATTTAAATTCCATGTTATTTATTCTATTTAGCAAAATATTATTTAATTATGTGAAAAATAAAATAGTACGTTAACAAATAAATTTAATCTATATATATATATATATATATTTATTATCATCAAACAAAAATCATATACTAGCATATTCGATAAAGACAATATCATCAGTCATTGTCCTAAGCTGCTTTGTCGGAGCTACTTCTTTGATTAACAAGAAACTCTTGTTAACAACATGCTTCAAAGTGCTTGCATATCTTTTCATTTTATTCTAGCTCTTCTCAGCTGGAAGTGGTCCTCCAGAAATCATATTGATAATCAATCTTTTCTTAAGCCAACTGGGCTCATCTTGGCTTGCCCCCATTGAAATGATGGTCCTTGGGGTTTAGAACTTCCTAGCACGTCATCTTGTTGGACTTTAACAAATTGCTCTAACTTCTTCCTTATTAGATCGTCGGTCACATCATATAATTGTCTCCATTTGTTTGTGTTGTGGCCATGGGTTTCAAGAAATTTGCAATACTTCCTAGACTTTTTCACCTTCTCAGTCAACTCCCCCGGAGCTGGCTTATTATACTATTCTATACCTTGGGTGGCAAGGTATATGTTTATGGTTGAATTTTTCAGTTGGGAATAACTACCATACTTCAAGAACCTATGACATCTCTTGGACTTAGACTTTTTGTTTCTAGGTCCCTAATTATTCCTTCCCTGACTACTGCTCTTATTCTCGATATTCACATCAACGTGTTAGAATTCCCTCCAGACCGCTTCATTACAACATTGCACTGAATCACCTTGGCCGATAGCTTGGCACTGACTTTTCAGGTGGTAGTGCTTGCCTCTTCCAAGTGCAAGAACCGGTTCGCCTTTTTATAAACACATCCATCATTGGTGGTGGTTTCATTTTTAGCCATCTTCTATAATCAGCATCACGATGGGTCCTCCTTATCAGAGCCATCAAAACAATATCTTCTTAAGCATTGCTTCAGTTACAACCATGTAGAATCTGTTCAAGAAATCTTTCGACGACTCTCCCTCTTTCTGGAAGAGGTTTGACGGTGACATTACATTTTATGGATGAGTGGTGCGTAAATGGAATTTTTTAATAAACTTCCATGCTAACTGATCAAAAGATGATATGGAATTCGACAGGAGTTAGGTGAACCCCATCATTCGAACGCCTTTGATGAAAATCAAGAAACAACATCTGACGGCATCGGTTGCTCTAGCCAAATCCATATGCCATTCATACATCATCAAAGTTTACCTTGGATCCGTCCTTCCATTATATGACGACATCGTTAGCATCATAAATCTTCTAGGGTACTCTTCATGTAGTATCTTTTTGGTAAATAGGTTCTGACTAAGGGAAGAACCCAATTCATTGTTACTTTAGTGCTGATTTTCCCTTGCCAATCTTCTTATCGACTCAACAATCAACATACACATGATTTTCAAGGCACTACAAGGCACGGTCAAGGCTAGTATGGTCCTGACCATTACTTTGGGGTCAAAGGGGATGGTGTGGCCGAGAGTACAGGTGGTGTTGGAGGTGGTGGTGTTAGTGGCGGCCATGGGTGGTGGAAGGTGGTGGTTGAAGGAGATGAGGCAAAGGTGGTCAAACTAGCATTGTTCAAGGGCATTGTTGCATTTTTTTTGGAGTTTTGGCACCATGGTGGGCTCGGCCTTGGTCAAAACCAGAGGGGTAGCTGGTGATGATGGCAGGGAAGAGGTGTAGGAGGTGGTGGCCGTGGCTATGGAGGAGAGGCCAAGAAATACACATGAGAAAACAAGGCAAAATATAAGAAAACAATGGAAAAAGAAGAGCAAAAAGAAGAGGAAAAGAGGAGCCATTACCAAACCTTTCTAGCCGTGAAAAATGAAGTGGAGAGGAATGTTTTCACGTGAAAATGAGGTAAGAAATGCACAGCTACAATAAAGAAAGGAAAGGTCAAAGGAAATTAAATCTATTAATTGGAAAAGAAACGGAAGAAGAAACGTTAAAACGGTTTTACGTTTCTTTGCTTTCAAACCTTTTAAACTTCCTATATATATTCATATACATATTAAATAAATGAAAACACTTATAAATTTCATTTAGAATTCGAAAATATAACAGATAAACAAAATATTAATAATTAATTATTAATTAGATATGATTAAAATAAGAAAAATGGCACAGAAAATGAAAACTAGACTTAGGAATTAGAAATAACTTCAATACACTTTGGAAAAAATTTCTTAAATTTAAATACATGTAAAATGAATAAAATAAAGTAAAACACAGCAATAAAAGTGAATGTATAAAATAAATCAATAAATTTTAATTATATATAATTAAATTAAGAAAATGACTTAAAATTGCAGACTAGGCTTTAAAAATTAGAAATAATTTCAAATGAACTTTAGAAAAATTATATTATCATTTAAAAAATACTTAAAAGTCAAAATATACATAATATAACATATTATCACATATTAAAATAAAATATAACCAAGAAGAAGTAACTTATACAATTTAAAATAGTCATTGTTAAATAACCCTATATACGCACAATATTGTAAAGGGTATAACTTTCACAATTTACATCCAAATTCAACGAAACGAAAAGTGATGTTCTTAGAATTTTATGTACTCTCATAATAAAAGAAAAAAATTAAAATTTTTAAAATTTTAAAATTTTAAGTTGAAAGTCACAGTTTGACTATTTTGACCAAAATCAGCATTTCAGGCAAATATTCAACTTACACAAGTTTGGAATTATAACTCATAAAAAATCAAGATTATATTTAAAAAAATAAATTTAATCATTTTAAATAAGAAAAAAATAAGTTTTTAAATCAAAATCTTACATTAAAAATAATTAAAATATACAATAAAATAATTACAAAATACAGGGTTGTTACAATTGCAAAAGATTATATGAGTCTAAATAAGACATAAACATAGTATCTAAAAGTAATTAGTTAAGTGATAATACATTTTGAGTAATAAAACAATAGATGTTGATGTATGTCCTTGGGATAATATATGAATTAGAAATTAAAAATTTGGCATGCGTCCGGTCTACTAAAATACTTGTCTTGTAATTAGAAATATAATAAATGCCTAATAAGGAAAACCTGTTATTTTAAAATGCTATTAAAGTTATAATCTTTGTAATAGGTTTAAAAGGAGATAAGTTTGGAAAATAATGACAATATATCCTTAAAATGGTAGTCAATAAACTTTCTGAAAGTATAGGCCATCATTTCATGGAGTAATAAATGCTGATTTCAAATTTAATGTAATGAGTTAATTTGTATGAAAATATTATTGAAAATTATTTTGTATGTTGTAGAAGGTTTTCGAGAAGGGAAATTGTAATGAGCCGCCTTTCATTCCATAGAAAGATGCGTCATTAATAAGAAAGAAAGGGATAGAAAGAGAAAAGATGAGAAAGAAAGAACAAAACAATATCAGAATCTCACAGCGGAATGAATAAAATATATTACAACACATAGTTATTACATACTATACAACATCTACCAGAGTTACACAACTTTATATCACAACACATTAGACAGTTATAAAACCTGTCTATCATACAACTCAAGATACAACACAGATCTCAACACAACAGAAACACTATATATTTACAAACGCTAAAGCCTCCTGCTCCATATCTCTTCCAAAGTTCATAAACGCTAACCTGAATCCCTTGGATACTCGTAAAAATTTGAGTACCCAAGAGTTTAAGAAAATAGAAAATAAACTCCGGGTCGGACATGGGTCTGGTGTGAGTAAACAGGTTAAAGTTGCTTAACTTTGAAAACCTTTGAAATAAAAGCTATCTTGTAAGACTTCCCGCACATAAACACGGAAAAGTTTTTACCATACGATAACAAAATAGTTGATAGGAAATCCAGTTATATTATAAGAGTGTCTTGGATTTTCAAGTAAAATACAGAAATAGATGGAATGCTTACATCTCACGTTCCAACATAGTTGGGCACAATCAAAACGTACGGCACTTATTGGAGATTTGATTCCATACAATGGCAGGGCTACTGGAGTACCGCCCGTCACAGCATGTGTCCTAGATTACCGTACCGAGGATCCCTCCTAATCCCCTGCAACACAAAGCCGGATCTACCCCTTACTGGATAGTCCGAATAAGACAACCCCGCAGTTGGCGCTCCCAACTGCCCACACAGCCGAATAAAAAGGGGCTTCTAGACAGGGGAAAATATCATCCTACTTGGGTGCTACCCACTTAGCCTTGCTACACCACCCATGTTTTAGCCATTCCCAATTGACGAGGTTTGAGGCTACGATTACCTTTTAGATCACATATCTTAGAATGCTCATCGTCCTCTATTGACGATGTTCTGAAAGCATTCAATCCATACAAGTTTGTTCCGGGTTTGAACGAAACCGAAGGCACTATCTCGTTACCCTCATTTTGGAATCACCCTCAGAGTTAACGACAATAGCCCTTGCACTCTGAATCTTCATCTAGATCGAAGACATTATATCCGTTAACTCATTTTGGAATCACCCACAGATACTTCCCGTACATAAACACGAAAAAGTTTTTACCTTACGATGACGAAAACAGTTGATAGGAAATCTAGTTATATTATAATAGTGTCCGGGGTTTTCAAGTAAAATACATAAATAGCTGAAATGCTTACATCTCGCGTTCCAACATAGTTGGGAACACAATCAAAACGTATGGCACTTATTGGAGATTTGATTACATACAATGGTAGGGCTACTGGGGTACTGCCAGGCACAGTACATGGTCTAGATCACCGTACTGAGGATCCCTCTCGATCCTCTACAACAAAAGCCGGAGCCACCCCTTACTGGATAGTCCGAATAAGACAACCCCGCAGTTGGCGCACCCAACTGCCCACACAGCCAAATAAAAAGGGACCTTTAGGCAGGGGAAAATTTCATCCTACTTGGGTGCTACTCCACTTAGCCTTGCTACACCTCCCATGTTTCAGCCATTCTCGGTTGATGAGGCTTGAGGCTATGATTACCTTTTAGATCACATATCTTAGAATGCTTGTCGTCCTCCAATGACGATGTTCTGAAAGCATTTAATCCATACAAGTTCGTTCCGGGTTCGAACGAAACTGAAGGCACTATCTCGTTACACTCGTTGACATTATCTCCGTTAACTCGTTTTGGAATCACCCTCAGAGTTAACAACCATAGCCCTTCCTCTGAATCTTGATCTTCATATGAGATTTCATGACCTATCGCTTAATTTGGATCGATGTGGTTTTCAGATATCCAATTTGAAAATCCGATCCCGGTCTCACCGAAATCCAAAACACCGTCTGTTAAGCCCAAGTTGTTTAAGTTAAAACAATTTAATTTATTTTCTATATTCACAAAGATAGATAATTCACATTTCACAAATAAATAATCAATATTATCATCATTCAACCAAAGTATCTCATATCACAGAGCAAACATATCACATATCAGAGATATCACATAATCCAAGGCATTCAATATCATTCAATCATCCATAAGCAAGATTAATTGGTCTCACCATCTCTAATTAATTTAATTAACCACCAATGATTAAATTAATTACTTTAATTCCTTTTAAATATTTCTTTCTTAACATTAATTAATTATAACCCAATTAATTGATCATCATCTTAATTAATCATCCTTGATTAATTATTCTTTAATTACTTAAAGTAATTAACCCTTAATTAATTACAGAAATTAATTATCCTTATTCCAAACACATTAATTAACCATTGATTATTCCCATTAATTAATTATAATTAATTACATTGATCCTTAATTAATTATATTAATTAATTATACTATAATCACTTCCATTGATTAATTATCTTTAATCAATCACATTCATTAATTAACTAACACTTTAATTATTCTCATTAATTACATTAGTTAATGATCCCCTAATTACTTTCATTCATTAATTATTCTTCTAATTAATTACATTTAATAATTAATCTTTTATTAATCACATTCATTAATCAACCTTAATTAATCAAATTCATTGTATGTTTTATATGTTTATAGATTATGTTTTAGACTTTTATATAAATTTACAAACCATATTTATCAAGAAAATTTTAAAAAAAAAGTAAAACAAACCTTTTATAAATCTTACTTAAACTTTAAACTTAAGTTAAGTATTTTTAATAAATATAAATGTTATCTTTGTTGTTAAGAATTATAAAGTAAAATTTTAAATAGCCTTTGAAAAGCATTATATTAAACTCCTAAATTACAATAGATATTAAATTTGAAAACATGTTTTTATTTGTTAATTTCAAACTAAAGCTTTTCTATTTATAATATATACATATATATACATTATAAATAGAAAACATTTTAATATTAGCTTTGAAAATTATTATATTGAGTTTAAAACAAATTCTCCAATCACAATACATACATACATACATATATTATAATTAGACAACATATCTACATTAGCTTTGAAAAGAATAACATTTGCCAAATATATATATTACAAAAGAAGATTATCAAATCAAACATAAATGAATATTATTAAACTAAGGTTACCCTATTCACAAAGTCTATACATTTATAATATATATATATATTATAAATGGAATACATGATAAATATAATATATTTTTATTAGCTTTAAATGATAAATTTTACCAATTTAAATATTTAAAATAGAAGATTATTAAACCAAAGTTTCCTATTTAAATAATTATAAAACAAGATTATCAAATTATATTGTTTATTCCAATTATTATAGATGAAGGTTATAAAATTGTTATTGCTAAAATTTCCGGGCCATCATATTCCTCCCCTTTCAAAGAATTTTGTCCTCGAAATTTAAAAGCAAAGATAGTATGATAATCCAACAAAAAATTTAAATTTCAAACAAAAAAGCATACATCACAGCCAAATACTAACCACCAAATCTAACTAATTATCCTGACACAAATCAAGATAGACCTTCCTAACACTATCTAGAGTTTCCCAGATACGATCACTGGAATCCTCGCCCTGCTGAATCTAAACTAGCAACACCACTCTGATCCTGAGCTTCTTCTCAACATGACCTATCAATCTGAATAGGATATCAGATTACACTCAAGTCTAACTCAACTACCAGATCGTTCTGAACTGCTGATTCCACAACCAGTGATAGATCATACACGTACTCCCTCAGTGATACGTGAAATACAATGTGAATCCCAGTTATCCAAATCGGCACTTCAAACCTGTAGGCCAAAACACTTATCCTTACAAGAACACTAAAAGATCCAAACTTTTCAAGAACACGGAAAAGTCCAGTATATCTCGGAGCTAGCTTCCTGGTCTTACCAAATCTTACTACTCCCCTAACCGGAGAAACTCTACCCAAAATCCAAATCTCCAATTTCAAATTTCGGGTCTCACCCAACAAAATGGTCCTTTTAAGATCCTCTTAAATTCAGAACACAAGCTCTACTCCATAAGCATCAGTAGTCTGAACTTACTTCTCCCATCCGGAATAGCCAACATAGGTGCACTCAACAATCTAGCCTTCAGATCCCGAATGAACTTCCTTAAGAAACCCTCTAATCAAAACAAATGCAAACTTCCATAGGAGTCTGCGGTTGCTTCCACTCTAGAACAGCTGCCACCTTGCTTTTGCTGCGCGACTCTGATTTGGAGTCGATGAGAATGCCGTCGATGAACACGAGCATAAACTTGATCAACATATCCCAGAAACACGGTTCATTAGGTCCGTAAAAGAGAAAGCATAGAAATTCCATGAAATATTGAGCTACTTCACCAAATCCTCTCTCTAGAAGCCATCCTTCTACTTAGCTGAACCACTGATATTGCTCCTAGAACCAAGTCGATATGAAAACTCAATCTCCAGATGCAGCAAACTTGACTTCCTTGAAGACATCCGAAAAATCTCTAACCACTTCTATACTTCAACTTCTTCTGGAGATGCCTAGATCCCATGAAAAAGATTACCCAAGGAAACACTCAACTATCGCAAGTCACTTTTGCGATCTTACCCAGTTAAATTCCCAAAGATACTATTCTCTCTTCACAAATCAGAACAGCTTATGCTAAACCAATCCATTCAAAATAGGGTTACATCCCTTAAGAACACCTCTCCAATCAGAAGAATCTGACGGTCTACTCTGCTACTTCTAAACTCCACCTCTAGGAAACTGCTTAGCCAAAGACGTTCCTGTTGGCACATAAAACACCTCCTAGCTGCACTGCTGCCACAGACGCCAAAGACATCGTATCCATAAGCTCTTCGACCCTCAAAGCCATATCAACCAATTCTCCAAAAGAGTCTTCACGATGACAGACATCTTCTGAAGAAACTCGGGCCTCAACCAAAGCACAAACACCTCGCTGAACTTAGACTCATCTTCGATATAGACACTCCCTTGCTTGAGATTCAGAAAATTCTTACACAGTCGAGTCTTCCCTGTAGCAGGTAAAACTGCTCCTTAAATACTTCCATAGCTTACTCCAAGAGAAAACATCTTTGGGAACATCCATGGCCACTGTGTCTTACCACGCAGCTACTTCTTCCTAAAGTTGCCAAAACGCCATCACTCGCTTCTGCACATCCAACAGATCCAAACTCTTGAAAATCCGCTCACACGAGCGCAACCAAACTTACACTTCAATGATGGACTCTATACCTTTAAAAGATCATCCTTCGAGATTAGTGAAATCCTTATACCATGCTGCAAAGCTCACTCGAGGCAGTATTGGGTCTACAGCCTCGGTAGATACTCTTCCAGCCCAAACACTCGGACCTCTTCCATTGGTAGTCGTGCTACACACCCCACTACACTCCTCCTCTAGAACTCATATTGGGAAACCTGAACAGGTATCCCAACAAATTAGGTAGTTATAGACAAACATACATACATACATACATACACACACACACACATATATATACATATATTTATACATACAAGTATGCTCTCTCAAGATAGATATCACTCCAAAGCCTAGGTATTCTCTCAACCTAGCGCTCTGATCCATAATGTAATGAACCGCCTTTCATTCCACAGAAAGACGAATCATTAATAAGAAAGAAAGGGATAGAAAGAGAAAAGACGAGAGAGAAAGAACAAAACAATATAAGAATCTCACAGCGGAACGAATAAAATATATTACATCACATAGTTATTACATAGTATACAACATCTCTCAGAGTTACACAACTTTATATCACAACACATTAGACAGTTATAAAATCTATCTATCATACAACTCAAGATACAACACAGATCTCAACACAGCGGAAACACTATATATCTACAAACGCTGAAGCCTCCAGCTCCATATCTCCTCCAAAATTCGTCAAAGCTAACCTAAATCCTTTGGCTACTCGTAAAAATTTGAGTACCCAAGAGTTTAAGAAAAAAAAAATAAACTCCGGGTCAGACATGGATCTGGTGTGAGTAAACGGGTTAAAGTTTCTTAACTTTGAAAACCTTTGAAATAAAAGGTATCTCTTAAGACTTCCCGCACATAAACACAGAAACGTTTTTACCTTACGATAACCAAAACAGTTGATAGGAAATTGAGTTAGATTATAATAGTGTCTAGGGTTTTCAATAAAATACAGAAATAGATGGAATAATTACATCTCACGTTCCAACATAGTTGGGCCTAATCAAAACGTACGACAGTTATTGGAGATTGGATTGCATACAATGGCAGGGCTACTAAGGTAACCCCCGTCACAGTATGTGGCCTAGATCACCGTACCAAGGATCCCTTCCGACCCCCTACAACACAAAGCCGGAGCTACACTTTACTGGATAGTCCGAATAAGACAACCCCACGGTTGGCATGCCCAACTGCCCACACAGCCGAATAAAAAGGGACATATAGACAGGGGAAAATCTCATCCTACTTGGGTGCTACCCACTTAGCCTTGTTGCACCTCCCATGTTTTATCCATTCCCGGTTGATGAGGCTTGAGGCTATGATTACCTTTTAGATCAAATGTCTTATAATGTCCATCGTCCTCCGATGACGATGTTCTAAAAGCATTCAATCCATACAAGTTCGTTCTGGGTTCGAACGAAACCGAAGGCACTATCTCAAAACACTCATTTTGGAATCACCCTCAGAATTAACGACAATAGCCCTTGCACTCTGAATCTTCATCTCGATCGAAGATACTATCTCCGTTAACTCGTTTTGGAATCACCCTCAGAGTTAACGACCATAGCCCTTCCTCTGATTCTTGATCTTCATATGAGATTTAACGACCCATCGCTTAATTTGGATCGATGTGGTTTTCGGATATCCAATTTGGAAATCCGATCCCGGTCTCACGGAAATCTAAAATGCCATCTTTTAAGGCCAAGTTTTTTAAGTTAAAACAATTTAATTTATTATCTATATTCATATAGATAGATAATTCACATTTCATAGATAGATAATCAATATTATCACCATTCAACCAAAGTATCTCATATCATAGAGCAAACATATCACATATCAGAGATATCACATAATCCAAGGCATTCAATATCATTCAATCGTCCATAAGCAAGATTAATTGGTCTCACCATCTCTTGTTATTTTAATTAACCACCAATGAAGTAAATTACTTTAGTTACTTTCAAATACTGCTTTCTTAACATTAATCAATTACAGCCCAATTAATTATTCGTTGTCTTAGTTAATCATCCTTGATTAATTATTCTTTAATTACTTAAAGTAATTAACCCTCAATTAATTACAGAAATTAATTATCCTTATTCCAAACACATTAATTAACCTTTGATTATTCCCATTAATTAATTAATTAATTATAATTAATTACATTGATCCTTAATTAATTATATTAATTAATTATACTATAATCACTTCCATTGATTAATTATCTTCAATCAATCACATTCACTAGCTAACTAACCCTTTAATTATTATCATTAATTACATTAATTAATGATCCCCTAATTACTTTCATTAGTTAACTATTCTTCTAATTAATTACGTTTAAAAATTAATCTTTAATTAATCACATTCATTAATTAACCTTAATTAATCACATGCAATAATTAATTGTCCTTAATTACTTACATTAATTAATTAACTTCTTAATTGATTAATTCTTTAAATAATTACGCTAAGTAATTAATCCTTAATTACTCCCATTGAGTAAATATCCTCTAATTACTTTCACGAAGTAATTTCTCTTTTATTAATTATATTTAGTAATTACCCATTAATTACTTACATTAAATAATTACACTTTATTAATTAAGTAATTTACTTAATCAATTTCATAAGTAATTATCCTTAATCAATTATATTAATTAATTAACTTCAATTAATTACATTAATTAATTAAATTAATCGCATTGAGTAATTACTCTCTTAATTACTTCCATTAAGTAATTATCCTCTAATTACTTTCACTAATTAATTGACTTTCAATTACTTAAATTAATTAACCCTTATTTAATTAAATAATTAACTATTCTTAATAAATTAAACCAATTATCTTAAACTAATTACATTATTTAGTCATCTCATAATTATCAGTTAATGATCTTTAAATTACATTCATTAACTAATTCATTAATTACTTTCATTAAGTAATTATCTTTGATTATTAACATTAATTAATTAACTTTTATTAATCTCATTACGTGATTATCTTTAATTAATTTCACTAATTAATTATCTTTAATTAATCACAACCTTAATTAAAGATAAACGCTTTATCTTCATAAATTAATTAATTACATCATCAACTTTACTTTAAAAATCATTGGTAATTAACTACATAATTAATATAATTACTTTTAATACAAATTCAAATCATAACTTAACATTTTAAATTTTTGAAAACTTGTATAAAGCTTGTTAAATAATTTTCTTTGAAAACTAACTTCACTCTTATACATATTCGAAAACTTCCTTTGAAAACTTCCATTTTATTTCTTAAAAAGACAGTTAATATATTTTGAAACTAGATTTACTTTGCTTTGAAATCATATTTATTTAAAATCACCTTTAAAACTTACCAACATTAATTTTGAAAGCTAAAACATTTTAAACTTTAAAACTATTAGAACTATTCATGCTTTCACTTTTAAACCCTGGTAACTCAATCCCATTAAAACCCGAGCTCAAGCAATTAAAAAATCTAAGTCAGCTTCGAGGAAATCACAAGAAAACTCGAGTAAATACCTAAGTAAAACAACAATAAACTCACGAACTAACTACTACCCATCCCCTGCTTCGAAGCGAACACTGGAACGCTTCAAGATTTCCCCGAGTTAGCTTCTTCTTCCCAAACGATAAAACAAACCCAGACACACTCGAACAACCCGTGCACATGCACACACAAACCGATCGCCGCCAACCAGTGCTATAACTACCAGCAAGTCGCCACTCCTCCCCTCAGTCGCCACAATCACTGAGATCATCAATTGTCACGGCCAAACGAAAATGAGCTGAACGAGCGCCTGGAACCAAAACTCGAATGAAGGAAACAACCCAGCGACGCCACCCACGACCATCAGACAACACGCCCCCTCTTGAGTTGCACTACATCACCATGCTACTATCCCTACCCTTGTGATCCTCCCCGGTGCCCAGTCGACGCCGCAGAAACCACAACCATCAACACGACCAGAAATAGCACTCAAACCCTACCTTGACTTCGACGAGCTTCCACAATCATTAGAAAATTCCTTACTCATTTTTCTGGTGATCGTCGGCCTTCAAACCATCTTCGAAAACGAATTCGACAACTATCATCATGTCTTTCGACGAAAATCGACGATAAACTCAAATCTATTCAACCCAGGTTATCTCCACAAATACAATGCTAAAAGTCAAGATTTGTATCTCTAAATTCATTATTTGCAATAATAAATCAGATTATGAATTCAATTCAAGAAATTAAAATGTTTGATTTTTTTGGTTAAATTGATTTCCACTGTAAAAACATATTTATGAAATATTAACTAAATAATTTCACCTGAAACTATTTTTAAAAAGAATTTACATTGTTCTAATCATTTTCTTTGTTTATGATCATAGCTAGATAAAGATTGGGAAGAAAGAAATTTGTTTTTGAACTTGTTTCCTAGCCTATTAATCAAAACAGAGAGATGAACTTCATTTTACAGGCATGCATCGAGATATATACACATGCACATCATATATATTTATACATATAAGCATTCATACTCATAAACATAAGCAAACATATTCCTACATAATCCATCACAAGCATCTAGTTATGATCATAGATTTTAAACTGTTTTCAAAACTTAAGGTTAACTCACCAGTTTAAATGGAAAAAGAGGAGCAGGGTAATGCTTTATATCTGGAACTGATACAAGGCTTTGATCGGCAGTTTTGAAGTTGATATGGATCTTTATTGATGAATTTGAAATCTTTACATTGTTAAGTTGAATTTGAATCTCCTTTGGTTGAAATAGTTTTTGAAGCTTGAAACAGATGAAGTTATAGTTCAGGCTGAAGTTGTAAATTTTTGATTTAATTCTTCTTTTAGTTTTTTATTTTTGGTTTTTGAAAGATGAAGAAGAAAGAAAAAGGTTTGAGAAGAGAGGGAATGAAATGAACAGCCTAAATCCTTCTAAACACTTTTATCAATTTTTCAGTTTAAAAAATATAAATGCCACTTGTTTTATTGCATGGTACAAATAAGATACAAATGTCAAGTTATCCTACAAATGTTAAAACATGTATTATTATGTCTAATCCCTTATCTTACTAAGTAATTATGTATATATATTTATGTAAATATGAATTTATGTTTATATTTATTTATATATTACTTATATTTAAATAATTTAGTGTATTATATGTTTTATATGTTTATATATTATGTTTTAGACTTTTATATAAATTTGCAAACCGTATTTATCAAGTAAATTTAAAAAAAAAGAAGTAAAACAAAGCTTTTCTAAATCTTACTTAAACTTTAAACTTAAGTAAAATATTTTTAAATAAATATAAATGTTGTCTTTGTTGTTAAGAATTATAAAATTAAATTTTAAATAGCCTTTGAAAAGCATTATATTAAACTCCCAAATTACAATAGATAATAAATTTGAAAACATGTTTTTATTTGTTAGTTTCAAACAAAAGCTTTTCTATTTACAAAATATACATATATATATACATTACAAATAGAAAACATTTTAATATTAGTTTTGAAAATTATTATGTTGCGTTTAAAACAAATTCTCCAATCATAATACATACATACATACATACATACATATATATATTATAATTAGACAACATATTTACATTAACTTTGAAAATAATGACATTTGCCAAATATATATATTTACCGAAGAAGATTATCAAATCAAATAATGATAAATGAATATTATTAAACCAAGATTTCCCTATTCACAAAGTCTATACATTTATATATATATATATATATATTATAAATAGAGTACATTATAAATATAATATATTTTTATTAGCTTTAAAAGATAAATTTTACCAATTTAAATATTTGAAATAGAAGATTATTAAACCAAAGTTGCCTATTTAAATAGTTATAAACAAGATTATCAAATTATGTTGTTTATTCAAATTATTATAGATGAAGATTATCAAATTGTTATTGCCAAAATTTCCAGGTCATCACAGAAATTATTTGGCTCCTTCATGAAATTAACCAAATTTTGAATTTTTGATAATAATTTTGTTTAATAATATAGTTTTAAATTTTTTGAATTGAAGGTCCAACTTTTAAAGAAAAAAAATCCCTGTTGTAGAAAGTCCTTAAAAAGGAAAAGTTGGTTAGAAAATGGAAAAAAATTCATAGCTCCTTTTGGAAGCTAAGAAATTTTTGAAATTAACAAAATGGGTTTCCAAGTTTATATTTTTAGAGATAAAGGTTTCAATGAGTTAAGAATAAATATTTTATGGAATAGTTAGGGAACACTACTGAAGTTAAGGCAGTCTAAAGGTTTTGAGATATGAATAAAATAGGAATAATATGTACAACTTGATCTAGAAATTTGAAATCAGTCCAAATATTTAATGATAGAATGTTGGTGAAGTTTATTCCAGATGTATAATTGGGTTGTAAGTTATGTTACCCTAGTTAACTTGGAATGTAAATTTCTATATTTTAATTTATTTCGAGCAGGTTTTGTGTAAATTTCATAAATACCCAACTTCAAAATATATAAAAAAGCATGTCATTTGAATTAACGAGGAATATACCAAAAAGGGATAGAGATGTGTAAGATATTGATATTCTTTTCCATAGTTTACGCTGTCTATTTTTAAAAAAGAAATAATTCCTTATGATTTTAAACGAAGCAAAGATCTCACTTTGGTTAATCTATGGAAATTTTTAATGGCGATAGAAGGATAACTTTGATAAACTAAAATATGGAAAGGAAAGTCCTAGTTTAGAATTAACATAGATAATAAATATAGAGACACATATATCACTACGCTTAACATACAATGCCTAATTTATGATATATACGTATTAGTTAGTAATTTACGGATTAGGATTTATGGACGTTAATTACAAATTTAACGGGTAGCCATTTTTTAATTAATGGAGATCTAAAAAGGAATTAAATAAGGGTCGATTAGGGGATTTATTGTGGTATTTATGAAAACTGATTAATGAGATTAATATGATATTTATGATAATTAATTAATGAGATTAATATCGCATTTATGAATATTTTGAAATTAGTAAGTAGTTTAAAGGAATTAAATGAGGATTAGTTAGAGATTGTCTAATTTTGACAATAATGACCAATTATTGATGATGATAGATATTCATTAGAAATTAAGAAGAAGAATTAAGGAAGGTGTGTGATGGTGAAATGACATTTTATAAATGTCCATCTTAATTTGTAAGCAGCATTATGACCCAAACATCACTGAAACGAATTAGTGGTTAATGGCGGCTTGCAGCAAAATTTTCTTTTAGAGTTTATCGGTTATAATCGCTAGTTGTCTCCACTAGGAAAAGTGTTCGATATGGTACAAAACATTTTCCTCACTATAATCGAAAAGGCCTTTTGTAGCGTAATAAAACGCTACGAAAACTTTTAGTAGCGTTTCGATAAACGCTGCGATACGACGTATAACTAAAAGTCTAAAACATTTTGTAGCATGTAGAAAACGCTGTCAAAACTTGACCTATTGTAGGGTTTTAGAAATGCTACAAAAATTTTTAGACTTTATTAGCATGTCGTATCGTAGTGTTTACTAAAACTCTACTAAAAGTTTTGTTAGCATTTTTTCAACGCTTCAAAATTCTTATCGCATCTATATACATTTATTTCAGTAGCCTTCTTAAAATGCTGCTAAAAGTTATTAACTATTTTGGAGGACGCTAGTATTGCATGTTAAAGGCTTGTACCATTTCCAGTCATCGCTCACATAACAATCTTATTACAACTAGCAATTAATCACTTAATCGTCATATTCAAACAATCAATCAATCACACAATCATCTATTCAAACAATTAGATAAACATGTTAATCACATAATCAGATATAATATCCATAACCATTTCGATAATAGTTTTCCGACGAACCGAGCAAATTCACATAAAATCCATAACCATTAATAAACAAGTTTACACAATAAGTACCAATAAAAAGTTATGGTATATAGAACAATTAAAGACATGCCCATTACTTGATTACCCATAATTCTTTGCTGCAGCTAGTTTTTACTCCTAAAAATCCAATTACCTGTAGACAAGTTTAACAATTAAAAAATGATTATGAATTTCATATTTAAAGTATATTAAACATCCTTAGTCGAACTTTTCCTAAATATAAATAATTTTTATAAAACTTAGTTAAATTTTTATAAAACTTGGTTAATTTTTATAATAAACTTAAATAATTTTTAAAAACTTATTTACGCAGTTAAATTCTAATAAAACTTAATTGATTTGTATAGATTTATTTAGTTTTTATAAAATAGTTAAATAATATAAATTTATTTATTTTTAAAATTTTGGCTAATTTTTATAAATAATAGTTAAATTTATATAAAGCTCGGTTAACTTGTTAATAAATTTATATTAAATCAATCTTTTAAATTACCTCAATTAGTAAAACTTAAATATAATGACTTATATTTTAATTAACTTAAACTTATAAATTATCTCAAACTTAAATTTTATTAACTTGGTTAATTTTTATAAATTATCCCGAACTTATAAATTTTTCATAAACTTAGTTAATTTATTATTATTATTGTAAACTTAGTTAATTTTTTACTATTACAATTATTATTATTATTATAAACTTTATCAATTTTTATAAAGTTGTTTATTTTTTATAAAACTTAGTTAATCTTTATAAACTCAGTTTTATTATCATTGTTGTTTTCTATTATTATTAACAATAATTATAAAACTTAGTTGACTTTGTTAATTTTATTATTATTATTATTATTATTATTATTATTATTATAAACTTAGTTAATTTTATCAAACTATAGTTGTTTATTATCAGTTTTATAAACTTAGTTAATTTTTTTATCAAGCTTAGTTTATCATTACAAAACGTTGTTAAATTATATAAAACTTAGTTAATTTTAAAATTTTGGTTAATTTTTATAAAATTAAGTTTAATTTCTATAAAAATAGGTTAACTTGTTCTCAAACTTAATTAATTTTGTCAAACATAGTTTTATTATTATTATAAACTTGTTAATTTTTATAATACTTAGTTAATTATTACAAACGTAATGATTTTTCATAAAACTTAGTTATATTTAAACTATTATTTATTATTATTATTGCTATTATTACTATAAAACATAGTTGACTTGGTTAATTTATTATTATTATAAATTAGTTAATTTTTGTCAAATTATAGTTTATTGTTACTATTATTATTAAAGACTTGGTTGTTTATTATTATTATTATTATTATTATTATTATTATTATTATAAACTTGTTAATTTTATATTTTAACATGCATAAAGCTACACTGAACTAACATGGGTAGATTGAATTGATGGTCCATGTGAATATAAAACCAAAATAATGAACTACACTAACTATATAGTAGCGGAATATTAAATTATATATTGAACATGACATGAGTCTTTAATTTTATTTCACTGCACCCTTTTATTTTGATTCAGCTACAGTGTACGAACTATCATTGTGTACCTAGTAAATATATATGGCCTCGAATATGTTTGATTTTATAGTCTGTTTACAGCAAACAACAATGTATTTGAATGTTATATCAATGCCAATGGACAATATTCTTTCATTTTTTTTATTTTTTTTTATTGTTTTTTGTATATGGATGGTATATGTAACGACCCGCAAATCCGTACCCCTTGAGTCAACACCTATTCTACAACAATCAATTCAAGTTGCACAGAAATACGAACCATTTGGGTTAAAGAAGAAGAGGCAGAAGAAGAAAATAGAAATCAACAACAGAATCTAACCATCGCAGCGGAATAAAATATAATAGATAATAAATACTCTTTACTCAACATCAAATATCTTTGTTTATACATTACATCATCAGAGTACATCAATCACAGCTCAACATCAATGTCATACAAATGGATACACAACAACTCAACACTGCAGAATATGTATATAAACAAGTACGAATGTACGTATTGTCAATCCAGCTCGTCTCCTGAGCTCCATAGCATCATATCCTGTATCCTATAATACTCGGTCTGACCCGAGCATTACAGTTAAATAATACCCGAGTCAGTCTGGAATACCAGCGTGAGAAAATCACACCCAATTGATTATTAAAGTTTCAAAGATCCTCTGAAAACAAAAGCATCTCGTAAGACCACACCACAAATAAACATGTCGGGTTTTTACCTTACGATAGCTAAAACAATTTTTATAGAAATCCTTTGATATTATAATAAGGTCTATATACAAATACTTATAAAATAGCCGAAATTGTTACATCTATTAAATTCCAGCTACTAGCCACAAAAGTGGGTAATACAAACAAAACTTGTAAAAGGCACGTAGGGAAAATGGATTTCCAACAATGACTAGGCACTGGGGTACCACTTGTCACAGTACGGGGCCTAGATCACCGTACCGAGGAGTACGCCCACTCCCCTGCAACACAAGGCCGGAACCATCCCTTACTGGACAGTCTCGAGTGAGATCACCCCGCGGTTGGGATCAGCAACCGCCCACTAAGCCGAAATAAAAAGGGACATCTAGACTGGAATGACCTCACCCTGCTTGGGTGCTACCCACCTAGCCTTGCTGCATAACTCCTGATTTTCAGTCATTCCCATTTGATGAGGCTTGAGGCTAAGCGTTACCTTTTATAGAACATATATATTCCTTAGAATGCCCATCGTCCACCTGACGATGTTTCGCAAGCATTCATCCATACAATTCCGTCCCGGGTTCGAACGAAACCGAAGGCAATATTCCTACTACATCCATTTTGGAAATATCCTCAGGATTAGTAGCGACAAGCCCTTGCACTTCATAGCTCCATCTTCGACTCCAAACACGTTTCACGAAACGTACAAACCGGATCAAAGTGGTTTTCGAGAAATAAATCTCGATCCCGGTCTCTTCGAAACGATCAACGCATTTGGCCAATATTGATAGTCGGTTATTTAACTATCCATTAATATTCACAAACAACCATCCAACAATAAATAATTTCCCAAATTATTTATTACCCTCAAAATATCTTCACAAGATATATTTCTATTTTCAATCCTTTGAAAACAGTTTCAAACCACCTTTCTTTTCAGAATAAACATTCCCAAATATTTTCTATCTCCACTGAAATTACCAAGCACAAAACTAGATTTAAATATAATTTTAAAACACTTTACTTTGAAATATATACTTTTAAAACATTTAAATTAAAACTACTTCAATAATTTATTAAAAATACCATACTATATGAATATTTGAAAATAAGGTTACTTAATAAATATAAAACTAGATTTATACTTTTAAAAACATAATATTTAGTCATTCTTTAAATAATTACTACCATAATAGATTAAGAGAAAATACTTACTTTAAAATTTAAATATTAGAAATAATAAATTTTACAAAAAAAAAAGCTTACTTTCTTTTAAAAAAAACTTTAAAACATTTAATTTGTATTTGAAAAATTCCCCTTTTTTTAAAAAACATGTACTTGGCTATCCAGAGAAAATTCCAACTTCAATCACTTAAATCAATTTCCCCAAATTGATTTCCAATTTATTTTATTTGAGCTAAATTTCTTTACTTTCTTAATTCATTTTAAAATTCATTAATTATGGACTTTATTATTATTATTATTATTATTATTATTATTATTATTATTATTATTATTTTCCATTTGATTTACCATTTAACTGAAATATACTAATTTTAGCTTCTTCAAAATTTCTTCTTAATTCTTTTCGATAAATTGAATCTTAAATTTTAAATAAATGTTTAATTTTTTTAAAATGATAACACTAAAATTTAAAATTCATTAATCTTCTGATTATTCAAATTCCCCTTACTAAACTTAAGATTTATTTATTAGAATTTTAGAAGGGCACTTTATTTCCTTTCCAATTGATTCTTAAATTTATTCAAATTACTATAATTATTTTACTTACAGTTTCACTCCTTTATTTTCTTTCCAAAATACACTTTATATATTTTTAGTTATTCATCATACTCAATAATTTCCAATCAAACCATAGCATTCAATATTTCAATATAATCCATCATAGAATATCAAATAATCACAACAGAGGGTATTAAATAATTTTAAATAAACGTTGAGGGGTCCAGTTGGATCCCTCCAACTTGTTTTCCCTGCGTCCACAGATGTTAGCACAACATAATACACCAATTCCAAAATATCATACTATATCACATCAATCGATTCAACCATTCAAACAATTATTTAAATTTAATCATTTAAATTTATTTTTAACTTTAACTGAGTGAGATTAACTCACCTTTGATTATTGAAATCCCCATCCAAATCTCATAATGTTTTCTTCGCGATCTTTTAACCTTGTATAAATATTCATATGATTAATATTTGAACTAAGCGAAAAATTGATTTCCATTTAATAGAATTTTATTTAATCTAATAATTTAAATTTAAACTAATCTTTTTATAAAAATCTTTTAGTAACCGGAATAAATTAAATAAGCTAATCAATCACCAAATCATTATTTTATTTCTAACAACTTCCTTTAATAAAATGCTTTCGACTAAAATAATTTGATAAGCTTATTAAATCAATCTATCTCCTCTTATTTTCCCTTATAAAAGTCTTCCAGTAACTAAAATAAATCATATAGGTTAGTAAAAAAAAAAACTTGTCTTACTGAAAACAATTTATTCCTGTTTACATACTATATATATACTGCTAAATGGAAAATAATTAAATAAAATTCCATTTTATCTCACTGACGCACGATGAACTCCGGCCTCCAACGCGATTCCGCTCGAGGCAGCAGCGCTTCACCCTTCCTAGAGCCTTTCGGCTCTCCTCTCTTCAATAGGGTCGCGTTCGTCTTCGCGTCCCCTTTCCTCGAGCTCCAGAACCTCACCGACACTGCTAGAAGGCACTCTCGCCATCCACCGTGCCTTTGCCCTTGCCCTAGCTACTCTCGCCACGAATCGAGTGTGGAAGACGACTCGAGGTTGAGCTCCCCTCGATCGAACAAAATGAAACAAACGGGTCGCGATTGGATTGAGAACGAGAGGGAGGGGATCTCGTTTATGAACTGGAGGAGGAAAGAAAACAAAACAATCCAAGTCGCCTCCGATGTCGGCCATTTATATTTTTTTTGTTTACTGAGCGTTTCGATTTGGAGAATAATGTTTCGGCAATTATTCAATTTTTTTTTAAATTGACTTCGTTCCAAAGAATAAGGGTTTGTCGGCTTGATAGGAATAAAGGTGGCTGATGGGAAAGGGTTTTGACAGGTGAAAAGATGTAGGATATTTAAATTAAACGATTAATTATTTCTAGACGTTTTTATCTCATACACTCACACGATGACTCCGAATGCTATAAAATTTTGAAATCCAGTAATAATTCAATATTACGGATCCAATGGGACAGGTTTCGTCGGATTCCGAGACTGTGCCTCGGAAGACTATTTTTAAATTCAATTTAAACGATTAAATCTTAAAACCGAACAACCCACTGTTTACTTCAATTTTACAACTTCTATTATCGTCTATACTATCCATATAAATTTTACAAGCCTTCAGATTATTTATAACAGGCTTAAAATCTTAGGTTTCATATTTTATCCAATTCAAATTATTTAATTCTACAATTTAATTGTCAAATAAATCATGATATTCATAATTTAAGTTGATAATTAACCTTTAAACAATTTAAAATCAGTTAATATTCCAATTTTAATGCTCGAAAATTCCGGGTCGTCACATTCCTCCCCCCTTAAAAGAATTTCGTCCCCGAAATTACTAGTTAGGAAGAATGGTCCATTACTCGTTTACTTACCCCTAAAACCAAGCAATTCAACACCTTACTAACTATCTTTTTATAAAAGACCCATTATCATTCTTATATATTTCTAAACCTTTCCCTAGTTTTCAAACTATATCATTTGTTTAACCATTCAAGTTTCAGTTTAAAACCAAATTTTGAATTTTCTCAAAATTTTCTAGCTCCCTAAATTTTCTAAATTTTTTGCCGGCGTCTCCTTTGCACGGCTAGCTCAGTACAACTACAAAATGGCCCTACGGCCTCCCAAATCCAAAAAGAAAACAAAAAGCCAAGTGGCCCAATCCAAAATCCCAATCAAATCTCACACCAAATTTAAATACATGCCTTTTTGGTCGAGCAACTCAATTTTTATCCTTATGAAGTCAAAACCAATTCACCTTTCCTTTATATTACCTGCATATCCTGCTTAGCACTAATATCCAAACACAATATTCCAAAACATTTTATAGACTTCTCACAAAATGCCAATATCCATTCATTCCAATATTGACTTAAATTGCATTAGTAGTATCAATTATCATTTAAGAATTCACCATTCCCACTTAAGTTTAGTATAAGCATTTTACATGCTTCTTATATTTATTTCATCTTCCTTTTTAGTTTATATCCATTTTTATTCAAATTAATTCTTTCATTTTCATATGAATTCAATTTATCTTAAACTCTAAATTTTTAAATTTTATTTTCCATTAATAACTAATTCATATCGTTTACTTTAAGTTGGTTTCCTCTACTAATTTATTTTAGTTTCCAATTTGAATTTGTTTGTCGTTAACAAAATTTTCCAAAATTTTCAAAAAATTTCTAACTCCCAAAATTTCTGAATTTTTTTGGCAGAGTCTCCCTTGTACGGAGGAGCTTTTGCCATTTGACAAAAGAGATAAATATGTATACATCGACCCACACGGTCGGAAAAATCAAAAACAGTTCATATTTCCTATTTTTATTGCGTAGGCGTACCTTATTTAGCATTTTAAGCAAGCGGCTTATTATTTTTAGCAAATAGCACAACCAAATCCAACCACACGGCTTCCAGGTACCTGTACTTACTCAATTTAAACATGTAAGTGTCAAATATAAGTAGTTTAACTATATTTCACTTAGTTGCAATGGTTAAAACATATGAATTCTAAAGAAATGCACACCCAACATTTTCCAAAAACAAATTTTTTTTTACACTTTCATAGTAATTCAACTATTTCAATTAATTTACAAACCATTTTCATTCAAATTTGAATGGTTTAAAACTCAATCGCTTGCATTTAATTTATTCTTAAGCAAAATCAATTCATATTTAATTCCATTGCTTGCAAAATCAATTTATTTCACTCCTATTAATTCATAGAATTTTAATTACCTCCATTTTCATCCAATGATATTTATTCTATGCAAATTTGACAAGATCTATATGAATAAATAAGTATTTATGTTTCATAACTAATTTAAATTGATTTCAACTCAATTTATACTTAATTCTATTCCATTTTTAAATTTATCCACAATTCATATATTCTCATTTTCATTACATTTCAGATTTGAATACATTCACTTGCATTCATTCCGTATTTGTTTATTCCAAACTATTTTATTTAACTCGACAACAATCCAGACTATTCCTTTCCATAACTATTTCTCAACTCATTTAAACCATACTTCATTTTGAGTTTGGATTTTATTCAACACTTATTTAAGTCAATAACTTAAGTTCATTTCCATTCCTTTTCTATAATAAGTTCTACTTCCATCTTTCATTTGATTCTTATTTCTTCTATCCATTTATTTATTCAATATAATTAGTTTACCCACATTCACTTAAACCATTCTAGTAAACTTGAAACATTCTATTTTTCTTATTGTCTTAAGTTATTTCAATCCCTTAAAAATCTAAATGTTTTTCAATTATTTATTCTGGAATTTCATTCCATTAATATTATTTATAACTCATCGAATTTTATTTTGATTAAAAATTTATTTTTACTTGATTTAAAACCAATCCAATATTATTAAACTTTGTTTATGTCGAATTCAATTTAACTCTTCTTCATTCATTTAGCTTAAGTCAATTTCCTTCAATTTATTCAAATTTTATACTTAAGTTCATTCTTATTTTCTCTTTTCAATTTAACTTGATTCTATTTTAATCCAATCCCATTTCAAACCACAAATTTATTTAATTAGTTATTATACACTTTAACTTCCCAGATTCAACTCATCCAATTTATTACATGGCCATTTCCAATTTATTTCCACTTATTTGGATTTTATTTGCACATTCAAACCATTACTATTTTAATCTATTTCAATTTCCTTTATTCGACACATTTCCATTTGTACTTAACTTGTTAACACTTCAAGTTAAATTTTAATTTATAACTCAAGTTCTAATTCTACCATTCACTTTTAAAATTACGATCAAATTTTATTAACCACAATGTAATTACATTTACATCACTATCGATCCAAGTCGAATGTGATTTATAACTTGAGTTTATTTTCCAACTTCATCATAAACTCACAATTCAATTTCATTAACTAATTTATTAACAAATTTGTTCTTCCTTTATTTATAATCCAACACTTGAAATTTTAATCCAAATATCACTCCATTTAGTTTTCTTAGTTCAATTTAGTTTATAATTCAAGTTTTGATCTTCATTTTATTTTTCAATTCATCAAACAATATTAATTTTTTGGGCTTTGCATTCCATTTTAAATTTTATAAGTCACAACTTATATTTCATACAGTCACACTCATTCTAGGCTTGAATATATTCATCCTTTATTTTTAACTCAAGCCTGCTATTTATTTATAGCCCAAGCATATTTTATTTCTATGGATTTTTAATTCTCTTATAAGTTATTCTGGTTATTTATTTAAATTCTCATTTATTATCCAATTTATTTTTCATTTATCCAGGTAAGAATTTAATTCCATTCATTAATTCAATTGAATTCTTATTCCAATTCAATTTTATTTTTACTCAGTTTTCTTTAACTCAATTCGATTCCAACTTGATTCGAATACAACTGGATATTATTTTCAGCCTATTCAATCAATTTCAATCCAGTTAAAATTTATTTCCCAATCCAATTTAATTTCATTTTTAACTTTTCACCTTGTAAATTTAAATTCCATTATCCAAAGCTTAAAATTTCTTCCTGATTTACAAATCATTTCCATTTATAAGCTTACAACTTATCTTATCCGGATTTTTAAACACCCAGCTTTGGTTTCAAATTGTTTTGAAATCTCCAACATCTCAAATCATATTTCTCAAAAATTAAATCAATCCTGGTTTTATTCCCAACAAATTTCCCTTGAGATTTTTAAAAACAACTAACTTTTCTGAACAAATCAATTTGGCAGCAATCCATCACTTAGAAACTCGAAAATGAACATCGATGATGCTGCAGTCATCACCGAAGTTATTTTCCAGTGACTGAAGTGAATTCAATGCTATTTCCCTTCCAAAAATCCATTTTTAAACAAATTTCCTTTCAGAAATAACCCAAAACAACAATAATACTATTTACCTCCAAAATACTTCCAAAATCTCCGGGGTTTTAAAGTTTTCAAATTCTATTTTAATTCAAATTTTAACTAAAAATGCATTTGTATAGTTTATGCTTATACAAATTCCCAATTAATTATATTTCAATTCATATTTATGAATTTCATTCTATAATGAATTTATTCCCTTAAACTTTGGTTATATTTCAATTTCTAGTTAAATTTTCACTTAACAATGATAATACTCTAATATTACCATTTCTAACATCCAAGCAACCATATATTAGCTAAGATGGTTTACAAAACTTTTATTTATATCAAAATATATTTTGGGTAAAATTATTTCATTTACCCACATTTAAAACAATACCGTGTCAATTTTTCTATTCAAGTCTTTAGAAACCCCTTCAATACAGTTGCGCAGACTGTGTCGACGAAGGTTCATATGCCACTCAATAAATCAATCAACACAATATTAAAATAAATTATATTCACTAACAAATATGCGCTCATATCTATTAATACGCTCAAACTCATTATAGAGTACTGCGGACTCTAATTGAGTAATTTCCCACCAGAGCCAAGGTTATCACCAACCTAAGCTCTGATACCAAATGTAACGACCCGCAAATCCGTACCCCTTGAGTCAACACCTATTCTACAACAATCAACTCAAGTTGCACAGAAATACGAACCATTTGGGTTAAAGAAGAAGAGGTAGAAGAAGAAAATAGAAATCAACAAAAGAATCTAACCATCGCAGCGGAATAAAATATAATAGATAATAAATACTCTTTACTCAACATCAAATATCTTTGTTTATACATTACATCATCAGAGTACATCAATCACAGCTCAACATCAATGTCATACAAATGGATACACAACAACTCAACACAGCGGAATATGTATATAAACAAGTACGAATGTACGTATCGTCAATCCAGCTCGTCTCCTGAGCTCCATAGCATCATATCCTGTATCCTATAATACTCGGTCTAACCCGAGCATTACAGTTAAATAATACACGAGTCAGTCTGGAATACCAGCGTGAGAAAATCACACCCAATTGATTATTAAAGTTTCAAAAATCCTTTGAAAACAAAAGCATCTCGTAAGACCACGCCACAAATAAACATGTCGGGTTTTTACCTTACGATAACTAAAACAATTTTTATAGAAATCCTCTGATATTATAATAGGGTCTATATACAAATACTTATAAAATAGCCGAAATTGTTACATCTATTAAATTCCAGCTACTAGCCACAAAAGTGGGTAATACAAACAAAACTCGTAAAAGGCACGTAGGGAAAATGGATTTCCAACAATGACTAGGCACTGGGGTACCACTTGTCACAGTACGGGGCCTAGATCACCGTACCGAGGAGTACGCCCGCTCCCCTGCAACACAAGGCCGGAACCATCCCTTACTGGACAGTCCCGAGTGAGATCACCCCGCGGTTGGGATCAGCAACCGCCCACTAAGCCGAAATAAAAAGGGACATCTAGACTGGAATGACCTCACCCTGCTTGGGTGCTACCCACCTAGTTTTGCTGCATAACCCCTGATTTTCAGTCATTCCCATTTGATAAGGCTTGAGGCTAAGCGTTACCTTTTATAGAACATATATATTCCTTAGAATTCCCATCGTCCACCTGACGATGTTTCGCAAGCGTTCATCCATACCAGTCCGTCCCGGGTTCGAACGGAACCGAAGGCACTATTCCTACTACATCCATTTTGGAAATATCCTCAGGATTAGTAGCGACTAGCCCTTGCACTTCATAGCTCCATCTTCGACTCCGAACACGTTTCACGAAACGTACAAACCGGATCGAAGTGGTTTTCGAGAAATAAATCTCGATCCCGGTCTCTTCGAAACGATCAACGCATTTGGCCAATATTGATAGTCGGTTATTTAACTATCCATTAATATTCACAAACAACCATCCAACAATAAATAATTTCCTAAATTATTTATTACCCTCAAAATATCTTCACAAGATATATTTCTATTTTCAATCCTTTGAAAACAGTTTCAAACCACCTTTCTTTTCAGAATAAACTTTCCCAAATATTTTCTATCTCCACTGAAATTACCATGACAATACTAGATTTAAATATAATTTTAAAACACTTTACTTTGAAATATATACTTTTAAAACATTTAAATTAAAACTACTTCAATAATTTATTAAAAATACCATGCTATATGAATATTTGAAAATAAGGTTACTTAATAAATATAAAACTAGATTTATACTTTTAAAAACATAATATTTCGTCATTCTTTAAATATTTACTACTATAATAGATTAAGAGAAAATACTTACTTTAAAATTTAAATACTAGAAATAATAAATTTTACAAAAAAAAATTTACTTTCTTTTAAAAAAACAACTTTAAAACATTTAATTTGTGTTTGAAAAATTCCCTTTTTTTTTAAAACATGTACTTGGCTATCTAGAGAAAATTCCAACTTCAATCACTTAAATCAATTTCCCCAAATTGATTTCCAATTTATTTTATTTGAGCTTAATTTCTTTACTTTCTTAATTCATTTTAAAATTCATTAATTATGGACTTAATTATTATTATTATTTTCCATTTGATTTTATACCATTTAACTGAAATATACTAATTTCAGCTTCTTCCAAATTTCTTCTTAATTCTTTTCAACAAATTGAATCTTAAATTTTAAATAAATGTTTTATTTTTTTAAAATGATAACACTAAAAATTAAAATTCATTAATCTTCTGATTATTCAAATTCCCCTTACTAAACTTAAGATTTATTTATTAGAATTTTAGAAGGGCACTTTATTTCCTTTCCAATTGATTCTTAAATTTATTCAAATTCCTATAATTATTTTACTTACAGTTTCACTCCCTTATTTTCTTTCCAAAATACACTTTATATATTTTTAGTTATTCATCATACTCAATGATTTCCAATCAAACCATAGCATTCAATATTTCAATATAATCCATCATAGAATATCAAATAATCACAACAGAGTGTGTTAAATAATTTAAAATAAACGTTGAGGGGTCCAGTTGGATCCCTCCAACCTGTTTTCCCTGCATCCACAGATGTTAGCACAACATAATACACCAATTCCAAAATATCATACTATATCACATCAATCAATTCAACCATTCAAACAATTATTTAAATTTAATCATTTAAATTTATTTTTAACTTTAACTGAGTGAGATTAACTCACCTTTGATTATTGAAATCCCCATCCAAATCTCATATTGTTTTCTTCGCGATCTTTTAACCTTGTATAAATATTCATATGATTAATATTTGAAATAAGTGAAAAATAAATTTCCATTCAATGGAATTTTATTTAATCTAATAATTTAAATTTAAACTAATCTTTTTATAAAAATCTTTTAGTAACCGGAATAAATTAAATAAGCTAATCAATCACCAAATCATTATTTTATTTCTAACAACTTCCCTTTAATAAAATGCTTTCGACTAAAATAATTTGATAAGCTTATTAAATCAATTTATCTCCTCTTATTTTTCCCTATAAAAGTGTTCAAGTAACTAAAATAAATCATATAGGTTAGTAAAAAAAAAAACTTGTGTTACTGAAAACAATTTATTCCTGTTTACATACTATATATACTGCTAAATGGAAAATAATTAAATAAAATTCCATTTTACCTCACTGACGCACGATGAACTCCGGCCTCCAACGCGATTCCGCTCGAGGCAGCAGCGCTTCACCCTTCCTAGAGCCTCTCGGCTCTCCTCTCTTCAATAGGGTCGCGTTCGTCTTCGCGTCCCCTTTCCTCGAGCTCGTAAACCTCACCGACGCTGCTACAAGGCACTCTCGCCATCCACCATGCCTTTGCCCTTGCCCTAGCTACTCTCGCCACGAATCGAGTGTGGAAGACGACTCGAGGTTGAGCTCCCCTCGATCGAACAAAATGAAACAAATGGGTCGCGATTGGATTGAGAACGAGAGGGAGGGGATCTCGTTTATGAACCGGAGGAGGAAAGAAAACAAAACAATCCAAGTCGCCTCCGATGTCGGCCATTTATATTTTTTTTTGTTTACTGAGCGTTCCAATTTGGAGAATAATGTTTCGGCCATTATTCAATTTTTTTTTTAAAATTGACTTCGTTTTGAAGGAATAAGGGTTTGTCGGCTTGATAGGAATAAAGGTTGCTGATGGGAAAGGGTTTTGACAGGTGAAAAATGTAGGATATTTAAATTAAACGATTAATTATTTCTAGACGTTTTTATCTCGTACACTCACACGATGACTCCGAATGCTATAAAATTTTGAAATCCAGTAATAATTCAATATTACGGATCCAATGAGACTGGTTTCGTCGGATTCCGAGACTGTGCCTCGGAAGACTATTTTTAAATTCAATTTAAACGATTAAATCTTAAAACTGAATAACCCACTGTTTACTTCAATTTTACAACTTCTATTATCCTCTATACTATCCATATAAATTTTACAAGTCTTCAGATTATTTATAACAGGCTTAAAATCTAAGGTTTCATATTTTATCCAATTCAAATTATTTAATTCTACAATTTAATTGTCAAATAAATCATGATATTCATAATTTAAGTTGATAATTAACCTTTAAACAATTTAAAATCAGTTAATATTCCAATTTTAATGCTCGAAAATTCCGGGTCGTCACAGTATATAATATGCATGGCTGAGACACTGAGTTATCTAATAGCGTAAAGTGAATGCTTCGAAATTTGTTTTGTTTTGGGCCAAGTGTATACCAGTTTATGGACTTATTGTTATCAATTCTATATCAACTCGTCTGCAACTTTGTCTTTATTTTAAATTTTATATTATCATTTGGCTTTTCACTATTTGGAACTACCTTTAATCAATCAAGCATTTGAAACCATAAAATAAATAATTAAACATTGGTACTTGATCTTGCAACTCACTACAATGCAAAAGAAGACAACCCACCAATGATGCATTTTGCTGCCAAATGATCAAAGTTACAATAGATGTATGTTGAAATGGTCAAATGAAAACATGCATGCATAAATTTCCTTCTTGCAATATTATATACAACGAAACAGAATAAAAATAAAATATACACCTAGTGAATAAAAAACCGTAGTTAAAAAACATGTAATATCAACGAAGTTCCAAATGATTTATAAAGAAGAGTTAAGCTTTGCTGCAACTCATTAGCCGTTTTGCTTAAATAAGACCTAGATTTATCAATAAACTGTAACAAGTAAGCAAAGAATAAGTTTAGATTGTTTAAGGTTACAAAAATATTTTCTAACCGAATCAACAAATAAAATGAATACATACAAACATACCTTTAATCACTACAACGAAAATGGTCTTTAACAATAATGGAAAGCGAAAATTACAAATACAAGGATGAGTTCTGTTCCTCCAAGATAAACTGTTACTATGCCATATGAGCTACACTCTACAAATTACAAATACCAAGGTGAGAAAAGAACCATTCTACTAGAGTACAAGGAAGCAAAACAACAATGCTCAATAATAAAAAAAACATAATAAAGCTATTTTTGCATAAAAACAATCTAAATAGAGACTTTCCTTATATCTACAATGTGTTTGTCATAGGAGTTATAATGGAGTTCTCACATGTAAAAAAATAGTGTACTGGCATAAAATTAGTCATCATCCAAGTCAAAGTTGGTGCAAAAACACATATTTTCTTTATATACGATAATACGGGAGAAAAGGGAGAAAAAGAAGCATGCACAAAAGAATTTGGTTGTGTAAAGAGATTATACCAAGTAATCATCTGTGACTGTATAACTAATTCTAAATCATACAATCAATGTTGGGTGCATTTCCACCGCCACCGGTCCAAAAGAAAAGGAGCCAAGCCTCTCCACCTTGAAGCCGATCCAAAGCCCACACCGGACCAACCTACCACATGTGCCTGCCGAACCAAACACGCTCCAACCACCAAACCAGGATTCCACTGGCCCATCCATACTACCATCGGTCCAGCTCCATCTCCATGCTACTGCCGAACTAACCTCCACTGGACCATACCATTACCGAACCAACACCAATCAAGCCCATACCGAACCAACTCCATCTCCATACCGGACCAAAGTCTCATCTCCCACCAACAACCACCGGACCATGTGCTACCGGACCAACCTCCTCCAAACCCACTCCTACCGAATCAATCTTCTCCAAGCTCGGCCGAACCAAGGTACACCGAACTAAACTGCCAGGCCAGATTGCTCCAGCCCAGGACCACCAGCAGCTATATACTTCCAAGACCCCTGCCCCCAACCTCACTCTATAAATAGAGGGGCAGGGGTACAACAATGACAGACAAGTTTGAGAGCTCAAGCACGGAAGGAACTTTCAAACAACTTTCACATACTTGTATACAAAGCTTTGTACTTGTAACCTGAAAGAAAAGAGAGAATAACATATAAAGTGGACGTAGGCACATTCTGGCCGAACCACTATAAATCTGCGTGTCTTTTTACAATTTAGCCCCTGTTTTTTACTTATTTGCATAACTCACCCAAATTACTAAGAACAACATAAAATCAACTAAATCATACAACTTTGAGGTGTTTGTCCATTTTTTGTGCAAACATTTTTGGTGTTTTCATTGAGAACTTGGAACTCGAAGCTTCAGCTGTTTGCGCAAAAAATGGGCAAACACCTCCAAGTCGTGTGATTTAGTTGATTTTATGTGATTCTTAATGATTTAGATGAATTATGTAAATATGAAAAAAGCAGGGGCTGAAATGTAAAAGACACGCAGATTTATAGTGGTTCGGCCAGAACGTGCCTACGTCCACTTTATATGTTATTATCTTCTTTGTTTCAGATTACAAGTACAATGCTTTGTGTACAAGTATATGAAAGTAGTTTGAAAGTTCCTTCCGTGCTTGAGCTCTCAAACTTGTCTGCCATTGTTGTACCCCTGCCCCTTTATTTATAGAGTGAGGTAGGGGGCAGGGGTCTTGGATGTATATAGCTGCTGGCGGGCTCGGGCTGAAGCAATCTGGCCTGGTAGCGTTCTGGTTCGGCGAGGCTTCATTCGGTGGCGAGGTATGGACCGGTGGTAGGTGTGGTCCGGTGGTGAGCGTGGACCGGTGGTAGGTGTGGACCGGTGGTAGGTGTGGTCCGGTAGTGAGTGTGGTTCGGTGTTAGATGGTGTGGGCTTTGGACAGGCAATGGCCTCGTCCGGTAGTAGTGGGGGGTGTTTGGATCGGTAGTATGATTGGTTCGGCCTTGATGGGAGTGGATTTGGTTCGGCCTTGATGGAGATGGGTTTGGTCCGGTGGCCGAATGGGAATGCCGAATGAGCTTGTATATTGCGAATGCCGGATGAACTTCTATGCTTGCATTGAGCCTTGTGTTTGTCGAACGTAGTGGGGGTTGTGAGCCCAGGTGAAACTGTGATTCCTTGGTCTCGAGATCTTCTGGGTGAGAATTCACCCAACAGTTGCCCCCCAAAGTGGGGCACGTGCTTGCATGTGTCGCGCTTTGTTTCCCTGCGGTAGGAAGGCTTGTTTTGTAATGCCATGGGCTGGATGTTCGTATTCTGTTGATGTCCTGCAAAGGAATTTACAGTTTTAGTGTGATTTCAAATAACGATCGCTCGGGATCGAAATTTTTGAGATAGAGCGAATCGTGCCGTTCGGGGCGAGAGGGTGTGCCCCGAGGGGGTTTAGCATTATCGATGCCAGGTTCACGTTAGAGTGGGTCCCTGGATCGTTTGTCAAGGTGGTTTATCGCTAGCTCAGAGCATGCCTAGGGATCGTTCGCGACCCCGTACATGTGTAAGTAGCTTAGCCATTTATCAGAATCAAATATCCATTTAACCGATGAGCTTAAAAAGGGATGCCAAAGTGTAAATTCTCACGACGATAGGGTTAATAGCCATTCAGAGCGTGCCTATGGACCGTTCGTGGTTGCGTACACGTGTAAATGATTAACCCATGTTAGTGAGAGATTTACGACTTATTCATCGTTATCATATTCTTTATTTTATTAGTAAGCTCTGGAGTTCGGTACTTATCTGAGTGAGGCGCCCTGCGTGCCCCCTGCTTCTGACTTTCGCTGGTGGAGACAACGTCATTCGGTATTTGGTTGGTCCGGATGGATGTTTTCATTCGGCATATGGTTGGTCCGGCATATGGTTGGACCAGATGGTTCGGCAGATCTGAGCGCGCCTAAATGTAGAGCTACACCCCCTTATATTTTTTTTACCGAATCATCAAGTGCCGAACCAACACTATACCGAGCCATCACTCTTGCCGAATCAAACGAAAGCCGAATCATTTCGTGCCGAACCAACTTGCCTACCGAATCAGGTATACACTTACTACCGAATGGACTTACTACCGAATGGGCCTAATTTTCCAAATACATACGATGGTCTTCGTTGTACCGAATGGGCCTTAGGCCTTAGTGCCGAATGGATGTATACCGAATGAACTCTAAGTGCCGAATGACATGTATACCGAATGAACTCTTGTATTTGGACTTTGAGTGGAACTCCAGACTTATGCATGCTTGCTTGTATTCTTGTTCTAACATCATGTTTTTCACTTTTGTGTATGCAGATAAATGTCTCGCAAGGCGGAAACACGATCAGACAGACGGAAATCCAAAGATAGAGGCGAGTCTTCCTCCGTGCCCCCAGCCCAATCAGGATCTGGGCAGCATCGACCTTTTCCGAGGTCGTTAGTGGACGGATATGGTCCACAGGAACTTCTGGTTTCCCCTCCCGATTGCTTTCCTAGCTCCCTAAAGGAGGAGCAACTTGATGTCATCTCTCGTTCATTTGGGATAGACAGGGCTCTTATGCTGCTGCCGAGAGATGGGGTGATGCCGTATAATCCCCCCGAAGGTTACTTCGCTTACAGCAGGTACCATTGCATGTGTGGTGCTATCCCTCCTATCAATGCCTGGATAGTCAGCTTTACCACATATTTGAAAGTGGCTCCATTCCAGCTTCAGCCGAACTCCTATGCCATTCTGGTAAGCCTCTTCGTCATCTTCCAAAGGAGATACGGGCGCCCTCCTTCTAACCGGGAAATTCGGTATTTGTATAACCTGAGGGGCTACAAGAAGGGGTCTCCGTATATTAGTCTGGGAGCGGCCGTGCCCTTCAAACCGGTCTTGGACTTATATTCAAAGTTCACCATGTTCAAGAAGGAATGGTTCTTCGTCAAGGACGATTCTGTTTCTTTCCGCCTTTTCACTTCCGGCTGTAAGATTAATTTCATTTATATTTTCCATGTTCTGACTGTAGTGCTTCTTCTGACACGCTTCTATTTCTTGCTAGCGACAGGTGGCATTGCTGTCGTGGAAGATGATTCTTTGGCGGGATGGCTGTTGGAATAAAGGCCATTCCTGCGCGGGACAGGTCGGCTTCGTTCCTGATCAGGAACGCTACCCTCCTGGAGTACAATTTGATCGAGCCGCACCAGTCCGTTGTTAAGCAGAGGGACACGACTGAGGAGAAGGCTGCTAAAGCTAAGGAGGGGGTCACGGTGAAGAGTGGCAAGAGAAAACCCTTTGCACAGCATCCCGTCGCGGGGGGCAAGAAGCTTAAAGAATCGGAGGGCCCCTCTCCCAGTACTTGCCCGATCATTCCGGAGGAGGAAAGTGTGGAAGAGGGCGAAGGAGGCGATATGGAAGGAGAGTCGGAAGGCGGAGGAGATGGAGATGGTCAGGGTGGTAGTGGTGCTGGTGCCTTAACTTCTGGGCAAGACTCTGAGCTGGATGAGGCCCTCCGCCAGGCCTTCGGGGAATTGGAAGGGGAATCAGGAGCGGAGAAGGCGAAGGAGACTGGCAAAGTCGGGGCTGGTGCCGATCTATCCCCCAGGGGTTCCTCAGCCAGGGTGACTTCGGCGGTGCAAGGTGAATTTTTGTCCTCTGTCGATTCCAATTTCGATAAGGACTTAGAAATATTTTATGGTTCACTCCCGTCCTGGAATGAGATTCAGGACTTATTGCAGTACCCCACTCCTCCGCAGGGTTTGTATAATAGACGTTCCTTCACACTTTTCTTCCTTTTTACTTAACATGTTTCCTGAATTGTGGACCATTGTATGTTCGTAACACTTGTTCTTTATTCCAGGGGCAGGCCAGGTGGTTAAAACGTCAGACGTTCGACACCGCCTCGAACAGTTCAAGTTGATGAGAGCTTCTGCGAAGCCTCCCACTGGTCATACTGGGGACGTGGTCAAATAGCGTCCTCTTCTCGGGGTCATCGAAGAGGGCATTCAGAAAAAGAAGAGGAGTCGTTCTTTATTTGAGCCTTCCCCTGGTCCGCAGCTTCCTGTTCAGCCTCCTCGTGATGCCACGGAGGAGAGTACGGAGTTTATCCCCCCTCCACCTCCTTCCAAGAATCCTACAGTTATCCGCATAAGGCGTCCTGACGTGCCCCGTGACCCCTTTGCCGGTCATCCTGATTTAGATCCAAGCTCTCGGGATATTTCATTTGATGAGGCCACGGGTGAACACCTCCTTCCCCGCAACCCCATGGTACGAGTGTTAGACGAGGCTCAGTCTCTAGATCTTGATCTGCTTACCACTCGGGTAGTTACCATGGGAGACGAGGCCAAGACTAATATTGATCGGGTGGCTGAGGAGACCAAGAAGTTAATGAAGTATCATGCTCAATTGGTCAAGGCTGGGGAGGAGATTGGAAGTGCTAATATTCGGTTACGGCTGAAGGTTGCTGATCAGGCTGAACAGCTTGCCGGTCAAGCCGTTCAGATTTCTCGGCACGAGGAAGCCTCCAGGCGTCTGAAAGAGACCATGGAAAAGGCTAGTAGGGCGGAATTACGGAAGATGGAGGCCGCCTGTAAGGAGCGGATCGACATGGCCATTGCGACAGTGGATGAGGTTCGGAATGCGGATCTCGAGCAGGTAGAGGAGTTGTCTGGGAGGCTTGAGGCCGCGGAGATGGCTCAAGTCAAGTTAAAGGAGGAGATGGAGGAGATGAGGAGGTCTCTCCAGGCTGACTGCTCGAGATACCGATCAGAGAGGGATGCCGTTGTCGCCAAGTTACAGGCTTCCGAGGCCAGGGTGAGGGAGTTCGAGGAGAATGAGGGGATGATGGACGAGATGCTGCAGGACATGTACTTCCGCACTTGGAAGGAGGGCAGCTTGTCTTGGATGGATGACTATCCCCGGGTCATGGCTAAGATATATCTCCGGGCTTTAGAGGAGGCCAGGGTCGATGCGGGTAAGGAAAGTGGAGTGGCTTTTAGCCTGGATGTGGTCACTGCTCAGTTCTCGAAAGAGGAGCAAGTGGCGGTGAAGGAGGGATGCGGTTGCTCGCTGCGGAGGAAGTGGGTGTGCAACTGGAGGATGAGGATCAAGCGGCGGACGCTGGTGAGTTATTCTTCTCTTTTCCTTTTCTTTCCGGGTTTCCATAACTTGATCGTTTATCGTTTGTTTAATGGATTCCTTTTCTGAATTGGACAGGTGGAACTTCCGATCAACATGCTGGGGGTTCCGGCCCTGCGGCCAAATAGGCTTGGGAAGTTGGTGATGGAGTGTGGACGCAGCTGGTTACTCGTCCGGATTCGGTCGCTTTTTATTTCTTTTTTACTGTTGTTTACGTTAGTCCAAAACATTGATGTGACTGTAATAATATTATTTGCAGAGAATAACTTGGTGTGATTTCATAATATAAGCTGATTTTGTTATGTTTAAACGTTGTTGTCATTTTGATGTGCTGCGTGAGAAGTATAACCATGTATATGCCTGTGATTTTAGTTGTGTTTGATGTTAAGCCTTTGCTTGAAATATAATTTCATGTTTTGCAATGTTGGTGTGACATATGAATAAGCTATAGTTATGCATCTATGTACAAGAGAAGAGAGTACCGCCCTTCATGTTTTATTTGCAGGCGGTAGTTTTGAGCATCTTGTATAACTGATCATGAATATATCTGAGTACCTTGCCACCCAGTACGCGGGCTTAGATTCTCATGAGTGAATGCTCCCTGTTCGGTTTCCTGTACTTTAGAGTTTGTTATACAGGATAGGGGAAAAGTATTTAAATGAAATGGAAATATAGAAAAAGTAAAATTTCCAGTCACGGAAGGCCGTCGATGTGCTTAAGTTCGTGGCAAACGGGTTTTGTAGTCACTTTCCCTAGCTGTGGGTCTTGGAGACATTTGTCACCCATCTTACGCCTCCGCGGGGAGTTTTCTTTTTTACCACAGCCGCACTTAAGACACATCGGAGCCGAGATCGCGCACGGTAACTACCCGAACCATTATGGTCCGTAATCGTGGGTATTATTCGATTTACCGTGGCCGGCTAGCGTGGGTGCCGTTGGCCGTGAACTACCCCTGGCTGGCCACACCTTATGTTGGGGCTTAAAGTAGGTTCACAGTTGCCGGCGAGCCGAACGCCGTAATAAGCTGCCATCGGCTATAGTCGGCCTTTATGATGACTTATAATCGGCTCATTACAGTTGGCTTTGAGGGCAGGCGCGAGCAATGAGTTAACCCGCAGCAGAGGGATGCTGGAGCAAAAGAGTCTCATTGGTGAGTGCATAGAATCGTAGCGTACCTGTTAGGCCTTGTCCAGATGAGGCCGTGGTGCGTCTTGAGTGGAGATGCCATAAGATTTTGTTCAACAGAAAAGGATAAAGCTTAACAAGCAGCCAAGATATAAAGGAACGAGTTAAAAAGAGACAAGATTTTTTAAAGTGGTTTGGCATGAAAATGCCTACGTCCACTGATTCTCTTTGTTAATTCACTTCATATGGGCAGTACAAGTTAAGAAAAGTATCGACGGAGGCGTCGGATGTTCCATGCCCTCTGGAACACCTCTCCGTCCACTGTTGACAAAATATAAGCTCCGTTGTGGAGGTCTTTATGAATTACATATGGTCCGTCCCAGATGGGGTCCAGTGCCCCGGGGCGCGGAAAGATTCGCCTGAGGACAAGATCTCCTTCTTATAAGATGCGATGTTTGACTTTGGAGTTGTATAGTGCTGCCACCTTTTGTTTGTGAGCTGCTGCTTTGAGAGCTGCATCGTTTCTCCTTTCCTCAATCAGATCCAAAGACATGAGGAGGAGTTCTTCGTTTTCTTCTGGATTGTAGTGGATCCTACGATGGGAAGGAACAATAGTCTCAACAGGGAGCATTGCCTCCGATCCGTATGCCAAAGAGAAAGGAGTATGTCCCGTTGATGTTCTGAAAGATGTGCGGTAGGCCCAAAGTGCCGTAGGAAGTTCGTCCACCCAAGTGCCTTTTGACTTTTCGAGTTTCTTCTTGATTAGGGTTTTGAGAATTTTGTTGACAGCTTCGACTTGTCCGTTTGCCTGAGGATAAGCTACCGATGAGAAGCTTTTATGAATTCCATGCTCTTGGCACCAGTCGGCGAATTCTTCGCTGTCAAATTGGAGTCCGTTGTCTGATATGATCTTGAGTGGTACTCCGTACCTGCACAGAATATTTTTGATCAAGAAGTTGATAACTTTTGCTGAAGATATTTTATTTAGGGGTTCCGCTTCCACCCATTTGGTGAAATAATCGACTGCCACTATAGCATATTTGGCCCCGCCCCTGCCCGTTGGCAGTTCGCCAATTAAATCAATTCCCCATACAGCAAAGGGCCAAGGGCTGGTCATTTGAGTAATCTCATTTGTGGTAGTCGAGGAATCTTGGCAAATTTCTGACATCTGTCGCATCTCTTGACGAAGTCTAAGGCATCTTTGTTTAGTATGGGCCAGTAATATCCATATCGGAGTATCTTTTTCGCCAGAGTCTGCCCTCCAGTGTGATCTCCGCAACTACCTTGATGGATGTTGAATAAGATTTCCTTGGCTTCCCTTCCAGCGACGCATCTGAATAAGGTGCTAGAGAAGCCACGCCGATAGAGGATGCCTTCTTGTATTGTGTAGTGGGGAGCTTTCCTCAAAATTCTCCTGACTTCATCACGTTTGTCTGGTAGTGTGCCGTCCTGCAAATATTTCCGGATAGGAGTCATCCAAGTTGCTTCTTCAATTGCAGTTATCAGATTCACTTGTTCAAAACTTGGGGCTAGCTGCCTTGAGATGGCTAGTGCTCTGGAAATGGTGCTATTCATCATACTAGCTTGCTTTGCTAGTTCATCGGCCTCTTGGTTATCTTCTCGAGGAATGTGTTTGATTAGATAATGGTCCAATTGGTCGAGCAGCAGTTTGGTTTTCTTTAGATATGCTGTGAGTCGTTCTCCTCGTGTCTGGAATTCTCCTAGTACTTGGTTTACGATAAGTTGAGAATCACTATGAAGACATAAAGAATTGACTCCAATTTCTAAGGCAAGCTCCAATCCCGCTATTACTGCCTCATACTCCGCATCGTTGTTAGCGGCCGCGAATTCCAACCTTAATGCATAGTACAGCTTTCTTCCCTTGGGGGTGATTATCACAATACCTGCCACCGAGCCTTGTTCGTTTGATGCTCCATCTACAAAGAGGTTCCATTTGATGTTTTTTGCTATTGCAAACTGATCCTTGCCTTCGTTGGTGGTGAATTCGGTAATGAAATCGGCCAGGGCTTGCCCCTTGATAGCAGTGCGAGGATGGTAGGTGACGTCATATTGACTTAGTTCAATGCACCATTTGAGGAGTCGTCCAGAAGTGTCGGGACGATGGAGCACCTGTCTTAGTGGCTGATCGGTTAGAACTCTGATGGAGTGAGATTGGAAGTAGTGTCGTAGTTTTCGTGACGCGGTCAATAAACAATATGCCAATTTCTCAAGTTTAGGATACCTGGCTTCTGCCCCTGTAAATCTCTTACTTATAAAGTACACCGGGCGTTGTGTGCGGTCTTCTTCTCTTACCAAGGCAGCGCTTAGAGCATGAGATGATACAGCGAGGTATAGGTATAGCTCTTCGCCTTCGTTTGGAGTTGAGAGTACTGGTGGTTTCTGAAGGTGTTCGATCAGGTTAAGGAAGGCTTTTAAGCATTCATCGGTCCACTCGAACTTTCCTTTGTCTTTCTTGAGAGCTTCGAAGAAAGGGACGCACTTGTCAGTTGCTTTGGAAATGAATCTGCTTAGGGCGGCTACCTTTCCGTTTAAGCTCTGCATTTCTTTTTGGGTGGAAGGTATCCTTATTTCTTTTAGAGCCCGGATTTGTTCAGGGTTTGCTTCAATTCCTCTGGAATGGACAATGAACCCTAAGAATTTTCCCGATGACACTCCGAAGGAGCACATTAGAGGATTCAGCTTCATTCCATATCGGCGAAGTACCTGAAACATCTCGCTCAGGTGGCTTACATGATCGTCGGCTTTCCTGGACTTTACCAACATGTCATCCACATATACTTCCATAGTTCGTCCTATTAATTCCGCGAACATCTTGTTGACGAGGCGCTGATAGGTGGCTCCGGCAATTTTGAGTCCAAAAGGCATGACTTTGTAACAATATAATCCCCGGTCAGTGATGAAGCTAGTGTGGTCTTGATCGGGAGCGTGCATGGGAATCTGGTTGTATCCGGAGTATGCGTCCATAAAAGATAAAAGTTCGTGCCCGGCAGTGCTGTCCACAAGTTGATCGATTCGAGGGAGCGGGAAGCAGTCTTTCGGGCAAGCGTCATTTAAGTTGGAGAAATCAATGCATATTTGCCACTTCCCATTAGCTTTCTTTACTAGTACCCGGGTTAGCTATCCACTCGGGGTAGATGGCTTCTCGTATGAAGTCATTAGCAGGTAGGTTTTTTACTTCCTCGTCGAGGGCTGCCGATCGTTCTGCTCCCATGCTTCTCTTTTTCTGCTTTATCGGTGCCCTGGTGGGATCGATGTTCAGCATGTGGCATGCTATGTCTGGGGAGATTCCTGTCATATCGGCATGTGTCCACGCAAATACATCTAAGTTGTGGCGGAGAAAGTCGATGAGTTGATCCTTCAATTCTGTTTTTAGTTGAGATCCTATTTTTAATAGTCTGTTTGAATCATGTTTGTCTACAGATACAAATTGGCCTCTGCAGGCTCAGCGGTAGCCTCCTCCTCCTTATCCCTGGGGTCTAGTTCATTGAAAGGATCGCTGGTGTATCGAAGAGGAGGGGCTTTCTTTAGTTACTATGCTTCCAAGCTTTTCATGCAGAGAGTAGTCTCTGCATCTTTCCCTTTATTCTTTCTATGGTTATTGCGAAGTTCAGTTACATAGCAATCTCGAGCGGCGTCTTGATCTCCTTCAACTTCTCCTATTCCGTCATCTGTTGGGAATTTCATCTTTAGGCACCACGGGGCTAGGACAATTTGGAAATCAGACAAGGCTGGTCTTCCCAAGAAGGCGTTGTAGGTCGAGTGGTTTTCTATTAGTACGAACGTTTGTTTTCGCACAACGGAGCGGGGATGACTTCCTATTTCGACGAAGAGGTCAAGTTGCCCGAGGGGCATTTTCGCATCTCCAGTGAAACCGTGCAGGGGTTTGTTGCAGGGAGACACATCCTTCATTGACAGTTTCATTTTGTCGAAAGCATGCTTGAACAGGATATTTACGGAGCTTCCTGTGTCTATTAGAATTTGGAAAACTTTAGCTGGACCGAACCAGGCAGAGATGACCATGGGATCCATATGCGGATACTGTCTTCCTTCTAAATCACGCTTACTGAATACGATGTCCTCACTCTCTTTCCGTTTCGGGTGGCGTTCTTCCATAATGGATTTAACATAGCCTTCAGCATTTCTAAGTGACTTGCCGTATCTTTCCATCTCTGCCCAGCTTCTGTCAGCGATGTGTGGTCCTCCCAAGATGGTATGGACCACTATCTTCTCTTGACTAGAGCCACTGGTGTTGCGATTCCCTCCGCTTACTTCTGGGAGGGGTCGCTTTGAGTTCTCATTGGCAGGAGTTGGAGCCTGTTCTGACCTTTCACATAGCGTTCCAGCCTTCTTCTCCTGATGTGTTCTTCGATCAAGTCCCGGAGATGGTGGCATTCATTGGTGTCATGTCCGTGGGATTCGTGGAAGCGGCAGAACTTTCCAGACTTGAGTGCGTTATCAGATTCTTTCTTGTGCGGGGGCGCTTGTATCCGAGTTCGCCCTGAGTGGCTAGAAAGATGTTTTCGATTGTTTCATTCAAAGGAGTGTAGGAGTCAAATCTTGGTCCTGGCCGATATTGGCGTTTTTCAACCTTCTTGCCCCCAGCATTGTCTCTAGATTCATTTCTTCGAATGTCCTTGGTTGCAGCGGGAACCTTGTCTGAAGTTGTCTTACCTTGTTGCCCCTGACTGCCTCTCAGTGGCGGCGTCTTCGAGTCTCATATACTTTCCAGCTTCATGGAAGAAATCAGGTAAAGTAGCTGGTTTTTCCTTAGTTAATCTTCTAGCGAACTTGGTATCCGGGTGTACACCACTACAGAGGGCCATTAGGGTGAGCTTTTCATCGGCATCTTGGACTGCGGCCGCTGCGGCATTGAACCGGGTTAGATATTGTTGTAGTGTCTCTCCGGATTTCTGTTTGACATTGGATAGAGAATAAGCATCCTTGGGTTGTTCTACGTAGATGCGGAACTGGCTAATGAACCTTTCTTTCAACATCTCCCATGAGCTGATAGACCCTTGGGGTAGATGGCAGAACCAGGAGGTAGCTAGATCTGCTAGGAATAGCGGAAAGCATTTACACAGCACCCCTTCTGTTGCTCCGCTCATGAGCATATGCTGGGTGTATCTTTGTAAGTGTACGATGGGGTCGGAAGTCCCCTTGTAAGGTTCCATTGTTGGCATTTTCCATTCCCGGGGGGTGATGGCAGTTTCGATATTGCGGGTGAAGGGGCTAGTGACCCTAGCGCCTATTCCTCGGTCCCTTTGCTCCCGTTGGACGCACTCTCTGAATAATCGTGCCATTCTTTCATCAGAATTTGGAGCGGATAAAAATGAACTTAGTTCTTCCCTGCGAGATCGATCTCGTCCAGATGACCTGTAGGGATGGTATAGTCTATCACTTCTGACGTTATCCAGTGGTTGCCTCTGGCTGCTCGAATGCATGCTAGGACCAGCTACAGTTGCCTCCTGCCTTGATCTTCCCCTGTGGGGTTCTGTTTCGAGCATTTCCATGGGGTCAACTTCGGGCTGGGTTCTAGCTCGGCTCCGTTCAGCGGGGTTTCTATGATTAGGTGGCATGACTGGCTCAGCTACATCCGACCCTCGCCTGGCGCCTCCCCCACTGGGTTCGGTTCCGAGCGCTTCCTCGAGTCGGAGTTTGGGCTGAGTCCGGGCGCGGCCTCTATCATTGTTATTCCTGTTGATGGCTTCCTCGAAGAGGGAAGATCTTTGCTGTCTTCGAGATCCTCCAGATTGGGATTCATCCCATGATTCAGTGTTGCGGTTGGATTCTTCGACATCCCTCAAGCGTGACATGAGTTGGTTCACCAAAGCTTCTTGTTGGGATGCGAAGCGGTTAGTCACTTCCACCACAACTCTGTCTAGGTCTGCTCTAGTGATTACTGCCGGTTGTTCCGCGGCAGGGGCTGTTGGAATTGCCTGATCTACCTGTGGCACTGCTGCGGTAGTGGGATGGTTCTCTTGATCTGGATCCACTGGATTTGGAGCGCTGCTAGTTGCAGCGTTCTTTCCCTTGTTGGCGTCTTTCTTGGTCTGGAAGTCATGTTTCCTAGGCAATGAAGGATGCTATTGGGAAAGAAGGTTGAATGAGGGAAGCTGAAGCTTGAGTTCAATTCTCAGTGAAAGCACCAAAAATGTTTGCGCAAAAAATGGGCAAACACCTCCAAGTCGTGTGATTTAGTTGATTTTATGTGATTCTTAGTGATTTAGATGAATTATGTAAATATGAAAAAAGCAGGGGCTGAAATGTAAAAGACACGCAGATTTATAGTGGTTCGGCCAGAACGTGCCTACGTCCACTTTATATGTTATTATCTTCTTTGTTTCAGATTACAAGTACAATGCTTTGTGTACAAGTATATGAAAGTAGTTTGGAAGTTCCTTCCGTGCTTGAGCTCTCAAACTTGTCTGCCATTGTTGTACCCCTGCCCCTCTATTTATAGAGTGAGGTAGGGGGCAGGGGTCTTGGATGTATATAGCTGCTGGCGGGCCCGGGCTGAAGCAATCTGGCCTGGTAGCATTCTGGTTCGGCGAGGCTTCATTCGTTGGCGAGGTATGGACCGGTGGTAGGTGTGGTCCGGTGGTGAGCGTGGACCGGTGGTAGGTGTGGACCGGTGGTAGGTGTGGTCCGGTAGTGAGTGTAGTTCGGTGTTAGATGGTGTGGGCTTTGGACCAGCAATGGCCTCGTCCGGTAGTAGTGGGGGGTGTTTGGATCGGTAGTATGATTGGTTCGGCCTTGATGGGAATGGATTTGGTTCGGCCTTGATGGAGATGGGTTTGGTCCGGTGGCCGAATGGGAATGCCGAATGAGCTTGTATATTGCGAATGCCGGATGAACTTCTATGCTTGCATTGAGCCTTGTGTTTGTCGAACGTAGTGGGGGTTGTGAGCCCGGGTGAAACTGTGATTCCTTGGTCTCGAGATCTTCTGGGTGAGAATCCACCCAACATCAGCTTCCCTCATTCAACCTTCTTTCCCAAATAGCACCCTTCATTGCCTAGGAAACATGACTTCCAGGCCGAGAAAAGACGCCAACAAGGGAAAGAACATCGCAACTAGCAGCATTCCGGATCCAGTAATCACAGATCATGAGAATCATCCCATTCCAACAGTAGTACCGAACGAGGATCAGACAAACCCGACAGCCCCTGGCACAGAACAACCGGCAGCAATTACTAGGGCAGATCTAGACAGAGTTGTGGCTGAAGTAACTAACCGCTTCGCATCCCAACAAGAAGCTTTGGTAAAGCAACTCATGTCATGCTTGAGGGATGCCGAAGAATCCAACCGCTACACTGAATCATGGGGTGAGTCTCAATCTGGAGAATCTCGGAGACAACAAAGGTCTTCCCTCTTCGAAGAAGCTATCAACAGGAACAACAATGATAGGAGCCACGCCCGGACTCAGCCCGAACTCCGACTCGAGGAAGCGCTTGGAACCGAACCCAATGGGGGAGGCACCAGACGAGGGTCGGATGTAGCTGAGCCAGTCATGCCGCCTAACCATAGAAACCCCGCTGAACGGAGCCGAGCTAGAACCCAGCCCGAAGTTGACCCCATGGAAATGCTCGAAACAGAACCCCGCAGGGGAAGATCAAGGCAGGGTCCAACTGTAGCTGGTCCTAGCATGCATCCGAGCAGCCAAGGACAACCACTGGATAACGTCAGAAGTGATAGACTATACCATCCTTACAGGTCATCTGGACGAGATCGATCCCGCAGGGAAGAACCAAGCTCTTTCTTATCTGCCCCATATTCTGATGAGATGATGGCACGATTGTTCAGAGAATGCGTACAACGGGACCAAAGAGATCGTGGGATAGGTGCTAGGGTAACCAGCCCTTTCACCCGCGATATTGAAATTGCCATCACCCCTCGAGAGTGGAAAATGCCGACAATGGAACCATACAAGGGAACTTCTGACCCCGTTGTACACCTGCAAAGATACACACAGCATATGTTCATGAGCGGAGCAACGGAAGGAGTGTTGTGTAAATGCTTTCCGCTATTCCTAGCAGACCTAGCTACCTCCTGGTTCTGCCATCTACCCCAAGGATCTATTAGCTCATGGGAGATGTTGAAAGAAAAGTTCATTAGCCAGTTCCGCATTCATGTGGAACAACCCAAGGATTCTTATTCTCTATCTACTGTCAAACAGAAATCCAGAGAGACGCTGCAACAATATCTAACCCGGTTCAACGCCGTAGCGGCCGCAGTCCAAGATGCCGATGAGAAACTCACCCTAATGGCCCTCTGTAGCGGTGTGCACCCAGATACCAAGTTTGCCAGAAGACTAACTAAAGAAAAACCAGCTACCTTGCCCGATTTCTTCCATGAAGCTGGGAAGTACATGAGACTCGAAGAGGCTGCCACTGAAAGGCAGACAGGACCACAGGCTAAGACGGCTCATGGAAACGCCCCCGCCGCAACGAAGGACATTCGGAGAAACAACTCCAGAGACAATGCAGGGGGCAAGAAGGGAGAAAAGCGCTTGTACCGACCAGGATCGAGATTTGACGCTTACACTCCCTTGAATGAAACAGTCGAGAACATCTTCCTGGCCACCCAGGACGAACTTACATACAAGCGCCCCTGTAGAAGAAAGAGTCAGATCGCGCAATCCAGTCCGGAAAATTCTGCCGTTTCCACGAGTCTCATGGGCACGATACCAATGAATGCCGCCATCTCCGAGACCTAATTGAAGAACATATCAAGAGAAGGAGGCTGGAACGCTATGTAAAGGGCCAGGATAGGACTCCAGCTCCCGCCAAGGAAAACCCAGGGCAGCTCCACCCAGAGACAGGCGGAGGAAATCGCAACACCAGCGGTTCCAGCCAAGAGAAGATAGTGGTCTGTACAATATCTGGAGGGCCACACATCGCCGACAAGAGCTGGGAAGAAATGGAAAGATATGGAAACTCACTCAGAAGCGAGGGAGGCTGCGTCAATTCTGTTATGAAAGAACGCCACCCTAAGCGGAAGGAAAATAGTGACATCACATTCAGTGGGCGTGACCTAGAAGGAAGGCAATACCCTCATATGGATCCTATGGTCATCTCTGCCTGGTTCGGCCCAGCTGAAGTTTTTCGAATCCTAGTAGACACTGGAAGCTCAGTGAATATTCTGTTCAAGCATGCTTTCGATAAAATGAAGCTGTCAATGAAGGACGTGTATCCTTGCAACAAACCGCTATATGGTTTCACCGGAGAAGCAAAGATGCCCCTCGGACAATTGGATCTCTTTGTTGAATTGGGAAGTCATCCCCGCTCCGCTGTTCGGAAACAAACATTCGTGCTAATAGACAACCACTCAGCCTACAATGCCTTTTTGGGAAGACCAGCCTTGTCCGACTTCCAAGTCGTCCTCGCCCCATGGTGCCTGAAGATGAAGTTCCCGACGGATAATGGAGTGGGAGAAGTAGAAGGAGATCAAGACACCGCTCGGGACTGCTATGTAACCGAACTTCGCAACAATCGCAGGAGAGATAAAGGGAAAAATGCAGAGACTATTCTCTGCATGAAAAGCTTGGAAGCATAGCAACTAAAGAAAGCCCCTCCTCTTCGGTATACCAGTGATCCTTTCAATGAATTAGACCCCAGGGACAAAGAGGAGGAGGCCACCGCCGAGCCTGCAGAGGCTATGGAATTCGTATCCGTAGACAAACGCGATCCAAGTAAACTGCTGAGAGTCGGATCTCGGTTAAAAAGAGAATTAAAGAATCAACTCATTGATTTTCTTCGCCACAACATGGATGTATTTGCATGGACGCACGCTGATATGACTGGAATCTCCCCAGACATAGCATGCCACGCACTGAACATCGATCCTACCAAGGTACCGGTAAAGCAAAAGAAGAGAAGTATGGGGGCAGAACGATCAGCAGCCCTCGAGGAAGAAGTAAAGATCTTAGTTGCCAATGACTTCATACGTGAAGCCATCTACCCGGAATGGATCGCCAACCCGGTACTGGTAAAGAAAGCTAATGGGAAGTGGCGAATGTGCATCGATTTCTCCAACTTAAATGACGCTTGCTCGAAAGACTGCTTCCCACTCCCTCGAATCGACCAACTCGTGGACAGCACTGCCGGACACGAACTTTTATCCTTTATGGATGCATACTCAGGATATAACCAGATCCCTATGCACGCCCCCGATCAAGACCACACTAGCTTCATTACTGACCGAGGATTGTACTGCTACAAGGTAATGCCGTTCGGACTTAAAAACGCCGGAGCTACTTATCAGCGCCTCGTCAACAAGATGTTTTCAGAACTAATAGGACGAACTATGGAAGTTTATGTGGATGACATGCTGGTAAAATCAAGGAAAGCCAACGACCATATAAACCATCTGGACGAGATGTTTCAAGTAATTCGCCAATATGGAATGAAGCTAAACCCTCTAAAGTGCTCCTTCGGAGTATCATCGGGAAAGTTTTTGGGATTCATCGTTCATGCCAGGGGGATTGAAGCAAACCCCGAACAAGTCCGGGCCTTGCAAGATATCAAGATACCATCCACTCGAAAAGAGATGCAAAGCCTAAACGGAAAAGTGGCCGCCCTAAGCCGGTTCATCTCTAAAGCAACTGACAAATGCATTCCTTTCTTTGAAGACCTGAAGAAAGACAAAGGAAAATTTGAACGGACCGATGAGTGTTCAACAGCCTTCCTTAACCTAATCGAACACCTCCAGCGGCCACCAGTACTCTCAACTCCTAATGAAGGCGAAGAACTATACATATACCTTGCTGTGTCACCACATGCCCTAAGCGCCGCTTTGGTAAGAGAAGAAAACCGCACACAACGGCCAGTGTACTTCATAAGCAAAAGGTTCACGGGAGCAGAAGCCCGGTATCCCAAACTCGAGAAACTGGCGTACTGTTTACTAATCACATCAAGGAAGCTGCGACACTATTTCCAATCTCATCCCATCAGAGTCCTAACTGACCAACCATTGAGGCAAGTGCTCCATCGTCCTGACACCTCTGGGCGACTGCTCAAGTGGTGCATTGAGTTAAGCCAATATGGTATCACCTACCATCCTCGCACTGCCGTCAAGGGACAAGCCATAGCCGATTTCATCGCTGAATTCACTATCAACGAAGGCAGGGAGCAGCCTGAAATAACAAAGGACATCAAGTGGAGTCTCTTCGTGGATGGAGCATCGAATGAACAAGGCTCGAGGGCAGGCGTTGTGATCATCACTCCCAGGGGAAGAAAGCTGCGTTATGCACTAAGGCTGGAATTCGCTGCCACCAACAATGATGCCGAATATGAAGCAGTAATAGCCGGGTTAGAGCTCGCCCTGGAGATCGGAGTCAGTTCCTTATGTCTTTATAGTGATTCACAACTCATCGTAAATCAAATACTAGGGGAGTTCCAGACTCGAGGAGAGCGGCTCACGGCATATCTGAAAAAGACCAAGCGGCTGTTCAATCAATTGGAGCACTACTCGATCAAACACATTCCTCGAGAAGAAAATAAAGAGGCCGACGAGCTGGCAAAGCTAGCTAGCATGGGAGATGATACCACTTCTGGAGCGATAATTGTCTCGAGGCTACTAACCCCGAGTTTCGAGCAAGTAAATCTGATAGCTGCAACCGAAGAAGAAACATGGATGACCTCTATCCGGGAATACTTACAAAACGGCACCCTACCCGACGGGCGAAATGAAATTAAGAAAATTCTAAGGAAAGCTTCCCGCTACACGATACAAGAAGGCATCCTCTATCGGCGCGGCTTCTCTAACCCCTTATTGAGGTGCGTTGCTGAAAGAGAAGCCAAGGAAATTCTATCCAATATCCACCAGGGAAGTTGTGGAGACCACACCGGAGGGCAGACCCTGGCAAAGAAGATACTCCGATATGGGTATTTCTGGCCCACCTTGAACAAAGATGCTTTAGACTTCGTCAGAAGATGCGACAGATGTTAGAAATTTGCTAAGATTCCTCGACTACCAACCAATGAAATTACTCAAATGACCATCCCTTGGCCCTTTGCAGTATGGGGAATTGACTTAATTGGAGAACTGCCAGCAGGCCGAGGCGGAGCCAAATATGCTATAGTGGTGGTTGACTATTTCACCAAATGGGTGGAGGCGGAACCACTAAATAAAATATCTTCGACAAAAGTTATCAACTTCTTGATCAAAAATATTCTGTGCAGGTACGGAGTCCCACTCAAGATCATATCAGACAACGGACTTCAATTTGACAGCGAAGAATTCGCCGATTGGTGCCAAGAGCACGGAATTCACAAAAGCTTCTCATCTGTAGCTTATCCTCAAGCAAACGGCCAAGTCGAAGCTGTCAACAAAATCCTCAAGACTCTAATCAAGAAGAAGCTTGAAAAGTCAAAAGGCGCTTTGGTGGACGAACTTCCTACAGCACTTTAGGCCTACCGCACATCTTTCAGAACATCAACATGGCATACTCCTTTCTCTTTGGCATACGGATCAGAGGCAATGCTCCTAGTTGAGACTATTATGCCTTCCCACCGTGGGATCCACTACAACCCAGAAGAAAACGAAGAACTCCTCCACATGTCTTTGGATCTAATTGAGGAGAGAAGGAATGATGCAGCACTCAAAGCAGCAGCTCACTGACAAAAAGTGGCAGCACTATACAACTCCAAAGTCAAACATCGCAGCTTACAAGAAGGAGATCTTGTCCTCAAGCGAATCTTTCTGCGCCCAGGAGCGCTGGATCCAATCTGGGATGGACCATATGTAATTCATAAAGATCTCCACAATGGAGCTTACATTTTGTCAACAGTGGACGGAGAGGTGTTCCAGAGGGCATGGAACGTCCGACACCTCCGTCGATACTTTTCTTAACTTGTACTGCCCATATGAAGTGAATTAACAAAGAGAATCAGTGGACGTAGGCATTTTCGTGCCGAACCACTTTAAAAAACTTGGCTCTTGTTAACTTGTTCCTTTATATCTTGGCTACTTGTTAAGCTTTATCCTTTGCTGTTGAACAAAATCCTTTGCAGATGACATTTCAATTCAGAGCTTCACAACACAACTCCACCTGGACAAAATCTAACAGGTACGCTGCGATCCTATGCCCTCGCCAATGAGACACTTTGCTCCGGTATCCCTCTACCGCGAGTTAACTCATTGTTTGCCTCGGCCCTTAAAGCCGACTGTAATAAGCCGAGTATAAGCCACAGAGAAGGCCGATTATGCCATTGCAGCTCATTACAGCGATTCGGCTCGCCGGCAACTGTGAACCGATCATAAGCCCCAACATAAGGTGTGGCCAGCCAAGGGCAGCTCACAGTTAACGATCGGCCCCCATGCTAGCCGGCCACAGTAAATCGAATAATACCCACGATTATGGGCCATAATGGTCCGGGTAGTTACTGTGCGCGATCGGCTCCGATGTGTCTTAAGTGCGGTTGTGGTTAAAAAGAAAACTCCCCGCAGAGGCGTAAGATGGGTGACAAATGTCTCCAAGACCCACAGCTAGGGAAAGTGACTACAAAACCCGTTGCCACGAACTTAAGCACATCGACGGCCTTCCGTGACTGGAAGTTTTACTTTTCCTAAATTTCCATTTCATTTAAAACTTTTCTCCTATTCTCCTTAACGGTGCTTGAAAGTACAGGACATGAACTAGGGAACGCTCGCTAATGGGAACAAAAACTTACAAACAGATGACGAGACACTCATCAGCATTCCGTGCTTAGTCTTACAGGGCGCGCAAAGTTGCCGTCCACAGCCGAAACATGAAGGGCGGTACCTTCCACTTTTATACATTAATGCATAGCTGCAGTTCATATTCATACATCACACTAACATTGCAAAACATGAAATTATATTACAAGCGGAAGCTTAGTGTCAAACACAATCAAATCATAGGCATATACATGGTTATATTTCTTATACAACACAACAAAAGCAATGACAGCATTCAAAATATAACAAAATCAGCTCGTGTTATAAAATTACGTAGAGTCGTTCACTGACATAATTACAATCCGAAAATACACTAATGTTTTTGACTAAGTATAGACAGGAAAGTCAAGAAAACTAAAAACTATACGGATCGGATCAAGTAGTCAACTGCATCAGTGCTCCACCCCCATCTTACTAGCTCTCCGAATCTACTTGACAGCAGGATCGGAGCTCCCAGCATGTTGACCAAAAGTCCCACCTGTCCAATTCAGAAAAAGAGTCCATTAAAACCGGCAACGAACGATCAGGTTATGAAAAGCTAAAAAGAGAAAACTCACCAACACCCGCTTCTTGGTCCTCATCCCCCAACTGCACACCGGCTTCCTCTGCAGCGAGTAGCTGCATCCCCTCCTTCACCGCTACCTTCTCCTCCTTTGAAAACTGGGCGGTAACCATATCCATACTGGATGCCGCTCCACCTTCCTTATCTACATCGGCCCTGGCCTCCTCCAAAGCCCGGAGATATATCCTGGCCATGATCCGGGGATAGTCATCCATCCAGGATAGATTACCCTGCTTCTAGGTACGGAAGTACATGTCCTGCAGCATCTCATCCATCATCCCCTCATTCTCCTCAAACTCCCTCACCCGGGCCTCGGAGGACAGCAACTTAGCGACGGCAACATCCCTCTCCCGCCGGTATCTCGAGCACTCAGCCTGAAGGGATCTCCTCATCTCCTCCATCTCTTCTTTAAACTTGGCTTGAGCAAGTTCTGCAGCTTCAAGCCTCCCAGATATTTCTTCAACCTGCTCGAGATCCGCCCTCCTAACCTCATCAACCGTGGTAATGGCCATGTCAATGCGTTTCTTGCAAGTGGCCTCCATTTTCCGCAACTCGGCTCTGCTAGCCTCTTCCATGGTCTTCTTCAGTCGTCGGGAGTCGGCTTCATGCTGCGAAATCTGAATAGCCTGGTCGGCAAGTTGCTTGGCCTGATCAGCGACCACTAACCACAGCCTTATATTGGCACTCCCAATCTCCTCCCCGGCCTTGGCCAATCGGGCGTGATGTTCCATTAACTTCTTGGCCTCCTTCGCGACCCGGTCGATGTTGGCCTTGGCTTCGTCCCCCATAGCAGCTATCCGAGTAGTGAGCAGATCCAGATCTAGGGACTTAGCCTCATCAAGAACCCGAACCATGGGATTGCGGGGGAGAAGATGCTCGCCCGTGGCCTCGTCAAATAAGATATCCTGAGAGCTGGGGTCTAAATCCGGGTGGCCGACAAAGGGATTGCGAGTCACGTCGGGACGTTTTATGCGGATAACGGTAGGATTTTCAGACAGATGCGGGGAGGGAATATACTCAGTGTCCTCCTCCGTGATATCATGAATAGGTTGAGGTGGAAGCTGCGGACCGGGCGAAGATTCAAATAAGGAGCGACTCCTTTTCTTTTTCTAAATACTCTCTTCAATGACCCCAAGAAGAGGACGGTAGCTAACTACGTCTCCTGGACGACTAGTGGGAGGCTTAGGCTTGGCAGAGACTCTGAGTAACTTGTATTGTTCAAGGCGGTGTCGAACGTCTGAAGTTTTGGCCACCTCGCCTGCCCCTGTAATAAAGAACAAGTGTTACGAACAAACAATGGTCCATAATTCAAGAAATATGTTAACTTAAAAAGAATGAGAAGGCACGTCTGTTATGCAAACCCTGCGGAGAAGTAGAATACTGCAATAAGTCCTGAATCTCAGTCCAGGACGGAAGCGAACCATAAAATATTCCTAAGTCCCTATCATAAATGGAGTCTGCGGAAGTCAAAAGTTCACCTTGAATCGCTGGAGTCGCCTTAGCTGAAGAACTCTTAGAGAATGGATCGGCATCAGCCCCAGCCTTGTCAACCTCCTTCGCCTTCTCCACCGAGGCTGATCCTTCCTCCAACCCCTCGAAAGCCTGGCGGAAGGCATCATCCGTCCACTCCTGGATCTCCCTTGCCTGCTCAGAAGACAAAGCCCCGGCACCACTACCACCCTGTCCTTCACCTTCTCCATCTCCTCCGCTCTCCTCCTCGCCTCTGTCCTCCTCTCCACCTTCCTCCTCCGGAATGTCTGGACATGTGCTGGGAGAAGTTCCATCAGACTTCTTAAGCTTCTTTCCCCCAACAACTGGAGGTATCGAGAAAGGTCTCCTCTTGCTACTCTTCGCAGTAGCCCCATCCTTAGCTTTAGCAGCCCTCTCCTCGGCTGTATCTCTCTGTTTAACCACAGATTGACGTGGCAGAATCAGGTTATACTCCAGGAGAGTGGCATTCCTGATCAGATAGGAAGCCGACCTATCCCTTCTCGGAATGACCTTTATTTCAGCAGCCATCCGCGCCAAGAAATCATTTTCCATGACCGTAAAGCCACCTGTTGCTAGCAAGAAATAAAAGCATATAAGATGAAGCATTGCGATCGGGACGAGGAAAATATAAATGAAGTTCAACTTACAGCCGGAAGTGAAAAGGCGGAAAGAAACAGAGTCATCCTTAATGAAGAACCATTCTTTCTTGAACATACTGAACTTCGAGTACAAATTCAGAACAGGCTTGAAGGGCACGGCCGCTTCCAAGCTGATATACGGAGACCCCTTCTTATAGCCTCTCAAGTTGTACAGATACCGGATCTCCCGGTTGGAAGGGGGACGCCCATATTTCCTCTGAAAGATGACGAAAAGACTCACCAGAATGGCGTAGGAGTTAGGCTGAAGCTGGAATGGAGCCACCTTCAGATATGTGATAAAGCTAACTATCTAAGCGTTCAGAGGCGGGATAGCACCACACATGCAATGATATCTGCTGTACGCAAAGTATACTTCAGGAGGGTCATATGGCATAACCCCTGTTATCCCGCTTTTTGGCAAAGCCGCGATACCAAAAGATTGATCGAAAAACGAAGGACAGTTCGCCTCAGAGGTTGATCGTACTTCCTTTAGCCATGGATATCACTGAATTTTATCCGAGTCCAGAATGAGCCACAATTGATAGGACACGGCAAGAAAGGCTACAAGAGTCAGCATTTCAAATTTCAGGACAATCCGAGGTCGTATGCTCAAGTTATGATGGATTCAAGTTGAGAAAGATGGACGTTGCTCTGTTCGAAACCATGACCCCACCTATGTTCGAACCCATCTGGTTCGAACCCAAGGAGTGAGGCAGCGCCTCGAACCCATGCACATATGCCAAAGTTCGAATCAATGAGTTCGCATCCATCGGTTCGACACCACTTCGAACCCAACTAGTTCGAACCCAACTAGTTCGAACCCACCACGTTCGAACCGATAAGAAGGGACGACTTTCGAACCTATCGACTTCGAACCCTTCGAACCCCCATGGGTTCGACCCCATCACCTTCAACTCCATTGTTTTCGAATCCATGTGCCTCGTATCCATGAAGGGGTTGCAGAGCTCATATGCATCCAAGGGACGTTGGTTCGAACCCATCACAGAAGCCCTGTTCGAACCCATCACAGAGCTATCTTCGAACCCATCACAGAGCCATGTTCGAACCCATCACAGAGCCTTGTTCGAACCCATCCTGTGTTGCCTTATTCGAACCCACTGGGTCAACCCACGTGTCTTCCATCGGTTCGAAATCACCGAGATACACGGAGTCGAAGCGGTCAACACGGAGAGAAGTCCGGATCGATTCGAAACTCGCGCTCCACGTCACCACGAGGTCGCGTGCCACACTGGTTTCGAAACCATCGTTTCGAGTAACAGGGGTTCGAACAAAACAGCCTTGCCGTGAAGTCTATTTCGAACCCAACATATCTCCTAACCTACTGATCCAAATGTAATGAAACTTTCACAGATGCTTGCATACATGTTGAAGAATGTCCACGCCAAATTTCGCCTTGATTGGATGAATTCTTGATCGGTTCGAATGGAGTTCGAACCGATGCCAAAGTGGGCCCAAACTTCCTGAGACCGTACGTGTGGGCCCCCTCACGTGCCAGAAGTGGTCTCCCGAGTTTTCAGCGAGATACCAGCAGCCTACACCTATAAATAGAGCCCCAGGGCCAACAGAAAAGGGATCTTCTGACTCTGAGACGCCGAGACTCTGCCGGATCAAGATCTCCATCATCCTACATCATAATTCTATTGTTGATTTCGAATTTCCAGTTGTAACTTGCTGTGGATCGCTGTAACAACTTGTAATCATTGAAAGAGAATCAATAAAACATCAAAAAAAACTTCACAGTGGACGTAGGCAACGCGCCGAACCACTATAAATCGCTCGTCTACGCATTTACTTTACTGTTGATTGGAGTTTTTGTTAGATAATATCTGTTTTGAACTTGCATTCTTGACTATTACCTCTTCAACGACTCCCGAAGAGTGTTGTGCCCAATTTTGACACAAACACTTTGGTGCTTTCACTGAGAAAACCCAGCTTTTCTCCTGCTCGTTGGATCTGTCATCGATACCGGATTGAATAAATCTAAGAGAGAGATCCAGATCTTTGAATTCAAATTCTTTCCATTCTATTCAGATTTGCAAAAGTCTAAGGAAAGGAATCCAACGTTCGAGATGGTTAGCACAAGAACCACCTCAAACGCCGTCAATCAAGAAGAACAGGATCGACAGAATCCTGTAACTCTGCCTCCACCTAATCAAGATGCTACTGCACACTCGGAAACCTCAGCTCCGGTCACCCGACAAGAGTTGCAGTCGCTAATCCAAGAGCCGACCCAGAGTCAGCAGCAACTAATTAACAAGCTCGATCGTAAGAAACGAAAGAGATCCAAGAGAGACCACGTGTCTCGTTCCTCCAACGAGAGTCCTTCGTCTTCTGATTACCTCAATTGACCTCCGCGACCCCGACTAGATGGGAATCGTACGCCAACTGCTGGAGATCAACCAACACTGACAGTTGGACAACTAAGGGTTGGTCCATCAGCCAGTTTCCAAACCAGACCCTCCTCCCGAGGAGGTGCTACCCCTCATCCAACAACGCGAGGCTGGGATGAGATGAAGTCGTATGCCGGTCCCACTAGGCATGCAGATTTTGCATGCTGTAGAGATTTGAAAGATGGAGTTCCGGTTAAACGACGGACAGGAATGACTGATGACATTGTATTCCAGTGTGGTAATGATGACAGCATCGTAGTCCCGACTACCGAACCACTAGTCATATCAGCTCAGATAGGCCACGTATGGATGAAAAGGATTCTGATCGACAGCGGAAGCTCCGTGAATATAATATTTAAGCGAGCCTACGACCAAATGAATCTAAAGGCCAAATACTTGAAACCATACCGGTCCAGAATCCATGGCATCAACGGGAACGCAGTCATACCCATCGGAGAACTAGAAATACCAACGGAGTTGGGAACAGGGCAGCGCCGCAGAATCCGGACGTTGCGATTCGCGGTGATGGACATAGATTCACCGTACAATGCTTTCTTAGGCCGACCAGCCCTTGCTGAATTCAGGGCTGTTATCGCCCCGTGGTGCCTAACCTTAAAATTCCCCACCGAAAAAGGGGTTGGTGTTGTCATGGGAGACCAGGCCGACCTAAGGACCATCATACTCCGAAAGCGAGTTTTCCGGTCACACGATGTCAATGGTCAACCCCAAACCTTCGAAATTGGTGATTTAGTCCACGGGAGAGTACACTCAACACCACCGCACGCGAAACCAACGTGGAAAGGGCCCTATGTAATTGAGCAAAAGTTTGGGGATGACTTATTCTTGTTGTCAACGTTGGGCGGTCCTATTTTGCCAAGAATCTGGAAAGACAAGGACCTTCGCCATTGCCACACATGACAGGCTCATTCTGTCTATGAAAAATTTGCAATTTCTTTTACATTCTGAAATTTGATTTTGTAATAAGGCACTGACTTTGCCATATTTTCTTATTTCAGCAATAAAACATTATCTCTTCAAGCTAGAGCTGTGATTCACCGAATGCAACGTTCAACAATCACGACACACGAAGAGCTAAATTCCGTCAAACAATGGAGTTTATTCAAATAGCGAGTGACTGCGATACAACCGGCCACTCACTAAGTGAAACCCCAGCTCGGGGGCAATCCGTCACACTAAAGGCTGAACTGGACCGACACACGACAATCCTACAACCAACTCCAACTTCCCACAGCGTGAATTGGAGTATAAACATTTAACAATTCGTTCCCGGAGCGCGAACGGACTCCAACTTCCCACTGCGCGAATTGGAGTATAAACATTTAACAATTCGTTCCCGGAGTGCGAACGGACTCCAACTTCCCACTGCGTGAATTGGAGTATAAACATTTAACAATTCGTTCCCGGAGTGCGAACGAACTCCAACTTCCCACAGCGCGAATTGGAGTATAAACATTTAACAATTCGTTCCCGGAGTGCGAACGGACTCCAACTTCCCACTGCGCGAATTGGAGTATAAACATTTAACAATTCGTTCCCGGAGTGCGAACGGACTCCAACTTCCCACTGCGCGAATTGGAGTATAAACATTTAACAAGTCGTTCCCGGAGTGCGAACGGACTCCAACTTCCCACTGCGTGAATTGGAGTATAAACATTTAACAATTCGTTCCCGGAGTGCGAACGGACTCCAACTTCCCACTGCGCGAATTGGAGTATAAACATTTAACAATTCGTTCCCGGAGTGCGAACGGACTCCAACTTCCCACTGCGTGAATTGGAGTATAAACATTTAACAATTCGTTCCCGGAGTGCGAACGGACTCCAACTTCCCACTGCGCGAATTGGAGTATAAACATTTAACAATTCGTTCCCGGAGTGCGAACGGACTCCAACTTCCCACTGCGCGAATTGGAGTATAAACATTAAACAACTCGTTCCCGGAGTGCGAACGGACTCCAACTTCCCGCAGCGTAAATTGGAGTATAAACATTTAACAACTCGTTCCCGGAGTGCGAACGGACTCCAACTTCCCGCAGCGTGAATTGGAGTATAAACATTTAATAATTCGTTCCCACTGCGTGAACCAACCCATCAATGCGGACTCCGAATCCCCAAAACATGAATTGGGGTATGAACATAAGCTACGGGTTCCCGGAGCGCGAACCGAAGCATCCGTGCAAACTCCATATTCCCGAAGTGCGAGTTGGGGTATAAATGTCAATTCCGGGTTCCTGAAGTACGAACCCAAACTTACATGTTTTATCCAAGCTCCCGGCGTGTGAATTGGAGCACCAACACCAAGTCAAAATTCCCGTAGTGCGAACTAAAGCGTTAATACTAACTCCGAGTTAGTAGAGTGCAAGTTGGAATGTGAACACCATCCCCAAGTTCCCGGAGCGTGAACCATGTTACAAGTATCAATGACACTTGAACTCCTGGAATGCAAACCAGGTTATCGATCTCAAATTACTCTAAGTCCCCGGACGGCGGACGTGTACTTAAGATTTGCAACAAGTGCAACCGGCTGCCAAAAATACAAGTGTTGTTCCCCAAGACTGGGGGGCACGAAAGCTAAGTGTCAACCACTCACCGAAGTGATACAACGTCCGAAGTTCAAATCATTCATCAATCACGACGTGTGACCAAGATCTTCAGACTTGGAAAATAAAAACGAACTCCACTTAAACGGTAAAAACACCACAAGTACACCGGACCGAAAACAAGGCATTGCAAGTACTTAAGCACAAATAAAGCAAGAGTTGAAACAAAGAAACTAAAGTTTATTTCAACTAACCAATAATGGGGGCTTACATATGAAAAAGTTTTCCCAAAAACAATCCCTACTAGCAGGAGCCGAACCTGCATCTATACACGGCTTACTAATAAAAAACAAAAACAAGTACTTATCCACCAAAACATCTACTTGTAAAGCCGATCTACTTCTTCCTCTTTTTCGTCTTCCTTATTAGTGGTTCATCATTATCAGAATCACTAGCGACAGAAATTCTTTTTGAGTGCCTCCTCTTCGGCGGTGACTCTTCAGCTGGGGGCATGATATCGATGTCCTCCTCAGAGCTCGAATCTACAGGGAGGCTTCCCGCCGGAGGAGTAGGGGGGACTGGATCTGTGACGGAAATTGAGATAGTGCCACCCGATGGTACTATCCTAGCAGGTGTTGAGCTATGCGCCGTCGCGCTGCCACCGGCGCTACCACTGTGCCCCGCAGCTTCTATTTCAGCGCTGATTTCAGCCAAAATTTCCTCTTCTCGAGTCGCTTGGGCTTGGCTGGGGGCATCCGCAGCTTGCGTCGAAGAACTTGAGGTCGGCAGGGGATCACTAACGATGATAAACTGTAAGTCCGTAGAGAAACCACCCTGCTCACCGAGCAGCTCGCTCACCATCTGCTCCTCGAGAGATAACCCGCTCCCCTGTGCCGCCTCGATCGATACCGCAGCTACAGCAGTGGTCTCGGTGGCGATGGCCTTAACCTTTTGGCTTGATTCTTGAGCCGTGACTGTCGGCGCAACCTCCGTCACTAGGCAAAAACGATAAGTTATCAGTAACTTCTTCAAAACAAACTCTTTATTTAGGAAACACTTGAGATAATTTCGAAATACCTTCTCCAGTTTGACTCACAGACGGCTGAACGACCTCGGAAGTGTGCTCATGGATAGGAGATAAGTGCGGCCGCTCCGGGTCGTAAGCAGGAACAGGTGGCAAGCTGACCGCAGACGCGGGCACGGACAAAGGCGATGTGGTAACTTCAGTGACATCCGCATGGTGCTCAACGCCCGATCCCTCTCCAACTTCCAGGGAACGACCACCCACCATCTCCTTCTCATGAGCAATGATAGCATCGTGAAGGACCTTCTTTTCATCCTCAGTTAGCAGCCGGTTCTCGAGCTCGAATCGATCAACCGATTCGCCCGGATGCGCTTCCTCCTCTTCCTCGACCAATCGCTCCCAAGCGCTGCGAAGGTGAACGGGATAATCTTGAAGCCAGGCTAAATTTCGGTGTTTTAACACGTTGGCGTTATAAGTTATAAGCAGATCTTCGATATCGGCCTCTAGCCTGGCCTCTGCCTGTTGAACTTTCTCCTCCACCTCTGTCTCGACCGCTTGAACTTTCGCCACCGCAGCATCCCTTTCGGTGCAAAGAATCACAGCTTGTTCGCACGCCTCCTGAGCTGCGCTATTCGCATCATCCCTTTCCTTGGCAATTTCAGCAAATTTTGACTTAAGCTCATTCAACTCCTTCAGGGCAGCGTCCCTCTCTGCAGTAACCAATGTGTTTCGATGACCCATGTCCTCAACCGTGGCGTAGTGTTCGCGTTTCATCCTATCCATGATTGCCTGGGCTTCATCGGCTTTTTTAGTGGCCTCTATTTCAGATTTACGGGATGATTCAGCCTCAGTATTCAGCACTTGAATGATGCGATCTTTTTGTGCTAACTCGGCTTGCAATTTTTCAATGGTGGCTGCTCTTTCGAAGGCCAAGGCCGATGCTTTTTCGGCCGCTCTATACCACACTTTGTACTGTGCGTAGAAATCGTGCACATAATCAAGCGCCCACTGCTCGGCCTCCTGTGGGATTCTTTTCAAGTTCGGGGGGAATACGTAATTGTCGAAGCATATATTCGGGAACTCCCTTTTCAATTGCGCGAGCCTGATTGCTCCTTCCCCCATGATTTCAGTAGGAGGTTCCTCCGCAGCCATCGGTGTCGTCACCTCAGATCTAGAAGCTTGAGGAACTGGCGCATGTCGAGAAGAGTCACGAGGAACATGAACGGGATGTTGTACGGGACCTCTGGAAGGAGGAGGGGTACGCGATCGCGATCGACGCCTATGGCCCTTGTCCGAATCGTATCTCTCATGACTGGAATATCCGGAACGTCCTTGGTCATAGTATCCAGGGCGTCCCTGATCATAATCTCTATCTCCCTCTCGCCTGCGCGAATCATAATAAGAAGACTTGCGAGCATGTCGAAGACTCCCAAGCATTGAACCCCGCTTTGACATAGTATCTGCAAAGCAAAATAAAATCGAATCAATCACCCTTCGAAACAGATAATTTACAATCAAAGTTTATGCAGTGTCGTGAAATGTGTATGAATATGCATTTCCCCCCGACCAACCAGAAATGTCGACCTCGCTAGTAATAAGAGGCTCGCTCAATTCTAGATTACGATGGAATTCCTCCAACCCGGCATCATGTTGAAAAGACACATCTTCCGGGATTGGAAGGTCGGCAAGCCCTTCGTAGAGGCTTTCGGTACGCGGAGGAGACATCTCAGAGATTCTAACTCCGGAGGAAGGCCGGGCAATGACAACCGATTTCCGTCTCCCCCGCTTAGTTGACTTAACCATGGCAGCCTTGCCTTTTCTCTGCTCCGCGACATCCGAAGCTACATCCGTAGGCTCGATCAGCGGCTCGTCATCGGTATGAGTTCTTTCAGAGTCAGCCTCCTCGGCTATGACAACTTCGGGCTTCTTATGTTTGACTCGTTTCTTAGGAACGATCCTTTGTGCCACTTCAAACCTTATACTTTGTCCTCGTTCAATCAGCCCAAAGGTCCGGAGATTCCTATCGGTCAAAAGCAACTCGATGTCCCTATCTTCGCTCGGGACTTCTCGAAGTACTCGCACCATCTCCTTAAACTCTTCACCTTCGGGTCTCGGGATCGTTGCTGTAAAAAGAAAAAATTAATATAAGTTCCACTTCGGCAGCAATTGTCGTAGTAAATATTTGAAAACTCGGTTATACTCACGTCTGAATAACCATCGTCGAGCAAATCCTGGAGGACATCTGACATAGAACCATTCTGTCCTATAGTAACTCAGCCTTGTCCAGGATCCGGTGACCACTTGGCAATTTCTCACCGCCTCCAGAAATGTGAAAGAAGGATAATCACCACGAGTTTTGAAGTTGAACAAGTATCTAATTTCGATTGGAAGCGGCGGTCGATGGAGACATTCCATAAATGCAATGAACAAGCTATTGATCGACGCATATCCGTTCGGATGCAACTGAGATGGGGCGATCCTCAAAAACGACAATACTTCTCTTATATACTCGTTGAACGGGGAAAGTGTCCCGGCCGCACATGCGTGGCGATTAAATGCTGTATACCCTTCTGGCGGATTATGTGGTCTATCATTCGGCCCCGGCAGTAACACATCGTCCAATGACAAGCCGTGCCTCAAACAAATTCTTCCCAACATGTCTTCAGAGATATTCGATGGAACGGAATCCGATGGATTGGCAATGAACGACGCATCAGGAAGTTCGTCCGGAGCCGGACCGATGATCTCAGGATCTATATCCGGAACTTCTAGCCTCGGAGGGGCTGTACCTTGAATCTCCTGCTGCTGTGAACTTGAAGGTTCCATAACTAGCTAACTCAGGAGAAACCATCGTTAGACGACAAAGAACCCGTGTGTTCCCCAGTGTAAAGTGTATGAATGTGTGTGGTACCGTGCCATGCATTGCTTGAACAAATGTTGCAGAGTTAAAGTGAACATTCAAACGACAAAGCTACGAAGTTCAGCTATAATGACCGTCATCGCTGACCGTCATCACTAAATCGTTTATATGATGGAAGTCAGTTCGAATAAAAGTTGTTATAGTTCCATCGGCGAGCTTCAAAGGGCAGTCAAGTATGCAGTTCAATATTCAAGTCCAAATATGCAGGGATGAAGCTCGTCGGAGTTATACTTAGAAAAATTTTCAAATTTTGGAGTCCATCATACAGGGTTCGAAACCATCACAGAGGCTTCGTTCGAACCCAACCGAACACCTCTTCCTTCGAACCCATCCAAACTTCTTTCGAACCCACGCGTTCGAAACCATCATGACGTTGCTTCGAACCCATGCGTTCGAACCCGTCCAAACTCCTTTCGAACCCACGCGTTCGAAATCATCATGTCATTGCTTCGAACCCATGCGTTCGAACCCATCCTGACATCACTTCGAAACCATACAGTTAGACGCGCTTCGAACCGATAGCCAAATGACAAGTTTGAACCGATACCGAATTCCTTAAACTTGACATCGGTCGCGTTCGAACCGATCCACTTTGTATCGATACGAAGTTGTCGACTTCGAACCGATAACCTATGGGTTCGAATCCATCGATTCGAATGGATCCCTCGAATCCCCCAATCGTTGCGAACTGCGCATCCCAACAAGGACATTCCGAGGATCGATTCGGAATCCAATGAAAACACACCACCGACATCGGTTCGAACTCGAATCCACACATCAGTTCGAAACCCACTCAAACCAGATCTGGTTTTGCCAATCTCGAAGTCATGCAATCGATAAACAGAAATAGGTTCGAAATAGCTTCGCCGTTTGAAACCGAGGCTAATTACCTAGCTTAAACGATGGATTCGAGAGATTTAAGTCTTAAATCTTGATGGATTCGAAAACACGACGCAGTATTTTCTCCTTAGAAGCTTCGAAGCGATGAAGAGCGCAGTGAAAAAGTAAAAAGTGCAAATGGGGCAGGTCCACTGCTATTTATATGGGGGGTTGAAGATGACCGGGTCGCTTCGAATTCCGGTAAAAATTGACCGAGTACAACAGGTCAGAGGGCAGAATGGTTTCGAAACCTATCTTCGAACCCAAATGCTTGAGGCTCCATTGTGTGAAGCACGCAGACCACTGCCGCGAACGATAGTTTCGTACCCATCCAAGTCATCGGTTCGAGGATCAGTTTCGAACCCACCGAAACGAACTACTTGTTCGAAACCATGCTCTCACATCGGTTCGAATGCTAGTTTCGAACCCATCACAGCACAAAGAATACTCCATCTTCTAACATCGGTTCGAAAGTCAACTTCGAACCCATCATGACACGAGTATACTCCGTTGGGTCGAATGTCAATTTCGAATCCATCCATGCTCCAACGCATCGATTCGAAATCTCATATTCACACGACCCATCATTGCACAGGCATATTGCGTCCATACAAATTTGAATTTCGAACCCATCAATGCTCAAGTGCATCGGTTCGAAACATTACACTTGCGCAATACAAATTCAAATTCTTCAACCTTCAATATCGGTTCAGGAGAGGATCGATACGAAGGAACTTTTCAAAACAACCATTAAGCGTTGTCTCAATTCAAATTTCAAAATCGGTTCAGGAGAGAATCGATACGAAATTCTGCAGCAAACCTAACTGACAACGACTCGTGGACGCACGACGTTAACAAGGTCCAAATTAACATATGTGCATACATGTCGGACTAACATTCGATTTTGAGTATTCACAGGGATCAAACACTCATCCTGTTACAAATGCGACAGCCAACGGCTAAGCAATATTATACAGCAGTCAATCGTATCAACGCAAGGTTACAGCAGTACAGCATACGAGTTTCAACAAAAAAGAGAACAATGATTGTTCAGAGAGAAATGGCAGCTATTCAAAGCATGTCATGTTCCCACAAGACATACTTTGGGGGGCAAAATGTTATCCCGCTTTTTGGCAAAGCCGCGATACCAAAAGATTGATCGAAAAACGAAGGACAGTTCGCCTCAGAGGTTGATCGTACTTCCTTTAGCCATGGATATCACTGAATTTTATCCGAGTCCAGAATGAGCCACAATTGATAGGACACGGCAAGAAAGGCTACAAGAGTCAGCATTTCAAATTTCAGGACAATCCGAGGTCGTATGCTCAAGTTATGATGGATTCAAGTTGAGAAAGATGGACGTTGCTTTGTTCGAAACCATGACCCCACCTATGTTCGAACCCATCTGGTTCGAACCCAAGGAGTGAGGCAGCACCTCGAACCCATGCACATATGCCAAAGTTCGAATCAATGAGTTCGCATCCATCGGTTCGACACCACTTCGAACCCAACTAGTTCGAACCCACCACGTTCGAACCGATAAGAAGGGACGACTTTCGAACCCATCGACTTCGAACCCTTCGAACCCCCATGGGTTCGACCCCATCACCTTCAACTCCATTGTTTTCGAATCCATGTGCCTCGTATCCATGAAGGGGTTGCAGAGCTCATATGCATCCAAGGGACGTTGGTTCGAACCCATCACAGAAGCCCTGTTCGAACCCATCACAGAGCTATCTTCGAACCCATCACAGAGCCATGTTCGAACCCATCACAGAGCCTTGTTCGAACCCATCCTGTGTTGCCTTATTCGAACCCACTGGGTCGACCCACGTGTCTTCCATCGGTTCGAAATCACCGAGATACACGGAGTCGAAGCGGTCAACACGGAGAGAAGTCCGGATCGATTCGAAACTCGCGCTCCACGTCACCACGAGGTCGCGTGCCACACTGGTTTCGAAACCATCGTTTCGAGTAACAGGGGTTCGAACAAAACAGCCTTGCCGTGAAGTCTATTTCGAACCCAACATATCTCCTAACCTACTGATCCAAATGTAATGAAACTTTCACAGATGCTTGCATACATGTTGAAGAATGTCCACGCCAAATTTCGCCTTGATTGGATGAATTCTTGATCGGTTCGAATGGAGTTCGAACCGATGCCAAAGTGGGCCCAAACTTCCTGAGACCGTACGTGTGGGCCCCCTCACGTGCCAGAAGTGGTCTCCCGAGTTTTCAGCGAGATACCAGCAGCCTACACCTATAAATAGAGCCCCAGGGCCAACAGAAAAGGGATCTTCTGACTCTGAGACGCCGAGACTCTGCCGGATCAAGATCTCCATCATCCTACATCATAATTCTATTGTTGATTTCGAATTTCCAGTTGTAACTTGCTGTGGATCACTGTAACAACTTGTAATCATTGAAAGAGAATCAATAAAACATCAAAAAAAACTTCACAGTGGACGTAGGCAACGCGCCGAACCACTATAAATCGCTCGTCTACGCATTTACTTTACTGTTGATTGGAGTTTTTGTTAGATAATATCTGTTTTGAACTTGCATTCTTGACTATTACCTCTTCAACGACTCCCGAAGAGTGTTGTGCCCAATTTTGACACAAACAACCCCCTCTCCCGGCAACAGCATAAGAGCCCTGTCAATCCCGAAGGAACGAGAAATGACATCAAGCCATTCCTCTTTGAGGGAGCTCGGAAAGCAATCGAGAGGAGAGTTCAGAAGCTCTTGGGGACCATACCCATCCACTAACGACCTCGGGGCAGGTCCATGTCGCGCCGGTCCTGGTTGGGCTGGGGGCACGGAAGAAGACTCTCCTCTATCCTTGGACTTCTTACTATCTGATCGAGTTTCCGCTTTGCGAGACATTTATCTGCGACACAAGAAAAACATGGTATTAGAACAAGGAGTATGGGAATATAAACGAATAGTTATCAAGTTTCATTCGGTATTGAAGGTCCAGGTTTCATTCGGTATTGAAGGTCCAGGTTTCATTCGGTATTGAAGGTCCAAGTTTCATTCGGTATTGAAGGTCCAGGTTTCATTCGGTATTGAAGGTCCAAGTTTCATTCGTTAATTGAAAATGAAGTTCGTTCGGCATAGTAGCTCCTCACTTGATTCGGCAGAGACTTTGATTCGGCAGAGATAACTCTTTGATTCGGCAAAGACAAGGAGATGGTTTGGCTGATAAGAAATAACGACGCCGTATAGCCCCTATTTATAGACAAATGTAGGACACCGGACCAATTGGTTCGGCACTCAGGGACCGAATGAAGACCACCTAGCTAAAACAAAGCATGGCATATACTAGCATATGCCCTGCTTTGGGGGGCAAGTGTTGGGTGCATTTCCACCGCCACCGGTCCAAAAGAAAAGGAGCCAAGCCTCTCTACCTCGAAGCCGATCCAAAGCCCACACCGGACCAACCTACCACATGTGCCTGCCGAACCAAACACACTCCAACCATCGAACCAGGATTCCACCGGCCCATCCATACTACCACTGGTCCAGCTCCATCTCCATGCTACTGCCGAACCAGCCTCCACCGGACCATACCATTACCGAACCAACACCAATCAAGCCCATACCGAACCAACTCCATCTCCATACCGGACCAAGGTCTCATCTCCCACCAACAACCACCGGACCATGTGCTACCGGACCAACCTCCTCCAAACCCACTCCTACCGAATCAATCTTCTCCAAGCTCGGCCGAACCAAGGTACACCGAACCAAACTTCCAGGCCAGATTGCTCCAGCCCAGGACCACCAGCAGCTATATACTTCCAAGACCCCTGCCCCCAACCTCACTCTATAAATAGAGGGGCAGGGATACAACAATGGCAGACAAGTTTGAGAGCTCAAGCACGGAAGGAACTTTCAAACAACTTTCACATACTTGTATACAAAGCTTTGTACTTGTAACCTGAAAGAAAAGAGAGAATAACATATAAAGTGGACGTAGGCACATTCTGGCCGAACCACTATAAATCTGCGTGTCTTTTTACAATTTAGCCCCTGTTTTTTACTTATTTGCATAACTCACCCAAATTACTAAGAATAACATAAAATCAACTAAATCATACGACTTTGAGGTGTTTGTCCATTTTTTGTGCAAACAATCAACAATGAGAACTAACTCCAGATCATAAAATAGTGGTACCAATTCTAGATTATATAATAGCATGAAAATCAATTTGTAAATCTAAAATCAATCTAGACAGTTGGTTATCATGAAACATTATCATAAATATATTAATTACTAGTCGTTTCCCCCGCTTCTACAATTCTAATACTAGTTTGGTTGTCGTTTTTGTGTGTGTGTACATGTATACATAAATGCATACACACACACACAACTATATATAAGCCTATCACACGGACATACATACATAAACACACATATATAAAGAAACACACATGCATACATGTTCGAGAAGTAAGCATATATTCTTTTTCATGAACAAAGAGGTCTTTATTTTTATGAAAAAATCAAGAAAGAGATAAATTAATGTTAATTTACTTGAATATCATTGAGTATCATGCATTAAGAAGTAATTAAGAGAAGGAATACACATAGGCCTGTAAACGGATACTTTCGGATACGGATAGTGCTATATCCATATCCGTATCCGAAATCATTTTCGGATATCGGGTATCCGTATCCGCGGATGCGGACGGATATCAGATATTTATCGGATATTTTTCGATCAGTTCGCAACCGAAATCTAAACAAATAAATAGAAATTTTTGATTTGTTATAAATTTGTTTTTATACTAAATGTATAGAAATAATAAATACACTAAGAAAAATAATTAAAGTAGTAAAACTTGATTTTTATATACATATTAATTTTTTTATCGGGATATAATATTAAAAGACAGTCATTTTATGTACTAAAATATATAAAAAAATAACTATAATCTTGATAAAAACCGAACGAATAATTATCGGATACGGATATGGACATATCCGTATCCGTTTTTCGGATATCGAATAATTTTTCATATTTTGGATACGGATACGGATACGGACGTATTTCGGATTTTTTGAGTACTCATTGACAGCCCTAAATACACATGCCATATAAGCAATTGAAATGCAAAATATGCTTTCCTTGACTGTTGATATATGATATCAAGCAAAGAACCAATACACATATGCAAAAGCTCTTGACTATCTCCAAGAAAGAGTAGTTCTAGGTCGAGAAGAAAGCAAAAGAAGAGGAGGAGGAGGAGGAAGAAGAAAGCAAAAGAAGACGATCAAAAAGATTGTAACAATCATGATAACATAAATGAATGAAGCATATACCAAAAGGATACATACACACACACAAATAACATACATACATACATATATATTGATGCAGCTCAGGACAGAAAAGAAAATACGCAACAGAAAATTCTTCAAGAGTTAAGTCGTACACGACTTAAGGAAGCAGTTATGAGTCGTCCACGACCTAACATGAGTCGTCCATGACCTAACAGGTCGAGTAAGGGGGAGCTACGACCTAACGAAGAAGTGGCACGAGATAACAAGCACTTAGGTCGCGTACGAGTTAACAAGAGCAGAGAAGAGAAGCGGGTCAAAGCAGGAAGCGGTTTAAGCTGAAGGAAGGAGTTCACGATTCAAGATAGGTCGCGTACGACCTAACTTAGGTCGTAAGTCGCAAATGTTGTATTTCGTAATATAGCCCGTATGTTGTAACTGCTGGGTCGTGAGTCGTTTATTCTTTAAGTCGTATGACGTGATGTACTAGTGTTGTACTGTCTTAGGTCATGTAATAAATGAGTCGCGTGTGTTTTGAATTGTTCCATAGTTGAGTCGTAAGTCGTGTCCATAGCTGTATGTGTTGTGTTGATTGTTAAGTCGGTATGATGTTGGGTCGGCCGAAGGCTGTTGTGATGTAATGAGTTGAGTCGTGTACGATGAGTCGTGGATGACCTATGATGGGTGTTAAGTCGGCAACGACTTAAGGGTCTGGGTCGAAAACACTATAAATAGGGAGTGAGTTGTACATTTTGGGGGGGGGGGTTGATTTTTAAATAAAATTCTTGTTTGATTGCTGTGTGCTTTCATCCTAAATTGGTAGTTGAGTGTAATCTCCTATCTCCACTTTCGATTATTCGAGTGCGCTCGAATCAACGATTGTTGAAGCCGATTCGCGGAATCAAGTGCGCTTGATCAACGCTTGAAGAATTGAAGATCTTCTTTCACGGTAGCGTGCGCGATCAACGTGTCGAAGATAGCTAGAATTCGGTATCTTTGTGATCATCGAATTTGGGCATTTCAGTATCTTCAATCCACCGATTGCTACATTTCATCGATTTCATTGTTTTCGTAATATCCGCTGCGTCAGTTTTGGTATCAGAGCTTGACTTAGCCAATCATAGCTAAGACGAATCTTGGAGCCAAGGAATTTGAAGTTGAAGTTCATCGTGTTCATCTTGAAGTTGCAACAAGTTAGAAGCTTTCGATTCATTTCATTTTGGATCAAAGTTGGAAAGGTGTTTGAATTTGAGCCGAGAGTTTGAAGAGTAGGCCGTGTATACTTGTGAAAGTAGCCGAGCCTTGGTGAAGTTTGTTTGAAGTGTTGAGGCCGAGCCAAGTTAGTGGTTGAGCCGTGACTTGCTTGTGTGAAGAATTGTTGAAGTGTTTGTGATTGTGTAATCATGCCGCCGAGAAGAGCTAATCGTCATCAAAATATTGAAGCATTGTATAGAAGAGAAGAAGCCGAGCAAATGGAACAACGTATTAATGAGAAATTTGATGAAGGCATTGGAAAGTTAGAGAAGTTGATGAATGATTTGAATCAAACTCAAAGGAGGAGATCACCAATCTCGAACCATGGAGGAAACCGAGTTTCGCCATTGGTTACGGAAGCGAGGAGGGTATCACCGTAATCTTTTAGAGAGAGAAGAGAAACATCAATTTCATCAAGGAGAGATCACCATGACTATGGACATGAAGAGAGAAGAACTCCATGTGAGTTTGAAGATGAGCCATATAGAGATGAAGAGAGACATAGTAGAAGGGAGATGTGTGATCATAGGGATGTGGATGGTCGAGATCGATATAGACGTACATTTGATTTCAATGAAGAGGGTGATAGAGCTAGCATTCATTATCGAGATCGAGACCAAGTTCGAAACTTATATGGGAATGTAGATGATGATCATCGATGGGAATCGGGTATGAAGATGGAAATTCCCGAATTTAAAGGAGGGATGGTAGCTGAAGAGTTCTTAGACTGGTTGTCAAATGTTGAGGAGATCTTTGATTTCAAGGAGGTTCCGGAGAATCGTCGAGTGAAGTTGGTTGCTACAAGATTGAGGGGGAGAGCTTTGGCGTGGTGGCAGCAAACTAAACTAACACGAGAATGGATGGGAAAGTCGAAGATTGTTGATTGGGAGAAAATGAAGAAATTGATGAGAGCTACATTTCTACCATACAACTATCAATCACTTATGTACCAGAGATTGCAGAATCTAAGGCAGGGGACGAAATCAGTCAACGATTACGCCGATGAATTTTACCAACTCATTGCCAGGAACGATATAATGGAGACGGAAGAGCAGCTGACCGCTAGGTTTGTTGGAGGGCTGAGGATGCAGATCCAGGATATGGTTAATATGTTTGATCCAAGATCTGTGGCAGAGGCACATCAAAAAGCGTTGGCTTGGGAAAAGCAGGGAAGGCGTGGAGGTGGTTTGTTTACTAATTCTAATAATCAAGTGAAGGGTGTTAGCGAAAGTTCTAATGTTTCTAAACCTATCAGTAAACCCGTAGTAAAGGAGAGTGAGAAAGCGAAGGTTAACAATGGTTTCAAATGCTACAATTGCCAGGAGATGAGTCATAAAAGTAATGAGTGTCCAAAACCAAAGAAACGAGCTATGATAGCTGAAGTTGAAAGTGAGGATGCTGTTGAGGGTGAAGATAGTCCAGTAGAGGAGAATGAACAGGATATCGCATCGGGAGACGAAGGGTGTAATCTAATGATGAGGAGGTCTTGTTTAACACCAAAGCAAGAAGATGAAGCTAGTTGGTTGAGGAGTAACATCTTTCAGTCGACATGCACTATATTGGGAAAAGTTTGTAAATTTGTGATTGATGCAGGAAGTTGTGACAGTATTATTTCTACAGAAGCGGTGAGAAAATTGAAATTGAAAACGGAAAAACTTCCAAATCCTTATAAGTTAGCGTGGCCGAGAAAAGGAGGAGAGGTGAAGGTGGATAAACGAGTTCGAGTTCCATTTTCTATTGGGAAGAAATATAAAGACGAGATTTGGTGTGATGTAGTTGAGATGGATGTTTGTCATTTGCTTTTGGGTAGACCGTGGCAGTATGATCGAGCAGTGCAGCATGACGGTCGAACCAATAGCTACAGTTTTATGTTTGAAGGCGTTAAGATTATTCTAGTTCCAAAGAAGCGATAGCAGGGAGAGAGTAAGTCTGAGGAGATTGAAGAGCTAAAAAATTTGCTATCTTTGAAGGAGTTTGTTAAAGAAGTTGAAGAGGAGCCTGAAGTCTATTTGTTGATTGGACAAGAGAGTCATGAAGAGGTTGAGATTCCAAAAGGAGCGAAGCCAGTTTTGAAAGAATTTGAGGATGTATTTCCAGAAGAGTTGCCTAAGGAGTTACCACCACTGAGAGCCATTCAACATCAAATTGATCTTGTTCCGGGAGCAGTATTACCACATAGACCACATTATCGGATGAGTCCGAAGGAACACGAGGAGTTGCGAAGGCAGGTGGAAGAGTTGTTAGAGCAGGGACGTGTTCAGGAAAGTTTGAGTCCATGTGCAGTACCAGCTTTGTTGGTGCCGAAGAAGGATGGAACATGGAGAATGTGTACCGATAGTAGAGCTTTGAACAAGATTACTGTTCGCTACAGATTCCCAATGCCAAGGTTGGATGATTTGCTAGACCAGTTGAGTGGGGCTACTATCTTTTCAAAGATTGATTTGAAAAGCGGATATCATCAAATTCGGATTAGACCTGGAGACGAATGGAAGACAGCCTTCAAGACGAGAGAGGGGTTATACGAATGGTTGGTTATGCCATTTGGTTTATCAAATGCACCTAGTACATTCATGCGAGTGATGAATCAAATCTTCAGACCATTCATTGGGAAGTTCGTGGTGGTATATTTCGATGACATTATGATATATAGTGGAAGTACAGAGGAGCATGTAGAGCATTTGCGGAAGGTGTTAATTATTCTTCGTAAAGAACAGTTCTATGCCTCAACAAAGAAATGTGTGTTTATGACGAGGAGTGTTTTATTTCTGGGGTATGTTGTGTCCGGAGAAGGTATACAGGTGGACCAGAATAAAGTTGAAGCAGTCAGGAATTGGCCACAGCCAAAGACAATTACGGAAGTGAGAAGTTTTCATGGGCTAGCGTCATTCTACCAAAGATTCATTCCACACTTCAGTAGCATGATGGCTCCAGTTACTGATTGCATGAAAGGGAAATAGTTTGTATGGACAGAGGAAGCAGGGGTTGCTTTTGAGAAGATCAAGGAACTATTGACGGCAGCACCGATTCTTGTTTTACCAGATTTTCAGTTGTTGTTTGAATTGCATACTGATGCGTCGAAGGTAGGAATTGGTGGAGTCTTGAGTCAGAATGGGAAACCCATTGCTTATTTCAGTGAGAAGTTATCAGGAGCAAAGATGAGGTATAGCACGTACGATGTGGAGTTTTATGCAATTGTACAAGCTGTTAAGCATTGGAGACACTATTTGTTTCAGAAAGAGTTTGTTCTGTACACGGATCACGAAGCGTTGAAACATTTACAAGGACAAAACAAGATTTCAGCGAGACATACATCATGGATTTCCTATTTACAGCAGTTTTCTTTTGTCGTTAAGCACAAGTCAGGGGTGACGAACCGTGTTGCCGATGCTTTGAGTAGGAGGAGTCAATTATTGACAACTATGAAAATTGAGGTGACAGGATTTGAGTTATTGCCAGAGTTGTTTGAGGAGGATCCTTACTTTAAGAAAATTGTTGAGAAAGTCAAGGAGGGAAGTTCTGATGAATTTGTGTTGATTGATGGTTTCTTATTCAAAGGGAATCTATTGTGTGTACCGGATTGTAGCTTACGAATGAAGATAGTAAAGGAGCTTCATGAGGAAGGACATGTAGGACGTGATCGTACATTGCATTTGATTTCTCAATCTTACTTTTGGCCGTCAATGAGGAAAGAGGTTGAAAGGTTTGTGGAGAGATGTCATATTTGTCAGGTTTCGAAAGGAACCGCGACCAATGCTGGGTTATATATGCCGTTACATGTACCGACCAAACCTTGGGTTGATGTGAGCATGGACTTTGTGTTGCGATTGCCTAGAACTCAAAGGGGTAACGATTCAATTTATGTGGTGGTTGACAGATTTTAAAAAATGGCACATTTTATTGCTTGTAAGAAGACGGTAGATGCTGTTCGTGTTGCTTAGTTATTCTTTAAAGAAATCTATTGTTTACGTGGGTTGCCGGAGTCTATTGTTTCAGACAGGGATACCAGATTTTTGAGTCATTTTTGGCTTAGTTTGTGGAAGATGGTGGGAACGGAGTTGAACTTTAGCAGCGCTTATCATCTGCAAACAGATGGATAGACCGAAGTTGTTAACAGATTTTTAGGAAATTTGTTGCGATGTCTTGTGAAGGACAATCTGAAAAGTTGGGATCTGAAGTTATGCCAGGCAGAGTTTGCTCATAATCACGCAGTGAATCGTAGTACGGGATTCAGTCCATTTCAGATTGTATATTCAAATTTACCAAGGGGACCGTTGGACCTAACGGTAGTGCCACAACCGAAGGGGACGGTTAAACGAGCTGCTGATTTTGTTGAAAGCTTGACAGAATGTCATAGAATCGTTCAGGAACGATTGGAAAAGTCGAATGAGAAATATAAGAAAGTTGCAGATTTGAAACGAAGAAATGTTGAATTTAATGAAGGAGATATGGTATATGCTGTGTTAACGAAGGATCGTTTTGCAGTAGGCGCTTATAACAAATTGAAAGCCAGAAAAATTGGTCCTATAGAAATTGTGAAACGGATCAATGAAAATGCTTATAAGTTGAAGCTGCCAAAGGATGTGTACACTTCTGACGTGTTCAATGTTAAGCATCTTGTGCCATATTATGGAAATGAACAAGCTGAGGTAGAAGAATTTACAAATTCGAGGACGAATTTTTCTCAACCAGGGAAGGATGATGCAGCTCAGGACAGAGAAGAAAATACGCAATAGAAAATTCTTCAAGAGTTAAGTCGTACACGACTTAAGGAAGCAGTTATGAGTCGTCCACGACCTAACATGAGTCGTCCACGACCTAACAGGTCGAGTAAGGGGGAGCTACGACCTAACGAAGAAGTGGCACGAGATAACAAGCACTTAGGTCGCGTACGAGTTAACAAGAGCATAGAAGAGAAGCGGGTCAAAGCAGGAAGCAGTTTAAGCCGAAGGAAGGAGTTCACGACTCAAGATAGGTCGCGTACGACCTAACTTAGGTCGTAAGTCGCAAATGTTGTATTTCGTAATATAGCCCGTATGTTGTAACTGCTGGGTCGTGAGTCGTTTATTCTTTAAGTCGTATGACGTGATGTACTAGTGTTGTACTGTCTTAGGTCATGTAATAAATGAGTCGCGTGTGTTTTGAATCGTTCCATAGTTGAGTCGTAAGTCGTGTCCATAGCTGTATGTGTTGTGTTGATTGTTAAGTCGGTATGATGTTGGGTCGGCCGAAGGCTGTTGTGATGTAATGAGTTGAGTCGTGTACGTTGAGTCGTGGACGACCTATGATGGGTGTTAAGTCGGCAACGACTTAAGGGTCTGGGTCGAAAACACTATAAATAGGGTGTGAGTTGTACATTTTGGTGGGGTTGATTTTTGAATAAAATTCTTGTTTGATTGCTGTGTGCTTTCATCCTAAATTGGTAGTTGAGTGTAATCTCCTATCTCCACTTTTGGTTATTCGAGTGCGCTCGAATCAACGATTGTTGAAGCCGATTCGCGGAATCAAGTGCGCTTGATCAATGCTTGAAGAATTGAAGATCTTCTTTCACGGTATCGTGTGCGATCAACGTGTCGAAGATAGCTAGAATTCGGTATCTTTGTGATCAACGAATTTGAGCATTTCAGTATCTTCAATCCACCGATTGCTACATTTCATCGATTTCATTGTTTTCGTAATATCCGCTGCGTCATATATATATATATATATATATATATATATACATGTATGTATGTATGCATGTATGTATATGTATATATGAGTGTGTATGCGTGTGTGTGTATATTGAAATAGCGAGCAGATTCATCCTACTTGAGCTCCATATATTGAAATATTGAAACAATGTCTGCATTTTCATTCTGATTATACAATTTTTTTTATACCTTTAGGCGTATTCTGATGAACAACTCTAAGACAGTAATATATTAGTGCTCCAACAGTGACATATACAGGCGAATGAGGATCTAGTGACATAACTTCAACAACAGTAAGAACAATCTTGTCCATCACATGTTCAAATTGTGGCTCAAGCAATTGAGCACTCACAACATCATGCCCAATTTCTACTCCCCTCACAACATACAAGTCTGAACCGAAGCCCTATTGCACATTTAGTGAGTAAGAATCAAGTTAGGTGTTACGCCAAAATAATTGACGAGTGAAAATTTTATTACACACTTCTTTTTCCAACTCTATTTGAGTATCTAGATCGCCACAGAAACCTCCACATTCGCTTAATGGCGTTTCTACCAATAGGACATGGACAAGGTGATCAATAGTAGAAGAATCTGAAGATTTAGGCTGGAGCTGCCAAAGAAATTGCAAACCCAACAACGATGAGAATACATTGTCTGCAAGAATTAGCAAATAATGCACCTTTTTGGGAATGTAAACAAGGTTGGGTTCTAATAGATATTGCAAAGAAAAGCATAAAAGGACTGACCATCCGAAAATCAAAATTAAATACATATCAAACCCAAAAAATGAATTGCTTAACCCCATAAGTACCGTTTCAAGCTAAATTTGTACAAAGCTAGCCAATTAATCATCCTATGAGACCAACATTTCCTGTATGCTTCAAAAATTCAATTTGTACTCTTAGTTACACGTGTCCTTTTTATGCAGGAACCTTAAAAAAAATTGAAAAGATGACCAAGTTTGTAGGGTATTTCCAATCTCAAAAGGTATATTATTTACCAGTGTAAATAATGGATGGAAAAAGAAGTTGAACATTCAATTTTTTTACAAATATAATGGAACTAATTGAGCTGTGGACGATACTCTAGTTTTAAATTTACAGGGTCATGCGTACCCTTTTAGTCTAGCTTAATAACTAAGCTGCTTGCTTATATATTCTAATCTAGTTACATGTAACACAAACTTCTATGTTTTATATAATGATAAATTGTAACTTATTGACAATTATGAATCAAGCTTTTTAATCTCTTCAAAATCATGGACTAACATCTCGGTTCATATCTCGAGTCCTTAAGATCTTGAATGAAATGGGTGTTAAACAATTAAAATCATGTTTGAAATATTGTCTCACCCAAGTAAAAAAAAGTGGATCTCGGGTGAAATCTCTATGGAGATGAAGGAGATTTAAAAATCTGTTCTGAATACAATATTTAGAGGTCTAGCACAGCAAATGTGACACATTAACACATCAAAAGAGCTACTTAGGGAGCCGGTCTGAATTTAGTGACAGAGAGAATGGAGTGGCAAACTGTTATTAAAGAAGTATGTGTTTAGAATCCAGGGCATATGCTCTCTATCACCAAATTCAGATCGACTTCTTAAGGAGCTTTTTTGACAGTCGTGAGGTCTAGCATAGCAAACATGACGCATAACTCATCAAAAGAACTACTTAGGAAGTCGGTCTGAATTTAGTGGCAGAGAGAATGGAGTGGAAAACTATTATTAAAGAAGTATGTGTTTAGAATCCAGGGCACATTCTCTCTATCACCATATTCAGATCCACATCATAAGGAGCTTTTTTGATGGTCATGTATTAAGTTAGGTTTATTGTGCTAAAACTCTAAGAACTGTATACAAAAACTCGCCAACAAATTACCTTAAATATTATATCAAATGTATAAGCTTTATTCAAAATATTTAAGCTCTATTTCACATTGATGAGGGAAAACTAGTTTATGTTGCTTGTAACATGATTAATGTTGAACTTATGGACAATAAATGCTAACATTAATATATTGCACACCTCCATCATCAATGCACGAATTCTCAAATTAGCAAGCTCCACCAACTCAATCTTAACTACATGATGAAATATTTGAATCCGTGAAATATAGTCAGTAAAGACCTTACACCTGTAATTCCAGTCCGCCTATCAATAGCATAAAATGCAGGCTCCTTCCACGTTGAGCTAAAAGTAGCGGTCAATGTCAATCGTGCACTCATTGAGCACCCACTGCTGTCATTATACTTGGGTTTCACATCCAATATACCATGATGATCCCATGATCTACTAAATCAAAAATGGTACCATATGGTCAATTTAGAATGCATAAGGTTTCTTGTGAAAAAACAAAATTGATACATTGCACCGAACTAGTCTGACTTTGCAAAATTTGATCATAGCATCTTAAACACCCTCCATATATAGAAAAATTATCTCCTTTGTCAATAAGGAAAAGAAATAATGGAACAAAAAATACCAAAAAAGGTACAAGGGCTATTTGAATACCCTTAAATTTAGAAACTGTAAGACATTGAGCGTTCACTATGTACTAAAATATTGCTGAAGTTCAACAAATCAAGGAATTTTAAGGTAAATGCAACTTATATTGTGAGTGCTTTATGAACTCCGATTCCATCTTCATAAACCCCACTTACAAGAACATCAAATGAAATTTTGTATGGCTCTCTAAAACCAAATACACCCCGATGTAGATGAAAAATAGAAATATTAATTGATTGCTCTTCTCCTTTCTTACATTATGATTCTATCTTAACTAATTGATAAAATCTTTTCCAAATTCGATAATATATTAAAATCATAATATATTAAATTAAATTAAATCACAAACGTTAGAGTAGAAACATATGGAATCAATTATCATGCACAATAAGAATCATGTGGAAAGCATAATGTCAATGATGTTGCAAATCGAGTAACAAATACATGGTATCAATCGACAATTGTGTTGTAATATTAATATATTACAAAGTTTGCATGCTATATGTGAAATAATTTTTCATCGATTGTACATTTGATTTAATTTTTGGATTTATTTATCATTTAGTTTGATCAATTATTTATCTTTTAGGACTTGTCTGTATGATGTTGTCCTTCATAAAGACACATACAAATACAAATTATTGTCATTTTCTTCTTATTCCTATTCTTTCATGACTTAGGCATCATATAAGCAAAAGGTTGTCTAACTAAAAGAGAACCTAATCTAGAAATATCAAAAATAGCTTCTCTATGAAAATCTATGTATGTAACAAAATGGATTATTTGTATTCATAACAAATTATATAAACCATCTTATAGTGAAGTGAATCATCTTTGATGATATAGATTATAGATATCTTGCATGATTATATGCTGATTGATTAAGCTAGGAATGTTGAATGGTAACAAGAATGAAATTTGAACCTTATTACAACAGAGATAGAAGTTGCCATCCCTTTCCAGCATTGCACAACCCTTGAATCTCCATTATTGGAAACAGCAATTTCATCGGCATTAACTGCGACAACAGTAACTATTGACCAAACAAGGTCGCACTTCAGCGTTGGTAGCTCGCGGCTACATTTCACTTTCTGACCATCGACCGCCTGTCACATCACCATCTCCGCGTCCATTCTTCTGAAGCACCTCTCTAATATCTCTTCCAATTCCTATTTGAACTCGCGTCTACCATTTTGTCTACAACTATCTCGTGCATCCTCTCCTTACAAGATGTAGCCACCTAAAATTGATTTCGATTTAGGGGAAGGAAAATAATTAGATACCAAAATAGATTGAATACCTAAATCAGATTAGGGAAAGGAAAAGAATTGAATATCTAAATCGATCGATGGTGGTGTGTAACATATATTTTGATTCAATTTTCAATTGATTATCATTTTGATAAATAACAATTTGTTTTCGTGTGGTGGAATGATCTCTGGATAGTAGATGTTTTAGAGATTTTAGAAAAGGAGATAGAATTAGGAAAAATTTAGGTTTTTATTTTGTTATGGTGCTAACAAAAATAGAGAATGAAAATTAGACGGCATGATAGACAGGAATGAGAAAAAAAACCCGCCTAGAACGTCTCTAACACCAATGTCGCAATTATATCAGAGTCAAAGAAACTGCGGCATTTAGCATTCAAATGCTGCTATATAATGCAACTAAAAACAAGATTTCTTGTAGTGCATGTTTTCTCAATGTATTGAATAAGAAAATTTCATTGCGACACTTAACCACCGATAAACATTGGAAAGATAGGAAGTTAAGGAGGAAATTAGGATAAAATGCTTCAATCACAAAACTTATGGAGTGCCACCATTCACCTCGAAAAAAATAAGATGGATATGGATATGAAAAAAATTCTATGGGATAGAAGAAGAAGGTGATAGAATTTTCCACTTTATGTTTGTCATGCCAAAAAGAAAAAGGTAGAAGTGGTTAGGCGACATATGAAGGTCGCATGGGTACATCAGAAGTCCTATGATGATAGGCGAAATAAGGCATTGGAGTTTTCAGTTGGGAACATGTTATTCATCAAGGTTTCCCCTCTTAGGAAGGTTATGAGGTTTTGGTATATTTGGGAAGTTGGTGCCAAGGTTCATTGGGTCTTTCTGGATTCTAAAGATGGTGGGAAAACTTGCTTATAGGGTGGACCTTCCAAAAAAATAGCGGACGTCCACGATATTTTACATGTTTCACAGTTGAAGGAATGTCTGCATGACATTGCCAATGTAGTAGAGCCTGATCAGTTAAAAGATGTTGAGACAGAGTTGATAGCCTCTTCGGGCCATCGCATGCGTAATGGAGCATGGTATTAAAAAGCTTCGTAATAAAGAAATTAGATTGGTCCGAATATAATCAGGAGATAATCCAATGGAAGGCATATGGGAAACCGAAGAAAAGATGAAGGTTTTTCATCTCAAGCTTTTCTCTAGTAACTTTTTTCTCCAAAATTTAATATTTACTTGCTTCGTGGTTACTAGATTTGATGGTAGAAGATGGTTGCCACACTTTTTACTGTTATTTTTGCACTCATATTGAATTTCTTGTATATTTAGGATGCATGCATACATGCATATATGTCACGATCTTGCATTCACGCTAGGATTGAGCTCACCTGTAGTATGTTGTATACATAATCACACTGCATTTTTGGTTGAGTAGATGGTTGTGTAGATAACTTGGTTGCATAACATGGTTGTTGAGTGCACATTAACGCTATTTGCCCTTGGGGATTTTAAGGGTGAAATCTATCTTAACGGTGGGAAGTGTACCATCCTGTAAAAATTTAATGAGAAGTTAATTAATTAAAATAAGGCTAAAAATGGAAATTCTATAAATGTCAAAAGTTTGTCACGGAATTTGCATCACTACATCCATAGTGATTTTCTAGTCAATTTTCATATATAAAGTTTTGCAATCAAAGTTCAAACGGAAAATTTATCGACGTTTGAAATTTTCCAATTTAAATTAATTCAAATGAGTTTGAATTTGAATTTTAAAAATTGGATTTGAAAAGTTAACGTGGGAAACTTACGGGTTAACTAGGATTAAAGTTAACGTGTAGTTAATAGTATTAATTAAATAAGTAATAAAAATTTAATATACGTAGAAAATACATAGTCAAAGAATGGGACTGGTCGATTGCCCAAGGTCAGTGGTCGACCAGTGAAGGTGTAAAAAAATGACCGTTTTGAATTTCCTAAGTGGCCTAGATTTTATTATTTAAATCTGATGGTTCTGACTCCTTCTAATCTCTATAAATAGAGGCCTAACCCCCTTACTTTTATTTAAAAAATTTAAGAACGCTAGCGGAGCTCTACCGGATCTCTTCTTCTTTTGATTTCAGAATCAGTTAGGATTTCCAATTAAGAGGTTTAGATCTTCAATTATTTCAATTCTATTTCTATCCCTCTCTAGTTTATGATTTTAAATCTAATCTAACCTATATACAATGCTTGTTGTATATTCCAAAAGGAGAGGATCTTAGAGGGAAAATAGGAGCAGTGTGAATCAAATCCAATTTAAAAGTAGGCAATTATCTATGAGTGAAAATTTCTGTTATTTCCATTTTGGTAATTGTGTAGTATTTGTTTTGATATGATATATGCCTTGAGAAATTTTGATAAACGAAAACCCTTAGAGTTTCCCCAAGCAAATATCAATCTATGAATATGTTGGAATTTCAATTGTCGTGTATTAATATAGCAGAATCAGATCTGTTTTCTAAATTTAAGAAAAATATAATCTATTCCACTTCATCTCTTTTTATTTCTCTTATAATGTTAAAGGGTTCTAAAATAAATAAAGTTAGAAGTGGTACGCAAAATATGAATTTGACTGTTTGTAATTTGCTCTGCCTATTTTTGTAAATTTAATAAGTATGAATCTGTTCGCACCAAACGTTGGCACAAACACCCAATAGATTATATACAGAGAAATAAATGAAGAAATCAAAATTAAAATAGAGGAAACAAGCAAAAAACAATGACAAACAGATTTATAGTGGTTCGGCATAGAATGCCTACGTCCACTTTTATGATACAACTTTATTGATCACTTTAATTTCTGAGTACAAGAGGGATCATCACAATCCGTAATTACAATGGAGTACAAGAAAAATAACAGCGTAAAGATCCTCCAAATGAATAATGAACACTGTATTTATAAGGATATATGGCTGAATATCTTTCTGAAAATTCGCCGGCAGAATCTCCAGAGGTAGACGAGGTCACCCGAAAAATTTCGGGGCCCAACTCCCAATTTAGAGCAATCGGCCTTGAGCGGTTAAGATGTCCATGTAACAGCTTGTGATTTGTCTTTTGAGTTCTCCTCTATGCTACCTTCGTGTTTCCAATGTTGTTTGCATTGTTGTCTTCATGTTTTTAGAGATATCGTTCGATTCCCTTTAAATTGAATTGTTGATTCAAGCTGTTCATGGCCATAGTGATCTGATCCGATCCAATCCACTACTTAGCTGAAGTGATATGTACCGATCCCCAACCTAGCAAAGACACTAATCCATACTTAAAATGTTTCGTAGAGTCTATCTCTTGGTTTTGCTTGATTGTTACTTCATATCATTGTCTATGCTTAATCTCTTGACATTGTGGTCCCATCTCTGAACTGCTTTCCTTGTCCATCACCGAGTCTAACTTATCCAGTCAGTCCGGATATAGTCAGATCAAAAAGCCGGATAACACTTGCCCCTCAAAGTACGTCTTGTTTCAAACATGATGTGCTTTGAATCATAACAAGTTAGAGTCGTCGTGAAGGGTTCCATTCAGTTTCTCGAACAATCGTTACCATTTCATTAAATTATCTTTTCAAAGAGTGTATCTCTCTCTATTCGGTGTGATGCTTGGTCGATGCCTCAAAGTATAAATATTAGGCTGTAACTTGTCGATAACATTCCATGCTCGATTCCATTAAGCTAATCAGTCGAGCTAGTAGGCCTCGGTTATCTAAACTTGTTCTCACTCTGAGAATTTCAGGTGAGAACTCAGTTCCTACCGATTCAAGAAATTGAATGTTGGGTATGAACATGTGCATGTTCGTTCATGTATACACTTCTTTCGTTGGCTCCCGATCATGTTTACACGTTCATGGGTCATTGCCGGTATCTTTTAGTTGTAGTACAAGCGCATCCCCTAGGTAGGGGATCAGATCCAATCCCTTCACTTATATAAACTTAGCTGATTTTAGGCTTGTGGGATCGGCCCGCATGCGATTTATAAGCTAGTCACTTAGCTTATTCTCTTCACTTATTTAATTTGCTTTCATAACTGAACTGATCCTAATCATTTTTTCTCCTCCCTCCTTAACAAGTCTTTGAAATTTACCGTCGCTAATCATAAATCTCCGCTAATCCAAACTTCCAGTCTCCCTGAATCATTCACCATCACCATTAGTTAGCCCTACGCCTTTGCTATTCCAACCCCAGCACCTAACTTTGCAACTCAAATCAACCTTATTCTCCCTCTACCCTTGCAACTGAATTTGACCGTTCAATTACGTAGTTAGATTTCGATTTAAGATGCATACGATTGTGTAACAAGATGATTGAGATTCATCTTGGTTGTTTGTCGGCAAAGAAGGATCAATGTGGGTTTCGGAGAAGAAGTGAAGTGATGAAGAGGGAAATGTGATCGCTGTGGACACGTAGGAGGAGTGGCTGTGGATATGAGGTGTAGGGATCGATGGTTTACTGGAATAGAGATGAGATGGATTGGTTAAGTCTAGGTGGTCGGTTGCAGGCATGCGATCTTCTGTGATATGAAGTAGAACAAAGTGTTGGAAGGTGTTTGGTGATGAAGTAATTGGTTGTGATTTGGGAAGAGGGATTATTCATTGCATGAAGGATTCGAAAATATATAAGGCCAAACAGCCTATGTGAGGGATCAGGTGCGATCCCCTCGTATGAGGGGACTTAGTCATTTTTCAGTCTCGTTTGTGCATACTCATTTTTGGATGACCATATGGACTTGCATGCATGACTGAACCTGAACCCTTCCATAGGAGCATGAATATGTGAACAATATTGGATATGAACATTTGCTTGTCCAAAGTTGGACTTGAACTTGAACACTTGAACTTCGCAATGCGACTCGAACATGATTTTAGTATTTTGACTTAAATACCAATGCATATGACTTAGAGTTTGATTGGACATATTTGATTGAATACATGAACTCCAGACTTGAACTCTAGCTTGAATAAGCATGACATGTGGACTTAAATGCAAATATTATACTCCAATATGCTGATAACTGATATCGAAGCTTAGATAAAATCCACAACCGTCGACATGAAAGCCGGTTGGGACGGTCAGCGATGACTGTCACTCTGGTCGAATCCCAAAGTCTCATCATGGTCATTCTTTTAATTCTGAATTGTTTAATACTGTAAAGCACAACACTGCACCACACCGCACTAGTTTACATTTTACACAGGGGAAATTAATTTCTTTTTCTGATAATGATTATCTACTAAGTTTGATAGCCATGGGTTCCAAACATTTGGAGCATTTAGCTACTATGGGCATTGTACAACCCACTTCACACGACAATTCTAATGCTGATTCTAGCTCCGCAACAATATCCACTCGAAACTCTTTAGGCCATCAATGGCCCGAAAGTTATCAACAGGTGCTAGAAATTCCTTCGAACTTAGAAGTAGAAATCGAGCCAGCTCTTGACACTTTAGAAGATGCCATATTTTTAAATGATTCAGAGGATTTATTGGCTCCAAGGATCGATGAGGCCTCACTTTGTAGACTGTGCATTTAACACGATATTCCATTCGAGGATGTGCGAGTCCCGTCTCATAATGATAGGGCTTACTTTCCCCTGGAAGAATATACTACATGCAATAAGTTTATGTGCTAGGCTGGATGTGTTGTGCCTTTCAATTCATTCATTCATAAAATGTTACATTGTCTGAGATTGGTGTCGGCTCAACTGCATCCAAACAGCTACGCGTTTCTACACTGCACGTATACAATATTTCTCGAATTCCTATGTCGTGAGTCAACTCCAGAAGACATCAGATTCATTTACAATCTCAAGTGACAAAAGGGAATCCTCTCGTACACATTCCTTGAGTTAGTCACTAACTGTCAGGTCGTAACTGGCGCTTGAACAAACTAAGCGCTTTTAAGAATGAATGGTTCTATGTGCGCTGCCCACCTTGCAGGACGGTGGTTGGAAGGATGTAAGTGTCATTTCAAAGTTAATTTGAAGTGCTTTTATTCAATTCATATCCTGGATTAAGTAGTTTTTTTATTGGAAAATGCAGGTAGCCATTGACGTCCCATCGACGATATGTACTCGGAGGCAGTTTCGGTGATAAAAATATACCGATGGAGGATAGGGACTTCAGATGTCTTCTTATCGATGAGCGCCTTTTTTTCTTCGGGTTACTAAAAGAGGGTTGCAGTACCGGGTTACCAAGGAACACTACGGGTGAGGTATTAGAAAGAAAAGGCATCATGGGCAAGGAGGTGATGAAGTTGATCCTATCGTGCCCAAGTTGAAGTGGCCATGATATCGCCGAGGAAGGAGAGCCGAGGAGCGATGCCAATGACCCCGGTCATGATGATGTGGGCTCAAGTCATGAGCCTGTGGTCGGATCCTCCCAAGACCTATAGCTCTCTACCTCAGAGAAGAGAAGAAGAAAAAGGCTTGTTTATAAGCTTCGCAGAGGGCAAGTCTCCAACAAATACAAGTCAGCCTCTGCTGCTACAGATCAACCTAGCTCTCTGCCTCTAGAAATCTATTTGGGGGGTTGTCAGACATCCTAATTCTAGATGATGTTGGGAACTATGATTTCACCAATTTAAGCCTCTGGGTTCGAATCTCCTTTTTGATTCGACGTCGACGTTCATCCAAATAGCATGGGAGAGATTACTTAAGCTAGCAATGCTCCAGTGACTGGTCCGTCGAGAAGACACTAAGACACTCATGATCATGTGTACTTTACAATATGACATTCGTCTATCTTTAATTCCAGTGATTCTTATAGACATTCATTTTGTTTATAGGTTCAATAGGGCGTCCTTGAAACTATGATCGCTTGAAGTGATCAGCATACTCCTAGCCATCTTATTTTGGGCCCAATCAAGATCCAGACCCTGGTCAAGATAGAAAAGGCCATGAAGGAAGAGAAGGCCGAGACCAAAGCCACTAATCCAAGGACTCATTCTCTAGGCATAAGTCAAAATGCCAGTCTTCTAACCATAAAGGTGCCAGTCAATACCTTAATATATATGTGTATGTATGTGTGTGTGTACATATATATATATATATATATATATATATATATCTGTGTGTGTGTGTGTGTGTATGGCAGTAGCAAGTCTTGCCTCGTGCTCCCATTTCGGCTATTGCTCCTAAGTAGGATTTGAGTTCTTCCGGTGCCAGTCGATCTTCGAAACACCGGTATGTGATGTGCATATAAATGTGCATATTTTTACCACCATATTTATTCTGTTTAAATTAAATAAATGATCATATTGGGTATTTTAACTTGTTTTAACCAAAATTCATATTAATTCCAAATTACCACATATTCATCTTCATCCAAGGGAAAAACGGTCATTTGTGTGCATATATTTCTTTGAGAAAAAATTAATTGGAAATTTTTATATATTTTTGTAGGAGTTTGGTCTCAAATAGAAGTGGTTTCATGAAGGAATATGCATGCACAAAGAAGAAACAAAAGAATGAAGATGTAAATAATTCAAAGCGAAGAACATGGAGGACCCCACCTACCAACCACCTTAATGTACAAATTAAAGGCTAATGCACATGCTTATGGAATTAACGGCTTCATGTACACTTAAATGGAGATTATGACATGCTAATGATAACTTGGCCATCACACTTCCTCCAAGGGCATTTTGGGTACTCCCCTATGCATTAGGGTTTCTAACTTGTATAAATACCCCTTATGTTTCATGTAGCCCTCTTCCTCTTAGTTAGTTAGTTTTAGTTTAGAAAATAAATCAAATCTCTATTTCTTTCCATGGCTACTTAGCCATTTCTTCTCTTATGTAATTCTTTTTTTTATGCAATGTTAATTACTGTTTCTTTTTAATTACATGTTGATTTCCTTTTATGCAAGTAGTGTAGATTTTCCTTTATGCAATTAGAATAGTTTTCCATTTCACTTTGCTCTCTTTTCCTTTTCTTTTTCTCTCATGTTGCAAGCTACATTTGTTCATATGATAACAAATATGAGAGGCTAAACCCCTTCAATTTAGGGGTAATGAAGCTCTCTAATTATGTAGCTTCAACTATTTGTTAATTCATGCTCTCTTTTTGTGCTTAATGATGATCAATGAAGTAGTTTAATTGTTGTTTTTGCTTTGAATTTGATAGCCTATATTGTTGACACCAAGGCTATGCTTAAACAATCACTAACATTAATTGCCTCTTCATCAAAATATGATTATGGCAAAAGAAAGTGATTTGAAATTAAAATTTGATGGTCTATGTTTCTAATCAATAGTTAATAGGCCATACTTAAAATAGATTTCATTTTCATTGTCATTTTTCATGAGAGTTAAAAGTTGTTTAAGGGGTGTGTTATAGTTTGATGGCTTATGTTGAGCTAATTAATAGTTCAAATAGGTCATACTTATGATAAACACATCAATTAAACTAACTAATGACCATAAAAGAGAGATCATGATTTCATATATGTTGAACTACATGATCAAGAGAGTGGATTTATTCTCTAAATTGTCATTTATCTCTTATATTTGCATCTCTTTTCTTTTAGTAGTTAGCTAATTTTCTAATTTTCTAGCTTAACATTCTCTTCAACTTTGGTTTAATTTGATTGAATAGAATTTTAAAATCATCAATTCCTTGCAGATCGACCCGTATTCGCTACGTGCTACATTCGTACACCGTGCGCTTGCGGTTATTTTTAATTTAAATTCGTTCGACGGTTTTCTAAACCGATAGAACTTCCGTCGACGAACAAGTTTTTGGCGCCGCTGCCGGGGAATTTGTTTTGATTTTAATTTTCTGTTCTTAGAATTATTTTTGGTTTGATTTTATTTTGTGTGTTTAAAAAAAATAGTGTGTTTGTTTGTGCGATTTTTGCGTGCGTTGTGTTGTGTGCTTGACTTTCTTGTTTTCTTTTCATTTGCATATTAAAAAATACAAATCACAAAAAAAACTGTTCATTGCATTTCTGTTTCCTGCTACAATTTTCAAAACAACTTCTGTTTTCTGTTACAAATTCTGTTTTTATTTCCTCTCTGTTTTCATTTCTGTTCACTGTTGCTTCCTGCATTCATCACTTCTTCAAACCAACCTTATCTACCTCAACCATCACATCACTGATTCCTACACCCACCAGTCTATAGAGGTGTATTTTGCACTTCATTAACCACCCTGTTCATTCATACCACAACCAACATCTGCTAACAGTTCATCTCCCTCTGCCTACTATAGTGCACTGTGCACAAACATTGCACACACCAAACCATTTCATCCCACTCCATACATACAAAACTAACCAGCACATTCATACATCGCCCTGCCTATCCACTACCACCCCTGACCACAATCATCACACCTAACCACCCATTAGCTCGCCATACAATTCATTCACCATATCTCACAAACTTCACCATCCAACAACAGCCACTTCACTCCATTACCCGGACATTACCTTCCAAATCCATTCTCACTTCCACTTTGAGCATTACCCTCTTGCACCAGCAACAACAAAACAATCTCCTTCAACATATCATCGAAAAGCAACAATAGACAACTGCAACAGTCGACGAAATATTAACCATTCACCCTCAGCAACTCCCTCACCATCATATTACAGATTGTATCCCAAACCAACCTGTTGCATTACACGTCTGCCATCATCCCACATCATACTACAAGCATCAAAACTTCCCACTACTGACAACCATACACCTCCTCCAAGTCCACCTCCGACCATTACACAACAGCCTTTGCCAATAACCCCCATCCACCTCACTGTACACATCCTTAACTGCCACAGAGCAAACATACTTCATCAACCCCACTAGTGCAACTGCCTCTGACACCAATCACCAGAAACCCAAACCAACCAACTGCCTCCACCCTCCAGTCAACTCACATCAACAACCTCCTCATAAACCACAGCACTTATGCAATCACCTCTGGCCCTCCTCCGCACTTCATAACCAATAGCCAATACTCAACTATCAAAGAAACCCTAGTGCCATTCATATCAAAGAAACTGCTGCCAACCCATCAAGTACTCAACTAGCTTCAACACATTACAGACCAGCAACAACCATTACCAATCACACTGTAAAATTTCAACTTGAAACTCCATTTTCCGACAACTGCTAACAACTCAACACTCCACATATCAAACTGCAGCAGCCTCGCCATTCATTCCCGTAGCAAATCTTCCCAAATAACAAACTGCAGTCAAACCCAAAAATCACGAAATCATGATAATCAAAGAAATTACCAGACCAGAAGCAGCTTACAAACCAATCGATTCACCCCTAATTCACGACTACCATTACTTCAACTCAATAGCTGCTACAAAACTCCATTCAACACCATCACCACTTCACAACTACATCGAGCAAACACTCCACTGTAGTACACCATCATTTCCTACCCATAACTGACCTGTCACTGCCTCCAATCCAATTGACTGAGCCTCCCATAACATCCACGAACTCCGCTTCCATCCCCTCAACCTCTACAATCGCCTCTCGAACCAAACCACTACGCCATCCCCAATTCGACCACACGACACTGCTCCCATCCATCCCTGCATTTCTGACTACGCTCGATTGCCTCGCCGAAGACCGCGACTTCCAGTAGTCGCCTCCAATTCAATAATCCCCGAAGCATCATCGAGAATCCCCTTCGCAGCCTCGCAATCGAACATTTGACCTCCATTCCAAAATCGCAAAACAACCGAGATTTCATCTTCATCTCTAGTTGCGGAATTGTAGTTGTTTGAATCTTGAATTTCGAATTGTGAATTGCGTTTTCGATTTGGGAAATTGAGCGTTTTGGATAAAAAATTCTGTGAATTGTGGCATGTTTGTTCGAATAAAATAAAAAGTTGAGAAGTGAGATAGGCAGGTATAACTAGTATTGGGCAGGGCTGTTTAAGGAGTTAATTTTTTTATTTATTTTGTTTTAGTGTTATGTTCTTCAAAAAAAAAAATTTGTTTTGTTTTGGTTTGAAGTGATTTTAGTTCCATCCTAACCTTTAAAAAAAAATTGTTTTATCAAAAAAAAAACAGAACAAATAAGTTAAGTGTTTAGAAATCTTTTATTTTGATTTCTTTCTTTTGATTTTAATTATTTTTATTTTCCGTTGTTTGGTTTCTCTCTCTTTAACAAAAATTGTATATATTTCTTGTTTTGATCTTCAGGTTGTCAAAGCAGAAAATAAGGAGGAGTTGCTTACTTCGCTAGCCAAAATAAATTGCTCTACTTGCTAGCTCAAAAAAAAATTCTGCTTTCATTTCTAGTTTTATTTGAATTGCATTGTTGGTTGCTTGCATTTACATTTAAAAAAAATTCATAGTAGTTGCATTGTTAATACACGTTTAATTTTTGCTTTGCATTTCATCCTAGAATTATTAATTATGTTAGAAATCAACAACACTTAATTGTATATTTACAAGTTGTCTTCTTTGAACAATTTATTTCTTGGTGTCTAGGCTACGGCAGAGTAATAACCATTTATAAATATTAAGGTGATTCATAAATATTATAGTGGTTGTTCCTCTGAAGGTACTTAAACCTTCGGCTGCATTGCTACGGTGATTCGTGGTGCATGGATAATCCCTGTCCGTTACCTGGCTGAGAATTATTTTGTTTATCTAAGACAATGTATGAGTATACAATTTTGGGTTAACTTAGGATAAATCATTTGTAATTAACCCTTGCATTCATTTATTTGCATTAGTTCATGCATATTTATATAAAAAAAAAAATTCAAAATCCAAAACTAAAAAAAATTGTAAATATTCCTTTTCCTTTGAAATTTTTAAATCATTTTTCTTAAAATTTCAAAAATCGAAAAAATATTTTAGAAAACCCAAAAATTCAAAAAAAAATTAATTATTTTTTTTGTTTAAAAATCAAAATTCAAAAAAAAAATCTTTTCAAAAAAAAAATAAAAAAATTCGAAAAATAAAAAAGAAAACAAAAATCAATTTTCCTTTTGAAAAATAAATTTTATTTGTAAATATTTTTCCTTTATAAAAAAAAAACCAAAAACATTCTTGAAAATGTTTGAGTTTCCCCACTTACGTGAATTTTACGATAGTTGTGAAAATCAATATAATCCATATAATTTCACTCCAAATTCGTATGGATATTTTAACACCAACTATTGTTTAAACGATTCAAATTTCGAATAAAAAAGTTTTCAAAACGATGATCGACCCTCAAATCTCGAAAATAGCATTTCATCTTTACTTGGACTCTCTACACAACAAAATCAAAGTGTAAACGATTTGTGTAACTCATATTTGTGCAATAGTTCAAGTCAAAAAAATCAAAATTTGAATTCACTTCAAAATTCAATTGATTTCGAGTGTAACCCATTCCAATTCAATTTTGAGCTTCAAAATGAATTTCAAAATCAAGACGAAAATGTGAACAGATTTTCAAATAATTTTGGCAATGGAAATAGTTTCAATAACGATATGATTGAAACCTTTGGTTGTCAACAAATTCAAAATGAAAATTTTCAAATTAATAATCATGAATTTGATTTTGTTGACCAAATGGAAAAAGATAACGGGGATTTATTACTTAAAAAATACAAAAAATTTCGTGAAAATCATGATCAAATCTCAACTTGCGAAAAATCAAATAATAATCTACCGTTTATCGAAATTGACAATTTTTGTTCTCAACAAATCCAAATTGAAAATTCTCAAGTTAACTATAAATTGGATTTTGTTGAGCAAATGAATGAAGTTTATGATGATCACACGGATTTGTTGTTTGAAACATACATGAAACAACGTGAAAAACAAAATCAAATTTCAACGTGTGACGAGTCAAGTGATATATCATCTTTTACCCAAATCGATGATTTTCAAACAACAACTTTTGAAACTGAAAATGACGATCATAACAAAGTTGTTGAAAAGATGGTAATTGTGTTGGATTTCAATTCTTTTGAAGGTGAGAAACTCGATTTAAATTTCGATCTTCCTTTTTCTGAAAATTTGAATACAACAACTTTGGATTTTGAAATGGATATATGCGATGAAGTTGTTGGTAATCCAATGAAGGAAGATGAATTTAACAAACACGAGTTTTATGGACTTCTCGAAAATGAGTCACTAAATTCTGACGGGGAAGATTTCGATCATCATTTTGACTTTGAAATCAATAATTTGGAAGAAGTTTTCAGTGACAAACTTGAATTTCAATTTGGTGAAAATAAATGTGAATTTCAATCAATTGTTTTATCAACGCCAAAAATCATTGAAAACAAAACAACTCGTTCAATTTTTAATAAAACAAAATTCGTTTTTCCAAATCGACAATCAACTTCAAAATCTTTTACGATTTGGTTTTTCGTGCTTAAGCCGTGTCTCACACATTTGACGAGACAAATGAATTGGTCTTTGGAAGACCGTTTCATTTACTTTTTGACTATATACTTTCTCATCTCTTGTAAATAATAATCTTTCATGTAAATATAGGATTTTTATTTTATTTTTCTCCTTCCATTTGGGTTGACTGTGGGGACACAGTCAAAATCAAGTATGGGGGGAGACTCATCTTCATTTTTTTTCATGGTTTATTTTTGCTTTAAAATCAAAAAAAAAATCCCAAAAACAAATTTTCTTTTGATTTATTTTTAAAAGAAACACTATAAGATAAATATATGGCTTTGGTTTATTAAATTGAAATTTTTGAGAATTTAGTGGTCTTAACAAAAATAAAAATGAAGTTTGATTACAAATAATAATGGTTTAACTAGTATATAGGAAGATTCATATGTGTTAATTATGAAGTACATCCTAATTGAAAATCTTTGTTTTAAAAGTGGTTGATTTAAAGTAAAGGATATAGCATTTTTTTGTCTTCTAAGTTAAATGGTGCTAAGATGATTTTGCAAAACTCCCTCTCAAAAAAATATGAAAATAAAAAATAATAACATTCAAGTATTCACTCTCATTTAAAAGTCCTCACGGTTATGCATGGGTGATTAATTGGAATTTTTGATTATGTGATTTCATACTCATTTAAAAGTCCTCATGGTTATGATGTATGGAACACATGTAAAAAAAAAGACTTAATAAAAACCACCTACGGTCGATAGTGTATGCATGAAAGTGTGTGCACTCGCCATGCTCTGTACTCCCCTCACATAAGCCCGAAAGGCAGTGCATGGGTGGTATATCTGGCCTCAGTTTATCTGAGCTAGGTGTGTAATTTTTCTTGCAAATAATGAGAGAGCAAGCAATTGAAATCCTAGCACTATTTTTACTTATTTGATTTGATTTGTTATTGAAAAGAAATGAAAATACCACTTTGATAATCTTTGATAATCAACTAAGGATCCTTTTCATAATTACACTTTGTTATCAACCGAAAAAACGAGTTAAACTATAGTCTATTTGTTATGACAACTTTGTTTTTATTGAAAATTTTGACGAGTAAATGACTAAAATTTTTTAAGATAATGACCAAAACCTATATTTAACTTGTTCGCGTCAATTTAAAAATAAATCCTTTATTTGTAAATATTTTCAAAACTCTCATTCATCACTTTGTAAATAAATCTTGCATTTTGTAAATATTTTCATCCTGCACTTGGATTTTGTGGGTAGTATCCACTGAAAACACTCACGAAACAACACTCGTGCTACTGGGGACACCTAGAGGTTTAACGGCTTGTTGCATACGCTCAATGCAATCGTGCTCCCTACGAAAACGGATTTACCTTAGTTTTTTTCTTTATTCGAGGACGAATAAAAAGATAAGTGTGGGGGTATTTGATGTGCATGTAAATGTGTATATTTTTACCACCATATTTATTCTATTTAAATAAAATAAATGATCGCATTGGGTATTTTAACTTGTTTTAACCAAAATTCATATTAATTCCAAATTAACACGTATTCATCTTCATCCAAGGGCAAAACGGTCATTTGTGTGCATATATTTCTTTGAGAAAAAATTAATAGGAAATTTATATATATTTTTGTAGGAATTTGGTCTCAAATAGAAGCGGTTTCATGAAGGAATATGCATGCACAAAGATGAAACAAAAGAATGAAGATGTAAATAATTCAAAGTGAAGAACATGGAGGACCCCACCTACCAACCACCTTAATGTATAAATTAAAGGTCAATGCACATGCTTATGGAATTAATGGCTTCATGTATACTTAAATGGAGATTATGACATGCTAATGATAACTTGGCCACCACATTTCCTCCAAGGGCGTTTTGGGTACTCCCCAAAAATATGCATTAGAGTTTCTAACTTGTATAAATACCCCTTATGTTTCATGTAGCCCTCTTCCACTTAGTTAGTTAGTTTTAGTTTAGAAAATAAATCAAATCTCTATTTCTTTCCATGGCTACTTAGCCATTTCTTCTCTTATGTAATTCTTTTTTTATGCAATGTTAATTATTGTTTCTTTTTAATTACATGTTGATTTCCTTTTATGCAAGTAGTGTAGTTTTTCCTTTATGCAATTAGAATAGTTTTCCATTTCACTTTGCTCTCTTTTCCTTTTCTTTTTCTCTCATGTTGCAAGCTACATTTGTTCATATGATAACAAATATGAGAGGCTAAACCCCTTCAATTTAGGGGTAATGAAGCTCTCTAATTATGTAGCTTCAACTATTTGTTAATTCACGCTCTCTTTTTGTGCTTAATGATGATCAATGAAGTGGTTTAATTGTTGTTTTTTCTTTGAATTTGATAGCCTATATTGTTGACCCCAAATAGGCTATGCTTAAACAATCACTAACATTAATTGCCTCTTCATCAAAATATGATTATGACAAAAGAAAGTGATTTGAAATTAATTGATGGTCTATGTTTCTAATCAATAGTTAATAGGTCATACTTAAAATAGATTTCATTTTCATTTTCATTGTCATTTTTCATGAGAGTTAAAAGTTGTTTAAGGGGTGTGTTATAGTTTGATGGCTTATGTTGAGCTAATTAATAGTAAAAATAGGTCATACTTATGATAAACACATCAATTAAACTAACTAATGACCATAAAAGAGAGATCATGATTTCATATATGTTGAACTACATGATCAAGAGAGTGGATTTATTCTCTAAATTGTCATTTAACTCCTATATTTGCATCTCTTTTCTTTTATTTAGTTAGCTAATTTTCTATTTTTCTAGCTTAACATTCTCTTCAACTTTGGTTTAATTTGATTGAATAGAATTTTAAATCATCAATTCCCTGCGGATCGACCCGTATTCGCTACGTGCTACACTCGTACACCGTGCGCTTGCAGTTATTTTTAATTTAAATTCGTTCGATGGTTTTCTAAACCGATAGAACTTCCGTCGACGAACTATGGCGTAGTAGGTCTTAATGCATCGTCCCACGAGAATGAGAAGTGCCCCCTTGTAGCTCCAACTGTTCTTGATGCCACTGCTGCAAAAAAGATGGCTGAGCTTATAGCCACTTTTTCTAAGTTATGTTTTGACGATTTCATATTCTTTCCTCCTATGCATCCAATTCCCGAAGAGGCCAAGAACACAGTGCTCCCTTATGCTAATGACATCTATATCCACCATAGTACAATTCTTTGTGTGGCTGAGAGAATTTCTAAGGTATCGATGGAAAGGAAACACGAAATTGATCGCTTAACTCTTGAGGCGATCAAAAACAAAGACATCAATAAGCATTTGGATGATGAGGTCAAGTAGTTCGGTAAAAAGCTGGTGATGCTGAGAAAATAGCCATTAAGTCTTCTAAAGCCATGGAACGTTTGATGAAAGTGCATCAAGTTGAGCTGGACATTGCTGTTCATCGTAGTAGCACTCTAGCCCTTGAGAAGGATGTCTTGTAGAAGGAGAAGAATGTGTTGAAAAAGGACAATAATGCTTTAGCCCTTCGTACTAAAAAACTTAAGGAGGAGTTTGAGAAGGAAAAGCAAGAGAAACTTGAGGCTCAGCTGGAGTCTCAACGTTATTGTGAGGAGACCGTTGAGTCTTGCATAACTAAAATAGAGGCTAATAGAAAATCTACGCAGATAGAGGCCCTCAAGGAAGAGGCTAGGGAGAATGGTCGGATATAAATAAAGGATAGGTTCGATCTGATGCTGATATATTACAACCTATGTGTCCTCATGAATCGCAACCTCCGCTTCCTTGGAGAATGGTATCCCGAATTGCTTGTCGAATCCTAGGACCATATTGTAGATCTGAAGAAGAAAATGCTATAGTGGATGAAGAGAAGTTCATATGAAATCTTGCACGATGAAGAGCCCGATCAATTCACGGCTGCTTAACTTAGTTGACGCAGTGATATAGATACCACCAGAAAGGGGAATGATGGCGGTGAAGCTTCCAGATCTGGTCCTCAAGACCCTCCTCTAAATCAAGCAACTAATATTTCAAATTTGTATGTCCCTGGAAAGGGCATATGCTATAATCCAGATCAACCAGGGATGCGTGTTATCCCATTTTTGGTCAAAACTGGAATATCATTGTTGTGTGCGTTTCCACCACGACCGAAACAAGAAGAAGCAGCCAGCAAGCGTATATAAGTCTGGGGTTTCACTCATGACTCAAGTATAAAAGTCCATTCGGTATCAAAGGTTTAAAGTTTCATTCGGCAATGTAGAGCGAAGTCTCATCGGCATTCAAGATGCCTTGGTTCATCCGGCATTCCCAATACAAGAGCTCATTCGGCACTCCCAAATATAGAAGCATTCGGCATTCCCAACTCATCACCAACCACACTTCCATGTACTACCGAACGAGCTCCACCGAATCACCTCCACCGGACCAAGCTCCACCGGTCCAAACCCACACCGAACCAACCCACACCGAACCAGACTCCACTCAACCTACCACCGGACCAACACTCCACTCAACCTACCACCGGACCAACACTCCACTCAACCTACCACCGGGCCAACCTACCACCGGTCCAACCATCCCAGCTACGACCGAACCAAGCTCCGCAGAACCAGATGTGCCAGGCTAGATTGCTTCAGCCCAGGCCCACCAGCAGCTATATACATCCAGGACGCCTGCCCCCAGCCTCACTCTATAAATAGAGGGGCAGGGGTACAACAATGGGGGATAAGTTTGAGAGCTCAAGCCTGGAAGGAACTTTCAAACAACTTTGATATACTTGGACTACAAGCTTTGTACTTGTAATCTGGATAGAAAAGGAGAATAACATATAAAGTGGACGTAGGCACATTCTGGCTGAACCACTATAAATCTGTGTGTCTTTTACAGTTTAGTCCCTGCTTTTTACGTATTTGCATAAACCATCCAAATCACTGCGAATAACATAAAATCAACTAAATCATACGACTTGGAGTTGTTTGCCCATTTTTGTGAAGCATTCTTGGGTTATTTGCTGAGATCTGTGATTTGTGTTTGAATATTGCTGGTTGTATTCATACACTGGTGCTTTCACGGTATTCGGGGTTTGTGGCCATTTTTTGCGCAAACATTTTGGTGCTTTCACTGAGAAGAACTAGCGCCCGCTATATCGGATAGAAGTTTAGATTTGGGAGACAATGGCTAGGCTAAATAGTAGAAGGCAAAGGGCTGAGAGAAGCCAACCGGAAGGAAGTCAACAAGCATCCTCCGGAGCTGAGGAAGGACCGGCTTCGATCTACATAACCCGGGACGAAATGGAAGCCGTAACAAATTCACAGCAAGAGAGGTTGTTGAAGAGTCAACAGGAGATGATGGAGACTTTCTTGGAGCAAATGAGAGCTGCAGGGACCCAGAACTTAGGAACAACTACAGCGGCGGTGGATGCAGGACAAGGAGCTAGGGTTATGGAACCCAATGGAGGACAGGATGCAGAGCCAGAGGGCAATCGACAAGGGCTTGGGGGCGGGCCCGCAAGATCCAACACAGGAGGACCTTTGGAAGGAGTTCAACAGGCTAGAACCGACGTTGCTGCTAGCGAGCCACATGAAGAGTATGTACCGGAATTCCCTTGGGGGCAACCCCTGACAAACAACACTGGATTGGTAGATATAATCAGGAAGACTGTGCGAGGTGGTTTGACCAGCGGAGACTTGGAAGGGGTAAACAGGAGTCCGTTCGCTCGGGAAATAAGGATGGCTCAAAATCCACCTAAGTTCAAGCTACCTAGCGTGGAGGTATACGATGGCAAGGCAGACCCTACGGATCACTTGATGAGGTACACCAGACATATGGAGGTGCTGGGGGCATCGGAGGAAGTGATGACTCGATGCTTCCCTTTGTACTTAACGGACTTAGCTGCGATGTGGTTTAGGCAGCTGGGAGAAGGATCTATCAGGACTTGGAGGGAATTGGTGGAAAGGTTTTTGGGACAGTTTCGAGTTCATGTCAAGAGACCGAAGAACGTGATGACATTAACATCGGTAAAGCAAAGGATCAATGAATCGCTTAGAACCTTTCTAACTCGATTCAGTGCCGCAGTTGCTTCGGTGGATCGGCTCGATCCATCGATGGTTTTAATGGAAGCAGTATTAGGAGTCAGGGAGAACTCAGATTTCAAGGTATCTCTGATACGAGATCCCCCATGGGATCTCGACGAATTCTTTCACAAGGCAGAAAGGTTCCTTCAGCAAGAAGATGCGAGTATGGATTTAACGTTAAAAAAGGTTAATGCAATTGAGGTTGGAGGACCATCCAGCAAAGGTTTGGATAAAGACAAAGGAAAAAGGAAGTTGGACGATGATTCAAGAAATGCTAGGAAGCAATGGAAGGATCCAAAGTTTCCCACATACACAGGATTGAACGTGACGCTGGAGCGGATATAACTGGATACTCGGAATTGCCTTCCCTACCGGAGGCCGGCTAGGAGAGAACCAACGGAACGGGAAAGAACATCAGGAAGGCACTGTCTCTTCCATGATTTGGATGGACACGACACCAACAGCTGCAGGCACCTAAAGGACATAATTGAGGAGCATGAAAGGAATGGACAGCTGCCACACTATGTTGGACCTCGGAATGCAACGGCGGGGCAGGAGCAACCGCCGCCTACCTCAAGCTACGATGGTGGGAGGCCCAGGAATGATGGTCAGTTGATCATCCATTGACCAGGTTATTATGAAATAAGTAGCGAACTATTGGCAAGCAACCAAGTCATTTACACATGTACGGGGACGGAGATAGCCCCTAGGCATGCTCTGAATGATGATAAACTGCAATGCTATGGTTTGTGAAATTTATCTTTTGCTTTTGGATTGGACACTGCTTTTGTTTTTGGTTTTCGGTTTTGGAGCTTGGATTGAGCTCCTGGTTTTTCTTGCTTTTTGATTCGGATTTTCCTTTGAATGATTGTTTTAGGTTTTGGATGCTGGTTTGGATTTCTGGTTTTCTGGTTTTGATTTGGATTTTGGATGCTGGTTTGGATTTCTGGTTTTGATTTGGATTTTGGATGTGGATTTTGGATTGGATTTTGATTGAATTTTTATCTGATTTTTGATAAACGGTCGTCAGGTATGGATTATGCCTGGCAAGGGGTGAGTCGCTTTGCCCGAATGTGGTAAATTGACTCATTCAGGTCGTCGAGTATGGACTATGCTCGGCAAGGGTCCGGAGTGACCATGATTCGGCCTAGGACTTAGGCCCTGTATTATCAATTGTTATTTTCAGGTCGTTGAGTATGGACTATGCTCCACAAGGGTCCGGAGAGACCAGGATTCGGCTTAGGACATAAGCCATGGCATTACACAGCGTCCAGGGACACTGGACCAAGGTCGTCAAGTGTGGATTACGCTTGGCAAGAACCCGGAGAGGTTAACACAGCGTCCAGGAACACTGGACCAAGGTCGTCAAGTGTGGATTACGCTTGGCAAGAACCCGGAGAGGTTAACACAGCGTCCAGGGACACTGGACCAAGGTCGTCAAGTGTGGATTACGCTTGGCAAGAACCCGATGAGGTTAGCTCAACATCCAGGGACACTGGACCAAGGCCGTCATGTGTGCATTACGCCCGACAAGAACACGATGAGGCTAGCTTAACATCCAGGGAGACTGGACCACGGCCGTCAGGTATAGATTGCGCTTGGCAAGAACCTGGAGAGGTTATGGATTTGAATATCGACCCATAAAGGTCCTGGATTCGGTTATTGGCTATTGGATAAGGATGTATTGGGACTCGGTTGTCGAGTTCGGATGGATACGGAATTGGCTCAGGCTTTGGTTATTGGATTTGGAATTGGACATCGACTCGGAGCAGTCAAGGATGATATACTCTGGCAATATGGCTATGGACTTTGGATAATGGATTCAGAACTATTCAAAACACGCCTTATTATCACAAGGCATGTTTTGGGGGGTAAAGTGTTATCCCATTTTTGGTCAAAACTGGAATATCAATGTTGTGTGCATTTCCACCACGACCGAAACAAGAAGAAGCAGCCAGCAAGCGTATATAAGTCTGGGGTTTCACTCATGACTCAAGTATAAAAGTCCATTCGGTATCAAAGGTTTAAAGTTTCATTCGGCAATGTAGAGCGAAGTCTCATTCGGCATTCAAGATGCCTTGGTTCATCCGGAGTTTCCAATACAAGAGCTCATTCGGCACTCCCAAATATAGAAGCATTCGGCATTCCCAACTCATCACCAACCACACTTCCATGTACTACCGAACGAGCTCCACCGAATCACCTCCACCGGACCAAGCTCCACCGGTCCAAACCCACACCGAACCAACCCACACCGAACCAGACTCCACTAACCTACCACCGGACCAACACTCCACTTAACCTACCACCGGACCAACACTCCACTCAACCTACCACCGGGCCAACCTACCACCGGTCCAACCATCCCAGCTACGACCGAACCAAGCTCCGCCGAACCAGATGTGCCAGGCTAGATTGCTTCAGCCCAGGCCCACCAGCAGCTATATACATCCAGGACCCCTGCCCCCAGCCTCACTCTATAAATAGAGGGGCAGGGGTACAACAATGGGGGACAAGTTTGAGAGCTCAAGCCTGAAAGGAACTTTCAAACAACTTTGATATACTTGGACTACAAGCTTTGTACTTGTAATCTGGATAGAAAAGGAGAATAACATATAAAGTGGGTGTAGGCACATTCTGGCCGAACCACTATAAATCTGTGTGTCTTTTACAGTTTAGTCCCTGCTTTTTACGTATTTGCATAAACAACCCAAATCACTATGAATAACATAAAATCAACTAAATCATACGACTTGGAGGTGTTTGCCCATTTTTGTGCAAGCATTCTTGGGTTATTTGCTGAGATCTGTGATTTGTGTTTGAATATTGCTGGTTTGTATTCATACACTGTGCTTTCACGGTATTCGGGGTTTGTGGTCATTTTTTGCGCAAACAATGCACATGTCTTTTGGGTTGTCTCTCATCCTTGAAGGCAGCACTCCAACTATAATCGAGAGCCAATTTGGCGAAGGTATACTTATCACTTCTTTGACGTTTGCGAAGGTTTACATCTTGCATCTGATAGTCATAGGCTTACCCATTATTATTCATGAATTTGCAGGTTCATAGGCATCTGTCCATGCACTTAATGATGATGTTATCCTGGGACATCAGGCATAGACCACAGGGTCCACTACCGCTATCACTATACAGGTGGCTCTTATCGATCAATTTGCTAAAACTACCAGCCCGAATGCTAAAGTTGAACGGGAAGGAAAGAGTTTTGTTCGCATACAAAAACAGGGAGTGTGATGCCATTGACAGTCGCTACATCTCCAAGCGTCTGATTGAAGATATTCGATTCTTCCCTTCTCAGACCCATGTTTATGGGGCTAGGAAAGATCCATTTTAGGAAAATATCACCAATTTCAAAGATCCTAGGTCGGACTTTAACATTGTAGTATCGGGTGACTCGGTGTCGATATGCAACCGTCAAGTCAGCTTCTTCACATTTCTCTTCAACCATGTGTAGAGATTCCAGAAGAAGATCTCTATTAGTTGTGGGGTTATAGTAAGCCACTCGATAAGAAGGGACTTCAGTTCTACAGGAATCACGGCTTCAGAGACGTAAGCAAGGGCGAATGGAGTATTACCAGGCATGGATTTTGTGGGTGGTTCCGTATGCCTATAATGCTGGTGGAAGTCCATCAACCAACTTTCCTCGAGCCTTTTCCAAATGCTTCTTTATAGTGGACTTTATGATTTTGTTGAAAACTTTTACTTGTCCATTAACTTGAGGGTGAGCAACTATTGCAAATCTTTTCTCGATATGATGTTGATGATAGAAGTCTTTAAATTTAGCACTATTGAATTGAGTCCCATTGTCGGTTATGATTGTTTATGGGAGACCAAAACAACATATGATGTTTCAAACAACAAAATTGATTACTTTCTTCGTAGTGACTGTGGCCAAAGGTTTGACTTTAGCCGATTTAGTGAAGTAATCAACTACTACGTTGGCTTGCTTCACACCATCTTTGGAAATCAGCATGGAGCCAATGATGTGAGTACCCCAAGTAGTAAACGACCAAAGACTGGCCATTTGAGTAATTTTCATCGGTAGGGCTTGTAGAATCTTTGCAAATGTCTGGCACTTTTCGCATCGTCTAGCATTATCAACTGCATCCCGATTGATAGTTGGCCAGTAAGAAATATAGCAGAGTATCTTCTCCGCCAGGGTTTGGCCCTCGGTGTGATAGCCACATTCTCCTTCATGAACCTCTCTTAATACTCGTTTGATTTCATCATTGTTGATACACCAAAGCAAAGGGACGAAGAAACTCTTCTTGTACATGACTTCTCCTTGAAGGATGTATCATGAAGCTTTATGAAGGATTGTCATTTCTCATCCCTCCATTAAAGAAGGATTTCACTTTCCAAATGATCTATAATCAGAGTCTTCTATTACTTCTTCTCAGGTTCCATCTCTAAGACCCGATCAATCTCCATCTAGTCAATGCTCAGAGCGTTATGTACTTCAATTGGGGCCAAGCCATTTGCTGTGCATCCCCAAAACCGGCTAGCTTGGACAGTGAGTCGGCTTTCTCTTTTCGTTGTCTAGGGATGTGAGTAATGGTGTAATGCTCCAAATCGATGAGTAGCTCTTATACCCAGTTGATGTATGGAGCAAGTCATGCTCCTTTGGGATGATATTCTCCCCTGACTTGGTTTACTACTAACGAATCACCAAAAATTTGCAATGCCTTTACTCTCAGCTTTCTAGTAAGTTTAAGCCCAGCAATTAAGGCTTTTTATTCAAATTCATTATTTGTTGCAGGAAAGTAAAGTTTCAAGGCATAGCAGATCGAGCGTACCTTAGGAGTTACCAGTATGACTTCGACGTTAGAACACCGATCATTGAAGGCTCCATCCATGTACATCTTCCATCAGATGGTAGGTTCTCCACTGCTCTTCAAAGAGTCGTCCCGTGCAACAGATTCAGCTATGAAATCTGCCAGTGCTTGTCCTTGGGTGGATCTTTGACAAAGATAAGTGATGTCGAACTGGCTCAATTCAATGTTCCATTTAAGTAACCTTCCAAATGTCTCAGATCGCTGTAGGACTTATCGCAACGGCTGGTCGGTGAAGACACTGATAGAATGAGCCTGGAAATAAGGGTGGAGCTTTCTTGATGCAATCAATAGGCAGTGTGTGGGCTTCTCCAGTTTTGGATAGTTCCTTTCAGCACTTGTTAATCACTTGCTAACATAGTACACTAGCCTTTGGACCTGATCCTCTTAGCGTAGCAGCAGGGCACTTATTCAGGTTTAAGTAATCAGTGCATGTCTGCCACTTTCCATTGAATTTTATCATAAAAACCGAACAGGATACCCATTTTCGGTAGAGAAAGTCATGAATAAACCCATTGTTTTTGAGTTTATCAACATACTCTTTGAGTGCAGCAGATCTCTTTGGATCCATGTCGTCATTTCTGTTTCACCAGGACATCCCTCATGCCATATTCAATGCATGGCTCGCGATGGTCGACGAGATCCCACACATGTCAAAATGGATCCAAGAAAACGATTCAAGATTCCCTCGAAGAAAACCACCTAATTCCTTCATCATCGTTCCACTAGGCTATGATATGATCTTCAGGACCCGTGATGGGTCGTTATGGCTAACTGTGGTGTCAAACGTCAACTCAGCGGGTGAAGCCTTGGTTTCTTTAGGCTCCTCTTCTTCATCTCTCATATATACATCTTTATAAAACTGACCGTGGTGCTCTAGCCAGGGCTCGGGTGCTGATTGCTAAGTTTCATTAGTTTTGATGCAGATAGGCTTCTCCACATCCTTTCCTTTCTCCTTTCATTGAGCATCCCTCAACTCAGCCACATAAAAGGCACGTCCAATCGCCTAACCTCCATGGATAATTACCATGCCGTTCTCTATTAGGAATTTGAGTGTTAGACACAAAGGGGCAGTAGCTGCCCTAAATTCAGCAAGGGCCGATCGGCCTAAAAAGGCATTATATAGAGAGTTCACATACATTAACAAATGGCAGTACCCGCACTCTCATTCGGTTGCTGTCTCCTAACTCCACCGATAGCTCAGCATAGCCTAGCGCTTCAGTTGCAGTACCGTTAAAGCCATCAATACAAGTTTTTCATGGTTTCAGATCATTGGCTTCCAGTAACATCTGGTCATATGCTTTCTTGAAAATGATATTCATGGAACTTCCACAATCAATTAGAATCTTTCTCACCAAGGTGGAGCCGATCATGGTCGAAATCACCATTGGGTCAACCATAGGGTCCTCTGCCTTTTATGCATCTCTACTTCGAAATACAATGTCATTTGCCATAGTTTGCTTCTACTTTGTTGGAGCACTATCCTCTGTGTTTGAGCAACATTCAATGCCAACATATCTGATAGCGTTCACGTAATCCTATATCTCATTCTAGCTTTTGTCGGCTGGATGTGGTCCTCCAATAATGGTATTAATAACTCCTTCCTGTCCGCTGAGGTTCCCCGATACTAGGCAAAGCGTGGCCGCTATTGAGATCGAATGTCCCCTGTACACCATCCTACGGGGCTTTAACAAATTGCTGCAACTTTCTTTCTTGAGTTAATTTCTCGATAACATCACAAAGGTGGCGACATTTGTCTGTCATATGTCCATAACTTTCATGAAATCTACAGTACTTTCCGAATAGTGTCTACTTCTCCGTCAGTTCCTTCAGAGGTGGTTTCCTGTACTATACAATATTACGAACCACTAGATAAACATTGTCTAGTGACGTATTCAACGGTGTGTGTGTATCCAACGATGGTATCCTCGGCTTCCCTCACCCGAAATTCCATCTTTGGTCACGGTTTCTATCACCGCCTTTCTTCTGTTCACTCAGTTTGTTTTGAACATTGATTTGAACTTTCTCAGAAGTACCGTCAGACTGCTTTATTGCTACATTACTTTGTACTCCCTTGATGCTTAGGCCTACAACATCTCTCTTCCTGGTTCGCTTTCTTCTCCTTGGAAACTGAGTCGCCTTTGCAAAGAAATTGTTCAATTAAGAAGGAGGCTTTTCTACCGACCAATCACAAAAGTTGGAAATGCGGTTGACTCCCCTAGTCAATGCCATAAGTATTGCATCATTATTCGAAATAATGACTTCTATAACAGCTGTATTAAACCTTTCCAGAAAATCTTTCGGTGACTCCCTCAATGCTTGGACCAAGTTGTAGAATATGCTAGTATATGATTTTTGTTTGATGATAATGAATATATATATTCGTCTAAATGTATTTGTTGTACTATTTTATTTTTCACGTAAATAAATATTTGTTGAATAAAATAAATAACTCGGAATTTATATTCAAACAAATATTTTATTACAAATTCGAATAGTACAATTTTGAGCTCTCACTACATTCACATGTTTTGTATATAATTTCAATTACAACACATTTTTCAATTTACAATGTTCACCTCATTGCATATATTCACTCATCACTCATATTTAATATTCAATTCTGCTCTAGCCTGAATCCAGCATTTGAGCTATCTACAAAATAAACACTAATGCAGTAAAATTGAAATAGAAAATATTTTGTAGTGAAAAATAAAATATGTGTCTTGAAAATATTATTTTCCTCAGTTATTTGGGTTGTTCATCATCATTTTCTTTTGAATTCATCTTACACGAATAGCTTGTAACACGCATAGTGTATCACTGTACATGTCACAAGGCTATGCACAACGATATATGCTTGCTTGTTAAAACTACAGGGATAGGTGAGCACAAGGTCAAACCCAAGCTAAAGCTGGATTCATCTCAAGTGCAGAATCGAGTGAACCAGGGACCATCACAACCAGAGGCAAGAACAAATCAGAGTCTAGTTGGAACAAGACTCATTGCAATGGTCAGGTGCAACATGAAGACCATCATACATATTAAATGGAATCAAGTACAATAAAAGTGTAAGAGCTACAGTTCAAGTCCATAACGGGCCAGTACAAGACATGAAAACCAGATTTCCAGTGAACCAAGCAAGTCAGAGAATGTAAGTTACAATGCAACAACAAGACTCAACTCAAAATTGAACCAGACCTGTCCACGTCCAGACATTAAAATTTCAACGTGAACATGAATACAAGGCGTATCAGGGATGACTACAAGACATGTTCAAAAGTGTTGACCACAATTTAACACAAAGCAGCATGATGGATGTGTAGCTCAACTAGATTCCAAATGAGCTCATGAAAACAAGTCCATGGAGCCAAGGCACTATAACTCAGAGCAATGAGACCAGTACAACCAGGATAACAAAGCAAAGACATGTACATTTATATGTCAATGGATTAACATAAATGAACAAGGAACCAGACAACCAAGCATATCAACACAGGTAGTTACGAACAAAAGAAATGCAACCAAAATAACACAAGTGAACCCAAACCAACAGACCAACAACCAAAGAATAAAATTGTGAAGACTTGAACCTACACGTGCACAAGTGACTCGAAAAAACTGGAGCTACCACTCAATCACACATACAAGACAATACAACATGAAGTCCCAAATCAATACAAGTATAAGTGGACATGAACAGAAACTAGAGCAGCATACAAGCAAATGGATATGAAACTCGAAGCAACTCATCAGTTCTATACATATTAAATAAAGGCATGAACTAATTCAAGTGCAGACACACACAAAAAGAAATGAAATTCAACTTAAATCAAAATAAAACATTTTGAAAAGTTCAAAAATTCGAATACTGTCAGCACTCAAAATATAACAGAGGACAGAGGCAACACATGAATGGTCAAAGTAGGTAGAACCACACCAGTGTATACAACAAGACCACAAATGTGCAAAAACAATGTAGATAGTATTAATTTGGAAACCAAGCAAATAGTGAAATGGTGATATGCAAAGCATTTTACAGTTTTACAGAAACATAAAGAAAACGGTTTACATGTTTCAAGAAGAACCATTCAAAGCATTTAGCAGTTCAAATAACAAGTGTTAGCAATTTACATGAAGCCATGATTAAAATGAACAAGTCATGGTTCAAAAAGAGAATAGAACAACATTTCGAATATTGCCAGCAAAGAGTGGAACATATAATCAAGTCAGATTTTATCTCAAAAATTCAAGTGTCGTAGTCATAGGAGAAATAATGAAAAGTAGTTCAAATATATCAAAGATGGAATAAGTCAGAATTATCACAAGCATCCAATTGAAAATCATTGGCCGAGCATAGCAACATGACAAATTCAAAAGGATTTATACGAATGTAAATTTAGTGTTAAATCCCTATAAATTACCCATTAACATCATCGGAAAAAACCAATGGAGCTTGAAGCAAAAAATCCAAAGAGCATACTTAGAACAAAAACCAAAAAACTCCAATCAAGTTCGAAAGCAAGTCGAGTTCAAGCATATCACAGAGAAATCAAAGCAAATTTATGTACCAATTTCTATTCAGTCGAACTCAAGAAATTGAAGCATCCGAATGAAGTCAAAGCGAGAAGTCAATTGACGAAACAAAGCAAAGCAAACTTCTCAAATAAATTGAATAATTATCAAGCGGCACTTCAATTTGAAGAACCCTAATTGTTGAAGAGGAATGAAGAAAGAAGGCGGCCAGAGCTACGAAGTGAAAAGAAAAACGATTTTCTTCTATTAAATTTGGGCCAGCCTTTTTAAATTGTTAAAAATAGGGTTTTGTTTAGATATTTTTTAGTTTTTAATTTTCATTTCTTTTTAAATCATGTAAATTTCTAGTCATGTGACTAGGTACAAACTATGGGGCATAGTTTAATAATTTGCAACTCAGTAGCTGAGTTTTGAGCATAGAGTTAGGTTAGTCATTAGCGGGTGTCGCAAGTTTATGTGTGTAGGCGTCTGACTACTTAATTTCTAGTAGAAACCTTGGAGGAATCACGTAGGCAGGGTTTTGCCAAAGCTTGGTAAATTCGTATGTGATCTCTTCCATGTTATTTACTGTTATTGTTTTTATTTCCGTTATTGTTAGTATCACTCTATTCGCCCCCCTTTAGGGTGAAACAATCCTACAATTGGTATCAGAGCTAGGAACAAAAACCAAATTCAGTTTTAAAAATTTGAATTTTTAAAATGGCTTCTTTTAATAATGCTTTTGCTGAGGATTAATCCAAAGTTAGACCACCCATGTTTAATGGTGAATATGCTTATGGGAAAAATAGAGTGAATTTTTTTTGAAAACCATTGATGCTCGGAATATTGTTAAAACAGGATATAGGACACCAACAATTGTGGTAGATAATCAAGAAGTTGAAAAACCTATGGATCAATGAACAGATCTAGACAATAAGTTACGAAATGCTAATGCCAAAGCTATGAATTCTATTATTTGTTCATTAGATCAAATTGAATTAAATCGTGCCTCACATTATCTAACTACATAGGAAATTTGGCATGTGCTTAAAGTGACTAACGAAGGAACCTCTCAGGTTAAAGAATCCCGCCATGCCATGTTTAGTACCAAGTACGAGAACTTCACATTGGCAAAGGATGAAAGTTTCAATGAAATGTATAGTCGACCTTTTAATCTTGTATACTAATCAAAAGCTCTCGACAAACCATATACAAAATTGGAAATAGTCCGAAAAATCCTTAGAATTCTACCATGAAATTTTGGAGCAAAAGTGACTGCCATTCAGGAATGAAAAGATTTGAAACAAATTAAAATTGAAGAACTCTTTGGAAATCTCACCACTTATGAGATAGAAATCAAACTCAAGGAAGAACGTGAAGGAGGAGATACTCGAAAGAAATCAATAGCTCTCAAAGGAACAACAAAAAGTGAAGATGATGATAGAGGAGTAGAAGTGACGCTGATAACAAAGAAATTCAAAAGATGGAACCACAAGTATGGAAATCCAGCTCTAAATCAACAATTGAAGAACATAATAGCCAAAGTCCTAAACGACTCAGAAGAGCAGGAGATCATTTGTTACAATGCATGAAACTCAGTTATATTAAGCCAAAATATCCTCAAAATCGACTAAGCAAGGAAAATAAATCAAAAAGGAGAAGTTTTGCAGCCACTTGGGATGAAAGTGATGAAGATGAAGATGAAAGCACTGGCAGTGAGAGTGAAAAAGAAAAACTGTGTCTTCAAGGAGAAACAAGTGACAACAATGATGACGAGCCAAATATGGTATCAAAAATTACTCAGAATTACTTATATATTTTCATGAAGTAAATGGCTATTTTGAGAGACTTAGGAAGAAGTACGCTAAAATTGAATCACAAAGAGATAGTTTGATAGAACTAAATAAGCAGCTTGATCAGTTGGTTAAAAACTATCGAAATAAGTGCCCTAAGTTTGATAAGTGTCCATCATTATAAAAGGAAATAAAAAGATTAGAAACTAGAATTAAATCGCTTGAAAATGAAATTCTGATTTTGAAAGAAAGTGAAAATACTAGGAGAGAAAATTCTATCAAAAAGTGCACGTTATTGAATGAAAATGAATCTCTCAAATTACAAGTTCAACAATTGTCTACAACATTAGAAAAATTCTCCAAAGGATAAAGATCACTAAATATGCTATTAGAGAAACAAATTGTTAATACTGTCAAACAAGGACTTGGTATACTCAATCTAAAAGGGGTAGAAGTGAAACTAATCATGTCAACTCCAAGTTCACGATTTGTGGAAAAGCTGGACACAATCAAAACAATTGTTGGTTTAGACTCAAACACACAAAAACCATACAAACTTGGGTTCCTAAAGGCATGAATGTAAAATCCATTAAAGTCTAATAAATTTGGGTGCCAAAAGGAATAAACATAAACTGTTTTGATTCTACGCAAACTTGTTTTTCAAAATTGTTCGTCATTAACAATCATGGACCTATAAAAACAAATAGGTCACAAAAATCTTTCCTCATCTAGGTGTGTTGACAGGCTAAGAAATAGCTAAAGTGATATTGGATTTTGGCTATTCCAGGCACATGACAGATGACAAATCAAAGTTCCTTAGCCTAGAGAAATACTAAGAGTCAAAATGAACAAAAACGATGTATTATATGTTGAAAATCTGCACCATAATAAGATTCCAATCAGCCATTGATCAACTGAGAAAATTGAGCATCATAATTAAATTTGACAAGGATGAAAAAGGCAAGGTAGTTGATCAAAAGAAATATTGAGGTATGATTGATCACTTCTTCATCTTACTGCTTCTAGACATTATGTTCTCTACTTGCTTGTGTACACAGTTTCAATCAAGTTCAAAATAATCTCATTTTAAAAACTGTAAAAGGATTATAAGGTATTTGTTGCGCACACCATGATTTGGTCTATGGTATCCAACTTATGAAAACTTTGATTTAAAGGGGTACTCAGATACAGGTTATGCTGGTAGTCTAGTTGATAGAAAAATTACTAGTGGAATGTGTTTTATGCAGGGACATTCATTAATTGCATCACTTTCACAAAGAAAATATCTGCATAATTTTCATTTCAACTGATTTTTAATTGGCAGACATTTTTACAAAACCGCTTCCAGAAAATAGTTCTTGTCGACTGCATCTCAATTTAGACATTTTAGATATTTTATTTTGTATTTTTGGATTTGATCTTAAATGTCTATGTTAACTAATCTGACTCCCTACATATTATCGAAAAGGAAAACAACGATTGAAAAAGTTTAACGAGTGTTGATATTAATCATACATTATTACTTGAGGCAATATATTTAGTAAGTTTCTTTAAAAATTCAAACAAAATTTGTAATAACTTTTGTTGGTAACCATGTCCATCTCTATTTCTATCATATTTCTAACGACCATCACTCATCAAAAATCAATATAGTATGTCAAAAATTGGTATCTAAATAGGATTATTCTTTTTTTTAATTAACCAGCAATAAAATTATCCAAAAGTACTCGCTTCGTTTAAAAATCCTTACGGTTATGCATGGGCGAAGTACTTGGAATCTTTGATTATGTGCTTTCATGCTCATTTAAAAGTTCTCATGGTTACGCATGTATGGAACACATATCAAAATTGATTATTAATTAGGCGAGTTGATTCTAACCCCATTTGAAAGTCCTCACGGTTATGCACGGTTAAAAGATGCTTGAAATTCATTTTTTAAAATAAAATGAGGAATACTACTAATCTCATTTAAAAGTCCTAACGGTTATACATGGTTAGTAAGTATTCAAATTCTTGCCAAAAATATACCATAAATAGGCACAACTATACGGTTTTATATGCCGACATCACTCCTATCACTCTAAAGTGGAATATGGGCCTAATAGTGTATTTATAATTTTTGTTTGATTTTTTATTGAAATTTAATATTTATACTCAATTAAGTATTAATGTTGTATTGATGTCTATCACTTTATCTCTATTTTCTAACACTATTACTCTTTTGCTGATAACACAATGGGGGAGAGAAGTTAAGATATTGGCAAGCATATTCTTATATAGGCTCATTGCAGTTGTTTTCTATTTTATTTGCATTTTTTTCATGTATATATGAAGGGGGAGCCTTATTGTAGGGAGAGAATTGAAGTAGGGGAAGCAAATGGAATTCATCAAAATCAAATATATTTAATATACTCAAAATCTTTATATATGTTTGTTATCATCAAAAGGGGAAGATCATAGAATATGCTAGTATATGATTTTTGTTTGATGATAATAAACATTTATATATATTCGTTTAAATGTATTTGTTGTTGTACTATTTTATTTTTCACATAATCAAATAAATATTTGTTGAATAAAATAAATTACTCAAAATTTATATTCAAATGAATATTTTATTACAAATTCGAATAGTACAAATTTGAGCTATCATTACATTTATACATTTTCAATACAATTACAACTACAACACATTTTTCACTTTACAATTTTCACCTCACTGTGTATATTCAATCATCACTCGTATTTAATCTTCAAATCTACTCCAGTCAGAATCCAACATTTGAGCTATCAGCAAAATAAACACTATCACAGTAAAATTGAAAAAGAAAATATTTTGCGGTGCAATATAAAGTGTGTATTTTGAAAATATTATTTGCCTCGGTTATTTGGGTTGTTTGTCATCATTTTACTCTGAATTCATCTTACACGAATAGCTTGTAACATGCACAGTGTATCACCGTACATGTCACAAGGCCATGTACATTGATATACACTTGCTTGTTAAAAATACAGGGATAGGTGAGAACAAGGTCAAACCCAAGCAAAAGCTAGATTCAACTCAAGTGTAGACTCGAGTGAACCAGAGACCATCACAACCAGAGGTAAAAACAAATCAGAGTCCAATTGGAACAAGACTCAATGCAATGGTCAGGTGCAACATGAAGACCACCATACATGTTAAATGGAATCAAGTACAAGATAAATTTAAGAGCTATAGTTCAAGTCCATAGTAGGCCAGTATAACATGAAAACCAGATTTCCAGTGAACCAAGCAAGTCAGAGAATGCAAGTTACAATGCAACAACAAGGCTCAACTCAAATTGAACCAGAACAGCCTACATACAGGTATTCAAATTTCAACATGAACATGAATACAACGCATTTCAAGGATGACTACAAGACATGTTCAAAAGTGCATACCACAATTTAACAAAAAGCAGCATGATATATGTTTATCTTAACTAGACTACAAGTGAGCTCATGAAAACAAGTAAATGGAGCCAAGGCACTATAACTCAGAGCAATGAGAACAGTACAACCAGAATAACAATGCAAAGACATGTACATTTATATGTCAATGGATTAACATAAATGAACAAGGAACTAGATAACCAACTATATCAACACAAGCAGTTGTGAACAAATGAGATGCAACTAGAATAACATAAGTGAACCCAGACCAATAGACCATCAAGTAGAGAATAAAAGTGTGAAGACATGAACCCACACATACACAAGTGACTTGAAGAAACTACAGCTACCACTCAAACACACATACAACACAATGCAACATGAAGTCCCAAATCAATACAAGTATAAGTGGACATAAACAGAAACTAGAGCAACATATAGGCAAATGGATATGAAACTCGAAGCGACTAGCATCAGTTCTATATATATGAAATAAAGGCATGAACAAATTTAATTGCAGACACATACACAACAAGAAATGCAATTCAACTTAATTCAAAATAAAACATCATCGAAGAGTTCAAAAATTAGAATACCATCAGCACTCAAAAATACAACAGAGGGCAGAGGCAACACATGAATGGTCAGGGAAAGTGGAACCACACCAATGTATACAACCAGACCACAAATGTGAAAAAACAATGCAGACAATAGTTAAATTGGAAACCAAGCAAATAGTGAAACGGTGATATGCGAAGCAATTTATAGTTTTACAGAAACTTACAGAAAAGCAGTTTACACGTTTTGAGAAGAAATAATCAAAGCATTTAGTAATCAGTAAAACAAGTGTTAGCAATTTACATGAAGCCGTTATTTAAATGAACAAGTCATGGTTCAAAAAGAGAATGGAACATATGATTAAATCTGATTTTATCTCAAAAATTTAAATGTCGTAGTCATAGGATAAATAAGGCAAAGCGGTGCAAATATATCAGAGATGGAACAAGTCAGAATTATCACAAACATCCAACCGAAAATAAATGGCCAAGCATAGTAACGTAACAAATTCAAAAAGATTTATGCGAACATAAATTTAGGGTTTTAATCCTTATAAATTGCCTACTAACATCATCGCCAAAAAGCATTAGAGTTCGAAGAAAAAATTCCAGAGAGCATACTTAGAACAAAAACCAAAAAACTCCAATTAAGTTCGAAAGCAAGCTGTGTTCAAGCATATCAAACCATGAAATCAAATCAAAATTCACATACCAATTTCTATTCAGTCAAACTCGAGAAATTAAAGCAGCCGAGTGAAGTCAATGCTAGAATTCAATTGACGAAGCAAAGCAAACTTCTCAAATCAATTGAATAATTATCAAGCGGCACTTCACTTTGAAAAATCCTAATTGTTGAAGAGCAACGAAGAAAGAAGGCGGCCAGAGCTACAGAGCTACAAAGTGAAAAGAAAAAGGATTTTCTTTTATTAAATTTGGGTCGGCCTTTATAATTTTATTTGTGCTCAAATTGCTAAAAATAGGGTTTTGTTTATATATTGTTTAGTTTTTTCTTTTTATTTTAATTTTCATTTGAAAAATTTCTTTTTAAATCGTGTAACTTTCTAGTCGTGTGACTAGGTACAAACTATGGGGTGTAGTTTGAGAATTTGCAACTCGGTGGCTGAGTTGTGGTAAGGTTCTGAGCATAGAGTTAAGTTATTGATTAGCGGGTGTCACAAGTTTACATGTGTAAGCGTCTAACTACTTAATTTCTTGTAGAAACCTTAAGAGCATCATGTAGGCAAGGTTCTGTCGAAGCTAGGTAAATTTGTGTGTGATCTCTTCTGTGTTATTTAATGTTATTGTTTTTGTTTCCGCATTAATTTTTACTATTATTAGTATCACCCTATTCACCCCCCCTCTAGGGTGAAAATGATCCTACACAAGTTGGAGAGTGACATTACATTGTTGGGGCGAGTCGGGTGCATGCGAAACTGCTCCAGGAACATCTTTGCTAACTCATCAGATGAAGAGATTGACCACAGTGGTAGCTTGGTGAACCGATCGTAACGACTTCCAGAAAAATGGGAAAACATCTGCACATGACTACAACAGTAGCTTGGATGGAGTCCACATGCCATTCACACTTCAAGAGATGCTGCCTATGGTCGGTTTTTCCCATATAGGCAGGCATCGTAGGCATATGGAACCACCATGGGGTTTCTGCATGAATAATTTTGTCGATGGATGGAGTATGACTTTTGGAGAGTCTCTAATCATTATTGGTCAAGCCTTGACTTTCTTTCAGTAGCTACCTCACCATAGCTGTTAAGCCTAGTGTTTGGAGAGTTGGTACCAGGCACTAGTTGTATTTCACCTCACGTGAGTGACCTGATCCATGCCTTCAGCAATGCCATGTTGCCTTGGTTGCTCTTGCTCTTGATCTATTTCCCGAGCAGCATTTCTATCATCGTCTCTTAGCTACGGTTCGACGTATTCGCTTGAGCCACACCTTGATCGATCGTGGCACCTCTAGAGTGAACTCCTCCACCTACATGATGACTGCCCCACGATTTGAGGGTTCGGTGTTGATCCCTCTAAGGGGTTCGGTAATGATCAGTATTGATCTGCTATAGGTAATCATTTGATTCTGCCCTAATGTTCTAGCTGCATATGCATCTATTTTGTGACATCTGTTTCTGTGATAGTCGTCAGATGAGGAGGATTTCTCGGATCCTGAGTATGGAGTAGACTTCCTACTTGTCTTTCTACACCGATCTTTTAGCTCGTTCATCAGGTTGATGTTAGCCTGGATTTGGAGGCTAAGTTATTGAAGGCTATCCATCAGTTCTCTCATTAGGACTTCAAAATCGGCTTTGGTGACGTAGTCAGCTGGATTTTAGGGATTGGCAACACCCGGTTGTATGCTCTTATCAACTTGTTTAATCATTGACTTTAAAAGCACATGAAGTAGTAGACTTTCCTCCGACCATGGCTAATAGCTTCATTTTAGATCTTCTTCAAATCTGAGTAGAAATTGAAACTAATCGGCAGATATCTGGATCTATCTTGTAAATATATGAATCCACAAGTAGATGATGAGATCTAATTGAGATGAGAATTTTCTCTCAATAAAAGCACCAGAATGTTTGCACCAAGAGTTGGCACAAACACCCAATAGATTTTATATAGTGAAATAAATAAAGAAATCAAAATTAAATAGAGAAAACAAGCTGGAAAAAAGTAAAAAAAAATGACAAATAGATTTATTGTGGTTCAGTATTGAATGCCTACATCCACTTTCATGAAACAACTTTATCGAGCACTTGAATTTCTAAGTACAAGAGGGATCAGATCGGAATCCATAATTACAATGGAGTACAAGCAACATAACATCGTAAATATCCTTCAAATTAACAATGAACTTTGTATTTATAGGGGTAGATAACCAAATATCTTCCTAAAAATTTGTTGGAAGAAACTCCGCTGTAGACGAGGTCATCAAGAAAATTTCAAGGCCCAACTCCCAATATAGAGCGATCGGCCCTAATTGGTTAGATGTCCATATGGAAGCTTATGATCGGTCGTGTGGGCCTCCTCCATGCCTTTGTTTTTCCAAATTTGATTGCGTGGTTGTATTTATGGTTTTAGAGATATCGATCGATTCCCATTAAGTTGAATTGTTGATTTAAGTTGTTCATAGCCATAGTGATCCAATCTGATCCCCTGCCTAGGGGAAGGGATAAGTGTTGATCCCTTCCATTAGGGAGGTACTAATCCATACTTAGACTGTTCCATAGAGTCTAATTCTTAGTTTAGCTAGTTCATATCATTGTCTGTTTTTGATATCATTGTTTGTTTTTGATATCATTGTCTGTCGTCGGGTCTAACTTATCCAGGAGTCCAGATATAGCCAGGTCAAAAGGTCGGATAACAGAATCCCTTTTTCACTCCAATATGGTAATTACAAAAGTTGAATAGAATATAAAACGTTTAAATTGAAAGATTCGTACCTTGAAATAAAGGTGTTAATTCTGTTATATTAATAAATTCTGTTATATTAATATGATATAAGTTTGGTATTATTCCATTTTTTATATATAAGTCAAGTTGTGTTGGCTAAGGATATTAGATATTTTTGTTTAGAGCTTAGAACTTGTGTGAGTTTGACATTTCAATTAATTTAGTAAGCGTATTTATTTGCGTTTGATTATAATATTTATTTGAATTTAAATCTCATGCACATATATGTGTGTGTATGTATATTATTATTAACATTTTAATAATGGCTTATTGAATATAATTAATAGGTTAGTAAATAACATTAAATACCTTAGGAAGGAAGTTAATGACAGTTACGGGAATCAATCCATGACTAAAGGCATAATAAGGCATTTCTCTTATATGACCTTAAGTATTAATTGTGGTAAGATAGTATATATATAATTAGTGTGTGTGTGTGTGTGTATAATAATAATATGTTAATGGAAAGGATGTATAACTAAGTTATAGGGATGCAAGGTCGGTTTAAAGTACATAGAAGTTTGCCTAGTTAAATATGGTTACTAACAGTGTAACTTTGGGGACTGATGTGAGACATCGCCTGTGTTAAATAACCTATGTGGACTAGAGGTTTGTCTTAATTCTGTTGGATAAGTCGGCCTAATTAATCTGGCTATCGTGGTTGCTAATAGCCGGACTAATCTGAGAGATCACAGTTTGGGTCATGGGTTATAATCACGTTCTAGAGACGGTATGAGGAGATCTTTGAAGGGTTCCGCTTCGGGTTTAGAGGTATTAAGTGACTATTGTAGGGTTCGCCTCTTTTCTATATAAGAAGTATTAAGTAACCTTAGGATTTCTTATAATGCTGGTTAGAGAGAACCATGGAGGCACCCGCTATGGATTAGGTATTAAATGATGGGGACATGTTTACCTTATAGGTATTTAATGATCAGAGTTTTCCTAATTCCCAATAAAAGGGTAATAAGTGGTTTGGATGATTTCTCTTGCATCGTTAATAATAGATGCCTTGAGTTTTGGGATTTGGACTAGAAAAGCCTTCAGTCTTACCATTGAAGTTTTTGGTATGATATAGTTTTAAATACATACGACACATTACTTATAGTTACTGTCCAAATACTATTATGGTAAAGCTTGAGATTTTCATTCACCAAACATTTATTGTTATGAATTCCTCCTCTTTACAACACATGTTAGAGGAGACAATGCTGATTTAGGAGATGAAGACTTGTAGCAGTTATCTATCTATTTATGCTTTTTAAATATTTTTAATATACCTAGTTCAAATAGTTATTTTATTTTGAAATATTGTACTATAGAGGTTTTATGCAGACATGTTGTGAGATTTGGTGAAAACATGTTATGTTTCTGAAATGATTTTCTTTTATGAAATGGGTACTTGTTTTTGATATTATATTTTTTCCATTCTTCTATGAGATTCTGAAAGTAAAGATGGATAGCTTTTTAATTGTGTATTGTTTCAACTTTATCAACCTACAAATCATTTTGAGATGGACCCGAGGTTCGATAGGATTTTTATTGGATCAAAAGTTAGGCCAATTTTAGAGCGGTTGTTAAAATATCGATAAGGGGAGTAAAATGTGTGTGTGTGTGTATATATATATCATCATCAAAACTAGAAATGGAGGTTCTAATAGTTAGTGCTAAAGCCAGAACTCAAGTGTCTACCCAAGCTGTAGGAAATATGGATACGAGTGCTCTTTCAACAAGCCTTAATGAACTTTACACAACAACAAGTACCATTGTATGCCCAGAATCTACCAAATGCCCGGTGCAGCCAGATAGGGAAGATTTTGCTAAATTGAACAAGGATTTTCGAAGCCTGGGAGGAGGAATGTTCGATGAGATGAAAAAAGGGTTAGAGGAAAGTGATTGGAAGTTGTTATTTGAAAGGATTTGTGAAGACTTGGTAATAACTGATGCCTAGAAGGTGAAGTTGGTGTCTAAATATCTCAAAGGGTTAGCAAGTGTTTGGTGGAGAATAGTAAGAGCGGAGATTCCTGAGCAAGAATTACCTAGAACAGGTTAAAGGAGATGTTTGGAGAATAGTATATTCATAGAACATAGTTGTTGCTCTTTTTACTTGTAAGCAAATAGCAAGTGGATTAAAGCCTAGCTTGGCCCAACTAATCTTCAGTCTATCCATTAATATCGGCCCAAACACTGGCCCCAATCCAGCCAATCTACTTAGTACTGTAATGACCCCACCACGATGCCCATATTAGCATAAAACATTACATATAATATCGTCTGCTAATTTGGAGAATACATCTTGTTAAGGGCGATCGAATGTGAATGTATCTTTATACTAACACTGATACGTCATTTACACCTTTTTACTAAATATTTGAATTGAAATTTGACGTGTACAATATTAATACAAAGTAATAGACATGCTGATTTCTCAAAATCAAAACAATATATCATATAAGCATCAGTCACGGATCATAGCGGAATAATAATCTCATATACATATACAAATTATGAGTCTACAAAATAAAACACTAAAATCATAGAATATACAAGTTTTACAATTCTCTAATCTTTCTTATACATTTTATACACAAGGTCCAAATTCCTAAATGGGATAAACTAAAAGTCCATATGTTTATCTTCTTGCTAGCATAACCATTCAAAGGTCAACCTCTCATGTAACCTTAATAGTCTCAGCCTGACCCAAGCAAAATAACACCTGGGTCAGACTATCTCTTAAAATCCAATAAGGTGAGAACAGGATATAATACAAGAACATACAACATATAACTAAATACAGATGTCCATGAAATAACGAGTCACGGTAATTAATTTAGCCCAGAGTTCATCACAGACACATGGTTATACATTTTAGTCACAAGCACATATTAGTCACTAAACATAGAAAAGTAGAATTAACTTAACATCCATCACAAGATACAAGAACATATATTTATTTCAATAACACAAGACACAAATATATATATATATATATATATATATATCTATATATATATATATTTCACTAACACAATACATAAAAATATATTTATTTCACGAACATAGAATGCAACTATTCAGAATCCAAGAGATCTTATCAAAACCGATCGTAATGATGGTCCAAAACAATCGCAATGATTGTACTCAAAACCCATGGCATACAAATAAACAAACTGGTATCACTCAAACCGATCCGATACCAAGGATCATACTCAGACCGAATATACAGAATCACAAAATGACCTTAAGCATAGTCCATACCGATCAAGGAGATCTAGAAACCAAGACTCGATAAATCTACATTTACTTAATATTATTATATTATTATGCTCGAAAAGATATCTAGGAATAAACATCCTAAGGATCTAGCAGCCACTTACCGCACACCAAAAGAGAGTAAACTCTAAAGTGCCAATTACTATCGCCTTCAGTAATCACTAGAATATAACCAATACGTCCCATACCGTATGGTGAAGTCTAAGTATTTAGTAAAAACTTGTAAATGTCACTCATTATGGTTACCACTAGAAAATCTTAGGTACATTCTCTTAAGGATCTAGCAACCACTCGTCGTACACCAGAAGAGAATACAACTCTAAATTGTAAAACACTTCCTAATAGCAATCATACGAATTTAACCAAGGCATCCCATACTACCCTATGAAATTCAAGTATTTGCTAATGGGCTAGTAATTTCCACTCAAACATTCTATTCAATGAGTTATACCATATTCGACGAAGTCTTATTCGAAAGCATTTAAACTAATGGATGACACTAAGTCGATTATTAGTACTCCTCAAATTATAGAATTAAGGTTCTCAAAACATTTTTTCTTTTGAGTTTATTATTTAAAAGACTTATATAATTTCCATAAATCCGTTTATTCTTTCAATTTATACGAATGTTCACAGATTTGCTAAAATATTCCATAACTCTGAATTGTACCAAGATTTTACTTATATACACAAAGTTGTCTCAAATTCCCATATGGTTGTATTATTCACAAAACTATACTTTAAAACCATGTTTGATTACTCTTCTAAATCCATATGAAAATATAACCATTTTATTTAAAAATAAATTAACTTTATACTTTTCAAAACTACATTTCCAAATTCTATGAATCCTACATTATTTATTTAATAAATCATAATACTTATATTCTAAATCCATAATCACTTTTATGTAAAAAGTGATTAGATTTGTATTTCCAAAATAATATTTCCAGATCCATAAATATTTTACTAAACATGCTTAATATATAATATAACTTGCTAAAACACATTTTTAATATTTATTAACTTAATTTAGAAATATTTCTAAGATTTATAAATTAAAAATAATTTTCTTTCATAAAATTACTTGTATACAAAGCTTGTCTATTTACTTCATTTAACCAAAATTTATGATTTAAAGATATGCAGTTTCGACTAGCTGAATCTCGTAATTTTACAAAACTTAAAACAAGAAAGTACTAGACTAAAGTCTCAGGTTACAAACAAGAAAATGATCATCTAATTTGGATTTACGGTTTTAAGTTATGACCGAAATAATTTTCAAATATAAATTTATTAACTCTGTCTTTCATTGACACAACAGCGATAGAAACAAAATTTTGACCATTTAAACTTCAAAATTATGCAAAACCCAAAAAATAAAAGTTTTTGCACTAAGTTTATGCTTTCCATAGCATCAAAAATTATCAAATTATGATAAGTAATGAAAAGGTTGTGCCTAAAACAATTTATGTGTTTCAATGCTTAGATTAAACACAGGAAAGAGAGGTTGCCTCTTCTTCAATCCCACATCACTCTAAATAAACTATAGATTTACAAAATATGATAAACATAAAAGTTGTTCCTTATAAAAATACATTTCAACCGAAAAAAATTTCACTTAATTTCGATCTACCAGTCAAAATTTATGATAATTTTAATTTCAAGTTTTAACTTAAAGAAATTGTACAGCGCAGAGGTATACTATTGGTTTCAAACCCAATTTCAACCTTCTAAACTACCGAATATCATAATGCAATTGAATGAGAATTTGTAGCTAATTTAAAGAAATTTCTTCCCAAAAAAGAATGAGTTGATTCAGATCATTTTGCACTAGGATATTGCTGTTTTATTGCAGCGATTCTCACATTAAATTTCCAATTACAACAACACAACAATCATCCAAGTTTGCAATCAATTTGTAGCCAATTCAATTCAACAGATCATCCAAATATTTATATACATTAAACAAAGATTTAGAAATATATTTGTAAGTGATCAACTCACATTTTCCCCTTGCAATAGCTTGTTAGACTTCAATTTATTCACTGCTTTTAATTAGACAGCAAGCCCTAGATTTTACCTCAGCCAAAAGAAGAACAAACAAAATCAAAATACAGTAAAAACTAAAATTGATTAGTCTAAATGATAAATAAGGATTTGATAACACTACCTTGATTATACATGAATTTTCTGGATTTTATATCTATTTAAATTTAGAAACTTTGATTGAATAAGAAAGAGGGTTAGAACCATAGGTTCTTCTTTCTGTTTTCAGCAGAATGAGAACGTATAGTAAAGAGAAAAACGAGAAGGAGAATTCTCTTTTGGTTTCTTTTAAATGGTCTTAACCCATTAAGAATTAATTAGGAGCTTTTATTTAATAGTTACTAATAACTTCATTAACCAAAAGCTTAAGCATCTGAACCATGGCCAATTGAAGAAATTGACATCTTAACTTATTTTACAACATTTTTATTAAAAATATCTACTAATCTCAAATTCTTCCTTTGTTTAGGAATATAAAATTTTAGTTAAATAAATACCCTTGTCCAAATTCTAATTTCAATTGTCTTTAAATAAAACTCTTAAATTCTCATTTCTCGAATATTCTAAAAATTCAGATTTTTTCAATCTAAAACAAATTATCTTTTAGAAAAGGTTCAAATTATAAACTAATGATTTAAATTCTGTAATTTAAATCATTATTTATTTTATTTAATTAACTAAGAAATCTGGGTTGTTACAGACTTCCTTCCTTAAAGAAATTGTGTCCCCGTAATTTTCGTAACAAAAGAAATCAATTATATAAATTTCCTCTTGAAATAATTATTTTGTTAACTGGTTTCTGATTTCATTTCCAAAACTTTCAATTAATATCATTCCAAACTATAACACTTAACTCAAATTTTTAGTTAAACTCCTCGAATTTGTGAAATTTTTTGCTAGCGTCACCTTTGCACTGCCAGCGTTTCGAAAATTTACAATAGGTATATAATTACATAATTTACATCTCATCTCAAGGATGAGACATCTCATAGGGAAGAACACAAAATTGCAATTTTTAATCCGAGATGCATACCTTATATTTGAGATATTATCGAGTCCGCTAATATTCCTTAAGCAAACAGTTTAAAATCTTTTAAATGATATCTATTTAACTTTGGATATATGCGTCTATCTAAAAAAATCATATTAGTATTTAATATCATATTCATATCATATAGAAAATATTAACAATTCATGATAACACTTTAATTAGATTAACATCACAATATTCGATAACGAAAGAAAACCGTACTCAAATTTCCAAGTTTTAATTATTACTTACGTCAAAATGTCACGTTCGATGTTTAGGAACCCCTATCAATAACATGTCATTCCACATACCGATCAGAATCCTTAAACAACATCCGGATAAGTCAACACAATAGACAATCACAAGTTTAAATGCATTTATTTTGTTATCAGTGACATCCATGTATTCAATTTTATATAAATGCAACCTAGCAATCAATTCCTAGCAACCAATCAATCGAAACATACATAATCAATTACAGCGGAATAATTTAATGTTTGAAATTCCACTGCGCAACTCTGATTGTTCCTAGATCATATAAATATTATAATTATTTACTCAAAATTTTTGTTAAAAGAAAATAGTTCACTTTAATTCAATCCATTCCAATTTAATTCCAAAATTTTCTCAACTCCAAAAGAGCTTCTCATTACTCACCGAAGGTTTTAATGCCACAAATTCTAAGTTATCAATTTAACATTTAAAATCAATTTACGCCCTGGATGATTATCCCAATAATCATTTTATATTTTTGTCCTTAATTAGATTATTAATATAACTATCTACCGCACACTCCAGGGAACAGGACTCTAAGTCATCTAAGTCTCAGATCTGTAATATTATATGCTATAATGTTCTGACATAGCTCTGGTACTAACTGTAACGACCCTACCACGATACCCATATTAACAAAAAAACATTACAAATAATGTCATCTTCTAATGTGGAGAATAATGCTTGTTAAGGGCGATCGAATATGAATGTATCTTTATACTAACAGTGACACGTCATTTATACGTTTTTACTTAATATCTGAATTGAAATTTGATGTGTACAATATTAATACAAAGTAATAGACACACTGATTTCTCAAAATCGGAATAATATATCATATAAGTATCAGTCATAGATCACAGTGGAATAATAATCTTATGTACATATACAAATTGCGAGTCTACAAAACAAAACACTAAACTCACATAATATACAAGTTTTGCAATTCTCTAATCTTAATTATACATTTTATACACAAGGTCCAAATTCTTAAATGGGATAAACTATTCAAATGTTTGTCTCCTTGCTAGCATAACCATTCAAAGGTTAACATGTCCTGTAACCTGAAAAGTCTCAGTCTGACCCGAGCAAAATAACACCCTGGTCAGACTATCTCTAAATATCCAATAGGGTGAGAACAAGATATAACACAAGAACAAACAACACATAAGTAAATGTAGATGTCCATGTAATAACGAGTCACTGGAATTAATTTAACCTAGAGTTCATCATAGACACGTGGTTATACATTTAAGCCACAAACACATATTAGTCACTAAACATAGAATAACATAATTAACTTAACATCCATCACAATACACCAGAACATATATTTATTTCACTAACACAAGACACAAGAATATATATTTATTTCACTAACACTAGACACAAGAATATATATTTATTTCACGAACACGGAATAGTCATAGAATGCAAATATTCAGAATCCAAGAGATCTTAATCCAAACTGATCATAATGATCGTTCAAAACAATCGCAATGATTATACTCAAGACCCATGGCATGTAAACAAACAAGTTGGTATCGCTCGAACCGATCCAATACCAAGGATTGTACTAAGATCGGGAACACAGAATTACATAATGATATCAAGGATAGTCCATACAGATCAAGATGATCGTAGAAACCAAGACTCGATAAATCAACATTTATTTAACATTATTATATTATTATATTCAAAAGCAAATCCAGGAATAAACTTCTTAAGGATCTAGTAGCTATTTATCGCACACCGAAAGAGAGTAAACTCTAAAGTGCCAAATACTATCACCTTTCCTAATCACTAGAATTTAACCAATACGTTCCATACTGTATGGTGAAATCCAAGTATTTACTAAAAGCTAGTAAGTATCACTTATTACAGATATCACTGAAAAACTGAACTACATTCTCTTAAGGATCTAGCAACCACTCGTCGCACACCAGAAGAGAATAAAACTAAAGTGTAAAATACTTCCTAATAGCAATCACATGAATTCAACCAAGGCATCTCATACTACCCGGTTAAATTCGGGTATTCTAATGGGCTAGTAAGTTCCACTCAGACATTCTACTCAATGAGTTATACCTTATTCGACGAAGTCTTATTCGAAAGCATTTAAACCAATCGATGACACTAAGTCGATTACTAGTACTCCTTAAATTATAGAATTAAGGTTCTCAAAACGTTTTTCTCTTTTGAGTTTATTATTTGAAACACTTATTATAATTTCCATAAATCCATTTATTATTTAACTTTATAAAAATATTCACAAACTTGCTAAGATATTCCATAGCTCTAAATTATTCCAAGATTTTACCTATATGCACAAAGTTGCCTCAAATTCCCTTATGGTTGTATTATTCACAAAACTATACTTTAAAACCATATTTAATTACTCTTCTAAATCCGTATTAAAATATATCATTTTATCTAAAAATAAATTAAGTTTATACTTTTCAAAACTACATTTCCAAATTCCATGAATCCTATATTATTTATTTAATAAATCGTAATACTCATATTCCAAAACCGTAATCACTTTTATGTAAAAATTGATCAAATTTGTATTTCCAAAGTCAAATTCCAAATCCTTAAATATTTTACTAAACATGCTTAATATTTAAGATAACTTAATAAAAAAAATCATTTTTAATATTTATTAACTTAAATTAGAAACAATTCTAAGATTTATAAATTAAAAATAATTTTCTTTCGTAAAATTACTTGTATACGAAGCTTGTCTATTTACTTCGTTTAACTCAAATTTATAATTTAAAGATATGCAGTTTTCACCACCTAAATCTCATAATTTTACAAAACATAAAACATGGAAGTTATAGATAAAAGTCTCAGGTTTCAATAAGAAAAAGATCATCTAATTTGGATTTATGGTTTAAAAGTTATGACCGAAATAATTTTCAGAAATAATTTTATTAAATCTGTCATTAATTGACAAGGCAGCAATAAAGAAATGAATTTTTGACCATTTAAACTTCAAAATTAGGCAAAACTCAAAACATAAAAGTTTTAGCATAATTTCTATGCTTTCCATAAATTCTACAATTATCAAATTACGATATGTAATGTAAAAGTTGTGTCTAAAACAATTTCTGTGTGTCAATGCTCAGGTTAAACATCGGACAGAGAGGTTGCCTCTTTTTGAATCCAACATCATTCCTAGTAAAGTTTAGATTTACAAAAAATAGTAAACTTAATTATTCCTTATAAAAATGCCTTTCAAATGAAAAAAAACTTCACTCAATTTCGATCTACCAATCAAAAGCAATGATAATTTTAATATCAGGTTTCAACTTAAAGAAATTGCACAGGGAAGAGCTACACCATCGGTTTCAAACTCAATTTCGACCCTCTAAACTATAGAATACTGAAGCGAAATTAAAAGATAATTTTTAGCTAACTGAAATTAATTTCAACCATAAAAAGATTGGGTCGATTCGGATGATTTTGCACTAGGATATTGCTGTTTTATTGCAGCGAGTTTGACATTAAATTTTCAATTACAACAACACAACAATCATCCAAGTTTGCAATCAATTTATAGCCAATTCAATTCAACAAATCATCCAAATATTTATATACATTAAACAAAGATTTATAAATAGATTTATGAGTGAATAACTCACATTTTCCCCTTGCAATAGCTTGTTAGACTTCGATTTATTCACTGCTTTTAATTAGACAGCAAGCCCTAGAATTTTACCTCAGCCAAAAGAAGAACAAACAAAATCAAATTACAATAAAAATGAAATTGATTGGTCTAATTGATAAAGTAGGATTTGATAACATCACCCTGATTCTAGACGAATTTTCTGGATTTTATTTCAATTTTAGTTTGGAAACTTTGATTGAATAGGAAAGAGGGTTAGAACCTTAGCTTCTTCCTTCTGTTTCTAGCAGAATAAGAATGCACAGTAAAGAGAAAAATGAGAAGGAGACTTCTCTTTTGATTTCTTTTCAAATGAGCCCAACCCATTGAGAATTAATTAGGTATTTTTATTTAATTATTTAGTAATAACTTCATTATCAAAAGCTTAAGCATTTAAACCATAGTCAATTGAACAAAATGACTTTTTAATTTAGTTTAACAATGAAAAAAAAATTTATTAAAAAAATCTACCAATCTCAAATTCTTCCTTTATTTAAAAATAAAATATTTTAATTAAATAAATATCCTTTTCCAAATTCTAATTCCAATTATCTTTAAATAAAACTCTTAAATTCTCATTTCTCCAATATTCTTAAAATTCATATTTTTTCAATCTAAAACAAAAAATCTTTTATAAAGGGCTACAAATTCTAAACTAATGATTTAAATTCTTCAATTCAAATCATTATTTATTTTATTAAATTAACTAAAAATATCTGGGTTGTTACAAGTACCACTTCAGATCGATGGCCGGTCGGCTCACCTCGAATTCGCTTTAAAAATTAAATCATCAAACAAGGACAAAATTGAGCATAGCTAGCCCGATCCACATCGGCTCAGCTTACATACGGTTGGCCTCTCCTTACTGCTCGCCTCTTGCTTGACTCTAGGTCAGCTCGTCCTCCTAGCATCGCTTTAGTTTCCTAGCATGACTCTAGATAGCCTAATAGCAAGTATATTCAATCGGACCAGCTCAAGTGCAACCCATCTTTGGCCCAACTTCATCACAGTCGCCTTTGACTAGTCCTAAGCAACCTGTCTTGTCATCTCATAGATGGACTGACACCTTTCTTATTACTTGGTCCTTTGTGCCAGTCAACTCTTAGAAAACAAACACATTATGTAACAGGCCAACCCGTAGCGATCTACATCCAACCTAGCATCAAGCCAGCCTATCAAGACCATTATATAGCCGTGGATGCACTAAAGATGACTTCAAACAACACTCATCTGTCAAAACTGGCTCGAGAATGATCGTATCTAATCCAACATCATCAGAGCTCATGCTATCGTATCACAGCTAGCCCAACACGTTCTTTGCTCCTTGGTCCTTAGTAGCACAACTTCAAATATCGTCTATAGTCTGGTCGGAGTCAATTATCTGCCTTGCCCTATAGAAATGTAAAAGTAAACGATAAGCCGTACATCCATCCAACTATATAAGGAACTGTAGCAAAGTGGCTGGAAGTACACCCACTCCTACAACTTTTCGTCAGCATTAAATTTTCGTGAACTGCAATTGTAGGATCTAGATTAACCCTAGAGGGGGGGTGAATAGGGTTATAGCTAATTTTCTCGATTTAAACACAGAAATAAACTACAGAAATAAATATGCAGTAAAGTAAATCACACACAAAATTTACCCAGCTTCGGCAACCCCTGCCTACTGCTGCATTCACAGATTTCTATTAGAATTAAACAGTATCACGCTTACAAACACTCTACTAGACTCGCAGACATTTGCTCCCGCTCCCAAACACTCTACTAGACTCGCACACCCTGCTCGCAAACATTAGCTCCCGCTCACAAATACTCTACTAGACTCGCACACCCTGCTCCGCCTATAGAGTTTCGCTTACTTGCAAACTTTGCTTCCCGCCTATAGAGCTTCGCTTACTCGCAAACTCTGCTCCCGCCTATACAGCTTTGTAAACTCGCACACCCTGCTCACTGAACTAATTCTAACTAGACAATCTGACACTACCTAAACCCTAGGTGGTGATTTACAAATTCTTTGATTCGTAAAATAAAAACAACAATTAAAACCAATAGAAAATAACCCTTAACCCTAGTTAACAAAATAATAAAGCCCTTTTATAGAATTAAAAACACTAAACCCCTTTTAATAATAAGGCCAGCCCACTCCCTTATTTCACCCGATCCTTTTTGTCTCGTTCCTTTGCTTGAGAGTAATGGCGGCTTCGTCCTATTTCTGAAATTAGGGCTTCGTTCCCTTTGTTCCAATTAGGGCTTCGGCTCTTGTGTAAATCAGGGCTTCAATTTCTTCGTTCGATCTGAGATATGTTGCCCTAGCTCGCTGCTTCTCTGATGGTCGACTATCGCTCGTTTGCAGCTGCTTGATCGAGTTCGTTGTTTGTGATTTCGGTATGTACTGTTTCCTTTTTCTTTGCTGGTTTATGCTTGAACTCGATGATTAATTTGCCGATGATGATTGGGCTTATATAGGATTCGAAATCCTATTTTTGCGTTCGTATTCGTTCATTTGAATTTGTCTTCGTTCGTTCGATCTTGTATTGATGCACGAGATTTCACTGACTTGTTCATATTACTTGAATAACACGGTTTTGATTATTAACTTGGTCAATTATGATTGCTGATACGGTGAACTCTTGTTTGACTTGTTCAACTCTGGTTTATACAGCAGAAATCTTTCTTCTTTTGTTTGTGACTTTTTCAAAGATACGAACGCTTGATTTCTGACTTTTTACACGGTAACAACTTGTTGATTACCTGTAGTTGCTGCTATATTACTTCGAATTGCATTTTTGGCTACCTGAATCTCAATTTAGCATTGCATGATGTTGTCTGATTATTTGTTCATTTGAAGTCGTAGCATTCATGTTTGACATATATGCACTGTGTGGTCTTGAGCATTTGCACATTTATTCACCTGCACTGTTGCCTTGTTGACTGCATCACCATACTCTCTGTTTTGATTTGCATTGATGCAGTTTCCATTCATGTTGCCTCTTTGGGAGTTTGCACTGCTTTATGTTGGATTCATTGATGTATGTTGTATTTGCTTGAGTTTGTACAGTGTTGTACTTGTTTCACTGACCACCTGTATCATTGAGTAGCAATCGTCTGCACTTGCACACTTTTCCATCATTGCTGCCTGATTTTGGTCTTCAATGTACTGGTGACATGTGCATTTGTCTTTGTTGCTGCATTTCAACCTGTAACTTGAATTTCACTGTCCGCTGTAGTTTGAAACGTGCATTTGGACTTGAATCTGTAATCTTCCTCATGTATGCACATGCATATGTATGTGTGTGTATGCTTGTGTTGGTGGTGCACTTTGCATATGAACTTGGTTTGCACTTGAACTGTTTGTTAAAGTTTGGTTTGTGTAGTTGCAGTATTCCATTTTGCATTGATGCAGTGCTGTCATGTTGTTTTTAGTAGTCTTGGCCATGTTGGTTCGAATTGCACTTGCTCTTTTGTACTACTTCACCATGTCACTTGAGGCTCTGCAGTTGGTTTATGATCTTCACTGTGAACTTTACTTGGGCATTTTGTATGTTTCATTTTGATCCACTTTGTCATTGCATATCTATATATGCTTGACCTCTGTTGCATGCTTGCTGTATTCATTGTAGTGTATGTTGTACTTTGATCTAGTTGTGTAGTTTGCCACTGTTGGTTTTGCTGTGGTCTTCAAGCATGTTGCTGCCTGGTCTGACCTGATCTGCATACATGATTGTTGCAGTCCGTTTTGATGTTGGTCTTCATTTCATTCATGTCATGTTGCCTTGTGTTGAATCCAGTTTTAAAACTCGAGTTTGACCTTGTGCTCATGTTGCGATTTTCAATGTTATTGCACGTGAGTTGAACCCGGTTTTTCATTTGGGTTTGACCTGTGCTCGCCTGTCCCTGTAAATCAATCAAGTGTATATATCGACGTGCACGGCCTTGTGGCATATACAGTGATACACTGTGTATGTCACAAGTCGTTCGTGTATGATGAATTCAAATTTAAATTATGACGAACAACCCAAATAATTGAGGCAAATCATATTTTCAAAAATCATATTTCATTTTATATTGCAAAAATATTTCTTTTTCAATTTTACTGCGTTAGTTTATATTTTGGCAGATTGCTCAGATGCTGGATTCAAACTAGAAGGAAGTTGAAGATAAAAATACGAGTGTGAGTGATATGTAGTGAGGTTAACTGTAAATGTGAAATGTGATGTGATTGTAATCAAAGTTGTATAGTTATAGTGAGAGATTGAAATTGTACTATTCAAAATTGTAATAAATATTTGTTTGAATAAAATTTGTGTTTGAATTCAAATTCTGTGTCATTTAATTTTATTCAGCAAATATTTATTTATTCTATGAAAAATAAAATAGTACATTAACAAATACATTTAAACGAATATATATATGTTTATTATCATCAAACAAAAATCATATAAGCGCATAGCGCATATTCAACAATCTCCCCCTTTTGATGATAACAAACATATATTTAAGATTTTGAATGTATTAAATGTATTTGATCGTTCAATTTGCTCCCCCTATTTGAATGCTCCCTCTCTACACAATACTCCCCCTACATATATGCATACAAATAGAAATATATAAATGATCCTATATGCAAAGTGAAAATTATTTGACCTTTGCTTGATTCTATTTGACAAAATCTTAACTTTTCTCTCCCCCTTTTGTTATCAGCAAAAGAATAACAGTGTTGTAAAAATAGGGATGAAGTGATAGACATGAATCAAACATTTAACTCAATTGAATATAAATATTAAATTTCAATAAAACTCAAACAAAAATCATAATTACCCTTGTCAAGCGCATATTCCACTTTCAGAAGTGATGGGGATAAAATCATCAAAAATCATACAATTCTGTCTATTTGTGGTATATTTATTTCAGGAAATTTGAATATCTACTAACCATGCATAACCGTTAGGACTTTTAAATGAGATTAGTAGTATTCCAATTTAATTTAAAAAATGAAATCAAGTATCTTCTAACCACGCATGACCGTGAGGACTTTTAAATGGGATTAGAATCAACTTGTCTATTAAATCAATTAAATTTTGATATGCGTTCCATACATGCATAACCGTGAGGACTTTTAAATGAGCATGGAAGCACATAATCAAAAATCCAAGTAATTCACCCATGCATAACCGTGAAGACTTTTAAATGAGAGTGAATACTTTGGATATTTATTTTTATTGCTAAATATAATAAGTTGAAGCACAAATAATTTCCTTCACAGATTTAAAGATATTGAAGAACAAATGATTTCCTTTATAAACTACCATAAATTTACATACTAAATATGATCTTGATGAGTGATGGTCGATAGAAAGATGATAGAAATAGAAATGGTCATGGAATTTTTACCCAACAAAAAGTTTTTATAACTCTTGTTATGAAATTCTAAAGAAATTTTCTAATTATACTTTCTCGAGTTATAATATATGATAAATATCAACACTCATCTCTTTTTCAATCACTATTCATCTTTTCGATAATGAAAGGGAGTCAAATTAGTCAAAATTTGTCATTTAAAATCAAATTAAAAATTATAAAATCAATTTTTCAAAAATGATTAATCTGTAAATATGGTCAAACATGATTTTCTCGAGGGGGTTTTATAAGAAAATTTTCTGCAATTTGAAAATTATTTCAAATGAAAAATATGCAGATATTTTCTTTGAAAAAAACGATGCAGCAAATGAATGTTTCAAAAATTAATCACGTTCCACTAGTAATTTTTCTATCAACTATATTACCAGTGTAATCTGCATCTGAATTTAAATTTCACTCAATATTCACTCGTTGAACCATGAAGTGTGCACCAAAATTTCAAACTTAACATCATTCTTTTGAATTTGAATTTAAGCCGTGTTAACACTCAAACAAATATCATGATGTTAATTTCAGAAACCATAGGATAAACAATTATATTCATGAGTAATCAACAGTCAATCGACATCATAATTATTTCAAAAACAATTTTTTGAAGTTTCAACAATTTCTTAAAATCCTTTTTCACATGAATTTGAAATCGTGCAAATTTACAAGCAGTGGCCAAAATGTCAGAACCAATATATCTACGTGTAGCATGAGTAACCATCATTTGACCGAACAAATTTATATAAATTAGTTCAAAATTGAAAATCTGATTGGTCATCATTTAAGCACAAATCAATGTCATAAATAAGAACAAGTCAAAAAATCATATCAATTAAGTCCGAATCAGTCAACCATCATAATTACTCCAATTAATTCTATTTAAAGATGGTTAGTCAATATTTTGAAAAAAAAATCATAGCATCAAAATCATCATCTTTTGTTTATCTCAATATTGGCTGATTTTAATTTAGAGTATGGTGCAGATAATCACATTTAAAAACAATTACCTGTTTTACCTTTACGATAATTTTTCGTGATTGCCCATTTTGATTCTGTCACCTTTGAACTAGGCTAAGGAACTTTGCTTTGTCGCCCGTTGTGTTTCTGGAACAGCCGAAATCCAGAGAACACTGTTGTTGTTCCTTAGCCTGCCACCACACCTACACGGGAAAAGATTTATGTGACCTATTTGTTTTTATAGGTCCATGGTTGTTAGTGGCAGAATATGAAAAATATGTTTTTGGAGACCCAAAACTATTTATATATGTTCCTTTTGGCACCCAAATTTGTTTGACTTTCAAAGATTTTATATTTGTGCCTTTTGGAACCCAAATTGGTATAGTTTTCACATGTTTGGGTCTATACCAACAATTATTGTGATTGTGTCCATATTTTCTACAAATCGTGCACATTGAATTTTCTTGATTAATCTCATTTCTAACATATTCAGAGTGAGTATATCCAAGTCCTTGTCTATCAATATTGATAGTTTGTTTTCCTATTAACGTATTCAACGATTTTTCACTTTTTGAAAATTTATCTAAAGTCGTTGACAATTGTTGGACTTGTGTTTTGAGAGATTCATTTTCATTTATCAATTGTGTGCACTTTTCAATAGAATTCTCTCTCCTATTATTTTCATTCTCTTTTAAAATCAGAATTTCATTTTCAAGTGATTTTATATTGATTTCTGATTTTTCAATTTCCTTTTCGAATGTTGGACGCTTATCACACTTAGGGATCTTACTTTGATAGGTTTTAACTAATTTGTCGAGTTGCTCATTTAATTCTAACAAAGTATCATTTTGTGATTCAAGTTTGGCATACTTCTCCCTAAGTCGTTTAAAACAGCCATTTACCTTGTGGAAATAAATAAGTAATTCAGAGTGAGTAAGTTTTGATACCTCGCTTGGCTCGTCGTCGTCGCTATCGGTTATATTCCCATGAAGGCACATATCTGCTTCCTCACTTTCACTGCTATCGCTTTTATTCCACTTGGCTGCAAATTTCCTTTTTGAATTCTCTGTTTGTAATGCCAGCTCGGTTGCTCCATCATCATCATCCTCATCACAACTGCTATTTACCAATCCTGTTAAGCATATTTCTTTAACTGAGTCGGTTGTGGAGGACTTCTCATTGCTGTTGACTTTTGCACCATATATTGCATCGAGAGTATTCCAGATTTTCTGTGCATTTTCACTAAGAGAAACAAAATTAAAATTATCACGATTAATATGAGAATATAATATATGCATAGTAAGAGCATTAATCGAGATACTTTCCTTATCGGTTTTATCACACCCATTTTCAATAATATCCCAACATTTAATATTAACAGATTTTAAATAAAATTCCATTTTCAATTTCCAGTTCAAAAAATCTGTTCCATCGAAAATAGAAGGAATAATATTGAAATGACCCTCAAAAATATTATCTGGTGGATTCATGACTCTAGAGTTAAAGAAAAATACCGGGCTCTGATACCACTTGTAGGATCTAGATTAACCCTAGAGGGGGGGTGAATAGGGTTATAGCTAATTTTCTCGATTTAAACACAGAAATAAACTACAGAAATAAATATGCAGTAAATTAAATCACACACAAAATTTACCCAGCTTCGGCAACCCCTGCCTACTGCTGCATTCACAGATTTCTATTAGAATTAAACAGTATCACGCTTACAAACACTCTACTAGACTCGCAGACATTTGCTCCCGCTCACAAACACTCTACTAGACTCGCACACCCTGCTCACAAACATTAGCTCCCGCTCACAAATACTCTACTAGACTCGCACACCCTGCTCCGCCTATAGAGTTTTGCTTACTTGCAAACTTTGCTTCCCGCCTATAGAGCTTCGCTTACTCGCAAACTCTGCTCCCGCCTATACAGCTTTGTAAACTCGCACACCCTGCTCACTGAACTAATTCTAACTAGACAATCTGACACTACCTAAACCCTAGGTGGTGATTTACAAATTCTTTGATTCGTAAAATAAAAACAACAATTAAAACCAATAGAAAATAACCCTTAACCCTAGTTAACAAAATAATAAAGCCCTTTTATAGAATTAAAAACACTAAACCCCTTTTAATAATAAGGCCAGCCCACTCCCTTATTTCACCCGATCCTTTTTGTCTCGTTCCTTTGCTTGAGAGTAATGGCGGCTTCGTCCTATTTCTGAAATTAGGGCTTCGTTCCCTTTGTTCCAATTAGGGCTTCGGCTCTTGTGTAAATCAGGGCTTCAATTTCTTCGTTCGATCTGAGATATGTTGCCCTAGCTCGCTGCTTCTCTGATGGTCGACTATCGCTCGTTTGCAGCTGCTTGATCGAGTTCGTTGTTTGTGATTTCGGTATGTACTGTTTCCTTTTTCTTTGCTGGTTTATGCTTGAACTCGATGATTAATTTGCCGATGATGATTGGGCTTATATAGGATTCGAAATCCTATTTTTGCGTTCGTATTCATTCATTTGAATTTGTCTTCGTTCGTTCGATCTTGTATTGATGCACGAGATTTCACTGACTTGTTCATATTACTTGAATAACACAGTTTTGATTATTAACTTGGTCAATTATGATTGCTGATACGGTGAACTCTTGTTTGACTTGTTCAACTCTGGTTTATACAGCAGAAATCTTTCTTCTTTTATTTGTGACTTTTTCAAAGATACGAACGCTTGATTTCTGACTTTTTTACATGGTAACAACTTGTTGATTACCTGTAGTTGCTGCTATATTACTTCGAATTGCATTTTTGGCTACCTGAATCTCAATTTAGCATTGCATGATGTTGTCTGATTATTTGTTCATTTGAAGTCGTAGCATTCATGTTTGACATATATGCACTGTGTGGTCTTGAGCATTTGCACATTTGTTCACCTGCACTGTTGCCTTGTTGACTGCATCACCATACTCTCTGTTTTGATTTGCATTGATGCAGTTTCCATTCATGTTTCCTCTTTGGGAGTTTGCACTGCTTTATGTTGGATTCATTGATGTATGTTGTATTTGCTTGAGTTTGTACAGTGTTGTACTTGTTTCACTGACCACCTGTATCATTGAGTAGCAATCGTCTGCATTTGCACACTTTTCCATCATTGCTGCCTGATTTTGGTCTTCAATGTACTGGTGACATGTGCATTTGTCTTTGTTGCTGCATTTCAACCTGTAACTTGAATTTCACTGTCCGCTGTAGTTTGAAACGTGCATTTGGACTTGAATCTGTAATCTTCCTCATGTATGCACATGCATATGTATGTGTGTGTATGCTTGTGTTGGTGGTGCACTTTGCATATGAACTTGGTTTGCACTTGAACTGTTTGTTAAAGTTTGGTTTGTGTAGTTGCAGTATTCCATTTTGCATTGATGCAGTGCTGTCATGTTGTTTTTAGTAGTCTTGGCCATGTTGGTTCGAATTGCACTTGCTCTTTTGTACTACTTCACCATGTCACTTGAGGCTCTACAGTTGGTTTATGATCTTCACTGTGAACTTTACTTGGGCATTTTGTATGTTTCATTTTGATCCACTTTGTCATTGCATATCTATATATGCTTGACCTCTGTTGCATGCTTGCTGTATTCATTGTAGTGTATGTTGTACTTTGATCTAGTTGTGTAGTTTGCCACTGTTGGTTTTGCTGTGGTCTTCAAGCATGTTGCTGCCTGGTCTGACCTGATCTGCATACATGATTGTTGCAGTCCGTTTTGATGTTGGTCTTCGTTTCATTCATGTCATGTTGCCTTGTGTTGAATCCAGTTTTAAAACTCGGGTTTGACCTTGTGCTCGTGTTGCGATTTTCAATGTTATTGCACGTGAGTTGAACCCGGTTTTTCATTTGGGTTTGACCTGTGCTCCCCTGTCCCTGTAAATCAATCAAGTGTATATATCGACGTGCACGGCCTTGTGGCATATACAGTGATACACTGTGTATGTCACAAGTTGTTCGTGTATGATGAATTCAAATTTAAATTATGACGAACAACCCAAATAATTGAGGCAAATCATATTTTCAAAAATCATATTTCATTTTATATTGCAAAAATATTTCTTTTTCAATTTTACTGCGTTAGTTTATATTTTGGCAGATTGCTCAGATGCTGGATTCAAACTAGAAGGAAGTTGAAGATAAAAATACGAGTGTGAGTGATATGTATTGAGGTTAACTGTAAATGTGAAATGTGATGTGATTGTAATCAAAGTTGTATAGTTATAGTGAGAGATTGAAATTGTACTATTCAAAATTGTAATAAATATTTGTTTGAATAAAATTTCTGTTTGAATTCAAATTCTGTGTCATTTAATTTTATTCAGCAAATATTTATTTATTCTATGAAAAATAAAATAGTACATTAACAAATACATTTAAACGAATGTATATATGTTTATTATCATCAAACAAAAATCATATAAGCGCCAAGCGCATATTCAACAGCAATGTGTGTGCCTAGTACAGAAGGACAATTAGCATGCTTACACCTGTCTCACATCATCCCATGTGACTAAATTCATGGTTAACGTTGTTCCTGCCTATTTAACAGTCCAATCTCAACCTTTGGTCACCCATTTCAACCACTATAAATACCCTATACATTCTACTTTAAAAGGGTTGGAAATTATTTGAATTGTGGTCATCTCCTTTCCATAGCTCTCATAACAGCAAATCAAATCCCCAAGTACTTAAGATTAGATTTTTTTTTAAGTGCTCTATTTCTTATTATTCATTGTGATTTCTTGTAACTGTAAGAGAGAAATACAGTAAGAGATCTTTGTTGTGGACGAAGGTAAGCTTGCCGAAACACTCCATATTTGGTGTCGCTTTGCTTTGCTTTATTTGCTTTCATCCCTATTTTATATTTTTAAGCCTACCGATTTACAATTAACCGTAGCTTTCACGACGACTTAGACTATTCCATGGTTTGCTAAATTTCTAGCCAACATCTTGGCGCTAGAAGATGGGCCATTTCCTAAAGATCTCCCCTTTCAATGGTTATTCTCCTATGTAAATATATGATATGACTTATTGTGATTAACTTATTTAATAAGATTGAAGATAACAACTTCAATGAGCATGAAACCAATTGCAATACCATCTCTAGTATTGCTTAACCCATTCCTAATCTCAACGATGATATATGGCATACCGTGTTGCAGCAGTTAATGAACATGGGCACTTTGGCCCACGAAGTGCAAAATCAAAGGATGTAGTTGGATGTCTAAGCTACTCTAAACTTTGTCCCATTGGCTCCTCCAACAACCGACCTTGTTGACCCACTTGTTCACCAACCTACACTACTTAGAGCCTATGACCTCATGAGCACTTATGAGGCCCAAGGAAGTAGGGTTGTCAATTTCCAACACGATCTGAAACACAACCCGAAGATTACACGGAAATTAGCAGGTCAACCCGACCTGGTTAAGTTAGTAGGCCATTTTCAGGTTAACCCGAATTTGAACCGTTTATAAACGGTGGGTTTCGGGTTGACCCCTAAAATCGAATTTGACCCATTTATAACACATTTATACTTATATGGGTTGACCACCCGATTATGACACACGAACCCGAATTTGACCCGTTTATAACCCGTTTACGACCCATTTATAACCCATTTATACCTTATACGGGTTAACTCGACCCGTTTATGACCCGACCCGGATATAATCAGTTTACATGGGTTCGGTCGGGTCAATCCGATTATAATCGTGTCGGGTTTAGGTTGACATGTTTAATAAACGGGTTGACCTGACCTATTTAAAATCAACCCGAACCCGACTTGACCCAACCCGGACTCGACCCGACCCATTGACACCCCATATGGAAGAGTGGTTCATGAAACCCCACTTATGGATCCTGCTTATACAAGGAGGTATATTGCATGTGTTCCAAAGCCAAGTTGTTAACATTGCCCTAAATGTGGCCGCTCCTAGAGAACCAAGATACTACAGTTCCTCTTTATTGAAATGGCCATTAGATTTCGAGCGTTTGCAGACGTCTCCTTTTGACCGTCTCAGCGGTGGTGCTTCCCTGCCGACATGGAGCATCAGTCTCCCTTAGAAAACTCCAAATCTCATAAGGGTGTAGCTATGCATAGATCAAGAGAGGGAGGGGACATACATTCAAGGTCGCCCTTTGTGCATAAGGAGAGGAGGTCTTCCATTCCAGCTCATCATCGCCATCATCATTTTCCTTCCCATCATCCATCTCTCACGGTACAAAAAGCATCGGTTAAGCTCACAGAAGGTCATAGACTAGACCATACCATAGGAAGCATATACTGGCCTTAGAGAAGAAATGGAAGTCCTCCGATGACATCTCAACCGAATGTAAGCCCAAAATATTAAGGGCAAAACATTTTTTTATGACGAGTGTGGTGACCCATTTTTCAAGGAATTCTTGAATACTTACATTCACAAGTGGTATGCCCTGCTACCCAATGACAAGTATGATGTAAGTGTTAATCCATCCAATCACCTCTCTGTATTTAACTCCATTACTCATGCCAATCAACTTTCCGGCCCAGAGAAGTGCCTACTCTTTCCTCCACTCTCAAATGACCGGCCTTATGTTGGTTTTTGCATCTATGATTGAGCAGCATCAGTTCTTAGCCTAGTTGTGTGCATATTTCAGGACTAGGTTCTTCACTTCTAAGACCCATGTTATGATTTCCAGTAAGCTAGGTAACATCAGACAAGGGCTAAGTGAAAATTTACAGTCTTATGTTAACCGCTTCAATAAGGAATCCACCTAGGCTAGGGTTGCCGATATGAATAGCCTTGTCAAGGCCCTTTACTTAAGGCTTAGGTATAATGTGGAGAGAACTTTAGAAGCATCCAGTTGTGTCCTTACTGACTTCTGTCAATAGGAAAATGACGTAATAATAATTAAAGATGCAGACCTTTTTGATAGTGACGCTGGAACCTGACATACTATCTAGCCTTTGTCCTTGCAACAATACCAACCGTCAACCTAATGGTCAGAGAAATAACACCAAAAGGTAAGCTGAAGCCAGTTTTTAGTATAGGTCTAGATACGCAAACTATATTGACTTAAACATGGATACAAAGAAAATAAATCTTACAACTTAGGACCAGGTGCAGTTTCAAAGGCCAAACACCGCCAAGACCAGAAGAAGGGAGGAGCCTCATGACAATAGCAAGTATTAATGGTTCCACCAAATCAATGGCCACACCACCAATTAGTGTTAGGTGCTCATAGATGAAACTGTAAGACTTATCTAGAAGGGATACTTTTAAAATATGTTTGTAATCAAGTAGAACAAAGGAATAACCGTGACAACCGGCTGATTCCACCCTCTCAACCCAACAATAATGTGGTAGCAATCATCAACATCTTGACCATATGCAATGGTTTGTATAAGGCTGATAGTAGTTGGGGAGCATAATCTTGGTATCAATGGGTTTGAATTTAGCCAGCCAGTTATATTCCTTAGAGCATCGTGCATCCAAAACATCCAGGTTGGAATCAAATTAGCGTGTCACTTTTATTGCTGAAGATCGGGAGGTAGTCTCATACCCCCTTAACGATCCTATGGTTATCACACTTGCAATGGCTATCTCAAATGTGTATGGAGCCTTCATGGATGGGGGTAGCTCAACATCAAGTTCAGGCATGTTTTGAAGCTCTCAAGCTTCTAACCTCCAATCTCACCTCCAACGCCATGCCAATTTATAGCTTTGGGTGTACAGACATTGTTATGACAGGCACCACCTCACTTACGACAACCTTCACTCAAGATTCCCTTCGAGCAAAGGTTCAAGCAAACATTGTAGTGTTGACTGCTTTTCGCTTACAATCTTTTTATAGGATGATGACACTTGCTAAGCTAGATGCCATTTTATCCTATAAGCATCTTGACACGAAATTCCTTGTCTGGTACGGGATTAGCGAGATTCGAGGCAATCAACAAAAGGCTAGGGAGAGTAAGGGAACCGCCCTCAAACAAACAAAGAAGGTTCATGCTTCATCAAGTGGTAGCAACACTCAATAACGAGTCACTCGAGAGAATCATCGAGCCAGTCGGCACTCTAATTCATGTCGTGACCACCTGCAATTCAAAAGTATCAACATTAACTTCCTCCACTAGCAATAATCAACCTAAGCAAGTTGTGGCAATCAGTGACCTATCACCCGAGAGTACCTTCGTGCTAGATAGTGCTCAGGGTCATGTGGGGACCATCCTTTCCAATAAAGAAATAGACGTCAATGGTGTGTTACCCAATAGTATCCTCGAGTCTAGCAGTGCTCAGGATCGTGCCGAAACCACCTTAGCATCGAAGATGCATCAACTAGTGCATGTCACCCGTGAGTACCCTCGAGCCCAGTATCATTCAGGATCATGCTAAGACCATCTACGACAATAAAGTCTGGGATGGAAGGAACCATATATCCTAGGCCACACCCCAAAGAACAGGAGAGCCCATCGCAAACATGGAATGAGCAAGTCACTCCCCATTGGCAAGCAGGGACAACCATTACTACAACCCCCACCCTCTCAATGCCGACAGACTGACCTATAGAGCTAAGAGCAACGTCATTACGACAACTCAAGAAGGGATGTCTATCCCAACTATGGATGTCATAGAGTGCCTGATTTACATGCTAGAATGATATGATCACTTGGAAATGAGCTTAGATCCAGAAGACGACCCACTACACCCTCGCATGGGTGAATCAAACATTAAAGGTGGGTCGGCCACTCCCTTGGAATAAATATCTATAGACTGTGCCGACGCTAGTAAAGTAGACCAAATCAACTCAGCCTAAAGTGGTTGTAATAGCGATTTAGACTTTTTGGAAAGATATGCTGGTTTTCCTTTTCCTAAAGTGGTTGTAATAGCGATTTAGACTTTTTGGGTAGGAGATATGATTGTTTGAAAATTGGCAGTTTTTGGAGCGGCTTAGTGCGTAATTAGTGAATTGGGAGCATGCCCATTAACCCATTTTGGGTTTGGAGACTATATTTGGCCAAATCATTACCCCAAAATCGCTTTTATTTCCTCCCAGATAGATCTAAACCTCGATTAACCCATGTTGTACCCTAAACCTTCTCTTTTCACCTCTAAATCAAGTCTAAATCATAGTTTAATGTTAAATTAGCAAGGAGATTCACTATAGATTTTCAATCCTACATTTTAGGGAAGAAAATTAGGGCTTGGCTGTTGGTTTATGGATTGGCCTCGATTTGCGTGCAAATATACACGTTTTTGGTGTTTGGTAAGTGATTTATCATCTGTCACATAACTACATATATGTATATAGGTTTTAGCATGTTTTGGATCCATTTTTATGGTTAAAATTATGTTTTAAGGCTGTTTTAAAACCCAACAGGTAGTAAAAACGTGAATTAATAGATTTTTGGTGTTCTAGACATGCTATTTGGATATATGGTTGCCTTGATATGTGTTAGGATAGGTTGTAGACACCTTGTTTGATGATTTCAATGATTGGTTGTGAAATTTACATGTTTTAATGTTGTTTGGAGCTTGTATGGTGTTTGTTTGTGTGCTTGTATGGTTGAAAATGCTTACTAGAGCGAACTAGAGGTATGAACCGTGGATTCGAGCATCGACTGATAGGTTCTAGAGCGTTTGGAGTTGTAATTACATAGGCGATGCATGAGAGTTAAAGTGTTAGTGTAGCGATAGAATTAGCGCAATGTTGATGTGCCAATTGAGTTACAGGTTTTGGTTCGACGTACTCGGTTCGGTGGAAGCATTGTGTAGTGGTTGGCTTTAGAAAGGAGAAGCACTTGATTCGTAAGTGCTTGGCTCAGCAAGTAAAGGACCGAACAGGAAATCCTGTCCAGTAGATGTTTGCTCGATAAGGGAAAGACTGGACAAGAAATCCTATTCGGTAGATTTTTTCTCAATAGGGGAAAGATCGGACATGAAATCCTACCTGGTAAGTGTTAAACTCGGCTAGTGAAGGCCTAAACAGGAAATTTTATCCAGTAGGTATTGGTTCGACGATAATTAGCTGAACATCAACTGTTCTTCAATGACTTTAGTTTGGCTATATGAGGAGGGATCAGACATAATGTGAAATAAGGTTCTGGGGTGCTGGCTTCGACCTTGGCATTGAAGGGCTTTGGGGCAGGACTTGGAGTTTGCTTGGTGTCTTTGAGAGGTAGTTTGAAGCAGGGATGAAAGAATCCATGATAACTTAAGTTGACCTTAGATTGGTGACCAATGAATGCGATGACTTCGATGACTCGATGTGGCGAGTGACTATGACATCCGCTGATGGAAAGAAAGGACGAATTCTGCATGTTAGCTTGTAGATTAGAACATGAGGTTGTGATGCTTGTAAGTCAAATAGGGTACACTACAAGAAAATGGTCTATTTATAGCAAATGGGGATTGCATCTGAACATGACTTGCAATTGTTAGTCATTTAGGTTAAAACATACTTCCAGTTCACGCTATTATTAACGAAAAGGAAATTTTGGCGGTATATCTTTTCTCCCCCCTTCCCTCAAAATTCCAGTTCCGCCATGATTCCCCCTTTTCCCTTCCAAAACCCTAAATTACGAACTCATCTTCACATTAAAATTCCACGAATCCAGGATCTCTGTTGGTGACTGCAACTACTCGATGGTGACTCGACACGCAGCGGTGACCCTAATTCCAAGGCGATGACTGCAGATTCCGCGAGGCTGGGACAAATTCAAGGCGATAATCCTATATTCCATAAGGTAGCGATTGAATTGCTAGAATCAGCACAGACGCATCTCGAAAAGGGGTAAAAAAGATTTCTCATTTGATGATTGGCATAATATTTTGATTTCCAATGTCCGTAAATTACTAAACTACCAATGTCCCTAACCTTTTCCTGGCATTAGATGTATTCCTGTTTCTCCTTCTAATTTTCTAATATTTGGTATCCATATTTCACACTTTCGTCCATTTTAGTTCAGTTTCATAAAAAGATGTCAATGACGTATAAATATTAAAACTGAATCGAAGACAAAATTGTCATTGCAATTTACATCCATACATGTAATTATAATGTGTTTTACATGCTTGCATGTATATTTGTTTCAAAGGTTTAATTTGATGTTTAAGGGTTTGCATACATCATGTATGCCTTGCTTAAGGATGTGTGCTTGAAGAGCCCCAAATGAAAGACAGTTCCTCGACAAATATAGGAGGGTCTATTTCTGCCTACGTAAAAGATGATGGTAGTCTATTTTTACTTAATTTTTGTCATTCAATAAGCATAAGCTTGTATAACTCTTCATTTCCATGCTTTTGTAGAAAATAACAACAGAATGTTTCATGCATATATGATGATGAAGTAGGAAGAATTATACTATTGCAGCACATCATTTTCATGTATCATGTGTTGCACCAAGCTGACGTTTAAAAATTAACAATCATATGCACTCCTATAATGCAGCAAAGCACTAATGAATTACGACCTACCAAAATTTAGGGACAATTTACAAGTTTAAATGTTATTTTTGGTAATGCTATTAAAATTATTAATTGGGACAATTTTAATTTGGGATTTGCAAAACACTTGAATTAGTGTTAAGAATAAGTCATTTTTTATTCCTCTTTTCATTGTTTATGAACTATATAAATTATTTAAATGATTTAATTAACAATAATGGTATTATTTTTTCTATAAATCTTGATTTTGCAATTGGCTTTGGGTACCAAAACTCATAGGACCGGCCCTGCTCCAACCCCGTTGATCACCTTGATGAGCTCAGTTGCGCCTCTAGTCCACTGTTTTAAACGTCCATATTGAACTTGAGCGAATGGTTCACATTAATGGTGCACCTGAGTAAAACGTAGTTATGCTTAAGCTTGTTCAAGAGAGAAAGGCCAATGAGGTTAGTAGTGGCCAGGTAAGTCGATGCTTAAGCTTGTTTCATGACATCACAAAGTTTGCCTTTTCTTCTATTTATAGTTTGAAAAATATACTTTGTCCATAAACATGTCATAATTTGATGACTGAAACAAATGCTTTGTCTTAATTCTTTACTAGGTGTACATAACAAGTTTAACAAAAATTATGTTTGGTTTGTTCAATTTCAAATTTTTTCCAGTCTACACCGAGCTGAGCAAATCTTACTATGGTCAAATAAATTATGTTTAGTTGACTAAGGTTTGGTATTAGTTCAGTTATAATACTACCAACACTTTCAGGTCAACAACTTATTGACTTAAAACTGATCATAAACATTAGACTATTGTATTCTTCGAGTTATCAATACTGGCCATTTTGTTGGCAACTAAAAGAATACGGATAAGTTCTATTAGTATTTATATAGTTGGAAATCACTTGGCCTCTAGGCACAAGGGACGTGTGGCATAGGATAGAAAAGAAATATAGGAGATGCTAACATTAGTGGGCTAAACTTTAAGGGAAAAAATTAAAATGGCAGTACTTTTCTCTATGCATGAGCAGTATGCATTCAGTACAGGTTGCCCATGATGCTGCTACACCCTCCATAATTGAGCTTGTTCATTTGTACATTTCCTTTATTACTACAATTATTTTGATTTTTCTCTTTAAAATTGTATTTTGGTTTTCATCTTTGTTAGACTGTAGGACATATTGAAATTTGAATATACTATTTAGGCACTTTGAAATTTTGAATTTTGTTTAAAGGTGTTTGATTGACTGATGAAGTATTTATATCTTTAAAAATTAAAAGCATTTTAGGATTAAAGTTGAGCTTAGGGTTTGGATAAATAAACTATGAGTTAGTGAGAACGAGTCCATGCAAGAACGGACTTGTGCAATTTCTAAATAACCGTGTCCAATCGTTAATCAAGTTTATTTCGTTATTGTTAGTAATAACAATAAATAAATAAATAAAATGACATTAAAGAGCCTGATGATTTTTTTTTTGTTTTCATAATTTCCATACTATCAAATATCAATTTTTCATTCATAACTTGCTGTGTGGGAAGATAAAATTCGACGGTGAACTTCTTAATTTGCATTGATAATATTGATCACATTTTTGAACTATATAATATTTTTCACATCTTTTTATCTGCTCACTCATCGTTTTTTATGTTATAATGCTTATACTACACATCAAGATCAATATGAAATTGTCATTTGTCATCCAACAGCAATGAACTACTAGACTAAATAGGAATTGGATAACACAAATACGGATCTGAGTAGCAAATAATTAATTAAGAAAAGAAATCTTAAAAGAATGAGGGTAAAGCGGAAAAGCACCACATGATATGGTTGTCTTCATTAACCGGTCGGGTATTATAATTTGTATTTTAAATGGGAATGTTGCTTCATAACTCAGTGTACACTCACAAAAAGCACATAACACCACTAACAATAACAATAGTCATACCATTCATACATCAAAAATGTAGTAACATTGATCAAAGTCAAAAAATTAATCTGTATGTGTGTGTATATATATATGTGTGTGTATATGTATATGTATGCATGTATTTATGTATGTATGTATGTATATAATATGCATGTGTTTGAAATCACTATGAATAACAGCGAGAATTTTTCATTAATGTGTGAACTCAACTATGGCTTCTTATAACATGTTATTTGTGAGATATTCATGCGATATAAGAGTCGAAGATACTGGTTTCATGTGAAAGAAAATCATGGTAGGAAAAATATAACCAAACAACATTATATTAAGCATAAGAACTAAAAAGAGCTCAGTTTCGTTCACAGGAGTTTCCTAACTTCAAGAATTGGCTTTGAAACAAGACCGATTTTATAAGAATAAGAACTAATTTCATGCATAGTAGTTTACATGTAATGAAAATTGAACATAAAAGATATTTACATTAGTTACGTTGAGATGTATTTAAAATAGCAAACGTTATCAATAGATACCTAGTATAGGATTATTAGAATTTTTAATTTTATCTTGAATATAGCATGTGTTCAATGTGAATAATAGGTTTCATGTCGTCATTTTATGTAAAAATCCAAATTCCAGTGGTCCGGATTTTTCGCAAAAGAGCTAAAAACCAAGCCCACTGAAGCCCAAGTTGGGTATCTGGTATCTTGCAAATAGGAAAAGATAAATATATCAGAGCTCAATTAATTATCTCACAGTGGGATGGACTAAAATATAATAGTAAGTAAATACTCACCCAAATAATAACATTTTCTAATAAAGTGTCGTAAATTTGAGAAGTCTCTGTCATCAATCTAACCTGTAGGATGTTATGAGGTGGAGGTCAGAACAAAAGTTCCGGTGAATGAATAAATTATATACTTCTAGGATTAAATCTACATATATCGTTTTATTTCCATTTACTCTTATACTAAGTTCATTAGGTTACAATGCTCTCGCCTCTGTTCGTGAACCATGCCCATCTACTCCATAGTAGATTGAAACCTAATAACTAATATATACATATATGTAGCTATATACCCAATGACTGTATTGGTCCTAGGTACTACCCATAGTATATCCCGTATCCTCGTCACAAAGGACTCCATCATCTTGCTCCTATAGCATTCTGTGACTACATCTATAAAGGATAGCTTTGTGAGGCCTACATTGCAGATGTTCCATCGTCTACTATGAAAAAATTAAACTGCATCCACACTAGTCTTACTGATGCTTGGACATCTGCAATGTACTACCCAATGCATACATTGAGGACTATACGTAATCGTTTTGTCTACTCTTTGAATCCCACTAACATGTTCTACCTTATACATAACTGAGTCAGGGATTTTCTATATCTATAAAGGGCCGCTTCGTTAAGCCTATAATATAGATATTCTAGTTGGTTTTTCTCTTTTTCTGATCGTGGCTATGGCCCCGCATATCCACCTCTCAACTAATCGAAAGACTTCTAAAGAGTTAAGTGGTCGTGCCCTACTACAAACAATCTAACATCCAATTGGCAATGCCCCTCCATCCAATGTCTCGATTATGAAAGAATCATTGTCCTGTTGATTTAACTCTAATCTTTTCCGAAATCGCTCTTGATCTTGATGCTGGCCGATATCCGCATGCGACTATCCTTTACCCTAATTGCAAGTATTGGACATATGAATACCCTACTCCAAATACCAAGCCCTTCTGACTGCCTACAAAGGTCCGCTTCGTTAGGCCTACAATGTAAATGCAGTCAAGGCATACTCTCTTGATGGAACACCTACAGACCTGCCTTTGGGGATGCAGTTTCGTTAGGCCTATCTAGACAGCCATCCTAGAGTATCCTCATATCCCGTTGAAGTCTTGTAATTTCCTCTAGCTAGAAAATTCTAAGTTGGACGTGTTTCTCCATTACTGGAATTCATGATGAACTACTTTGTCAGGCGCTTCATCCATTGGGATGCTCCAAACGCAATTCAATTCTTTTACTAGACCCTAAGCCTAATCTTTTCATTTGTGTTCAGTTTGCTTTCTTACTCTGTTGGCTACTTATTTAACTTAATTAGCATATTCTTACCCTCGTCTCACTTCTAATTATTGTGAGATTACCATAGGTCTAATAGGGAATATTGTTAGTATGAGCCACATTCATTATCTTACTTATTTAACTTAATATATAAATCCTTAATTTCAAAGAAATAAGCCTCTTTTACCATTTCTGTTTTATTTTCTTATTGACTTAATATAAGCTGTTTAAATAAGCTTTTGTCATTATTTACTACTACAATTACTTACTAATTTATTATAAGTCTCACGGTAAGCTTTTCCATTCTTATTTCCTAATTATAACCTATGTTATAATTCTACTTGTAATTGTTACTTTTTCTTCTTTTATAATCTGTTATATAATTACAAGCATTACTTGTCTGTTCTAGTCTGCCTTTTTTATTATTATATAGAATTTCCTTTAATTCTCTAATATTACATAATTCACCTATCATAATAGTTGCCTATTTAAATAGCCTGCGCAGTAAATGCAAACGTAGACTCATTAATTTTTACAGCTTCAAATTCTTGATTATTAATTTTCTTGTTTCAATTCATACTTTACTTTATTATCTTCTATTTTAGAAAGTAATTCTATTTTATTTGTTTGGTTATGAAAACTATAGAATCCATTTCCATATTTTAATATTGGATAGTACTTTAAACAATAATTCATAACTGTATGATATTTCTTTTACTATTTTATATAGTATAAAATACAGCGGTTTCTCTATTTTACACTGGCTCCCCTTTTTATTCTTTTTATTCTTACAGTTGCGTTTATCGCTATCTTTTAGGTGCTAAGTTACGAAAATATATCCTATTCCCTAAACCGACCAATTAATCTAATAATTACTCCCAAATTAATTTTTCCCATTTTAATGCAATTTATTATAGTAATTTTATTCCTCAAACTTTTATTATTTCACATCTTCATTTCGGCATTTTTAATTATTTAATCCATATTCGCATTTAATCTATTCTAATCCATACGTGAAGAAAAAGGAGAGGATTGAAGAAAACCAACGCTTGCTTAAAATCCAAAATGTAGAAAAAGATGTAAATAAGGCATAGAAAACAATATATAAATACTAATACGGTAAATAAACTACAAGTTTTCTAATAATTCAGCTTAATTTAATTAATATGATTAATTACTGAATAAAATTTTCTAAACGGGAATCTACCAATAATATATCTTAAACTTAAAAGATATATAAATAAATCCACTCGCCCATCATCCTTAGCTTCGCTTGTACTTTAGTTGGCTCCACTGTCCTTTCGGATCCCCTTCTTCCAAGGTATATAAAATTTTAATTTAGAAGATCTTCTCCCTTGAAATTATTTTCTTTTTAGGTTCAGCCTTAGGCAACGAACCCATGGGAGGAAATCTAATTGTGAGAAGTTAGCTAGTCCTAGGGTCATATTTATATTAGAGCTTGGGGACCTCAAATCGTAGGATTCTTGGATAAAACCTGGAGCCACCACGTCACAGGGCAATTTGGAGCCAACGGATCAGAGAATATATGGCTTAGATCGCGCAAAAACAAGAAAATGTGTCACTGCACATACCTGGAAGAATTTTCGTCTAGGTCGTGCGCGGGTCGACCGCCCTTAGCAAGAGGTTGACCGATGTGCCTATTGGGTTGACCCATATTCGCATTATATTATTTTCTTTGCTCGGTTACTTATCCTGTTTCGTTCTTAACTTCTTCATATTGTTTCGAATTTTGACGAGTTATATATGAAAACTGATTAGAAAATCACCCCAGAATCCATGGTACAAGTTCTGAAGCAATATTCTAAAAATTCCACAATTATTTATTTTCATTACTTATTATCATTCGTTAAATTATAAGTATATAAAAATACAGGGCGTTACATTTTCCTTGACGACCCCACTACATTTTTAGCAAGAACAACAAGGCTTCCATCAAAGCTAAGACTTGAGTTGAAAAGAAAATATTTCATACCAAGTTACTTATCTACGTTCATTACATAAAATAGCAACATTATAATCATAGAACATGAGTTGCATCTCATTAATCAAAAATACAACATAATGTTCTTCTAAGTAAAAAAATTTAAATTGAGTTTCATTCATCCAAATTATAGAAAAAGATCAAAAATAAACATGTGTTGCCACAACTTTCTAAGTTAGCTTTTATTTTCACTTATATTTTGTAAGAATTATTTAAAATAAAACACTAGAATACAGATGTATAATGTGGTCTTCTTCCATAAGCCATGATGTAGCTATAATTTCATAAAATGCTAGGCACATTTGCATGCAAATGTGTGGCTACAAACATAATTTAGTCTTCTTCTGAACCAAAATGCATTCATAATTTCATATAGCGTGATTTATGCTTTTCCTGTCCTTGTTGATAATTATTTATAGTATGCATTATTTTCTTTCTAATGTACAAGTTTTAGGATACTTGAACGTAATTACATTTTTCAAAGATAAACGCAACAATATTTTTCAGAGATAAAAGAGCAACCAAGAAGAGTATAAAGACCCTGGTATATATAATGGGATATGGAAATATGTTTATAATACATTTTTTCTTCATCGAAGTTATGTACAATCATTTGAATCATAATAGATCAAATGTTGTTTGAAAATAAACCAATTGCTACGATGATTTTTATATAATAATGAAGTCTATATATACTTATCATAGGTGTTAATACTTTTATACAATAATCACATTGTATCTCCACTTATGTGTATTCTGGTCAACATATTGTTCATTTCTTTTCATATTATTTCTGTAGATATAGCAGTGTTTAAATATTACTTTAAGGCTCGTGCATCTCATTCTCCTCTTTGTTCGCAGTTTCTGAACGTGGAAATTAATTTCTATTTCAATTTTCATTCAAGGTATGACTAATACACATAACGCAGTATAATCCTTTATTTCGGTTTTATAATTTTCCTGTAGTTCATCGATATGCCGTGTTTTTAGTAGCCAATTTGTTCATGAATTTGCAAGTGCTATATGACAGAACATATCATTTTTGTTTATTTTTACATGTATAATTATACTTATTTATCAAACAAATACTTGATTTATTGTTTTGATGAGTACTGTTCTTTAAGAAGTGAATAAGTTTACATTTCAAAGATGTTTAATTGTTTGTTTAGAAAATATGCTTTGGCAATTTGAATTTGTTATCTTCATTAGTGATGGACAATATTGGGAATTTTTTTGGCATGTGGAGATGGATTGAATTATGAAACACATTGATTTGGACAATATTAGTTGCTTTATGATATCATTAAGTTATAAAACACATTGGAAGTAGAAATTGAGCATGTTTTACACAAAGGTTACGTGTGTATGTTTTGCTGAAAATAGACTAATTCTAAACTTGACAATATTTTTATCTCTTGTGCAAAAAGAATAAATAGCCTTATTACATTCTTATAATAGTTAAGTACTTAAATCATTGCTATTTATGATCCATATATGTACAACATTTGAAGGAGTAAGAGTAAAACTACCTACATATGTAGTCAAAAAAGAACTGATACATTTTTGCTCTAGTGGCGGCGGGTTAGACTTGTACCGTTACTTGTTGCACTAGTATGATATAATCAAAAATTATACTATGATATTACGAATTATTATTACGTAGTCAATCCTAATAGTAGTTAAAAATACATAATAAGTTAGCTTATAAACATATATTTGAAGTATTATATTGTCTGGAAGCATCTGCCCGAAAAGGAAACAAGGCTGTTTCAATTATTAGACGATGGTTAGTTAAAGATGTACTTTGCAAACATGTTGTGTTCATCTTTTAGAAAAAGATTGATATTCAAAGATAAAAACACATAACATGTTGTGTTCAGCTTTTCTGATCCTACATTATATTTTTTTAGGCACGGGAAAGGCGAATATACAACATTACAAAATGTTTTAGAAGGAAGTGGACGGATAGAAAAGACACTCAAGAATAGAATACGTTGGAAGTAAGATGTTATCACTTACCAGTTACTTCCAGTCTTATACTAAGAACTATGTAGCCTGTACTTAGATGCTACTCCTTAGTCTCTTTGAATGAAATCTTTTGAGATTGAACATAATATCTAACTAAGTTAACTAATTTATAAAATTAATTAAGTTTTATAATAATTAACTAAACTAGCTAAGTTTTTTAAAATTAAATAAGTTTACAAAATATCTAAGTTTTATAAAAATTAATAGATTTATAACAATCGACATGCAATTGTTGAGTAAAAGATTTAAAACAAAATATAACATTAACAAAGTTATCTAAGTTTTATAAAATTTAAATAAATTTATAAAAATTAACCTAATTTATAAGAAAATAATCAATTTTTATAGAAGTTTACTAAGTTTTATAGAAATTAAGTATGTTTAAGTTTTCAAAATAAATTAAATTTATAAAAATAACAAAGTTCATGAAATTTAACTAAGTTTTATAAAGCTTGACCAAGTTTTATAAACATCTGATTAAAGTTATTAAGTTTGTAAAATTTAGCCAAGTTTTATAAAAAGCTAACTATGTTTTAAAATTTAATTAATTTTTATAAAATTTATCTAAGTTAGATAAATTATAAAAATTAACTACGTTAACCAAGTTTTATAAAAAGTAAATAATTTTGTACCTTAACTAAGTTTTAGAAAACTAAAAATAAAATTATAAAAATTAAGTGAGTTGTATAAAAATTTAAATAAGTTAAATAAGTTGTACATAAATTAAATAATTATCTAAATATTGACAAAATTTTGTAAAAGGTAAACAAATTTACAAAATAACAATTAAGTTCATAAAAATTTAAAAAGTTATCAAAGTTTTATAAAAATTAAATAAATTTATAAAAGTAAACCTAATTTATAAAAACTAACTAATTTCTATAGAAGTTAACCTAATTTTATACAAATTAAGCAAGTCCATAAAAATAACTAGGTTTATAAACTTCAATTAAGTTTTTGAAATCATTTAAGTTTATAAAAATAACAAGTTAATAAAATTTAACTAATTATTATTGTTATCCCAACTTTTGGCAAAGTTGAGATATCCAAAATTTGCTAAGAATCAATGATTATTATTCTTGAATATCAACAATGCATTGCAGGATAACCATGGATATCGATGAATTTTGGTCGGGTCTAGATTGAGCAATAATTGATAGGACATGACAAGAAAGATCATAGAAGTCCGCATCTCAAATTTCAAGTCAATCCGAGTTCGTATGCTCAAGTTATGATGGATTCAAGTTGAGAGAGATGGACCTTGTTCGTTTCGAATCCATCACCTCTTCATTGGTTCGAACCCATCTAGTTCGAACCCATCAGGGCAGGCATCACGTTCGAATCCATAAGCAGAGAGGACGTTCGAACCCATCAGCTAATGCTTGCCTCGCATCCATCAACTTCGACTCCATTTACTTCGAATCCATCCCGTGACCTTCCTTCGTATCCATCCATCAGACATCCACTACTTCGAATCCATGAGAAATGCCCTTGCTTCGACTCCATCCAAGTAGTCGTACTTCGACTCTATCAACTATGCATCGATTCGGATTCGTCCACAAGGCCACCAGACCGAATCCATTTCTATGTCTTCGAATCCCAGTGGAGAGGAAGCATCGAACCGCTCCTGATCGACTCGATGGAAGTGCTAGTTTCTATCGATTCGAAGGAAGCAACTCTTCGAATCGATAACCTCGAAACCATCAAGAAGGCACGGCTACAAACTCGGACTTGACCCATTCAACTCGGAGAGATAGGTGGGTCGACTCGAAGAACGCGCGCCATGTCACAGAAGCATGGATTCGACCCAATGGATTCGAACTGATCGATTCGAACGAACCCATAGGATCGATTCGAACCAACCAGCATGCCGAAGAACACCATCTTGAATCGATCATATCTTTCAATCCCTTGATCCAAATGCCATGAAATTTTTACAGGAGTTCGTCTACATGTCGAAGAATGTCCACGCCAAGTTTCATCGCGATTGGATGATTTCTTGATCGATTCGAACCAAAGGTCGAATCGATCCCAATGTTGGCCCGGATCTCCAGGTTTCGGCCATGTGGGCCCCCTCACGTGCCAGAAGCGGTCTACTTGATTTTTAGGAGAAATATCAGCCTCCTACGCCTATAAATAGATCCCCGGGTCATTCAGAAAAATGGACGGGATTTCTCTTTGGCAAAATCAAGACTCTGAAGCATCAAGACTCTACCAAACTCTACTTTGCACTCTACAATCACCGTTGTACTTGAATTTCAGAGCTATAATCTATTGTAATCCGCTGTAATCAAGTGTAATCAGCGAAGAACATAAATAAAAGGAAAAACCTTTGAAGTGGACGTAGGCCGGAGATAGCCGAACCACTATAAATCGTGTGTCCTTGTTTATAATTTCTGCTTTACTTGCTTGGATCTGTGATTTGTGTTTGAATATTTGCTGATTTATATTCCAACACTGGTGCTTTCACAACGCTTGGGGTTTGTGACCAATTTTGGCACAAACACTTTGGTGCTTTAACCGAGAGGAACCAGCACCCGCTACACCTGATTCAGAGTTCAGATTTAAAGTTTGAAGAATTCCAATCCAGAGACAATGACTCGACAAACAAGACAAAGAATTGATCGGAGCCAACAAGGAGGAAGCCAAGAAGCATCCTCTGGAGCAGGAGAAGGACAAGCTTCCGTCTACATCACTAGAGATGAAATGGAGGCTATGGCTAATTTGTTACGCGAAAGCTTGATAAAGACCCAACAAGAGATGCTGTAGAATTTCCTCGAACAAATGAGGGCAACGAATATGCAGAACCTTGGACCAACTACAACAACTGCTAATGCGAGACAAGGAATCAGGATTACAGAAGCTAATGAAGGACAGGTTCAGGACCAGAATATAAGAGTTGAAGGCGATCAACAAGGACTTGGGGGCAGACCCTCAGGATCCGATACTGGAAGGCCAATAGACGGAGCCCAATAAGCTGGAGTCAATACATATGCTAACGAACCACCAGAAGAATATGTACCAGAATACCCTTCGAGACTCGGGGGGCAGGATAGGAACTTGACAAGGAGGCAACCCCTAGACGGAGACGAGAGAATGATTGGCCTAATGCGACGAATCATGAGAGGAGGACTACCTAGCGGAGGGCTGGAAGAAGTTAGTCGGAGTCCATTCACTCCGAACATCCGAAACGCAAGGAACCCTCCAAAATTCAAGCTACCAACGCTAGAATCTTATGACGGGAGGTCAGACCCGACCATGCATATTACCAGGTATATTAGGCACATGGAAGTGCTGGGGGCATCCGAGGAAGTGATGGCACGGTGTTTCCCTCTATATTTGTCAGATTTGGCCGCGCTTTGGTTCAGGCAACTAGAGACGGGATCAATCAGGACATGGAGCGAGCTTGTAGACTGCTTCATAAGACAGTTCAGGGTCCATGTGACTCTACCCAAGAGCGTGATGACTTTGGCTTCGATCAAGCAAAGGGCCGGAGAGTCCATAAAAGATTTCCTACTAAGATTCAATGTAACAGTGACTTCTGTAGATCGCCCAGATCCATCGATGATTTTGATGGCAGCGGTGGCAGGAGTCGCGGAAGGCACCAAATTTAAAGATTCTCTGACTAAAGATCCACCACAAGATCTTGGAGAGTTCTTTCATAAAGCTGAAAAGTTCATCCGATTAGAAGAATCACGAGCCGAGAGGCTGGAAACAAATGCTGCGCAGAGCGAAGGAACCGCCAGAGAACAGTCCGGAGCGGACAAGAGAAAGAGGAAACAAGATGACAGACATGACGGTCCTGATAAACGGAAGAAATTCCGAGAACCGAGATTTAGGCAGTACACCGATCTGACTGCAGGCCTAGAAAAAATTTACACTGAGACTCGGGGGCAACTCCCCTATCGAAAGCCACCTATAAGGGATCCCACTGAGCGGGAGCGCAGGACAGGAAAATATTGCCTATTTCATGAGCTGGATGGGCACACCACAGATGAATGCCGCCACCTAAAAGATGAGGTGGAAGAACATGCCAGGGGAGGTAGATTGCCGCAATTTGTCAGAGAACGGACAGCGACGGTAGGGCCTGAACAACTACCGCCTCCTCCTAACAGGAACGATCCTGGATCGGGATCACGACTCATCATCCACTGATTAAAGATGGAAAAGGCTAAGTCCGGGATTTGGACTTCGGTCGAATAATTCTATTTAGATTTGTTTTCAGAATAAACGGTTACTCCACTTACACATGTACGGGAACCGGAGAGATCCCTAGGCATGCTCTGAGATGGAGATAAACCAATACGCCCAGAGAGGCAATGTTTAGCTTTTTCTGATGTTTGAGATTGAACATCTAGAACTCGAATTTTAAATAAATAAATTAGAACTTCTTGCAATAAACCTTTTGACCGGAGAGTTAGAAGATGAACATTAATACCAATATAAAAATGATCGCCTTATGACCCTACTCGGAGAGGCGGGGTCCGGAGTGCAAGAAGTGAGTTGCTTCGCCGGAGAGCGACAGGATCAACTCACTTAAGCGATGTTTCCCCTTCACCGGAGAGTGACAGGATGGGATCCAACAAGAGCCCGGAGAGGCTATGATCGGTCTCGAACGACCAAGACATCACTTAATGTTCAGATACACTGAACCGGAGTGCAAGAAGTGAGTTGCTACGCCGGAGAGCGACAGGATCAACTCACTTAAGCGCTGTTTCCCCTTCACCGGAGAGTGACAGGATGGGATCCAGCAAGAGCCCGGAGAGGCTATGATCGGTCCATAACGACCATGACATCGTTATACGTCCTAACCAGGACCAAAGTGCAAAGAATAGAAGGCAATACCAGAGTGCAATAGGATCTTTCTATTCAATCACTAAGTCTAGAATGGACTTAGTGAGGGTTCAGAGTAGCCATTAATAGTCCGGAGAGACTACGGAGCTTCATGAATGCTGATTCGGCTTCGAACAGCCATAAACTTGATTGATAATACTGCAGCCATTAATGAAACGTGAATTTACTACATTCGATTTAAGACCGTTCAAAACATACCTTTTATCAAAAGGCATGTTTTGGGGGGCAAAGAGTTATCCCAACTTTTGGCAAAGTTGAGGTATCCAAAATTTGCTAAGAATCAATGATTATTATTCTTGAATATCAACCATGCATTGCAGGATAACCATGGATATCGATGAATTTTGGCCGGGTCCAGATTGAGCTACAATTGATAGGACATGACAAAAAAGATCATAGAAGTCCGCATCTCAAATTTCAAGTCAATCCGAGTTCGTATGCTCAAGTTATGATGGATTCAAGTTGAGAGAGATGGATCTTGTTCGTTTCGAATCCATCACCCCTTCATTGGTTCGAACCCATCTAGTTCGAACCCATCAGGGCAGGCATCACGTTCGAATCCATAAGCAGAGACGACGTTCGAACCCATCAGCTAATGCTTGCCTCGCATCCATCAACTTCGACTCCATTTACTTCGAATCCATCCCATGACCTTCCTTCGTATCCATCCATCAGACATCCACTACTTCGAATCCATGAGAAATTCCCTTGCTTCGACTCCATCCAAGTAGCCGTACTTCGACTCTATCAACTATGCATCGATTCGGATTCGTCCACAAGGCCACCAGACCGAATCCATTTCTATGTCTTCGAATCCCAGTGGAGAGGAAGCATCGAACCGCTCCTGATCGACTCGATGGAAGTGCTAGTTTCTATCGATTCGTAGGAAGCAACTCTTCGAATCGATAACCTCGAAACCATCAAGAAGGCACGGCTACAAACTCGGACTTGACCCATTCAACTCGGAGAGATAGGTGGGTCGACTCGAAGAACGCGCGCCACGTCACAGAAGCATGGATTCGACCCCATGGATTCGAACTGATCGATTCGAACGAACCCATAGGATCGATTTGAACCAACCAGCATGCCGAAGAACACCATCTTGAATCGATCATATCTTTCAATCCCTTGATCCAAATGCTATAAAATTTTTACAGGAGTTCGTCTACATGTCGAAGAATGTCCATGCCAAGTTTCATCGCGATTGGACGATTTCTTAATCGATTCGAACCAAAGGTCGAATCGATCCCAATGTGGGCCCGGATCTCCAGGTTTCTGCCATGTGGGTCCCCTCACGTGCCAGAAGCGGTCTACCTGATTTTTAGGAGAAATATCAGCCTCCTACGCCTAAAATAGAGCCCCAGGTCGTTCAGAAAAAGGGACGGGATTTCTCTTTGGCAAAATCAAGACTCTGAAGCATCAAGACTCCACCAGACTCTACTTTGCACTCTACAATCACCGTTGTACTTGAATTTCAGAGCTATAATCTATTGTAATCCGCTGTAATCAAGTGTAATCAGCGAAGCACATAAATAAAAGGGAAAACCTTTGAAGTGGATGTAGGCCGAAGATAGCCGAACCACTATAAATCGTGTGTCCTTGTTTATAATTTCTGCTTTACTTGCTTGGATCTGTGATTTGTGTTTGAATATTTGCTGATTTATATTCCAACACTGGTGCTTTCACAACGCTTGTGGTTTGTGACCAATTTTGGCACAAACAATTATAAAATTTAATCAAGTTTGATAAACATCCAACTAAATTAAGTTGCCAAAAATTAAACTAGTATTATTGAAATATATCGAGTTTTATAAAAATTAAATAAGTTTTAAAAAATTAATGGTATCTGCACTCGTTTAAATACAATAGTGGTTTAGAATTGAATAAATTCATAAACATCATATATTTTTATTCAAAAGTGTCAATTTATATGCATATTTTTCGTGAATCATGTCTATTACGACTAATTATTTAACTTTTCCTTTACAAGTAACTAAAACATTTGGTGCTAGCAAGTAGCAACAAGGTGATTTGAAGTAATATATAGTGTCCTGTGTATCTTTAATGTTTGAATATTTTATGCACCATTTTGGCAAGACTGATTGCGTATAATATTAGTTTTGTTTACTTGCATTTGTAATCTTCATATGTAGTTATGAAATATAATGAACACATGTTGTTTTGGTGTAATTTTATTTGTTTACATATAATGTAATGGTAATCAAATGTGATCTTAGTGATATTTAAATTCATTATACATATATGCATTGAAACGTCAAAAAGAAGTACAAAAAATCTTATGCAATAAGATGATAGCAGTAAAAAATGCTATAAAAGTTAACAATAGCGTTTTAAAGCGCTATAATATGTAATTGTTGATAGCAGTGCAAAAACACTATTGTTAAGAGAGTTTTGATAGTGTTGGAAAAACACTATTGTTAGGAACTTTTTATAACATTTTGTTCTTGCAGTCTAATAATCCTTCCTATTTATAACATGTTTTTTACAGCGTGTGCAAAACGCCATTAAACCAATTTACAGCATTTTCCTAACACTCTTAAAAGAACTCATTTATAGCATTTTTGGTATGTTACCCAATAGTATCCTCGAGTCTAGCAGTGCTCAGGATTGTGCCGAGACCAGCCTCGGCATAGAAGCTGCATCAACTAGATGCATGTCACCAGTGAGTATCCTTGAGCCCAGTATCACTCAGGATCTTTCTAGGACCATCTATGACAATAAATTCTCTGATGGAAGTTATCATATATCCTTGGCCACTGCCCAAAGAATAGGAGAGCTCATCGCAACATGGAATGATCAAGTCACTCCCCATTGGCAAGTGGGGACAACCATCACTGCAACTCCCACCTTCTTAATGCCGACACACTGACCTATAGAGCTAAGAGTAACATCATTACGCTAATTCAAGAACGGATGTCTATCCCAACCGTGGATGTCATAGAGTGCCTGATTTACATGGTAGAACGATATGATCACTTAGAAACAAGCTCAGATTCATAAGACGACCTACTACACCCTTGCAAGGCTGACTTAAACATTAAGGGAGGGTCGGCCACTACCTTGGAATAAATATCTATAGACTGTGCTGACGCTAGTAAAGTAGTCCAAATCAGCTCAACCAGGAAGTAAGAGAGGATCTAATCAGGTTCCTACAGCAAGGAAAAGATGTCTTTGCATTGGGGCACAACGACGTGACTGGGAATTATCCCAGGATCATTTTCCACATGCTCATTATTGATCCGAAGGCAACCCACATCCAGCAAAAGCATTGGTCGCTCAACCTAGAAAGGTACCAAGCTGTCAAGGAAGAAGTGGAGAATATGTTGGCCAACGACTTCATTTGGGAGGTAGAATATCTAGTACAGGTAGCTAACCCAGTACTGATCAGATATCTAAATAGGACTTGGGGAACTTGCATTGACTTCACTAATCTCAACAAAGCCTGCCCCAAAGATAGCTTTCCTTTACCATGCACCAATTAGTTTATAGATGTGACCAGCAGACATGAACTCCTCACCTACATGGATGCCTATTCTAGGATTGTTATGCACGACCCAGACCAAGACCATACCTCCTTTATTACAAATGCCAGCCGATAATGCTATCGTGCCATGCCTTTGGTTTAGGAAATGTGGGCACCACCTATCATTGCTTTGTCAAATGAATGTTCTCTGAACAGGTTGGTCGATCTATGAAAGTTTACGTAATGACCCGTATTTTACATATCGAAGGATTGTAAATTATTATTTTTAAATCCATATGAGGTGGTATGACTATATAATTTTGGAAAATGCCTATCGGCAAAATTTCCTATCTTTAGAATTTTTCGAACGATTTTACACTTCAAAACTTGTAACGGCTATAATCTTTGACAGATGTTATATTATCATCCGAGACCACTTCCATTGGAAAAATATAATGGTATTCCTTTTCCTAAAGTGGTTATGATAGCGATTTGGACTTTTTGGCTAGGAGATATGACTGTTTGAAAATTGGCAGTTTTTGGATCAGCTTAGTGTGTAATTAGTGAATTTGGGAGCATGCCCACTAATCCATTTCAGGTTTGGAGACTATATTTGGCCAAATCATCATCCACAAATCACTTTTACTTCTTTCCAAATAGATCTAAGCCTCGATTAACCCATCCTACACCATAAACTTTCTCTTTTCTCCTCTCAATCAAGTCTAAATCATAATTTAATGGTAGATTAGCAAGGAGATTCACTAGATATTTCCAATCGTACATGTTAGGGAAGAAATTTAGGGCTTGGATGATGATTTTTGGATTGGCCTCGATTTGCATGAAAATATCTACTTTTTTGGTGTTTGGTGAGTGATTTATCATCTCTTGCATTAATACATATATGTATATAGGTTTTAGCATGTTTTGGATTCATTTTTAAGGTAAAAATTATGTTTTAAAGCTGTTTTAAAACCCAACATGTAGTAAAACGTGAATTAATAGATTTTTGGTGTTCTAGACATGCTATTTGAATATATGGTTGCCTTGATATCTGTTAGGATAGGTTGTAGACACCTTGTTTGATGATTTCGATGATTGGTTGTGAAATTTACATTTTAATGTTGTTCGGAGCATGTATGGCGTTTGTTTGTATGCTTGTATGGTTACAAATGCTTATTAAAGCGAACTAGAGGTATGAACCGTGGAGTCGAACGTCAACTGATAGGCTCTAGAGCATTTGGAGTCGTATAATTGCATAGATGATGCATGAGAGTTAAAGTGTTAGTGTAGCGATGGAATCAGCGCGACGTTGATGTGACAAGGGAGTTACAAGTTTTGGTTTGGCGTGGAAGCATTGTGCAGCGGTTGGCTTTAGGAAGGAGAAGCACTTGGTTTGTAAGTGCTTGGCTCGGTAGTTGCTTGGCTCAACGAGTAAAGGACTGAACATAAAATCCTGTCCGTAGATGTTTTCTCGTTAAGGGAAAGACTGGACAAGAAATCCTATTCGGTAGATGTTTGCTCGGTAGGGGAAGCATCGGACATGAAATCTTATCCGATAAATGGTCAACTCGGCTAATGATAGACTGAACAGGAAATCCTATCCGGTAGTTATTAGTTCGACGATAAGGAGCCGAACATCAACTATTGTTTGGTGGCTTTAATTCGGCTATATAAGGAGGGATCAAATAGAACATGGAATTAGGTTCTGGGGTACTGGCTTCGGGCTTGGCATTGAAGGGCTTTGGGGTAGGGCTTTGGGGTAGGACTTAGGTTTTGCATGGTGTTTTCGAGAGACGGTTTGAAGTAGGGATGGAAGAATCCAAGATAGCTTAAGTTGACCTTAGATTGGTGAGCAACGAAGTGCGATTACTTCGATGACTTGATGCGGCAAGTAACTATAGCATCTAGTGATGGAATGAAAGGATGAATTCTGAATGTTAGTTTGTAGATTAGAACATGAGGTGTGATGCTTGTGAGTCAGACAGGGTAGTCTGTGTGTACCCTTTTGTTTGTATGTCGATGTGTGTCCAGTCCTTGGCTATCTACATGGGCATGAGTAAAAGCATCTGCTGAGTAGTTCTACCATCGGTACATGTGCTAAGGGATTTATGGATTACTCTATGGTTGTGATGCTCATTGTTGGGCAGGGTAGCCTTCATGTACCTAGGGTAGCCTGCGTGTACCCAGTGTAGCCTATGTGTATCGATATTTTGGTCGTCTACGTGTGTCTAGTACTTTTCCATCTGCGTGGGCAATGGGTTAAGCATTTAAAAGAGTTATCCTACGTCTGAAGCGCTTGAGTGAGAGATGTAAGGCTGTGTAATGGATGCTGTGTTTTCTCTACGCTTGATATCCTGCGTGATATGCCTACACCCCCATATATCATATGTGATAGTAGTTTAGCATATATCATGTTTATGTGCTAATACTTTGGATGTAGAGATAGGTCAGGTATGGTTGTTCATACCCTATACCCCATTTACTATATATGGTTTCTATAGTATATTGAGATGATGTATTGCTCACATTAGACTGTTATCCGACCCAAGATTTTACGCTTTTTTCTTATTATCTCGGGCACTCTTAAATGGGTAGATTATGAATAACATGTCTGATAGCACATGGAACTGTGCGGAGTACAACAGGAGGCTACGCTTTCATATATCATATTTTGGAGCTTACTTTCGCTTATATTCCATTGTATAGTAGTGTGAAGCTATGCCAGTACTTGCATTTTGAGAGACAATTATAGAGTTTATTTTGGAAATTTAGGATGTATAAACTCTTTATTTCAGTTTTGTATAGTCTACAAACCTGATGCACTCTGATGTTCTTATTTATGATTAATCTGATTATATCATTGTCTCGCCTATTTTACATATATGTTATTATATTATATTTTGTATATATGCTCTGAGATGTTCTATAAGTTCTGTATTTCAAAATTTATTACATTACACCCTTGGCTACTGTCCTGCATCGACTGGGTACTTCCATGGTGCTCTGTACAAGTATATTGGGTACCAAAGGTATAGGGTAGTTGTCACAGTTTATGTAGATGACATGTTAGCGAAGTATGAAAAGGAAGGGGCATGTATAGAACATGGCTGAGACTTTTAACATACTATATCGGTACAACATGAAGCTAAATCCCAAGAAGTGCTCCTTTGTCATCCGGTCTGGTAAATTCCTAGGGTATATTGTGAGTGCCAACGCATTGAGGCCAATCCCAATAAGATCTAAGCTATCCAAGATATGTAAGTTACTAGAATTGCAAATCAAATGAAAATGTTAAATAAGATTGTTGCAACATTGAGCCGATTCGTATCAAAGTCAATTGATCAGTGTCATCCTTTCTTCAATATAATTAAGAAGGGATAGTTGTTTACCTAGGATGATGAATACACCAAGGCATTCGAGGAGCTGAAGAAGAATTTATCCACTCCTCCATTATTATCTACTCCCGTCGATGGGATGGATCGGTACCTATACTTGGCAAAGTCTGACACTCGATCAACGCTACCTTGATCAAAGAAGATGAAATGATTTAACGATCGATTTATTATGCCAGCAAAAGTTTGAACAACCAAGAAACGAGATATACCAAGAAAGAGAAGCTTGCTTTCTGCATGATCATGGAAGTCTGGGCCGACCATACTTTAAGACATATCTTATCAAAGTCCTGGCCAACGACCTTTGAAGCAAGTCCTTTGCCGGTCAAATGACATCTGTCAGCTACTGAAGTGGTATGTAAAGCTTGGGCAACATCATAACTCATTCTAGCCTCACATCCTATTAAAGGTTAGGCCATGGAATATTTACCATACGCTAAAGCCCAAACTGCGGCGAAGAGGAGACAGCAGCCAACTTAGCACCTATATTTGGATGGAGCATCGAATGAGAATGGGTAATGGCCTGCATGGTCCATATGTGATGGCTGCCTTACACCACCGGCACCAGTGTATATATGATAGTATGCTGCTGATGTGCTCGACTGATGTAGGAAGATCATCAAGGGTTGTAACTAGAATAAAACATCACAGAACTTTTCGTACACCTCACAGTGCATGGAATAAAATATGACTATACAAACCGATATAAAATAGGAGCGACAGTAATAACTAAGTGATTCAAATATTAGAGTGCAGATCCACAGAGTTATACTACAAGTAATAGAGTTTATACAAACAAAAATAAACCTGAATAACTGTCTTATAATAGTAGATAAGCAAGCAACATCAAGGATTTATAGTGTTACATAGCGGAATAAGCATAGTAATCCATATATAATATGAGATAGCTCCATCCAGCTCGCCCTCTGCACACTATATCTAGTCTACTCATTTAAGAGTACCCAAGATAATAAGAAGCAAAGCATAAAACCTTGAGTCAAGAAACAGTCTGGTATGAGCAGTAAATGAATTTCAAATGTAATATAAGTCGATATAGTAAGGAACAAGGGTATACGAACCATACCTGACTTGTCCCTACAACCAAAGAGTTAGCACATAATGAATATAACATGCTACTCTACGAATATAGTTTAGGTATACTACAAACAAAGTATGATGATGGGTGTTCAGGTATCCTATCCCCAATACCTATCTCCAATGACATCCCTAGTGTGATAGACTACAGTGAAAAATAACCAAGCATCCATCAAACAATCCTCACCATCACTCATGTGTGCCCTAGATATATGATAACTCATATGACCGTTTCTCTGTCAGGGACTAATGGAAATACTATTTTTCAGTGTACTAGCATATCTCGAGCCCAAAGTTGATACTAGACTCATTCCACTAGACTAGTGTACACGAATCCTTTCAACGATCCGAAGTAGCCTTTCAAAGTACTATGAGTACAATCATAATACCCCTACTCCGAGTACATCAGAAAACACTCTGAATATCAATAATGCCTTGGCACACGTGCTTGAGGCCCTTCCTTGCTCCATCTTCTCTCCATTATTCTCGAGGAGCAATTCCACATTCCTCCATTTAATGGTATAACCATTCAAACGTTCTATCCATGGGTCATCCTTCTTAAAACCTTAAGTTTGTTGATTACTATTCTCATGACTCCTTTCAACATCGAGCCGCCTATCATTGGAACCTAACTCCTTTCACCATCAAGTTACCATCATTGAAGTCCCACAGCTATCATCGTGCTACTACATTGCCATCAAAACCGAACTGAACAAACAAACATGTTCAGCACAACCAATAGAGCCTTTACTTCTCTCCCTGGAAGTTTGACCCAGACTCCATCAAAGAAAACCTCTCGGTAACAATCAAAAGCTCTCAGCACCATATTGTGTACTTAGCTAATTTTGGCTAACTTTCTTTCCTTACTTTTAATATTCTATCTTCCTAGTGCTTTGACCCCGACTACTTCCCTCCAAAGCTCTTGGCATCAACTTCAAAGTTCTTATTACAAATTCCAAAAGCTCTTGTTTCCATGCCTATAAAAACTCTCGGTATGTTGTCCAATACTTACCTAAATTCTTGCACTTGACCTTCACTCATCATCCCTAGCTTTGCCTTGAAAAACCAAACATCCACCACCAGTAGAAAGCTCTCGGTACTGACTCATATATGTAGCTCCAATTTTGATGGGACTTAAAACCCGGGCTCTTCCCATGCTCCAGAACCTCTCCTCAAGGTTTCATCCAATTCCGACCATCTTTGCCTTCGATTTGCTATTTCGACCACTCCTTTCCTGATTACCTAAAAGCACCATCAAACCATTTCAAAACACAACGTACAAGTATGAAATAAAACACATATACATCCCTTCACACATGCAATCCATAATAACAAGATAATCAAGTATTTCCTAATCTAGATCGAACTTTTACACTAGAATATGCATACAAATAAAAGAGTTTGAAAAATTGTTTAATAACCACTTTAAATCCTTTAAATTCGACCTTAAACATAAATGAAAATGTGAAATCGTTAGAAAATAATTTAGCGTATGAAATCATGTTAAAAGCATCATTTTTTACTATAAAAACGTGTAGAGTAAGGTTAGAGGTCAAGAACTATTCACCAAATACCTAAAATACCATTTCCACCCCGTAGATCTGAACTGGAAAACATAGGAGAAGGATTCAAATCAGCCAAAATGATAATCCCGAGCATCTATATGCTAACCACCGCTCTAATTAATGATTTGGCTTATATTAGTAAGGAAAATGTTTGACTTTTGAAGAAATTTGGGTTAATGGAGGTTTAGAACTATTTTGGGGAAGATGGAATTGACTTATATCAGTTCCTACAGCCTCCCCATAGCATAATTTTCAAGAGGGTTAGTAGGCCAAAGCATGGCTTAGTTAATTACCCACTAATACAGGCCAGCATTAGCTAAAACATAAATAACTATAACTTTCAAACTGTAAGTCCGTTTTTCTAATATGATCAATCAACGGAATGGAAAACCATCATCCTAAGGCAATGAATGTGGTTTGAGACTATAATTTGGCTCTTATCAAAACTTAGTCCTAACAAGGTTTTTAGGGTCAAAATAGTCACATAGAAATTCGACAAAAATCATAGAGGTGGACAATACCTCTAAGAGTCTTCTCCTAAGATTTTAGTCATACAACCTTCTTTGAATAAAATAAAAATATTTTATAATTCTTCGATACATAAAATGGGTGTTGTTACACCTTCCCTTTTAGGAATTTCACTACCGAAATCTCCAAACAAATCAAACATAGTTACCTCGCACGTCTATCAATAACATGCAACCACAATACATATCAACCAAATAATCATGCAAACTATAGTGTAAGTGAGCCTATCCTAGCATGTGAGGTACTTATATATCATATATGATATTGAAAGAAAGCAAATACGATAAATAGTTGGTTTTACCATGCAAAGAGCTTTTCATATGTAGCCCTCATGCTCTCCTCGATTTTCCACGTACCATCACTTTCGTTTTCTCCTCACCGAACCTTCATTAACTCCACCTTCTTTCTCCTAAGCTATTTCATATCACGTTTGACAATAAAAATTGGCCTAGGAGATCTCAAAGCCTCAAGTTCAAAGTGGTATCATCAAGTTGATTTGGTGCAATCGTGTAACATCCCCTATCTTTAGGCTTGAAGGTAAGCGCTACAGATGTTGCAGTCATTTATAGTATTAACTTCCGGTGAAAAATATATGGTAATGTTAATGGTACCCATAATATCAAAAACACATGAACATGAAATAAAATCAACACAGATTTCAAAAAAAACTTTTTTGATTACATTTCAAATCAATATTTCGTATTCGGCTACTTAATCGCAAAATGATTACTAGGTTTTGATCAAGTACAATTATTACAAATTACGCCAAAAGCGACATATGAAGATGCCCCCTTGGACGATCAAAGTACTAAATAAACATACCAGTCATAAATACATCATAGTGGAAATAATACAAAATAGCTCCTATATAACTATCTTTGCCTCCCGCATGTCTTCGAAAGCTTATTCGTCCAACCTACTAACTTGAAAAGTCCTTAATTATCGGCATACTCAAATCAAATTTTTAGTACCCGAGAGTTTAAGAGTACATAAGCTTCAAGTCAGACATAAACCCTGGTGTGAATAATACTATTACAGCTCAATTTACTGATATCAAGTGAGACCATGCTGCTTAGAGGGATGTGTTTTATCTCACTAATATACTTTTAAAAGTATACCATCTGCAAATCAAAATCCTGCAATCAAACTGATTATAACAATAATAGCAAATACATATATGCATAATAATCAGAAATCAATGGACTATCTATCCATACTATAGTTTTATCTAGCTAACTATAAACCATTGGCTGACTTGGGACTGCTGAAGATAATCAATAATCTAACTTTTGTTAGACACAATACTGGGATATCTACCCTTAACTATCTTGTTCTAGGGTCAACTGATCCTAATGGTTTTGCAGGCTCACCAATAACCTATCTTTACTTTGTATATTCCCTTCTGTGTGTAACATTAATTTTGTCTCATTTGTGATAAAGCCCTACATACTGGAATTTTGGACTTATATTAGCTAGGGGTTGTTAGCTAAAGTATAGGGCGACCATAGACCAGTCACATCTGGTCTTCTAATATTTGAGTCATAAACTTAGGGTTAACCACCCTATTCAAATTCATTTTCTATTATATACATAGGGATAACTACCCTATTCAAGTTTCATTTCCTTGTAAACAATATTTGCAAAATGATTTACCCCTGAAATTATATTGTTTTAAAACAAGGAAATCATACTCATTGCTTTACTTAAAACACTTATGCCATGATATATGCTTTACACAAAACAATGCTGATTAAATCTAGTCAATGGGATTATCTGTCCCTTAAAAAAAAGTTTAAACTCCTTTTTTAACTTAGAAAACTAGGCTATAAGGCCAAAATAATACCTTCGAAACCTTCATTTAAAAACTTAAACAATTCATTTCGAATTCATTGAAAGCACCCCTTTCAAATAATTACTACTTTAACCTTGAAAACATTAGGTCGAAAGGCCAAAACATACATTTCGAATGTATTGAAAATAGACCTTTCGAAATCATCACTTACACCTTAGAAATCTTCTTTCGAAACACTTATAAATAAACCTTTTAAAACATTTAGGAATAATGTAATGATCCGTAATTTTAACAATTTTAAATTATTGAATTTAATAATGATTATTGAATAAAAATGGATAGAAATAAAAATTTATGTTTCTTTATGTAATTTATTTAATATGAACTTGAATAAAATTTTGAAATAACAATTTCGGTAAGGTTTAAGGAAATTATTTTTATTAGAATAAAGTTTAATATATTGAATGTGTTTACAATCAATAGCTGAAATTGAATTATAAATGTTGAATTACTGTAAAAGGGAAGTAGCTATTTTTTTATTTGAATTCGTTTTAAAAGTTAAATTTTATAAGTTAAATAACTTATATTTCAATTATAGTGATTTATTGGATAATTAATTTTTTTAGATTTAATATTGGAATATGTTTAAATAATTGAACCTTTAATTTAAAATGAATGTAAATGATTTCGAAGTTGATAGAAATTTTATTTAAATGAGAATGAAGATCTTTGACTATTAAATTTTAATTTAAAGTGATTAAATTGATTTTAGAAAGTAGCTCATTTTAATTAATGGGTAAAAATAGTTTTTGTGGATACACTCTCGGATTTCGATCAAACTATTTTCATTGGATCCGCAATAGGGATTATTATAGGATTTCAAGTTTCATAGCAATTAGACTTATCATTTGGCCATGCAATCTTGAAACGCATAGAAATGAATTTATGGAATTTAATTAAAATAATTTGATTTCGAAAAGCTATCTTTTGAATATGATGGAATTGGCTCCCGATACATATTCCAATATTTCATAATAGGGGTATAACATATAGAATGCCTGGTGGCACACTCCGTTTGGAGTTCGAAGTTTTTTGTTTAAATCGGGTCAGAAATTTATATAATAGGGCCGTGTATTCTTTCATTTTGTGAAACCCTGGAGAAAAATATCGGCCCCTCTCTCTCTCTTGAGTGATTAATGGCCGAAATCGCTTTTCCTTCATCCGCTCAATAAAATCAAATGACCCCAAAAGGAAAGTTGATTATCTTGTCGAGCTTAACATTGTGGACGGTTGGATCATCTCATTTCTTCATGTGGAGGTTGGAAACTTCTCGCATTCGCTAAGGGTTTTTGGGTTTTCACAGCTTTGATTTGTGTACATGGGGGCTGTGTGAGGTGGCGGTGGTTTGCCTGGAGCGGCGTGGGCTGATGGCTAGCGATTGATCCGTTAAAAAAAATGAAGGAAATTGCGAGTTGCCTGGGAAGAAGAAACGTGCCTAGGCTGTTGCGTGAGAGAGGAAGATGTGAGGATTAGTTTAGTTAATTTTTAATGAAGTGTTAATTATCTTTTAGTTATCTCAAATATTAATAAATTTCATACGTTTTTCATACGAGGTCTGATTCTAGTGAAACGAGTAGAATTGGATTCCTATCGATGTCATCTACGACATGGAATCGAACTGGAATTTTTTTGAAGCTGAAAAATTTTAAGTTTCAAACAAGGGTGAGTTATTTAAACAACTCACAAAGTACTAAAAAAATTTAGGTCAGTTGAATTGAAATCTTGAAGTGATTTAATTTTACTGATTGTTGTTTGGTAATTTAGCTAACAAGGAAATCGAATAGAAATTTATATGTTAGAAATTTTGAATTAACAGTTAAATTGAAATTGGATTAAACTGCTAGTAAAATTCCCGATTATTGATAACTGGTTAATTGTTGTAATTTATTGACTGTTTTGGATATTGATTGTGATGGATGGCTATTGGTTGATATTTGGATGATTGGATGTTTATTTGTTTTATATATATCATGTTATCACCCTGTATATTATTAATAGTATATAAAACTGTTATTTGAACTATTTCAAATAAATTAAGAAGTAGGTTGAAATGGTATATACCTATGACATTTATTTTGGATTGAAATGATATATATCCATCCCTGTAATTAATTTGAAATAACCGATCACTTGGCCATAGGGTAAAAAATTAAATATAGACACACAATTGGTTAAATTAGACGATTTTAAAAATTTTGGTTTGAAATTATTTAAATGATTTGATTTAAAGAAATAAAAATCGAATTTATGGAATTGATTTATTTTTGAACTTGAGCTCGAAATATCGAAATTGAAATTTGTTAATAGGAATCATTTAAATAATTGAATTTGAAATTTGAAGTTATAATTGAAATATGATTTAAATGGTGGAAATTGATTTGTTTAAAAGATTTGAACTTTTATTCAAACTTTTGAAATAAATCCAAGCAAAAGTAATCTAAATGGATATTTCAAATTTGAATTCGGAATTGAATTATTTTAAAGATTTGAACATTAAATTGAACATTGAAGTTAAGTTTAATTTAAATGATTTAAATCGGTATTCTGAAATTGAACTTGAACTTTATATAAACAGAAATTGTTTAAAATTGAGAATTGAATTGAAACTTAAACCATTTGAATCGAATCAATGAAATCGAATGAAAATTAATTCGAATTGAAAACAAAATTGAAGTTGATTTGAAATTAAATCGAAGTTGAGTAAATTTGAATTAACTTGAGATTTAAGACGATCTGAATTAGAAAATTTGAAATTGAATCAGTTTGATTTAAATTTGGACCTGAATCCAGATTTATTGGAAATAGAAAGGAACAGTTTTGAATTTGAAATTATTTTTCCTATAAATTATTTTCCTATAAACTATTTTAAAATTCATCTTTTTAAATTTTCAAATCATTTAATTTATAATCTATTTTAATATCTAAATTATTTAACTTTTAAACTATTTAAAACTATTCAAACTATTTTCTAAAAATTCAAACTGGTCAAAGTGGGAATTGTTTATATTTAAATCATGGATGTAAATACGAATTAGGTTAAAATGAAGTTATAACCTAACTAGAAATTCAAAATGATTTTGGAAGCGAAATTTAGATATTGGAGCGAAATGATTTTCAAGCGAAATTGATATATTTTAAGTAAATATGATATTTTCAAGTGAAAAAGATTTATGAAGTGAATATGATATTTGAATATCATGTATGAATCATTTTCAAAATGTAAGAGGACCAATCGGTGTGTAAAATGACATTTGGTAGTTAAAGAAACCATGGCCTCTTATTGGCATACTTTCTATCAATATTGAAACCACTTTAACAACTGTGTACACGGAGGAGACTCCAAAATGAAGTGGTTGGATATGGTGTACATTTGCTGGATTTGTAGAAAGAGAACGATGATGGATAGACCTTGGCACTTGTGCCAATTTGAAATGACTAAAACATTATGGCTTGGCAGGGCCAATGAGGCTAGCTACCTCAAGCAGACTTCCGTTCTTCGATTTTCTTCTTGGACTTGGTCCATACTATTACTTTTGATGTTGGTTTCGATTGGTGCACCTTGATTTGGGATGACCTCCCTTTGACTCGATAGGATGGATGGGCGCGGTGGGCGGCCGTGGCTACAATGCTTTACCACCATCCATGCGACCCGAACTGGTAGTATCCTACCTTGGGCATTGCTTCATAGGCCTTGTCATACTTTTATCCCTATACTAGATCACTATGAATTTGGTTTAGTGTTGTCGTATACGGTGCATCCCTATCCCCCGACGTGCTACTGAGGCGTTATATGCAAACTGTACGACAATGCTTAAAAACGCATTAAGGGTGGATAATGTAAAGCCTTAACGCTAATAAAAAAAATTTATTTTACGGACTAGACATTACATATATAGCGTATTCTACTATATATAGATATACTGATGGATCCTTAAAATATGAAAAATCTCGTAACATCTCTTGAGTTATTGCACGTACATTATACACTGGATAGGGGAGGTGAAAACCCGTGACGCTATTACACTCATGTCATATATGACATTGATTTTAATCATATAAGAATATTTTAGTCCTGACTAAAGTGTTTTGTCTTTTCATTACGCTCGGGCCAACTCTGAGTTTTCAGCACCCCGAAGATTATTTTCTGAAGGACGAAGACGAAGATTTGGAATATTATTACTAGTATTATTTCAACACATTCTATTGTCCTATTGCATCATTCTATTATTCTATTGTACATATAAATCTGACAGATGTTGTAAAATTTTAATCAAATGTATAGTATAAACAACTTCATGAACTGTTTATTTGATTAATCTATTTTGTCATTCCGCTGCGAGATTCTGTGTTTGTTTTTTCTTCCTTTCTTATTTTTCTTAATTAACCCATTGATTATCTATGTTTCGGATTGTTTGAGTTGGACTTGTGCGGATTATTGTCGATTTGAAACTTCCGAAACGTGGGTCATCACAGTTGGTGTTAGAGCAAGGTTTAGTGATAAACTTCGCTTTATGGGTTTGACTCATTAGAGATAAGATAGTAATACCTTATAATGAACTTGTTTGGGTGTATATTTGTAGGATCTAGATTAACCCAAGAGGGGGGGTGAATAGGGTTATAGCAAATTTTCTCGATTTAAACACAGAAATTAACTGCAGAAGTAAATATGCTGAAAAGTAAATCACACACAAAATTTACCCAGCTTCGGCAACCCCTTCCTACTGCTGCATTCCCAGATTTCTATTAGAATTAAACTGTATCCCGCTTACAAACACTCTAACAGACTCACAAACCCTTGCTCCCGCTTATAAACACTCTAATAGACTCGCACCCCCGCTCCGCCTATAGATTTTTGAAAACTCGCAAACTCTGCTCCCGCCTCTAGAGTTTTGCAAACTCGCACACCCTGCTCACTGAACTAATTCTAACTAGACAATCTGACACTACCTACAACCTAGGTGGTGATTTACCAATACTTTGACTCGAAAAGAAAAACTGACTTCAAAAATAAAAATAGGAGCAAAATACAAACTTGACTCCATAATTTTTGCTCAAATAAAACTAAAACAAATTAAAGAAAAAATCCTTTTAAAATAAACTTAACCCTAATTTTACTTTTAACCCTTAAAAAAACTATGCCCTAATTAACAAGAAGGTGGCCGGCTTTATTCTTTTGTCCCGATTCCTCTTTTCTCTGGAAAGTAAAAAATGGCGGCATCGTCTTCGTGACTGGATTAGGGCTTTGAGATCTGGATTCCTTTTGCTCTGCGAATTTGGAACTTTCGCTCCTTGCGCTCTTTATTCCAAATTAGGGCTTTTGCGAAGCTCCGATACTAATTCGATCATTGTTGGTTGTGCGCGATTTAGCCTGGCTCGATCAATTTTGTGTTGCTTTCTTCGGTTGCTTCGATGAGTTCGATTATTGCTTCGGTAAGAATTTTTGCTCTGATGCTTTTTGATTTTTGTATTCAAACTCTTGTCTTTATGCCGATGATGATTGGGGCATTTATATGAATTCGAATACACTTGAATTTGTTCGATATCAATTCACACTTTCCTAATTTTTGCGTTATGTGACTTGATGAACACGGCTTTGTTTTTGAAGCGTTTGATTTACCTTGATTAACACGCCAGAGGCTTTCCCTTTTTACTCTGTGACTTTTTCAAAAATACACACACTTGATTTCTGATATACCAATCCACAACTCTGCACTAAAATCTTCGACTTCGAACATGCTTACATTATTCATGTTCTGGCTTCACTGCTGCACTCGAGTTTTGTTACTTGAGCTGCTGGACTTGGACTTGTTGCTGCACTCGAGTGTGATCTTGTGGTCATGTTGCTTTCATTGCTGTTGACATTTGTTCACTTCAGTTTTCACAGTTGCACATATTTATTTGAGTTTGCATTGGTGCATTGCCTTACTGAATTTGGTCGAGACTTGTTTCTTTGATGTGTTTCATTTGGCTTGACTGTGTTGATCCAATTTCACCATGCATTGTTTCACTTGTAGTCTCTGGCCTCTTCATTGTAGTTAGCTTGTGGTCTGTACTAGGTTTGGTTGTAGCCTGGTTGCTTGGTACATTCCTGTAGCTCCATCCTGACTTGGGTCGTTGATTCATCTCTCTGCATTTGGTCTGATTGCTTGTGGTCTTTGACATGTCATCTGAATTGAGTTCCATTGTTCTCAGCTGCATTGTTGTGTTTTCCTGTTGCACTCTAGTTTCATTTTGTTGTACACTACTCTTCATTCACTTCAGCATTCTTCACTGTTGTATATGTTGATTCCTTTACTGCTGTTGCATGTACTCTTATGCTGTTTGCTTGTATTAATGATCATGGCAGTCTGATCATTAATTACTTGTGACATGTGTTCCCTGTTGAGTCTTTGGTGGTGCTTCCACTTTGAATTTGCTTGCAAACTGTCTTGTAATCTGCATCCATTCTGGTTATTACTGCATGTGCCCAGTTGATGTTCTGTTCATTGCTTTGAGTTGTTGTACTGATTTGAACTTCAGCAGTGTTATACTTGAGCTTCACTTAGTTTTGATAGTCAAGTTGTACTCATGTCCACTGCATAGTGGTCTTCATTGTTCACCATTTTGCATACATGTTTTTATTGGGCTGTAGTTGTTCAGGTGCATTGCCACACTGTACTACTCTGGTCTTTGCATCCCTTCATGTTGATTTTTGAAATTTCACTTGAGTTGAGTCCAGTTTCAAAAACTCGGGTTTGACCTTGTGCTCGTGTCGTGATTAATTCAAATATAAATGATGACGAACAACCCAAACAACTGAGGCAAATAATATTTTCAAAAATCATATTTCATTTTATATTGCGAAAATATTTTTTTTCAATTTTACTGCGTTAGTGAACATTTTTGCAGATTGCTTAGATGCTGGATTCAAACTGGAATCAAGTTGAAGACAAAATACGAGTGTGAGTGATATGTAGTGAGGTTATTAATGTAAAAACAATTGTGATGTAATTGTGATGTAATCAAAATTGTATATGTATAGTGAGAGCTTGAATTTATACTATTCAAGATTGTAATAAATATTTGTTTGAATAAAATTTCTGTTTGAATTCAAATTCTGTGTGACTTATTCTGTTTGAATTCAAATTCTGTGTAATTTATTTTATTCAACAAATATTTATTTAATCTATGAAAAATAAAATAGTACATTAACAAATACATTTAAACGAATATATATGTTTATTATCATCAAACAAAAACATATAAGCGCATATTCATACAATCTCCCCCTTTTGATGATAACAAACATATATTTAAGATTTTGACCGTGTTAAATGTATTTGATCAATGATATACTCTAATTGCTCCCCCTATTTAAATTCTTCCTCTCTACATGATGCTCCCCCTACATATATGCATACAAATAGAAATATATAAATGAGCCTAGATGCAAATGGAAAATTATTATTTGACATTTGCTTGATTCTATTTGATAAAATCTTAACTTTTCTCTCCCCCTTTTGTTATCAGCAAAAGAATAATAGTGTTAGAGAAAAATAGAGATTAAGTGATTAATATTAATCCAACATTAAACTCAAATTGAATATAAATATTAAACTTCAATAAAAATCAAACAAAAATCATAACTACCCTTGTTGGGCGCATATTCCACTTTTAGAAAGAATGGAAATGATGTTCTAATATAAAATCATACAACTGTATCAACTTGTGGTACATTTATATCAGGAATTTGAATATCTACTAATCATGCATAACCGTTAGGACTTTTAAATGAGATTAGTAGTATTCCAATTTAATTTTAAAAAATGAAATCAAGTATCTTCTAACCACACATGACCGTGAGGACTTTTAAATGAGATTAGAATCAACTTGTCTATTTAATCAATTAATTTTGATATGCGTTCCATACATGTATAACCGTAAGGACTTTTAAATGAGCATGGAAGCACATAATCAAAAATCCAAGTAATTCACCCATGCATAACCGTGAGGACTTTTAAATGAGAGTGAATACTTTGGATATATATTTATTTTTACAAAAACACGTGACATTAAAAACAAATGATTCTTGATTATAGTACCACATATCGACAAACTATATTTAATATTTGATAAACAATGGTCGATAGATATATGATAGATATAGAAATGATCATGGAATCTTTACCCAACAAAAAGTTGTATAACTCTTGTTTGAATTTAAAAAGAAATTTTTCTAAAATATACTTTCTTGAGTAATGTATGAAAAATATCAACACTCATCACTTTCCAATCACTATTTATCTTTTCGAAAATTGTTAGGGAGTTAGATTAGTCAAAATTTGTCATTTAAAATCAAATAAAAATGACTAATCTGAAAATATGGCCAAAAATGATCTTCTCGAAGGGGTTATATGAGAAAATTTTCTATTATTTGAAAATTATTTGAAATGAAAAATATGCAGATATTTTCCTTGACAACGATGCAGTTATTAAATGTCTCAAAAATCACGTTCAACTAGTAATTTTTCTATCAACTAGATTACCAGTGTAATCTGCATCTGAATTTCTTTTTCACTCAAAAATATCACTAACTGAAATTGATAAACCAGACCATGAAGTGTGCATCAAAAATTTCAAACTCAATTTTTCACAGCATTTTAAATGACATTCTCTTGAATTTGGATTGAAGCCATGTAAATAATCAGAAACTGAGAATATAGAGTTAGCCGAATTATGACCAAATGTATCCAGCAAAACACAATGTTTAATCCAAACGTATATGTACGAAGTAATTCAAAGAATAGTGTTTTTGGCATAAATATAATTGGCCAACAATGTCGAACAAGTCAGAATAAAAAAATCATCATCTCACATTATTGGCTGATTTAATTCAGAATGCGATGCAGATTATCACATTCAATATATCGATCAAATAAATATACCTTTACCTGTTTTACCTTTACGATAATTTTTCGTGATTGCCCATTGTGATTCTGTCACCTTTGTACTAGGCTAAGGAACTTTGCTTTATTGCCCGTTGAGTTTCTGGAACAGCCAAAATCCAGAGAACACTGTTGTTGTTCCTTAGCCTGCCACCATACCTACACGATGAAAGATTTTTGTAACCATTTGTTTTTATAGGTCCATGATTGTTAGTGGCAGAATATTTATGAATAAACAAACCCTTTGGAACCCAAACTTGTTTAGTCCTTTCATTCTTGTTCCAATAGACATGAAATTTGTTTGTAGAATTCTTAGGAACCCAAACTTGTATAAATTTTGTGTTCTTGTTCCTGTAACTACAATTTTCAACACGATGTCCAATTATTTCACATCTATCAAAGACACTCTTACTTTTTGCATTACCATCAACTTGTGTTTTCCCAAAACCTAGTCCTTTTCTGTTGTTAGCAAAAATTTGATTTTCCAATAGCATGTTGAATGATTTTTCTCCTCTTGAAAAGTTATTCAGAGATTTCTCAAGATTTTGGACTTTGGTTTTTAGATTTGTATTTTCAGCGACAAGTGAGGTGCATCTATTTATAAAATCCTTTTTCCTAGTGTCAATGGTTTCCTTAAGACTCAAGTTTTCTTTTTCAAGATTCTCAAAGCTATTCTTAAGTCTTGATAATTCTGAATCTAAAATTTTACATTTTTTACATTCTAGGTTTTGAATATTTTCATGTTCAGTTTCTAACCTAAAATTTTCACGAGCAAGTTCTCTCCTATCAGATTTCAGTTTTTCAATTTTAGATTCAAGAGTATCAACTATTTTAGTAAGATCAAGACACATATAAACAAGATCTTTATAAGAATAGTCACTTACCTCACTAGATTCTTCTGAGCTTGCTTATGAATCCGATTTTGCCACAAGACACAAGTTAGCCTCCTCTGAGCTACTATTCGAAACTTCCTCTCCTTCTTCATCATCCCAAGTCGCTGCAAAGACCTTCTTCATCTTTTTCTTTCCTCGGTTGTTTTTGAGAAGTGGGCATTCTTGTTCGAAGTGGCCAGGCTTGTTGCAGTTAAAGCACGTTGATTCATTGTCTGAATTGTTAGCATCTCTTGACCTAGTACCGGATGTTTTCTTCTTGCGTGGCTTGAATCTTGACCATTTTCTAAGATTATTGACAGCCATTGCAAGCTCTTCAATTGGATCTTCTTCTTCTTCATCGCTCTCTTCTTTTCTCTTTAAGGCAATCGTCTTCTTCTTTGGTTCGGAGTTGTTGCGTTCCTCTTTTGCTTTTAGCTCAAGCTCATATATCATCAAGTTGCCAATCAACTCCTCCATGCTTAATTTACTCAGATCTTTCGATTCTTCTATTGCCGTGACTTTTGCCTCAAAGTTCATTGGTAAAACTCGTAGCACCTTCCTCACAAGCTCTACCTCAGTGAATACCTTCCTAAGCGCTCTAGCGTTGGACACCAAAGTTGAAAAGCGTCCGAACATGTCCTTTATGCTCTCGCCTTTGTCCATCACAAAGTTCTCGTATTCATTGCTGAACAGGGCTAGACGAGACTCCTTGACTTGAGAAGTTCCTTCATGTTTCACCTCTAAAGTATGCCAAATTTCCTGTGCTGTTTTACATTGAGAAATTCTATTAAATTCATTCTTATCAAGAGCACAGATCAAAGCATTCATGGCTTTAGCATTTGTGATTTTTAATTTCTTATCGTTAGCATCCCACCTATCCCTAGGTTTAGGAATCTTAGTATCACCAACAGTTATAGTTGGAGAATTATAGCCAGTTTCAATAATATCCCAAACATCATAATCAACAGAGCTAAGATAAATGCCCATCCTAACCTTCCAATAAGCATAATCACTCCCATTAAACATGGGTGGCCTAACAATAGATTTCCCGTCAGTAAAAGCATTATTTGATGAATTCATGACTCTAGAGTTAAAGAAAAATACCGTGCTTTGATACCACTTGTAGGATCTAGATTAACCCTAGAGGGGGGTGAATAGGGTTATAGAAAATTTTCTCGATTTAAATCGATTTAAACACAGAAACAAACTGCAGAAGTAAATATGCTGAAAAGTAAATCACACACAAAATTTACCTAGCTTCGGCAACCCTTGCCTACTGCTGCAATCCCAGATTTCTATTAGAATTAAACAGTATCCCGCTTACAAACACTCTAACAGACTCGCAAACCCTTGCTCCCGCTTACAAACACTTTAATAGACTCGCACCCCCTGCTCCGCCTATAGAGTTTTGAAAACTCGCAAACTCTGCTCCCGCCTATAGAGTTTTGCAAACTCGCACACCCTGCTCACTGAACTAATTCTAACTAGACAATCTGACACTACCTATAACCTAGGTGGTGATTTACCAATACTTTGACTCGAAAAGAAAAACTGACTTCAAAAATAAAAACAGGAGCAAAAATTAAAATACAAACTTGACTCCATAATTTTTGCTCAAATAAAACTTAAAACAAATTAAACAAAAAATCCTTTTAAAATAAACTTAACCCTAATTTTACTTTTAACCCTTAAAAACAACTATGCCGTAATTAACAAGAAGGTGGCCGGCTTTATTCTTTTGTCCTGATTCCTCTTTTCTCTGGAAAGTAAAAGATGGCGCCATCGTCTTCGTGACTGGATTAGGGCTTTGAGATCTGGATTCCTTTTGCTCTGCGAATTTGGGACTTTCGCTCCTTGCGCTCTTTGTTCCAAATTAGGGCTTTTGCGAAGCTCCGGTACTAATTCGATCGTTGTTGGTTGTGCGCGATTTAGCCTGGCTCGATCGATTTCGTGTTGCTTTCTTCAGTTGCTTCGATGAGTTCGATTATTGCTTCGGTAAGACTTTTTGCTCTGATGCTTTTTGATTTTTGTATTCGAACTCTTGTCTTTATGCCGATGATGATTGGGGCATTTATATGAATTCGAATACACTTGAATTTGTTCGATATCAATTCACACTTTCCTAATTTTTGCGTTCTGTGACTTGTTGCGCACGGCTTTGTTTTTGAAGCGTTTGATTTACCTTGATTAACATGGCAGAGGCTTTCCCTTTTTACTCTGTGACTTTTTCAAAAAATACACACACTTGATTTCTGATATACCAATCCACAAATCTGCACTAAAATCTTCGACTTCGAACATGCTTACATTATTTATGTTCTGGCTTCACTACTGCACTCGAGTTTTGTTTGAGCTGCTGGACTTGGACTTGTTGCTGCACTCGAGTGTGATCTTGTGGTCATGTTGCTTTCATTGCTGTTGACATTTGTCCACTTCAGTTTTCACAGTTGCACATATTTATTTGAGTTTGCATTGGTGCATTGCCTTACTGAATTTGGTCGAGACTTGTTTCTTTGATGTGTTTCATTTGGCTTGACTGTGTTGATCCAATTTCACCATGCATTGTTTCACTTGTAGTCTCTGGCCTCTTCATTGTAGTTAGCTTGTGGTCTGTACTAGGTTTGGTTGTATCCTGGTTGCTTGGTACATTCCTGTAGCTCCATCTTGACTTGGGCTGTTGATTCATCTCTCTGCATTTGGTCTGATTGCTTGTGGTCTTTGACATGTCATCTGAATTGTGTTCCATTGTTCTCAGCTGCATTGTTGTGTTTGCCTATTGCACTCTAGTTTCATTTTGTTGTACACTACTCTTCATTCACTTCAGCATTCTTCACTGTTGTATATGTTGATTCCTTTACTGCTGTTGCATGCATTCTTATGTTGTTTGCTTGTATTACTGATCATGGTAGTCTGATCATTGATTACTTGTGACATGTGTTCCCTGTTGAGTCTTTGGTGGTGCTACCACTTTGAATTTGCTTGCAAACTGACTTGTAATCTGCATCCATTCCGGTTATTACTGCATGTGCACAGTTGATGTTCTGTTCATTGCTTTGAGTTGTTGTACTGATTTGAACTTCTGCAGTGTTATACTTGAGCTTCACTGAGTTTTGATAGTCAAGTTGTACCCATGTCCACTGCATAGTGGTCTTCATTGTTCACCATTTTGCATACATGTTTTTATTGGGCTGTAGTTGTTCAGGTGCATTGCCACACTGTACTACTCTGGTCTTTGCATCCCTTCATGTTGATTTTTGAAATTTCACTTGAATTGAATCCAGTTTCAAAAACTCGGGTTTGACCTTGTGCTCGTGTCGTGATTAATTCAAATATAAATGATGACGAACAACCCAAATAACTGAGGCAAATAATATTTTCAAAAATCATATTCCAATTTATATTGCGAAAATATTTCTTTTTCAATTTTACTGCGTTAGTGAACATTTTTGCAGATTGCTCAGATGCTGGATTCAAACTGGAATGAAGTTGATGACAAAATACGAGTGTGAGTGATATGTAGTGAGGTTATTAATGTAAAAACAATTGTGATGTAATTGTGATGTAATCAAAATTGTATATGTGTAGTGAGAGCTTGAATTTGTACTATTCAAGATTGTAATAAATATTTGTTTGAATAACATTTCTGTTTGAATTCAAATTCTGTGTGACTTATTCTGTTTGAATTCAAATTCCGTGTAATTTATTTTATTCAAAAAATATTTGTTTAATCTATGAAAAATAAAATAGTACATTGACAAATACATTTAAACGAATATATATGTTTATTATCATCAAACAAAAACATATAAGTGCATATTCATAGAATATTTATATGAGAGGGCATACTTGTTAGTGTTGTAAATTATTTTATATTGTGCTTACTTATCAGTTGAGTTGTTTATGAATTCTGTTCGATGCGTGGGACGCCTTGTTATCGATAGGGGTTTCTAAACACTTAAATGAGACAAATCGACATTTTTTTTTAAATCAAGTATATAAAATAATTTTACCTAAATTATATTTTACATATGAAATGATGATTTTCATAAATCTGTGTGATTGTTAACGAATGATGTTTATTAGTAGATGATAATTTTTAGTTATCATCGATTACTGGTTGAATTATACTAAAGACGAATACTTTGTGAACTCTATTTCACGAAGTGTTCGATATTTAAATTAATTGAAATCTAACTACAATAAAAAAAAATTGCAATAACAAAGATGTAAATTAATGAAATTTTTTTATAACGAGGTAATGAAATTGTATATTTATAATATAGCTTATAAATAGAAAGGTTTAAAAGATGAGAATTTGAGAACTTAAATCCCAGTCCTCTTGAAATTGTTTTCTAAGATTGTGAAATAATAATTAGTATTATTTAAAAATATTTATGAATAGAACTTGTTTTCAAAAGGGATTTTAAAAGGAAGTAAGTCATGTACTCATCTCTTATGTCACTGGAAAATAATTTTGATGACGACGGCCGCATCATCGACATTCATTTTCGAGTCTCAAAGTGGAGGAGGCCATTTAATAGCTTTGATATGCATTTGGTTCGATAAACAAATTTTGATTTAAAATTTTTTAATATGATTTGATATATATAAAAGGTATGAGTATATATATTATTTCAATTGAGATAAACCTGGTATTTGAATTCTTAAGTTCCTACTAATTAATGTTTTCAGTTGTTGGAATAACTGAATTTTTTTTGAATAGTTGGAAACTTCTAAAATGATAAATAAAAATTGATGCTAAGTGTTTAAATGAAATATGAGAAGTTAAAATTTAAATTTAAATTTCAAGATAATTGAAATTTAAACATGTGTAAATTATTGAACATTCCTGTTAAACAAAATGATTAAGTTAAATTTGTATAACACTTGATTACATTCCAAAAACATACATAAAACTCCTAGAAATGTTTAAAAAATTGAAATGTTAAATATGAATATGTAATAGAGTATCATACAAGTTTGAACTTAAGTAATAAAAATGTTTCAAATTAAGATTGTGTTTAAAGAAATGTTTATAAAAAAAAATTAAATTGTTATAAGAAATGTTATACACTTAGTTAATGTTCTAGGAAATGTTAAATGAATAATTTGGGTAGTAAAAAGAAAATACTATTTAGATATGAACTTAACAGATGGTAAACAAATAATAAATCAAATCATGTCTTTGTAAATTGTTTGAAAATAAAAATAAACTTGAAAAGGATGTTTTAGGATTTAATTATAGCTTTCTGAGATAATTATAATTTGAATAATATTATGTAATAGAAGATACATCTATATAAAATGATTATAAACTTAAGAAATGATTAATGAAGTAAGTTAATGAAATGAATTATAAAATGGAAGTTAACTTAAGAAAAGTTGAATGAAATTAATTGTGATATAAATGAAAATTTTATTAATATGAACTTTGTTAGTTCCTAAAATGATGGTTTTGATAACAATAACCTTAGGACTTGTTCTAAAATTTGAATACTAATATCTTTGTCTAGATGTATATGTATATGCAGGATATATATATATATATATATATATATAAGCGGGTACTAAGAATGAAGACTGTACAGTATAAAGATTCAAGACTGAAGACTCATGAGTATCAAGAGTTCAAGAGTTTAAGATATCAAGATAAGTAATAGAGTCTAGATTTATGTTAAAACTTCATGATAGCATTAAAATCTTTATTTAGATTTTTATTGTGGAATGGAATCCACCTTCTTGCTTTAATAGTGGGATGAAACCCACGACCCCTTTAGTGGGATGGAACCCACGACCTTCTCTAGTGGAATGGAATCCATGAAATATTCAAAATAATTTATTTTAACTATTTTTCCAAAAACTATCTTTTAAAAGTCATCTCTATCAAATTAAATATTTTAACCTTAATTCAAAAACTATTCTTATCATCTTTTAATATTTTGATCTTAAAATCATCTCTTGTTTTTTAAACTATCTCTTCATTTTAATATTTAGCTTTAAATCTAAAAAGTATATGTTAAAGAACTCTATACTTAGTTTTTAATATTAATTTTATATTATAGATTATATATTTTAAGATTACTTTCTAAAACTCTTTTATAAGTTTAAACTATATTCAAAATGGTTTATAAAGTTTAGAAATTGTTTTGACAAGTTTTAGAATAGAAATCATTTTAAAGCAAAACCAATTTTCAAAAATAACATAGGCATGCCGACATCCCTATACCAACTATGTCGACATGGTAGCTATAGATTTCAAATTTCAATTTTTCAAAAGAAGTGTCTATTCATCATAACCTTTAGCGAATGGACATGATCGTTGCTCTCCTATATGTACCATTTGTTTTCAACGAATTTTAAGTTAGTTTTTCTTCACTCCTTCTCCACCCAAATATTCTCTTATATTTTAAATGCTTTAACAAAATTCTATCGAAATCCTAAGTGAATCAAACTCTATAGCCTCTAGTTTGATTCTCTGCCATTCTGTCTCAAAGATCTCAGCGCCATTTAGAGTTATTGGGTCATTTGAGTCAAAGTTCGAAAGATCGAAGTGTTTCGAGTCTCTTTCTTTCAAAATGTGATTGGAAACGATGTGATTGTGCCTCGTAAATCAATTGGGTGTGATTGTCGCCCATAAATCAATTAGGTGATCTTGTAGCCTGATAAATCAAGAGAGTTTGTCCTGGACTCGAAGAAGGAGGGTGTATCTCGTGGCCTTGAAATTGAGGTTTGTAATATAGACATTATATTTGAAAAGAAATCTGCACAAAAAATTGTGTGGAACTGAATGTAGGGTAACTTTGAACCAGTATAAAATTTCGTTGTGTTCTTTCCTTTACTGCTTTTATTTACTATTTGCATCTGTGTCTGGTTCTGTGATTGTCACTGTGTATGTGAATTGCATCTGTTTGTGTTTAATATGAAAAGATTTCAAAATTTCCATAAAATCGATTAAACATTATTCACCCCCCACTAGTGTTAATCTAGCATTAAGATCCTAATCCGCGTTTCCAACGTTCGGTATCAAAGCCAAGTTTTCAAAATTTTCATAATCTGATTTTTGAAAAGTTTTCAAATGGTTGCCAACATGGTAATGTCAACACAATCACTAGTTCATTTGTAAATGGTTAGTCTACTACCAAACAACCACTTTTTAATGGCAGTAGCTATGCATATTGGGCATGTAGGATGAAAATATATTTACAATCAATAGGATAAGACACTTGGTACATCACAACCGAGTACATTGAACCCACAATTGATTTTGCACAGTGGACTGCTGAGCCAAAGACTGTTGCACAAAACAATTCCAAAGCCATGAATACTCTTTTCAGATCACTTGATAGAATGAGTTTAATAGAGTGTCTATCTGTAAGTTTGCATATGAGATCTGAAAAACTTTGCAAGTTACTTATGAAGGAACAAGCTGTTTGTACCAAAATTGGGCACAACACTCTTCGGATATGTTTGAAGAGATAAAATGAAGAAAATAAATGTAAAATAAGGCGGATCTAACAAACACACCAATCGACATATAAGAATAAATACAGAAACACACAAATTTAGAGTGGTTCGGCGTATTGCCTATGTCAACTATGAAATGATTGATGTTTATTGAAATTTCACTCACTGATTACAAGAATTTACTATAGTACAACTATAGTATAGAATTGATTGCGGTAGAATGTCAACGTGGAGAAGCCAAATGTCCCTTTTATGTAGGCCCAGGGTCACTATTTATAGGCATGGGTAGCAAAAGTCTTGCCCAGATCACGGAAAACTTCTTCTCTCATGTGGGCGGGCCCAAGGGATCGAGTTCAGGTGATTTCGACTCGATCCGGGAGCGATAGGAATTGAGTTTGTATCGATCCATAAATAGTCCTTTTGGGCTGAAATTGGTCAGAATTCTATAGGTAGTAGACAAGCGCCTGTGAAAATTTGATGGCATTTGGACATGTAGATTTTTGAGATATGATCGATGCAACTTTGGATTTTCTATTGCCTGCCATGTTCATATCGGTCAGATCTCCTCGATGACTGTTTGTATTGATGCCTTGCTTATCGACCAGTGTGACGGGGAGCGATGTTCTAGGAGCGATCCTCATTTCACGTCGAGTGTAACATCTTAGAATTTTAGGCATTGAATTTTGAACATTTAATTCATTTTAAATGTTCAATGAAGATTTTGAATTGGCTTTAAAATAAAAAGAATTGGGTGAAATAAATAAATTACTTATAGTTCCAAATATCGTAATCCAATTGGAATTTAAATAGTAATAATTAAATATTGAATCGGGATAAATTGTGAATATGGAGATAATTAGATATGGAAATGAGTTATAAAATTTATTTCAAGTCTATTTGGTCATTAAAAGCGTTGTTGGATTTTTAGATGGATCTAAAGGTTAATAAGTTATTATTGGGGATTTTATATTAAATTAAAAATGACTTTAATATTATTAAAATCCAATTAATCAGATTTTGGCCTGGAATGAGCCAGAATGACTTTTTAATGTGATTATAAATTTTATATGATTTATTGTTAAGTTAATAAAATTTTAAAAGTAAAATTTTAAGCGGTTTCGACAAATATGGAAATCGCCCGATTTAATAGCGAGTTAAAATAGCCTTCTGGGACACAGCCTTGGAATTCGACGAAACCAGTTCCATTGGATCCGTTATAGTTAATTATTATCGGATATCAATTTTCGTAGCAATCGGAGTTGTCGTTTGACCATGGAAGCTCAAAACGCATAAGAATCGATTTAACCGATTTAAATTTAAATTGATCGTTTAATTCCGTAACTCGCACATATGACCAAATTAGCTTACGAAACCTGTTCCATTGTGTCCGGAACGGGGAAAAGCCTAGGAACGCCTGTTGGTACGTGAGAATTGGAGTCCGTTTGCATAAGTGGTAAATTGATTAGAACGAGATTAAAATAATATAAATTAACGTTTTAAAGCATGCTTAATGACCCAAAACCCTAGTTTTCTTTTGCAGCCGCTGCTTATAATGTTTAATGGCTGAAACGCGTCAATTTCCCCCTCTTGATTTCTCTTTATCCACTCATTAATAGCGAAATCTTCCAACTACGAAGATGACGAGCACGCCGAGCGCTTCAAGTTGAACGGTGGTGATTCGTTTTCGTGGTCGTTTTTATCCAGGCCGAGCATATGGACGATTTCCGTTCACATGAGATTTTCTCGCGTTTGAGGGAGACGAGCTCGTCGAGTTTGCCGGTGGTGGCGCGTGAGGGGAGGGGCGACGTATGGGTGGTGGCCGATCGATGGAACGAGGATCGTGGGGAGGCCGACGTTCAACCCTAATTGGTGATGTTGGGTTTGACCTTTCTGGGTTGTCCGTGCGTGAAAGTTGGTGGGGGGAGATGAAGTGTCGGCCGTTGTTTTGGTAAATTAAAAAAAAAAGAGAAATTGTTTTAAATTTAAATTCAAATCTTTAAATTCGAATAACTTTTTCGTATGAAATCAGATTCGAACGAAATTCGCGGCGCCGGGATCGCAGAAAAGAATACTACGAGATGGTGTAGATCTGGAGCCATTCCGAGCAATTAGAAATTTGAGTTAAATCGAACCTTGTTCGGTTTAATTTAAATTTTCGAACGCTCACCGAAACTCAAGGTGAGTTATTCTCACTCACATCTGGATACCAGTAAATTAAACAGCTGATATTGAATGTTTGTTTTGATGTTTAGCTGAATATGGTAATTATTATCAATTGAATTGATATATATTGTTGTGCTAATATTTGTGGATGCAGGGAAAAACAGGTTGGAGGGATCCAACTGGATTCCTCGCAATATAATAATTATTTGATGATTGATGATGCATTCTATCTATATGTGTTGTGACAGATAAATCTGGAATTAAATTGTACTGTGTTATTGTTGGATAAACTATAAATCTAGAATTTAATTATAAATGAAATAAATTGGGTTTTTAAAGGAGTAAGAGAAATTGATATATAACGAATATTTAAAGGAATAAAATTTGGATTTGGTTTGGATGAAGAATGAAATCGGTAAAATTTAAATTTTAAATGAAGTGGGAAATTAATCAATATATAAATATGGAAGTATGGCTTCCGGTGAGAAATTTTATACGAAGGGATTAAGTGATTTCCGAAAAATTAAATTATGTTTTCAACGATGCATCTAAACATAAATTAACAATTGTAAATGTAATAAAATATTTTGACATACAGCTTTCACCATTGGAATTTTATTTAAGTAAATCATAAGCATTACTTTCCTTTAATAAATTCTCAAAGGTTTATTGAAAAGAATTCTTAAACCGAGCTTTGAAAGTAAATTTTCGGGAATGGTAATTTATGTTTGGGCTTCGAAAGAAGTTATTTTTAAATCCTGGAAAGGAAATTTATGTTATTAAAACATGAATTTGAATGGTAATAAATTGGCTGGATTTATAAGACAGATTCTTTGGAATGTTGGAATGGAAAGTGTGTTTCCCTGGAAAACCAAGTTCGAGTTTTAAACAGATTTTTATTAAAAGAAAGTTTAAAGTTTAAACTTGTTTAAAGCGTATTTGCAAATTATTATTTTAAAGTAACAAATTAATAAATTAACAATAGTAATGATTTAAGAATACATTTGTAATTATTTTTACAAATCGATTTATTTGAAAGCTGGTTTTGACTTAAGTTATTTTGAAATTAATATTAATCTTTTAAACACTACTTTTAAATTAGCTTAGCAAAACCCTTATTTAAAATCAAAGTTTATATCTTAAGAAATGATTTTACTGTACATAATGGAATTATATTTTTGAGTAATAATTAGTAGTAAATTTCCATATTTGAAAATATATTTCAGAATAAAGTGTTTTAACTATTTTAAATCTAAATTGTTTTGAACTTGGTTATTCCCAATGGGAATAAATGGTAAAGGATTTACCTTGTAAAGGAAGAGATTTTGGGAATTGTATTTATATGATTTGAAATGAAATATATCTTTTACAGATATTTGAGGCAAATAAATTGTGTGTGAAATTATTTATTGATTGATGATGCTTGTGAATGTTAATTGATAGTTAAATCACCGACTGTCAATATTGGACAAATGCGTTGATCGTTTCGAAGATACCGGGATCGAGATTTATTTCTCGAAAACCACTTCGATCCGGTTTGAACGTTTCGTGCGAAAAACGTGTTCGGAGTCGAAGATGGAGCAGTGAAGTTCAAGGGCTAGTCGCTTCTAATCCTGAGGATATTTCCAAAATGGATGTAGTAGGAATAGTGCCTTCGGTTCCGTTCGAACCCGGGACGGACTTGTATGGATGAATGCTTGCGAAACATCGTCAGGTGGGCGATGGGCATTCTAAGTGAAACGTTCTAAAAGGTAACGCTTAGCCTCAAGCCTCATCAAATGGGAATGACTGAAAATCAAGGGATATGCAGCAAGGCTTCGTGGGTAGCACCCAATGGAGAGTAAGGTCATCCCTGTCCAGATGTCCCTTTTTATTTCGGCTTAGTGGCGGTTGGTCGCGCCAACCGCGGGGTGGTCTTATTCGAAACTGTCCAGTAAGGGATGGGTCCGGCCTTGTGTTGTAGGGGATCGGGCGTGGTCCTCGGTATGGTGATCTAGGCCTCGTACCGTGGCAGGTGGTACCCCAGTGCCTAGTCATTGTTAGAAATCCATTCTCCCTACGAGCCTTGTACGAGTTTTGTTTGTATTACCCACTTTTGTGGCTAGTAGCTGGAATTTAATAGATGTAACAATTTCGGCTATTTTATAAGTATTTGTATATAGACCCTATTATAATATCAGAGGATTTCTATAAAAAGTGATTTAGCTATCGTAAGGTAAAAACCCGACATGTTTATTTGTGGCGTGGTCTTACGAGATGCTTTTGTTTTCAAAAGGATTTTTGAAACTTTAATAATCAATTTGGATGCATTATTATTATTAACTGGTATTCCAGACTGACTCGGGTGTTATTTCATTATAATGCTCGGGTCAGACCGAGTATTATATGTTCAGGACAGGATGTTATGGAGCAGGAGAGGAGATGGAGCCCGAGACGTATTATATATATATATATATATATATATATATTCCGCTGCTGTGATTATATGGTATGTCTGATTGGTAATTTGTTGTATGAGATACTCTGATGATATAATGTATAAAACAGTTATAGATTTCATTTTGTGTAAAGTTCTATATTTACTATTATATTTCACTCCGCTGCGACTGTGAGATTCTGATTTGTTTAGTTTCTTCTTCATCTATCTCTTCTTCTTAACCCTAAATGGTTCGTATTTCTGTGCCACTTGAGTTAACAGAGGTAGAATAGTATTGATTCAAGGGGTTTGGATTTGCAGGCTGTCATACTTGGTATCAGAGCTTAGGTTGGCGACAACCTAGGCTTTGGTGGGGAAATTACTCATTAAACAGAGACAATAGTACTCTATAATGAGTTAAGTGTATTAATAGCTATGATAGCGTACTTGTTAGTGGATATAAAATTGTTTTGTACTGTGTTGACTTATCGGTTGAGTGTTTATGAATTCTGGTCGGTACAGGAAGTACAACCGTATCGATAGGGGTTTCTAAACTCTTAAACAAGATAAACCGACGTAGTATTGTTTTTAAAGTGGGTAAATGAAATAATTTTACCCGAAATTATATTTTGATATAAAAGAAATGGTTTTTTAGCTTATTATATATTGGGTGTTAAAAGAAATGGTTTTTTAGCTTATTTTAACCAAATAGAATTAATTTAATATGTTGTAAATAAGATGAAGTGAAATTAAAAATTGAGTTAAACCAGAATTTTGACCCCGGAAAATTGGAAAGGTGTTTAAATGGATTAAAACAAAGGTTTGAGAAATTTAACATCTTGGGAATGTTTGGAAATGTTTTCCAAAGCATTCGAAGGCAATAATGAAATATTGTTTTGGGAAGTATTTTCGAATGGAAAAAGTTTGAAATGAAGGTAGGAAAGTAAAGAAGCACTGAACTCACTCCAGTCGCTGGAAAATAATTTCGATGATGCTGGCCACATCATTAGAATTCATTTTCGAGTTTCTAAAGTGATGGATTGCTTCCCTAGTACTTGATTATGGTATTGTTTGGATTTGTTGGGTATACCAGTTTTTTTGGAAATCTGGGAATTTGTTTTGATTGGGTATATCAAATAGGTATATATTTAACATTTCAAAATGGTTTTGAAATAAAACCGGGTAAATTGAATTCTGGGAAAAATTCTATTTAAATAATGTGTAAAAGTTAAAATGAATTAACTATTGAACTTATTAAGTGAAGTTAATATTAATAAGTAGGAAGAAATGAAAATTTTAATCTTGGAATTAAAATTTAACTTGAGTAATTGGAAGTGAATAAAATATATTGAAGTAAATAGAAAATTTGAATTTCACTTGGATAAGTTAAATAAATTGAGCTTAGAATTAAATGGATTTGGGCCAAATTAAAATGTGAGTTGGCTTTGAAATTGTAGGTCATTGTGTAATGAATGGTGTCCACGAGCTATTAAGTATTATACTTATAATTTGAGGTTGATATTAATAAGGAAGGAAAATGAACTTTTATCCTGGGATTAGATAAAGTTTGTGCATATGAAGGTGAATGGAATATTTTTGAATTTAACTTAAGATAAGTTAAATAAAATTGAGAATTTGAAATTGAATTAAATCAAAATGAATTGGAATTAAATTAAATTAAATTGATGTAAATTGCTTATAATTGCATAAAGAAATTCATATTCTTAAGTTATTAAGTGTTATGCTTATAATCTAAAATTTGTGGATTAAAAATTTGCAAAGAATAAAGAATTGGATTGTAAAGCCAAGTAAAATGGAATTATAATCTCAAATGGAATGTGAATTTAGATAAGGAAAAGTGAGGTATAAAAGAAGTGAATGAACTTGAGTTAGTAGATAAGTTTTGAACTTGTATATGGAGAATTAAAATTACATTGCATTGGATTTAACTTCAATCGAGTGGATTTGGGATGGACTTGGATTTAATTAAAAACAAGATTAAATTATGTTGTGCATAAATATGAATGGAATTAAATCCTTATTTAGGGTGGTAAAGGAAATGAAATGAATTCAAGTTGGCTGAATAAAAATGTAACGACCCAGAATTTTTATTAATTAAAATATGAATATTTAATTAATTTTAAATATTAAGAAGTGAATTTATAAGTCAAATAAATTTTTATTTGAATTTTTGAATTTAATTGGATAATTAAATCGATAATTTAATATGTTAAATTATGGAAATAATTGAAAATATAGTTAAATATGATTGAAAATGATTTGTAAAATTTTATTTTATCATATGGGAGTTAGAACGATATTTTAGAACTTTTAAAATCGAATTAAGAGTTAATTTGTGAAAATTGAATATTTTAATATTTAAATCGACTGTAAAATAGCCAATTTTTGAACAGTCTCAGAATTGAACGAAACCTGTTCCATTGGATCCGTAATAGTTAGTTATTACCGGATTTCAAATTTCGTGTCAATCGGAGTTACCGTTTGATCGTGGCAGCTCGAAACGCATCGATTTATTTTTAATTTAAATTTGGCGAGTGAAAATAGCCATTTTTCAAAAAGTCTCGGATTTCGACGAATCCAGTTTCATCGGATCCGTAATGTGATATTATTGTAAGGTTTCAAATTTCAAGTCAATTGGATTTACCGTTTGTCCGGTACAAATTAAAACGCCTAGAAAATCGCTTAAATCGGTTTAATTCAAATTGAGCGTTTACAGCCATAACTCGCACATACTTCCGAATTAGCTTCCGAAACCTGTTCCATTGTGTCCGGAACGCGGGATAAACCCTAGGAACGTCAGTTACGGCGTGTAAATCGAAGTTTGGAATTCTCGGATGAATAGTGTTCAACGATTTCCTATAAATAGCCACCATCACAACTAAAAATAAAATAAAATAAAAACTAGGGTTTCTCCTCAAAGCCAGCCGCCACCTCCTTCTTCAATGGCCGAAAATTGTTCAACTTTATCCTCTTCTATCTCCTAATCCATCAACAATTACGAGGAAGTGTCAACTAGCAAATTGAAGAGCTCGTCAAGCTCTTTAATATCAACGGTCAAGATCGTATATTACGCGACGGATCAATGGGAATTTTCGTTCAAAAGCCGGCCGTTCAACCTCGTTTAGCGTGCCATAGGGGAGGCCGAGTCGCGTGGGGTTGCAGCCGAGAGTGGGGTGGGGGGTTGGCTTCGTTTTGGCAGTGGTTTGATGGGGTCTGGAGGTCGGTAGGTGGTGCGGCATCGAATGTTTTGAGCATGAGCTATGGGTTTGAACATGTGATGTTGCTTGTGAACGAAAGGGAAGGAGATGAACAATGCGCGGCCACGGTTTCTGCAATTCAAATTGAACGGCCCGATCTGATTTTGGGTATTAAATTATAAAAGAAATTGTAAAATTATTATTAATAAATCGTTCAATCTTTAAACTATTGTAACTTGGTCATACGATATCAGATTTCGACGAAACTTTTTGCGTTGGGTCCGTATTGACGAACACTACGCAATGGAGCTGGTTGGGAGTCGATTGGAGTCAGTGAGAATTTTGGGTAAAATTAAACGTCCGTTTAATTTTATTCGAAATAAAAGCTAAAACGGAAATTAAAATCAAGGTGAGAATTTCTCACTCAATCGAATCAGTTTCGATTTTATTTTAAATAGTTAGATTTAAAATATTTGAATGCATGTTTGAATGATGATTGAATATCTATTGATTGTTAAAATAGACATTATACGCCGTTAGTAAGCGGATGTTATTTATTAAAAACATATACCGCGAATATTTCATAAACAGTGAAATTGGTATTATATATAATAGCAATATATATATATATTGGCATATGTATATATTGGAGTTATTGATTTCCCGCATTTATTTGTTTAGCGGATGAGACCCTATTACGCCGTTATTAAGCGGATAATATTTAATAAGAACATATACCGCGATAATTTCGTACTGGAGCGAAATTGGTATTGTGCTAATGTTTTTGGATGCAGGAAAACAGGTTGGAGGGATCCAACTGGATTCCTCAACAGTATTTATTTGATTTCAGATATTTTGATATTTGATGGATTTTCATATTGATATATGATATCGTTGTTGTCGTGATTGACTATTTGGTGTGTAGCATCATTGGACCCAGATTTTGGGATTTTAAAATGATTTTAAAGTGATTTTAGAAAGTATACGTTTTATAAAATAATTTTGGAATTGATCCATTTTAAATAAATAAACGTTATAATTTTTAATGTTATAAAAATTATGATTTTTGTGAAATACAGTTAAAAACTGATTTTTGAGAATATTATGCTATTGATTTTATAAAATAGTTTAATCGAGATATTTTAGAATTATTGTGAAAAGTTTAAATATAGGATTTATAAAATTTGATTATTTTATAAATCAAGAGAAAGGATGAAATTATAAAGGAAATTAAAGACGTTTTAAAGAATAATATAAATTGATTTGTATTAAAGGATTTATAAATTGATATTTATAAATTAAAACATTTGAATTATAAAACGAGTTTTTATAAGTGTTTGAATGAAGTGATAATGGATTGCATATGTGAATGAGATTTATAAAATTATAAATGGTGAAGTTATAAATGAAATTTATAAATAGTAAGATTTATGAATTTTGTGAGGTTATTAAAGAATATATTTGGATAAATGAATGAATCTTATAAGTTATAAGATTTTTATATTGGGAAGTTTAAAAAGAATGATTTTTGTAAACAAAGAAATTATAAGCATTTAACTTATAAGATGAACTGTTAGTATATCATTGAGATATGGAATTGAATAGTTTAAGAAATGGAATTTATAAACGTTGTTTATAAATTCGCAAACGACTTATTTTGATAAGTAAATTGTTGAAACCTATTAATGGAGTTATATTCACGTTTTTGAATAGTGAATAATCCTTTGAAATAAAATGAATAGAAGTGATGAAAGTTGTTAACGTAGTATATTCACGTTTTTGAATAGTGAATAATATGTTAAAGAAATTGTTTTGAATGTGATATTTGAAATTGAATTAAAACGATCTAATGATGTTTTAAAATGTGTTGAGATTCGAAACCATAGATTTCAACGTTAATTGTTGAAATAGACGTTTTCGAGAAATAGAAGGAAATAATGGACTATAACACTGTTGTTATAGTAAATGATTTCCGAAAGGAAATGTTTTGTATAGTATTGGGATTTATATATCTATTTTAAATTCGAATCCCTATACTAGTGATTTTGGGTTGTCGTAACGATGTTTTACGTAACATTCGTTTTGGCCCAAATAATTATGTTTAAGAGAATGATCTCCTGAAAGAATAAAATATATACTAAATTTCGATTTAGGTATATTGAATATTTTCTAAGTGTTGAAAATAAAAGATTTGTGAATTACTTATGAATATATAAGTATGGAAATGTTTTCCAATATAAAGTGAATATTTTGAGAAGTTATCTTTTTGAAGATAAATTGAAAAGGAATATTGAAATGAATAATTGAAATCGAATATTCATAGATATTTTGGATTATAAATTCGCTAAAGGAATTTATAAAAGAAAGTGAAATTGGTTTATAAAAAAAAATATTGATTTATTTTTGAAGTATTGAAATTTAATATCTAGTGAAGATATTTTGGAAAATAAATAATTTGGAAAATTATTTGGAATCTGGTGATGTGTGCATATCTATTGATAGTTCAATAACCGACTATCAATATTTCCCTTTGAATGGGTAATTGATGTGATTTGTTTGAATGTGAATGCTACACTTATTTTTAAATAAGCGCTCACTATTCGGGTTAACCGGGAAAGGACCATGGGGTCGTATAACCCATTCCGAATATGTGATACGTCGTTGTGAATTGCATTGAAGATCGGTGTTGAAGACCCGGTATTTGCGAAAGCGATAGGATGACCTGTCGATTTACTCTGCACCGAGTAGCTACGGTATAGAGTTCTCCCTAACTGATGGGAAATCCGATCAGGATTGTGAATATCCGGATTGCAAGGACTTCTTTGTAAGTGCCTTCGGTTTTGTTCGAACCCGGAACAAACTTGTATGGATTGTGTGTCTGACATTACAAGTTGAGATATAAAGCCGATTTCTTTCAAATATATTTCTGTTGGTGGCGAAGAATTTATTCTTTAGCTTAACACCCTTCTCTGAGACGTACGAGCTCAGAGGTTATATAGTTGAAGTTATCAGCGATATATTCCCAATTTGGTAATGTGATATGCTGAGTGATGATGAAATGATCATTGTGTTGATTATTGTGATAGGATCGTTTATTTGATCGTCTATCTTGGTGATCATTGTGTTGATCATTTGTTGACCCAAAGCATGGCTTTTGTATAAAGTATGTTTTTGTGGACGTGACTTCGTCGAGCCTCACACCCCGGAAATGGTCAAAACAGGAAAGATGCGGCAAGGTTATGAGGGGTAGCACCCTTTAGGGTATGTACATTTCCTTCTGGATAGAGGTGGTATCATGGTATGGAGCCCAGATATTTAACCTATGTGGTTACTACGAATTTATTACTTTGTAGTTGTTGGTTTTCGGGATCCCGTGAGAAAGGTCGTTTACGATCGGGGAATGGCGTGCTCGTGTCAGTAGTTACCCAGTTAGGGGTAACCCGGCCTTGTGTTGGCAGAGTTCCGGTTTGGTTCTCGGGGATGTCTTTCCAGAGGCATTCTCATGTGGCAATGGGAAGTTCCTTGGCCTGACCATTTGTTGGAAATCCAATTCCCAATACGAAACTTGTACGGTATTAGTTGTAGAACCTGCTATTCACTTATGGTGGTCACCACTGTTTGGATGGTAGCTATAGTAGGCATAGTTCGAAATGTCTATGTTGGCTAAGATTTATATCTTTACTTTCGAAATGAATTTTTTCTACACTATGCACTAGTAATAATATCAAATGTTATTCTAAATGCGTATCAAGCATCTTTGGCTATCATAAGGAGAAATCTCCTCCGATTCTGCGTTTGCATGTGTGTGTGTGCGGGAGGCCTTATGGTAGTCTCATTTTTAAAAGCATTGTGAATTGAATTTAAAAATATTCCTCTATTTTGTTTTCAAAGATAAATAAACTGTTTTGAGTTCTCACACCAGTCACATGACTGACTTGGAGTTTATTGTTTTCCTTCCTAAACTCTGGGTGCCCACCAATTTTCACACGGGCAGTCAAGAGTTAAGGTTTATCAGGATATTCTGGAATGGCTGGAGGCAAGCTGGATGGCATGGCGTATTACTAGTAATAGTATTTCTTTTTCCGCTGTTTGATGTTGTATGTTGTTGTACACTCTGATGATATGATGTAATATGATGTGTTGTAATGTAATAACTGATATAGTTCTTTGTTTAAAGATTATTCATTTATTATTATATGTTGTTCCGCTGCGAATTGTGAGATTCTGATGTTGTTCTGTTGTTTTCTGTTCCGTTCCATTTTCTATCTTCTTTTCTATGTTCTCTATTCTCTTTTTCTTCTATTTTAAAATTTTCTATTTTCTCTTCCCTCTATTATCTATTTTCTTCTTCTTTCTATCTTTTTCTCTTCTCTTTTCTTCTTTTCTTTTTCTTAAAAACCCTCAGTGTTCGGTTTTCCGTCGTTCGATTTCTCGGCAGTCGATAAAGCTAGTGTCGATGTCGAATTTTCGGAAGACGAAGAATCGTGTCCTGACAAAAAACTTAGGTGGACTTGAAATTAATTTGGGAAAGAATTTAGTATAGGTTGAACTAAATAAAAGAAGCTTGAAGATGAATTTAGTGTAAACTAAATTTAATGAAATAGGTCTTGGCTTGGGTGGAATTTTGGTGGTTTGATAAGTAAAGTTTGAAAGTAATAATGAAAAACCCAGTTCTAGTATGGGATTTAGTTTCAGCAATAAAAAGTTGAGAGTGTGAATGAAACTGGTCATATTATAAATAAATTCAGGGTGAATTGAGGAAGCAAATTAAAACCTAATATGGATTAGGTTATTGACTAAATTGAATTACAAGTTAATGGAATTTGTATTGAAATGAATAGAATTTTGATAGTGTGGTCAAAATTTGGAAAATAAATAAAATCCAATCGTGGTATGGGATTTAAATTTGTGGTAAGAAATATTGAAGTGTAGATGAAAATAGAATTAGATTATAATGGTGATAGTTTGAATTGTAAATAAATTCAGCGGAAGGAAATAAATTTAAAGTGGTTTCTTTGCTAATAAAATAAATCTAAAAATGTATTGAATAAATAAGCTAAGTGCATTACAATTTGTAAATGGATTGGAATTTGATTTGGATGAGAATCAAATGAAAATAAAATTTGATTTATAAGAAGAAAATGAAAATATTTGTGATTGAGCTTATAATGTTGTCTTGGATAGATTTTGTTTAGATAATAAAATTAAATTGCAAGTGGAATGGTTTTAATTAATTTTGTGATATGGATATAAGAGTTGTAAATAAATCCAGGATGGTATGATAAAAGTAAACTTAAGCTGAATAATGGATTTGAAATATGAAAATAAAGACTTGGTTTAAAAAGAATAATAATAAGAATAATAAAAATAAACTTAGGTGGATGATAAATTTGAAAGGTGAGAATAAGGATTTGATTTAAAAAATTACAAGGAAATAAGAATATTTGGGTTGTGAATAATTCCAAATGGAATAAGAAAGCTTGAATTGTGAACCATGCAAAATTGAATAAAATTAATATAAATTTAAACTAGAATTAATTTTAAATGGTTATAAGCTTAAGTGATGGTCACTTGCTTGGATGACCTAAAATTTGCATAAGAATGGGTTGTTTTGTCGTATTCAAAATTTAGTTGTTTAAACAGCAACTGAATTAGTTTAGGATAAATTGGAATGGATTGAAATGTTATTAAGTGATTTTGCATATGAATGGAAATGGATCATAAAAGAAATGCAAATTTTTCAAGTTTAAAATAAAATTTGATTTGTAAATCAAATTAGGAATGTAAGTTAAAATAAAGAAATGTAAGTAAGGCATATGTAAGCATATTGAATTAGAAATGAATTGGTGATAGTAATTATGAATTGAGAATGGTAAACTTGTATGTAACTCATTTGTGTGAAATAACTTGGAGTTTGGCATTAGAAAAGGAACTTTGTATATGCTTTAAAATATGATTTACTTATGAAATTATGCAAAGTGTTGTTTGGGATGTAAATGGATATGTTGGCTTATATATATTGGAAATGTTGTTAAAATGTTCATTTCTTTGAAAACTGATGAGTTTGTTGAGTAAGTACAGGTACGGAAGGCATTTGAGAATGTTGGAGCACGTATATGCGTTATATTAGCCGCTCGCTATAAAAATTTGCTAAAAACGTACGCCTACGCAGATATAATTGGGAAAATGATATATATATATATATATATATATATATATATATATATATATATATATATATTGTGATATATTTTGGTTTCCGACCGTGTGGGTCGATGTATATATATTTGTGTGTATCGCGATATCGCGAAAGCTCCTCCGTACAGGGGAGACTCTGTCAAATTTTTTTGAAAATTTTGGGAGTCAGAAATTTTTTGGGAATTTGAAATTTGAAAATTTACTTGGAAAGTTGTTTTAGGAAAATGTTGAAACAAAAGCTTTTGAGTATAAATAACTCAAATGAGTTTGGATTTGAGCTAAAGGGTTTTAGGAAGTGTATATAAGATTTTAACTAAGCAAATTGGGTAAGTAAATAAGTTTGAGAGTATGTTCTGCCATAGCAAATTTCGAGGACGAAATTTTTTATAAGGGGGGTGGAATGTAACATCCCAGAATTTTGGGCATTGAATTTTGAACATTTAATTCATTTTAAATATTCAATGAAGATTTTGAATTGGCTTTAAAATAAAAAGAATTGGGTGAAATAAATAAATTACTTATAATTCCAAATATGGTAATCCAATTGGAATTTAAATAGTAATAATTAAATATTGAATCGGGATAAATTGTGAATATGGAGATAATTAGATATGGAAATGAGTTCTAAAATTTATTTTAAGTCTATTTGGTCATTAAAAGCGTTGTTGGATTTTTAGATGGATCTAAAGGCTAATAAGTTATTATTGGGGATTTTATATTAAATTAAAAATGACTTTAATATTATTAAAATCCAATTAATCAGATTTTGGCCTGGAATGAGCCAGAATGACTTTTTAATGTGATTATAAATTTTATATGATTTATTGTTAAGTTAATAAAATTTTAAAAGTAAAATTTTAAGCGGTTTCGACAAATATGGAAATCGCCCGATTTAATAGCGAGTTAAAATAGCCTTCTGGGGCACAGTCTCGGAATTCGACGATACCAGTTCCATTGGATCCGTAATAGTTAGTTATTATCGGATTTCAATTTTCGTAGCAATCGGAGTTGTCGTTTGACCGTGGCAGCTCAAAACGCATAGGAATCGATTTAACCGATTTAAATTTAAATTGATCGTTTAATTCCGTAACTCGCACATATGACCGAATTAGATTACGAAACATGTTCCATTGTGTCCGGAACGGGGAAAACCCCTAGGAACGCCTGTTGGTACGTGAGAATTGGAGTCCGTTTGCGTAAGTGGTAAATTGATTAGAACGAGATTAAAATAATATAAATTAACGTTTTAAAGCATGCTTAATGACCCAAAACCCTAGTTTTCTTTTGCAGCCGCGGCTTATAATGTTTAATGGCTGAAACGCGTCAATTTTCCCCTCTTGATTTCTCTTTATCCACTCATTAATAGCGAAATCTTCCAACTACGAAGATGACGAGCACGTCGAGCGCTTCAAGTTGAACAGTGGTGATTCGTTTTCGTGGTTGTTTTTATCCAGGCCGAGTATATGGACGATTTCCGTTCACATAAGATTTTCTCGCATTTGAGGGAGGCGAGCTCGTCGAGTTTGCCGGTGGTGGCGCGTGATGGGAGGGGCGACGCATGGGTGGTGGCCGATCAATGGAACGAGGATCGTGGGGAGGCCGACGTTCAACCCTAATTGGTGATGTTGGGTTCGGCCTTTCTGGGTTATCGCGTGCTTGAAAGTTGGTGGGGGTAGATGAAGTATCGGCCGTTGTTTTGGTAAATTAAAAAAGAAAAGAAATTGTTTTAAATTTAAATTCAAATATTTAAATTTGAATAACTTTTTCGTATGAAATTAGATTCAAACGAAATTCACGGCGCCAGGATCTCAGAAAAGAATACTACGAGATGGTGTAGATCCGGAGCCATTCCGAGCAAGTAGAAATTTGAGTTAAATCGAACGTCGTTCGGTTTAATTTAAATTTTCGAAAGCTCGCCGAAACTCAAGGTGAGTTAGTCTCACACACATCTGGATACCAGTAAAGTAAACAGCTAATATTGAATGTTTGTTTGGATGTTTAGTTGAATATGGTAATTATTATCAATTGAATTGATATATATTGTTGTGCTAATATTTGTGGATGCAGGGAAAAACAGGTTGGAGGGATCCAACTGGATTCCTCGCAATATAATTATTATTTGATGATTGATGATGCATTCTATCTATATGTGTTGTGACAGATAAATCTGGAATTAAATTGTACTGTGTTATTGTTGGATAAACTATAAATCTAGAATTTAATAATAAATGAAATAAATTGGGTTTTTAAAGGAATAATAGAAATTGATATATAACGAATATTTAAAGGAATAAAATTTGGATTTGGTTTGGATGAAGAATGAAATCGGTAAAATTTAAATTTTAAATGAAGTGGGAAATTAATCAATATATAAATATGGAAGTATGGCTTCCGGTGAGAAATTTTATACGAAGGGATTAAGTGATTTCCGAAAAATTAAATTATGTTTTCAACGATGCATCTAAACATAAATTAACAATTGTAAATGTAATAAAATATTTTGACATACAGCTTTCACCATTGGAATTTTATTTAAGTAATTCATAAGCATTACTTTCCTTTAATAAATTCTCAAAGGTTTATTGAAAAGAATTCTTAAACCGAGCTTTGAAAGTAAATTTTCGGGAATGGTAATTTATGTTTGGGCTTTGAAAGAAGTTATTTTTATATCCTGGAAAGGAAATTTATGTTATTAAAACATGAATTTGAATGGTAATAAATTGGCTGGATTTATAAGACAGATTCTTTGGAATGTTGGAATGGAAAGTGTGTTTCCCTGGAAAACCAAGTTCGAGTTTTAAACAGATTTTTATTAAAAGAAAGTTTAAAGTTTAAACTTGTTTAAAGCGTATTTGCAAATTATTATTTTAAAGTAACAAATTACTAAATTAACAATAGTAATGATTTAAGAATACATTTGTAATTATTTTTACAAATCGATTTATTTAAAAGCTGGTTTTGACTTAAGTTATTTTGAAATTAATATTAATCTTTTAAACACTACTTTTAAATTAGCTTAGCAAAACCCTTATTTAAAATCAAAGTTTATATCTTAAGAAATGATTTTACTGTACATAATGGAATTATATTTTTGAGTAATAATTAGTAGTAAATTTCCATATTTGAAAATATATTTTAGAATAAAGTGTTTTAACTATTTTAAATCTAAATTGTTTTGAACTTGGTTATTCCCAATAGGAATAAATGGTAAAGGATTTACCTTGTAAAGGAGGAGATTTTGGGAATTGTATTTATATGATTTGAAATGAAATATATCTTTTACAGATATTTGAGGCAAATAAATTGTGTGTGAAATTATTTATTGATTGATGATGCTTGTGAATGTTAATTGATAGTTAAATCACCGACTGTCAATATTGGACAAATGCGTTGATCGTTTCGAAGAGACCGGGATCGAGATTTATTTCTCGAAAACCACTTCGATCCGGTTTGAACGTTTCGTGCGAAAAACGTGTTCGGAGTCGAAGATGGAGCAGTGAAGTTCAAGGGCTAGTCGCTACTAATCCTGAGGATATTTCCAAAATGGATGTAGTAGGAATAGTGCCTTCGGTTCCGTTCGAACCCGGGACGGACTTGTATGGATAAATGCTTGCGAAACATCGCCAGGTGGGCGATGGGCATTCTAAGTGAAACGTTCTAAAAGGTAACGCTTAGCCTCAAGCCTCATCAAATGGGAATGACTGAAAATCAGGGGATATGCAGCAAGGCTTCGTGGGTAGCCCCCACTGGAGAGTAAGGTCATCCCTGTCTAGATGTCCCTTTTTATTTCGACTTAGTGGCGGTTGGTCGCGCCAACCGCGGGGTGTTCTTATTCGGAACTGTCCAGTAAGGGATGGGTCCGGCCTTGTGTTGCAGGGGATCGGGCGTGGTCCTCGGTACAGTGATCTAGGCCACGTACTGTGGCAGATGGTACCCCAGTGCCTAGTCATTGTTGGAAATCCATTCTCCCTACGAGCCTTGTACGAGTTTTGTTTGTATTACCCACTTTTGTGGCTAGCAGCTGGAATTTAATAGATGTAACAATTTCGGCTATTTTATAAGTATTTGTATATAGACCCTATTATAATATCAGAGGATTTCTATAAAAAGTGATTTAGCTATCGTAAGGTAAAAACCGACATGTTTATTTGTGGCCTGGTCTTACGAGATGCTTTTGTTTTCAACAGGATTTTTGAAACTTTAATAATCAATTTGGATGCGTTATTATTATCAGCTGATATTCTAGACTGACTCGGTGTTATTTCATTATAATGCTCGGGTCAGACCGAGTATTATATGTTCAGGACAGGATGCTATGGAGCAGGAGAGGAGCCGGAGCCCAAGACGTATTATCTATACCTATATATATATATTCCGCTGCTATGATTGTATGGTATGTCTGATTGGTAATTTGATGTATGAGATACTCTGATGATATGATGTATAAAACAGTTATAGATTTCATTTTGTGTAAAGTTCTATATTTACTATTATATTTTACTCCGCTGCGACTGTGCGATTCCGATTTGTTTAGTTTCTTCTTCATCTATCTCTTCTTCTTAACCCTAAATGGTTCGTATTTCTATGCCACTTGAGTTAATAGAGGTAGAATAGTGTTGATTCAAGGGGTTCGGATTTGCAGGCTGTCACATCGAGCGACCAGGTCTTCCACTTCTATAGGTTTTGTTCATATTAATCTAGAGCATACCCTTCGTATCGCTCCAATTCACTACACGTCTTATCGATTCTTGAATTCATTTCGTGTCAATAGCTAAACGATCCCTTCGTATCGATACAAACTCAGGTTTTTCATATCGATTACTGATCAGTCGATACGAACTCTATAAATGGTGATCTATAGGAGTTCTGTATAAGTGGAAATGATACGAAGCACCTTTGAGTGATGGATATGAAATTGTGCAAATATGATGGATACACAATTGTGCTCTCTTGTGGATATGAATTGTGGTTTACAGGATGGATGCAGGGTAGGGTTAGTTTGATGTGAATGAACCAAGGATCTCTTAGTGGATGATGAAGGTCTTTAGAGGGATGGAAATGAACGCGGCGTTCTTTTAGTGGATACGAAGTGGCTACGATACCCTTGACTTTTATGGATCAAGATGAGATGGATACGAAGGAGATGGTTACAAAATCAGCACTTTCCCATGAAACTTTATCGATCTATAACTTGAGCATACGAATTCTAATTAACCTGGAATTTGGAATATTGGCTTTAATAGCTTTGCTCGTCGTAGCATATCGATTGTAGCTTGATCCGGATTTGGATAGAATTCACTAGTATCCATAATGAACGTGTGTATAACCGGTCTTTGTGACAGACTATCCTTGGTTTCCAGTTATGTTCTTGGTGTCACGGCCTTGATAAAAGGCGGGATAACATTTGCCTCCCAAAGTACATATTATGAGAGCATGACGTGCTTTGAAAATCTGCAATCTCTAGTTTGAAAAGTCCTTTTTGATTTTTCGAATAGCTATTGCCTTTTCGTCAAAAGATGTGACCTTTGATTGATCTCCAGTAATATAAATACTGAATTATTGAATGCCAATTGTTGTACTGTGCACTATTGTAGTCGAGTGTTGAATGATAGCAAACCTAACTTCCGTTAACGTTCATATGTTCACAAGTCACTGTCAGTTTTCTTTTATCGAATTATGTATCAACCCTCTCCTGAATCGATGTGAAATTCATATTGTAACAACGCTTGACGGTTACTTTGGAGTATCTCTTCGTATCGATCCACTCCTAGATCGATGTGAAAAGTTGAGAAACAGTCATCGTATCGTTGGCGATTATTCGAATCTTTGATTGGTGTTACAAGGTCGTTTGCATCAATCGGCACGAATCTCAGAGTCTTCGAATGGAGGGATATGAAACTGGCACTTCGTATCGGTAAATTTGAGCAATCTAATCATGACTCGATAGTGGCATTCGTATCGATAGAACTAATGGACACAAATGGCTGTCACATTTAATGGACAAGAATAAAGCATCTCACATCGATGTGTCCTAAGTGGGTTCGAACAAGTGTTGCTTCGGTCTAATGGCACATGGATACGAACAGCGGCTTTCATATCGGTTCGAGGAGATTGGTTCTAATAGGTCAAAATGACCAGGAGATGAAGGGAAACTTTTCCACTATAAATGCTTCAGCCTTAGAAAAAAATCACTTTTACTTTCCTACCATCACCTCATCTTTCGTATCGCTCAATCCAAAAGAAAAGGAATTTTCACTTACATTCGAATCAGCAACTCCACTGATCCCTCGAATTTCTTGCCTGAATTAGGTAATTAGTACATGAATTCACATTAAAAACAATGAGATTAGAGTTCAATCTCTAATCCACCCATGTTCATGGCCGATTCCAGTGATGCCATAGCTGGAATTAGGCTAAAGCTTTGTTAAAGAAGGTTGCGGTGGCGTTTGTATTGATTGGAGAAGATGAAGTATGGAGGAATACGAGGAAGAGATCTATACCGATGATGGATGGTAGGCGAGTTCGTATCGATCTGAATGCGACAATACTCGTACCAAACGAGTGAATCACCTCGTATCGATAAATGGTAGGTATTCGTATCGACCAATTAACGATGGCCATTCGTATCGATCACTATGCATTTGAACATTACCGATACATAGTGATCGATACGAATGCTGGACCTTGCGATCGATATGAATTAGAGGACTTTGATCGATACGAACTGAGTTGTGGGTGACCAAAACAAAATTCAGTTCTAGGATCGATACGAACTACTGCATGCCATGACCGATACAAACTCATTCCTAGTGACCGATCCATGTACACACCATGGTGGATACAAAATCTTACACAATCGAACATCTGACTCCGACGAGCTTCAATCTTGCATAATTGGACTTGACCTTTTCACTGCATATTTGACTACCCTTCAAAGCTCCTCGATGGAACTGTAACTTGACCAATTTAATGAACTTTATCTTGGATCGATTTCCAAGGCTTGGATGGCACAGTCGTGAAGGTCGGCAATGATGGTCACTTTGGTGGAATCTTGAAATCTTGTCATTTAAATATCTCATAAATCCTGTAGAATTTCTATGTATTATTTAGCAATGCACTGCAAAACATATTCATACACTTCACACTGGAGAACACCTAGGATTATTGCCACCCAATGATGGCTTTTGATGTGTTGATTAGCTATGGAACCCAGGAGTTCACGGCAGCAAGAGGCTTAAAGTTCATTCCCTTTGGTAATAGAGATGCCGACCATCGCGGCCGAGGTCATAATTCCAGCTCTGGACTAGCTACCAGGAGCAACCTTAATTGGGAATCCATAAGACTCCATACCATCCAATGTTTCTAAAGATACGTTGATGAGAATTTGCTTGCAGCACGGACTATCGTTGAATGACATTCTGTTACCAAGGTCGAATGATAGGCCATATACTCCTTCGGAAGGGTACACCGCTTTTAATCGATTCTCCTGCACAGCCGAGACGCTCCCTCTACTCAATTAATATATCTAAGAGGTGTTGTCTTATTTAGGGATTTCCCCATCATAGTTACACCCGAACGGATATGTTCTTCTGAATAGCTTATTCGTCATCTTCATGGAGCACCTTTTTCGGCTCCCAACTCTAGAGGAAGTCAGATTCTTGTTCAATGTAAAGAGTCGGGGAGATAATCCCTCTTTCACATTCTTAGAGGGAGCCAGAAACTATCAATCATGATCGAAACTTGGACTAAACTTAGCTATTTCAAAACTGAGTGGTTCAATGTTCGGTGCCCATCGAGATTCGCTAGACAGTGGCTAGACAGACGTAAGTGCCACAATTTGTCTGGCGACTAATTGGATAGTTGCAATCAATGTTGAGTCTAACATTTTCTTTCCTTTACAGGTTCAATTCCATGACCTGAAGGTGCTCAATTTAAGGAAATATAGTGTGAATTCTTCAAGAGGTACCGAGTGAGATTAGAGAGATCGAAGCGGTGCTTACAGATGAAAATTTCAAGGCTGTTAGGTTGATTGATAAAGACTAGAGCATAGGGATTAAAGGATCTCTTAGAGCAGCTCCGGCAAGATGAGCTAGGTGTAGAGCGCCCAGAATTGTAATCATTGAGCAGGGTAGTGAAGATGATACGCCCACTAAAGATGAACCCATAGCGAGCCCTCAGATAGTCCTCGATATCTAGAGGAAAAAAGAAAAGATATGGCGGTAGCTCATAAGCTTTGCAAATCTACAAGACGAAAATCTATGGTCGTGTCTCTATCAGCCGGGGTGTCATGATTTCGGAGGCTCCTCCCTCACACATGGAGAATCCATTCGAAGGTTTAACATCGCGACTTTTAAACGCTTGAAAACCGACATCAATACGTCCATTGTATCAACTGCGGAGCAATCGAATGTCGGAAAACTGTACTGTTATGGTTAAAGAAGAAGAAAAAGATAGAAGAAGAGAGAGAAAGATAGAACAGAACAGAAAGAAATAACAGAACAATATCAGAATCTCACAATCGCAGCGGAACAACATATAATAGATAAATGAATAATCTTTAAACAAAGAACTATATCAGTTATTACATTACATCATATTACATTTCATTACATCATCAGAGTGTACAACAACAAACAACAACAAACGGCGGAAAAGAAATACTATATACTAGTGAATATGCCACACCATCCAGCTTGCCTCCAGCAAGTCCTGAATTCCAGAATATCCTAATAAACCTGACTCTTGACTGCCCGCGTGGAAATTGGTGGGCACTCAGAGTTTAGGAAGAAAAACAATAAACTCCGAGTCAGCCATGTGACTGGTGTGAGAACTAAAACAGTTTATTTTTAGAACATAGAACAGGATAATTTTAAAATAGATTCGCAATGCTTTTTAGAAAATGAGACTACCATAAGGCCTCCCGCACACACACATAATGCAAACGCAGAATCAGAGGAGATTTCTCCTTATGATAGTCAAAGATGCTTGATACGCATTAAAAAGAAACATTTGATATTATCACTAGTGCATAGTTTAGAAAAAATCATTTCGAAAGTAAAGATATAAATCTTAGCCAGCATAGGCATTTCGCACTTATGCCTACTATAGCTACCATCCAAACAGTGGTGACCACTATAAGTGAATGATAGGTTCTACAACTAAAACCGTACAAGATCGTATTGTTTCTTTGGATTTCCATCAAATGGTCAGGCCAAGGAACTTCCCATTTCCACATGGGTACGCCTCTGGAAAGACGACCCGAGAACCTAACCGGATCTCTGCCAACACAACGCCGGGTTACCTTTCAAACTAGGTAAGTACTGACACGAATATGTCATTCTCCGATCGTAACCGATCTATATCCGAGGATCCTCGATTTCCAACAACCACAAAGCAATAAATTTGCAGCAACAACATAGGTTAAGTATCTGGGCTCCATACCATGATACCGCCTCTATCCAGAAGGAATGACATACACTAAAGGGGTGCTACCCCCTAATAACCTTGCTGCATCCTTCCTGTTTTGACCATTTCCGGGGTGTGAGGCCCGACGAAGTCTCATCCACAAAGCCACGCTTTATATAAAAGCCGTGCTTTGATCATCAAATGCTCAACAGCACTTCGTATGCCACATTACCAATTTGGAAATGTATCACTAGTAACCATCAACTACATAACCTCTAATGGTGTTAAGCTAAGAGAATAAATTCCCCGCCACCAACGGAAATATATTTTATAGAAACCAGCTTTACATCTCAAATTGTAACGTCAGACACACATCCATACAAGTCCGTTCCGGGATCAAACGGTACCGAAGGCACTTATAAAGAAGTCCTTGCAATCCGGATATTCACTAATCACGACCGGACTTCCCAACACAAAGGGTAATAAATTTCTATATCGGAGATCAGCCGATGCAGTAACATTCGACGGTAATCCTTCCGTTTTCACAAATATCCGGTCTTCAACACCGGTCATCAAATGCAATCCATAACGACGTATCACATATTCGGAATGGGTTATACGACCCCAAGGTCCTTTCCCGGCTAACCCGAATAGTGAGCGCTTATTCAAAAATAAGTGTGGCATTCAAATTCAAGAATTCACAACAAATACCTATTTAAAGGTAAATATTGATAGTCGGTTATTTAACTATCAATAGGCGTGTTCAACATCACCAAATTCCAAATAATTTTTCAAATTATTTACTTTCCAAAAATATCTTTACAAGATATATATTTTCCACACTTCAACATTTGAAAACAAATTTCAAATCACTTTTCACCTTTACCACTTTTGAAAACAAATTTCAAACATTTTCCTTACGCGGAAATACTTTCATTTCAACATGGTTCATTTAAACCAATTAAATAAATCCTTAACGATTTACTTTATATTTACGTTCCAAATCCGTAAATTAATTCCCACACTTCAAAAATAAATCAACGCTTATTTTTAAACAAATTTCCCTTCCTTTTATAAATTCCATAGTGAATTTACAATTCCAAAATATCTATGAATATACAATTTCAAAATCGATTTCTAATATTCATTTTCAATTTATCTTTAAAAGATAAAATCTCAAAATATTCACTTCATTTTGGAAAACATTTCCATACTTATTTAATAAATAATTCACAAATCTTTTTATTTTCTACACTTCGAAAATATTCAATATACTTAAATCGAAATTAAGTATATATTTCATTCTTTAAGAAATCATTCTCTTAAACACATTTGTTTGGGCCAAAACGAATGTTGCGTAAAACATTGTTACGACAACCCAAAATCACTAGTATAGGGATTCGAAATTAAAATAGATATATAAATCCCAATACTATACAAAACATTTCCTTTCGGAAATCATTTACTATAACAACAGTGTTATAGTCCACCATTTCCTTCTATTTCTCGAAAACGTCGATTTCAACAATGAATGTTGATATCTATGGTTTCGATATTTAACACGTTTTAAAACATCGTTAAAATAATTAACTTCATTTTTTATGTCATTTTCCCAAAACATATCCATTTTACTTAATTAATATATTCACTGTCCAAAACCGTGAATATACTTCACTATTCAATGTTTTCTACACATTTTATTTCAAGGATAATTCGCTATCCGAAATCGCGAATATATCTCCTTTAATAACATTCTATATTAAATTTATCAGATTCAATTGATTTCGGATTTATAAACAATGTTTATAAATTCCATTTCTATTTATAAAAACTTCACTTATAAAATCCCTTTTCAAATCGGTTCAATTTATAACTCAACTTTATACCAAAAATTTAATTTGCAAGTTAATTACTTATAAGCCCTTTATTTTACAAAAATCTATTCGTTTTATAACTTCACAATTTATAAATCTATAAATTTTATTCACTTGTGAAATCCATTCATACGTCATTTTAACACATAATAAAACTCGTTTTATAATTCCTATATTTTTAATTTATAAATATTAATCTTAGAAATCTTTTATATAAACCATTTATAATAATTCAAAAATCTTAATTTAAATAAACCAATCCTTTTAATAATTTTACAAAACGTTATTTAAAACTTATATAACTCCAAAATCATACTTAAGTACTATTTACCAAAAATATAATTTTTATAACAATAAAATTTTAATGTTTATTTTTTTTAACAATTCTAAATTTAATGAAACGTATACTTTCAAAAATCTCTTTAATTTTTTTTTAAAATCAAAATCATTATTTTGAAACTTCAAAAATGGATCTGATGATGCAACAACACCAAATAGTCAACCACGACATCCAAATATCATATATCAATATGATAATCAACAAATATCACAATATCTGTAACCAGATAAATATTTGTGAGGAATCCAGTTGGATCCCTCCAACTTGTTTCCCTACATCCACAGATGTTAGCACAATACCAATTCCGTTCCAGTACAGAATATCGCGGTATATGGGGTTCATAAAATATTATCCGCTTAATAGGCGGCGCAATAGGGTCTCATCCGCTATATACTACGGGAAAATCAACTCCAAGTACATAAATAATACCAATTCCATATAAGTTGGAATTATCGCGGTATATGTTTTTAATAAATAACATCCGCTTACTAACGGCGCATAATGTCTATTTTAACAATCAATAGATAACAATTTATCATTCAGGCATACAATCAACAATTTTAAACCTAACTATTTAAAATTTAAATCGAAACAATTCGATTGAGTGAGAAGTTCTCACCTTGCTTTCAATTCAGTTGCAGCGTTTTATTTCGAATAAAATTAAATGGGCGTTTAATTTTACCCAAAATTTTCACTAGCTCCAAACGACTCCAATCTAGTTCCATTGCGTGGTACTCGACAAAACGAACCCGATGCAATTCGTTTCGTGCGTTTTTGACCTCGTAACAAAAAGTTATGCATTTTAGAAGTTCGTACGATTTTAATATAAATTAAATTACAACTTTCTTTTCAATTTTAAACCTAGATTGCATCTCAGCCCTTGATTATTGCTTCCTCCAATCACAGCCGCACCACACTCTTTCTTCGTTCACGTTCTTCCCCAGTACACGCACGCCAAAATAAACCCATCACCGCCACTTGAAACCCTAATTAATGCGACAACCTCAAGCAGTTTGAAGATGATCAGGTGATGCCATTGCGTAGCCCTCTACGAGATGTATGTTCGGCTGCCACCACGACGAGCCCGGCCTCGTCTATGCCTGGGAAAACATACGCGTTCGGCAGCACTTTGCCTTCTGTTTGCCGTCGATTCACTCAATTAAATTCGATCACAACCGTTGAGATTGAAGATCTCTACGTGCCCTACAACTTTCATTTAGAAAGTTTTGCAAATTGGTTAGCGGATTTGAAGAAATTTGAGGAGGAAGACAGGAGATTTTTGGCCATTGAAGTTATCGTTGGCGGCTGAAGCATTTGCCATAGCTAGGGTTTCTTTGATTGCAAATGAGAGAATAGAACGTCCTTTTATAGAAAATTGCCCAATTTACCATTCATCGAAATTTTCCAAACTCCAAACGAAGTGTGCCGGCTGGCGTTTCTAAGGTTTACCCCGCATTCCGAACGCAATGGAATGTGTTTCGGAGACTAATTCGATAATCTGTGCGAGTTATGGCAATAAACGATCGATTTTAAATTAAACAAATTTTCTGTGCGTTTTAACTTGCCCCAGACAAAAGGTAAATCCGATTGACACGAAATTTGAAACCATACAATAATATCACATTACGGATCCGATGAAACTAGTTTAGTTGAAATCCAAGACTGTTTGAAAAATGGCTATTTTAACTCGTCAATTAAATATTAAAATATTCAATTTTCACAAATTAACTTTAAATTAAATTTTAAAGTTCTATAACATCATTATAACTCCAACATGATTAAATAAAATTTAACAAATCATTTTTAATCATATTTAACCCAATTTTCAATTATTTCTGTAATTTCAACTATTAAATTATTGATTTAATTATCCAATTAAATCCAGTTATTCGAAATAAAATTTATTCGACTTATAAATTTCACTTATTAATATTTAAAATTAACTAAATACACAAATTTTAATTGACAAAAATTCTGGGTCATTACAGAAGGACTTATAGAGATTCTAATTTGGGATTATGTGTCACTCCAACAAGATATTGGATTGGAAGGGCTTCAAAGCGCTTTAGATCTAGGAGAGTCAATTCCTTCGAGTATGGTCGATATAACCGGTTGGTCGGGGGGTTTTCACATGCATGCATACACTTCACGGCACTACACAATTCCCAATCATAAGATATTCATATCTGGAGAATACCAACTCTGCTTCTCTTTTCATTTTACAGATACAATGACGAGGCGAGAATCTATGCTTGGTAGCCTTCGCTCTACGCGCCATTCATCTAACTCATATTCCAAGTCTCGTAGGTGTGAGGCTGATAGAGACCGCGATTGCAACTATTCCAGTCAGGAGAGAGAGCATTATAAGAGGGAGAGGGACAGAGAGAGGGAGCATAGACGTCATTCCCGGTCACACTCTCCGCCACCTCGAGGTCCAACACAACCTTTTGGTTCTGGTAGACAACCTTGAAACCTTCGCGTCAAACACCACCTTCGCAAGTACCAAGGCCTGACCCACAACGTCGAAGGACCGAAACCGAAACTCCCATCATCACTGGGGAAGGAGCGATTAGAATCGCTAAGATGAAAAAAGATTTTCCAAACGTCTATTTTGACGGCTTCATCTGTCTCCGCACTCAAAACGAATTCCCATCGGGGAAGAGCAGATAATGCATGACTACATTCACGTTGTTTATGGCCAATACCGGAAATGGGTGAAGACCGCAGAAAAAATATCAACGCTAGCCTTTGAGTGGGTGAAGACAATCGAGAAATTAGGAACCGATCTCGCTCAAAAAGACCGTATAATTTAGGTGCTTAATGATGAAAATGAGTCCATGAAGGATGGAGGAGATGAGGCGAATACACTTATCCCTGGTTGAGGTGATGGGACATCGAATCACTACAGTCATGGCCAAAAGAGATGTGGCACTTAAAGGGCTTGAGGAGCTTAAAGCCAAACTTGCTGAAGTTGTCAAAGAGAAAGACAATGCAAACAAAGATGCCCAGGAAGCATGTGAACAAGCTATGGTGCTTAGGGATGAGAGGGATGCGATAATGCTTAAGGTTTAGGAAACCGAAGCCAGGGTTGAGAATGAAGTGAGAATGGCGGAGACTAGGTTAGAAGTTGACATTGAAGATCTTTTTATTACGTACAATGCCAAGGTTCTGAAGCATCAAAATCTAAGCTAGCTCGAAAACTATCCATCACATTTGTACTTTTCTTGGTGCCGCTTGATGGAAGATGAAAAGGCAAAGCACCGCACATAATCTATCGATGATTTAGAAAATCAGGTGCTAAATGAAGATGAATGAAGAATTCTTCATGACGTCATTATCACATTCGAGAAGGAGAGACTCGGTACTCAGCACTCGAAGGCTAGAGAGAGTTCTGGCGTTGAGCATCATGATGTAGGTTTCGAAATTCTTATGCCAACCCTGCCCGAATCCACTCTGCGATTGATCCTCAATCTGTTCCAGCATACAATCCTCATCAACGGCAGTTGTCTCCAGCTCATGAGCATATCACTGAAGCTATACCGGCTCCATCCACAAGCCATTCTGAGGAAGGTATTCTGAACATTCTTGCACTTATTCAAAGTCAGGAGCATTGTTTGAAGTAGTCACTAACACCTTTTTATTTGTCTCTGTTCAGTAATAGGAGCTGCATCGGCCGTGCCCCCGCACCCCCAAGAGCGACATCACGAGCAGAAGGCCCTTATAACAAAGGAAAACACAACAACAGCCGCTACACCAACCGATGGAGTGTAGGGGAGCACTTTTACTTTTGATGAGTAGATGATGGATGAACTTCTTGGTCATCAAAGCGACTCTTTTGCCGACCTACCATTTGTCATAGGCGGAGGTGCATCGGTAGCCATCTCTGCGGGCCTAACCGACAGTATCCCTATGAACGCCCAAGCAATTCATGAAGAAGAGATCGTAGTAGAGTTCAACGCCGAGATGGAAGCAACCGCGCGGGCCAGCGGTATTAGAGGTGGGATGGCAGGCCCTGGTGCACCCCCTTTGCGAATGATTTCACCCAGTGGTGCAATTGTCGACACTGGTGTGCCTCCCTTGTCTTCTAAGGTTGATCCTATTCATCCGACTCCGCCTCTAGAAAGTATTCCAATTCATATGAGTTCGGAGGAAGAGGTTTCCATAATTCCCCCGGTTGGAGATCAACTACCAAAAAGCACGGGCTCAAAGAAGCATTCAAGCGATAGCTCCAGTGGGTCAACACTGAAGAAGAAGAAGAAAACAAGAGCATAAACATGTCTTCTTGGCTCATTTTTGGTAGACAGATAGGAATTTCCCTTTTCTTCCTGTTGGCCGTGTATAGATGCAGGTTTAGCCCCTGCTAATAGGATTTTTTTGGAATAATTTTTATACTTATCCTTCTTTTCCAGAGAATAGTTATAATAAATTTCCATTTTGTTTTCAACACAGTCTTGCATTTATTTGCTTAATTACTTCAGCGCTCGAACTTCCGTTCAATGTACTTGTGAAGTTTTAATCTTTGAATTGGACTTGAGTTTATTTGTTAAGTCATGAAGCCATGGCTTGGGTCATGACCGAATGTTAAGTCGAGTTTCAATACCGTCCTGTCTCGATTAATAGCTAGTACTTAAGTTTTGCCCCCAATCCCAGGGATAAATTGAAAAGGTAGGTCGGCAGTCGCTTTTCGCCTTTAATACATCGAGTTTAACTTTTTTGAAACGAGGCTGAAACAAGACGAGTTCGGGTGGTCGAATCACACTTGCTCATCTATTGTTGATTGCATCCAAACTTTGGGGATTGTACTTGTATGTCGGCGGTCAGTCACACCCACTTAAGGTTTAGAGATAAGTCCGTGCTCTGGGGCCGTAAATTATTTTATAGTCGGTCAGTCACACCGTTTTACATTTAGAACTTCGTCCGCACTCTGTGGACTTATATTGGTTCCTAGGTAGTAAGTCACACCCAATTTGTGTTTATACTCCGGCCTACACTCCAAGGACTCGAAGTTATCTCACAGGTGGTCGTTTCACTCCCGGTTTGTGTTTATACTCCAATTCACACTCTAGGAATTGGGAGTTAGCCGATGGGTGGTTGGTTACACCCATTTTGATATTTATACCCCAGCTCACATTCTAGGAATTTGGAGTCAGTTATAGATGGTCGATCACATCTGTTATGAGTTTTAGGATTTCGTTCGCACTATAGGAACGATAGAAGTATCAGGATCGTGGATGGTCAGATCATATCCACCATGAGTTAACAAGAAATGTCGTTTGATGGATGGGTCCATCCTCCTTGGACTTGATTTAAATATGGTAGAAGTCATTAGGTGGACGGATCCATCATCTTTGAACCTGCATTTGTAAGTTTATACTCTAGCTCGCACTCTAGGAGCCGGAGTCGGTTAGAAGATTGTCGTGCATCAATCCTTTTTTATTTTATTTTTTTGGCTTCAGTGTGATGACTTGCCCTCGAGCTTGGGTTTCACTTATCGACTGACCGACCATGTCACAATCACTCTCTATTTGAATAAGTCCCACTGTATGGTGGAACATAGCTTTCCTTACATGTTGATGGTCATACAACGCATTTTAAAAACCAGTGCTTTGGCTTGAATAGATTGCATTTATTGCTGAAATAAGAATATACGGCAAAGTTAGCTGCCTTATTACCAATTCAAATTTTTAAATGCATAAAAAAATTGAAAATGAAAAGCAGACCAAATGAAAAAATAAAGCCTGTTATGTGTGGCAGTGATGAAGACTCTCGCTGTTCCAGGCTCTCTGCAAAGTGAGACCATCAATTTTCAATAATTTAAATGTGTCGTCTCCGAGTCTTCATTCAATAACATACAGCCCTTCCCATATTGATTTCATATGTGAAATGACTGGGTAAATTCTCTTAAGAATGAGATCACCGAGTTCAAAGGTTCGGGGTTGGACCTTGGCAACATACAATCAGGCAACTCGACTCTGGTACATGGCTGCCCTCAAATCAGGTTCTTCTCGCTTCTCATCCAATAAGTCCAGAGATTCCACGAGCAATATAGAATTTGTCACCGGATCATAATATGTCACACAATGAGAAGGTACTTCCATTTTGACTGGAATAACGGCTTTTAAACCGCAGGAAAATACAAATCGAGTGTGGTCGGTCGTGGACTTGTGGGTTATTCGATAAGCCCATAGGGACATAGGAAGTTTATCGACCCATTTGCCCCCGACCTTTTTTAGTCATTTCTTCAGAATGGACTTTATAACTTTATTAACGCTTCAACCTGCCCATTCGTTTGAGGTTGTGCAACTGTGAAGAATTTGTTCTGGATATGGAACTGCTAATACAAATTCTTGAACTCGACATTATTGAATTGGGCTCTGTTGTCAGTGATGATGGTACGTGAGAGATAAAACGACAGATAATGTTGTGTACATCAAAGTTTATCACTTTTCTTCATTGTGATAGTAGCAAGGGGCACAACTTCCGCCCATTTGGAAGGTAATCGACTGCAACAATGGCGTACTTCGCATCGCCTTTAACAAGAGGTAGAGACCCAATAATGTCGATGCCCTGTACTGCAAATGGCCAAGGACTGACCATCTGAGTTATCTCAGTAAGCAAGGCTCTTGGGATCCGAGCATGTTTCTGACATCTTTCGCACTCCTGGTGTAATCAGATGCGTGGCGATTTACATTCGGCCAATAGTATCCATATCGGAGCACTTTCTTAGCAAGAGCTTGCCTCCCGGTGTGATTGCCACATTCTCCTTTGAGTACATCATGCAATACTTGTTTGATCTCATCATGGGTGATACACCAGAGTAAAGGAAGAGAGTATCCTCTTCTATACATGACTCTATTCTGAATGGTGAACCGCGAAGCCATTCAAAGAAATTGTCTTTTTTCACTCCTGCGCTTTGGTAGGGTCCTATGCTTGAGATTGTTACTGAACAGAGTCATCCATGACTCCTTATCGGGAATGACTTCAAATACCCAGTCAGTCTTGATTTGATCAACACTTGGGAAAGATAATGTCTCAACAGGAATGAGTCCCATTTGATGTGCCTCATCGGTACTGGCTAACTTTGCTAAGGAATCTGCTTTCTGATTGTGTTCTCGGGTTATGCAATAGATGGCATAATAATCGAACTAAATCCAATATTTTCTTGAACCCGAGCAAGATAAGCAGCCAGCCTTCGGCCTTTGGCCTGGTACTCCCCCTGAACTTGGCACACGACCAATTGTGAGTCATAGTAAATCTCCACAGCAACAATTCTTAAATCTCTCGAAAGCCTTAATTCGGCGAGCAGGGCTTCGTATTCGGCCTCATTGTTGGTCGCATGGAAATCAAACTTTAAAGCATAGAATATAGATCGGCTTTCATGAGTTTTAAGTGCAACCCCGGTGCCTGAGCAACGGTCATTTGATGCACCATCAGTATGTAGCTTCCAGACATATTTGGGAGATTCACTGGTTTTGAGCAAGTCCTCTAAGATAGTGAATTCGGTGATGAAGTCTGTTAGGACTTGTCCTTGGATAGCTCGCCTTGATGTGTAAGTCATGTCGAACCGATTCAGCTTGGTATTCCACTTGAGTAGCCACCCAGACGTCTCAGGCCGCGTAAGGACCTGTCGTAACGGCTGGTCGATGTATAAGTGATCGGATGAGCATAAAAATACGGATGGAGTTTCCTTTGAGCAATGACAAGACAATAAGGTAACTTTTCTGGCTTCGGACAATCTCTCTCTCCTCCGGTCAGTCATTTGCTAATGCAATAGACTGGCCGTTGTACCTGCTCCTCCTCCTAAATTAAGGCAGCATTGATTGCCTTTTCTGACACCACCAAGTAGATGTAAAATCTCTCATGATCGATAGGATTTGATAGGAGGGGTGGTGTGGACAGATGTTGAACCAATGCAGGAATGCGCCCCCACATCCCGTAGTCCATTCAAAGTTCCGTGTCCCTTTTCTGATCAGATCGAAGAAGGGAATGCATTTATCGGTGGATTTTGAAATGAAACTGCTCAGTGTTTCTACTTTCCTGTTAAGGCTCTAAAGTTGCATTATAATCCTTCTACTCTCAAGATTTCTGATTACCCAAATCTCCTCGGGATTGGCTTCGATTCCCCGAGCATTAACAATGAATCCTAGGAGTTTTCCAGACATGACCCCGAAGTGACATTTCAACAGGTTGAGCTTCATTTTGTACTTTCGGTGGATGTTGAACATCATTTCTAGGTTTCTGATGTGATTGGTGAAGAATCGTAACTTCACTAGCATGTCGTCCACATATACCTCCATGGTTTTTCCAATCTGGTTAGCGAACATTCACTTAACTAGCCTATGGTAGGTTGCCCTGACATTCATGAGTCCAAACGGCATGACTTTGTAGCAGTAAAGTCCTAAATCGACGATGAAGCTGATATGCTCCAGATCGGGAAAGTGCATGGGTATCTGGTTGTAGCTAGAATATGCATCCATAAAGGATAAGAGTTCATGTCCAGCCATTGAATCTACAAGCAAATAAATTTGGGGAAGTGGAAAACTGTCTTTAAGGAAAGCTTTATTCAATCTGAGTAGTCCACGCATGTTCTCCATTTCCCATTAGTTTTTCTAATAAGTACAGGATTGGACACCCGTTTCGGATATAACGCATCTCGGATAAACCCATTCGACCTGCTTTATGTACCTCTTCCTTAAGGGCGACAGATCTCTCTGGATACATACCACACCTTTTGTGCTTGATCGGGACATATCGCTTGTCAATATTCAATGTGTGGCTCGCAATGTCAGGGGAGATTCCATAGATATTGAAGTGCATCCAAGAAAACATGTCGAGGTTTGCCCAGAGAAATTCATCCAATTCCTCCTTCATCTGTTAGCTTAGCTGAGTTTCGATCTTTACCATTTTAGAATCGTCATTATCATCGATCAGAACATCGATCGTCAGCTCTACCAAGGAAGCCTGACTGTCTTTGACTTCATCTTCACTTTCGGTATCTCTCGGGTCAAGATCTCTGAGGAATTGGTTGTGGTGTTTGGGCCTTGGCCCAGGCGTTAACTGTCAATTCTCCATGAAGCATATGTAGAGAGATTCCTCCATGCATTTACTTCACTTTTCGCAACGCTTTCCGCAGCTCAGCAACATAACAAGCTCGCCCAACAGCCTGGACTCCTTGAACGACTCCAACTCCATCGTCGGTAGGGAATTTTAAAGTTAGACAACAAGGGGCGATAGCAGCCCTGAACTCAGCTAGGGCCAGTCGGCCTAAGAAAGTATTGTATGGCAATACAATAGACTGTAATATCCGGACTCTCCGACATTCTCCCACTCCCAACTCCACTGGTAGCTCTAACATCCCTATGCGTATAGTCGCACTTTCTTTGAAGCCATGAATGAGAGACTGATAATACTTCAAATCTTTCTCTTCCATCTTCATATGATCGTAGGCTCGCTTAAAGAGTATGTTCACTGAACTTCCACTATCCACTAAGATCCTCTTTATCCAAGCAGAACCTATCTGCGCTGAAATGACTAGTGGATAATGGTCGAGGCTTCGACTCTGTTGGCATCCCTATCTCGAAATACGATGTCACCTTTCATCGTTTTATGTTGTTTGGTCGAAGCCCCGTCTTCCAAATTACTACAACATTCAAAGCTCGAATACCTAATAGAGATGGCATACGAATCTATTTCCCTCCTGCTTCGTCCCGCTGGATGAGGACCACCACTAATAGTGATTATCACTAACCTCCCGCCGGTACGTGCTGGTTCCTCTGGTCTCGCCTGATTTGGTATTTGATTTTGATTCGATAGGCCTGCAGTTTGCACCTATACAAACTGCTCCAACTTTCTTTCCCGTATCAACTTCTCGATAATATCCTATAAATGACGGCACTCATTTATGTTATGGCTATAACTATTGTGAAATCAATAAAACTTTAACATTTGAATCTATTTTTCTGATGATTGCTTCGATGCATGTTTCTTTATTGGACAATATTACAAGTTTGCAAGTACAAATTTTCCATAGATGTATTTGAAGGAATATATGTGTCAAACATGGGAGCTCTACAACATGGTCCGCTATTCTAATCCTGCTTTCTACCCTGATTTCCATCGCCTTTCTGCACTACTTGTTTTGTATATTTAATTGCACCTTTTCAGAACTCTCCCTAGTTTGTTTCACAGCAACATTGCTTTGGATTCTTTGCACACTGGGCCTTGCGTCATCTTTTTCCTAGACTGTTTCACATCCTCTCTTCTCAAGAACTAAGTTGTCTTGGAATAGAAACAGTTCAATGACACATGGGGTTTTCTTGCCAACCAGTTCCCAAATTTGAAATCAAGATCGATCCCCTTGGTCAGTTCCATCGAAATGGAATTGTCATCAGGGTTACTAATCTTAGCGCATGCAACATGGAACCTCTCCAGGTAACGACTAAGCATCTCTCCGGGAACTTAAGTGACACTGGACAAGGTATTAACATCTTTGGGCCTAGTGACATGCATGTGAAACTGTTCAACAAACTTTGTTGCCAACTGGTCGAAATATGATATAGATCGAGGTGGTAAGCGAGTAAACCACATAGTTGCGATCCTCCCTAGGGAAATTGGGAAACTTCGACACTTGACCGCATCATTAGGACACACATCATTCAGCTCCGTTCATAAACAGGTAGAGTTGGCATTCAACCGCCGAGGCGGTTCAGCGTAGAGAATGTCGTCGGTGAAAGGGGTATGACTCCGGGAGATTCCACAATCGCCATTAGTGAGGCCTTGAATTTCATGGATCATCTAACACATCATTGTCGGGATGTCCAACATCTGTACATTTTGGGCATGCTGAGCCAAAGTGTGGTCGGGTTCCACAATGTGAGAATGGGCCGATCACGGTTGATGGTCCATATCTCGCCTCCTTTTTCCTTGGTCTTCAAGAACATAAGGTTCAGGAGTATATTCATGATAGCAATGGTTCAGATCCATTAGGTTTCGAGCGTCGGCTCCCAACTCAGTAGCAACGGTAGCGGCGCGGTTATCAATAATATGATAAGGAGCTGTCCTTCCTTGGGATGAGGGTTAGGTCTGATGGCTGGTCGAAGGGCCAACTCTTGGCTGCCCAAGATTCAAAGTGTACTGATGTTCGGTAGCCTGTATATAGCTTCCATCCAACCGTGGGTTTGTGGAACTATGATTTTAATCAGAGGAAGCTGAACTTTCAGTCGATGAGTAGGAAGCCTGATCCCATCTGGATCTCCTTCGTCTTTCATGGTTCAACCGATTGGTTAATTCCGCATTGGCACGGAGCTGCTAGGTAAGCTGCTGGTAGCTTTGAGTCAGCTCTTTCAGCGGCAGCTGAAACTCTTCCCTGGTGATAGGGCCCTATGGATTTGAAGGTCCAGCAATATTCTGGTCGGTAGAAGGAAGTTACACGGGGTTTTGTCTATCCCGTCCTTCTAGATCCACAACTGTTGAGGTAGTTCTGGTAGCAACCATGGTGAATGGTGAAGTTCTTTCATAAACTTGGTGCAAATATGAATAGGATGGAAGAACTTCTACGCTTGAGATCTAGATCTCCTCCTTAGGTTCTCGTAATCAAATATTGGCAGCAGATCCAATGAGTAGGAGAAAAGCTGGGTTTCTCAGTGAAAGCACCAAAATGTTTGTACCAAAATTGGGCATAACACTCTTCGGATGTTTTTAAGAGGTAAAATGAAGAAAATAAATGTAAAATGAGGCGGATCTAAAAAACATTCCCATCAGCAAATAATAATAAATGCAAAAACACCCAAATTTAAAGTGTTTCGGTGTATTGCCTATGTCTACTATGAAATGGTTGAAGTTTATTGAAATTTCATTCATTGATTGCAAGAAGTTACAATAGTACAACTGCAGCATAGAAGTGATTTCGGTAGAATATTAATGTAAAGAAGCCAAAGTCCCTTTTTGTAGGTCCAAGGTCACTATTTATAAGCATAGGCAGCAAATATCTCGCCCAGATCTTGGAAGACTTCTTCTCTCATGTACGCGGGGCCATGGGAGCGAGTTCAGGTTCGACTCGATCCGGGAGTGATACGAATTGAGTTCTTATCGATCCATAAATGATCCTTTTGGGCTGAAATTGGTCAGGTACATTCTCGAGGTTGTAGGCAAGCTCCTATGAAAATTTGGTGGCATTTGGTCTTGTATATTTTGAGATATGATCGATGCAAGTTTAGATTTTCTGTTAGCTTCCATGTTCATATTGATCAGTTCGCCTCGATGATTGTTTGTATCGATGCCTTGCGTATCGATCTGGCTTATGCGGAGTAATGTTCCAAGAGCGATCCTCATTTCACGCCGAGCGACCAAGTCTTTCACTTTTATAGGCTTTGTTCGTATAAATCTAGATCATCCCCTTCGTATCGGTTCATTTCACTACACTTCATATCGATGCTTGAATTCATTTCGTGTCAATAGCTAAACGATCCCTTCGTATCGATACGAACTCAGGTTTTTCGTATCGATTGCTGATCAATCGATAAAAACTATATAAATGGTGCTCGATACAAGTTCTCTATATGTGCAAATGATACGAAGCGCCTTCAAGTGATGGATACAAAGTTGTGCAGATATGATGGATACAAAATTATGCTCTCCAATGGATACGTACTGTGGTTTACAAGATGGATGCGGGGTAGGGTTAGTTCGATGGACAAAAACCAATGATCTCTTAGTGGATACGAAGGTCTTTAGAGGGGATGGATAGGAATGTGGTGTTCTTTTAGTGGATACTAAGTGGCTATGATTCCTTTGAATTTTATGGATCCAGATAAGATGGTTACGAAGGAGATGATTACCGAATAAGCACCTTTCTCATGAAATTTTATCGATCCATATCTCTTGAGCATACGAACTCTACTTGACCTGAAATTTGGAATGTTGGCTTTTGTAGCTTTGCTCGTCATACCGTATCGATTGTAGCTTGATCCGGACTTGGACCGAATTCACTAGTATCCATAGCGAACGTGTGTATAATCGGTCTTTGGGACAGACTGTCCTTGGTTTCCAGTTAAGTTCTTGGTGTCATGTCCTTGCTAAAAGGCGGGATAACACAAGCAAAGTTAAGCAGACCAAAATATCTATCTTGACCAATCAGTTTCAATTATTCAAGACGAATCCAAATGATTCCATTTCAGATATGTACAGTAGGTTTCAAGATATTGTGCACTCGTTGATTGCATTAGGAAAGAACTTTTCTAAAGAAGATTAAGTTAGAAAAATTCTGAATTCACTTAGTTCAGAATGGGATAAGAGGACTCTAGCAAAAACAAATGGATCAGACTCAAACAGTGACGACAATGAAGAAATAGCCTTGATGACAAGGAATTTTAGAAAGTTTCTGAAATACAGAAAGATGAACAACTACAAGAGAAATGATCACAAGAATTTTGGAAATAGTAATCAGACTCATAACAACATCAGATTCTACAATTGTGATTAGCCAAACCACTTAAAAAGAGATTGTCCGCATCCATATAAACAAAAAAAAATCTCCAAGTAATGAGTCGTCAAAGAAAAGAAAGAAAGCATATACTGCTACACTAGACGATTAAGGCTCATCCTCGAGTGATGAAGATCAAGAGATGGAAAATTGAAACATGTACTTTACAGCTATTCATGAGTTTGATGATCTCGGATATATGGGTCTAAAAATAGGCACACATTTGAATTATATTAATTGAAATTGCTTATTTTAATGTTTGGTTGTTTGCATGTTTTGAAATTGCTTGTTGTTTGAATTTAAAATTTTAGTTTTCAAAATAATGTTATTTTAATAATATTTTAATATTAAAATATTAATACTAAAGTGTTATTATATTTAATATTATTTCAATTAAAATATAAATTAGATTATAGGATATATAGATATAGATATAAAATAAAGTAGTAAAATAAGTCACATGATTTAGGGGACCCATGTCGACAAGACCCTACCTACCATGTCGACATCCTTGCCAGAAATTTGAAGTTCAAATATGAATTCAAAACTTTGAATTTCCCTCCACCTTTTCACCAATTCCAAAGCTCTGAAAAGGACCAGAGGACATGGCTCTTAGATATCTATTTATCTCCTTAACTTTATCCTCTCTTTTCACTTTCATTTCAAAATTCAAACTCTCTTTCAAACCCTCAAGCTCTCTACCTTCTCCAAAAATGGCTTCGTCAAGCACTCCATCCACCATGAGACTATCCAAGGCCACCAAAGTGTTCCTCTACAATGATCTGGAAGCTATCAAAGTTTGCATTAGCTAAGTAAACTTTAGAAAGGTCCATATAGAAAATTTTGCTTTCCTTAGTGATTTTCCTTCATATGAGATCAATGTTCTTTTCAAACAGAATCAAATTCTTAGCTTAATTAATGATGCTCAAAATGATTTTGTTTGTTATCCGAATCTTGTCAAAATGTTTTATGCAAATTTGAATAGTGGTTTTTATGAAGGAAATGAAGCGGAAGTGTGGAGTAGCGTTAAAGGAATGCGTACTATTTTAAATAGTGAGATTTTAGGTAGCATTCTTGGTTGTAAGAATACATGAATTGATCTTTCAGATTTTAAAATTGATGAACATGATCGTGAGACATTTCATCACATTTTTGAAGGGGATGGTAACTTTGAGTTTATAAACCAGAATTTCCATCCTAAAGCGAGAATTGTAAACCTACTTTTGCAACATAGCATAACTCTAAGATCGAAAAATTTCAATCACCTGACCTTAAAAGTTTGTAAGGCTCCTTTTACTATTTTTGGGCAGTATGAAATTAATTGGACGCAAGTGATTTTGGATGAACTTCGTTTCAAATTTTTCACTTTAGGTGAAAATACTTTATACCATGAAATTTACCTCACTTGGATTTTCTACTACTTTGGTGTTAATTATAAGAGAGGAGTTCATTTCAAGAAAAGTTTTTAACCATGCTAACATCTTTCTCATGAGAATTCCATTTGTGTTTCAACCATATGATACACTTGCCGAAAAGGATGAGAGATTGGCTTATGAAGAGAGGGAAGAAGAAGCGGAGGAGGAGAAAGAAGGGGAGGAGATGGAAATTAAAGAAGAAGGAAAGAAGAGGAAGAGACATCATTGGAAAGCATCGAATACCCTATCACTCCTATCAATCCATCCGACAAAATGCTTTTGAAGAACCAAAAGATTATCGTGAAAAACCAAGGATTCTCAAAAGATTCGTTAGTAAAAAGTTGGACAAGATTTCCACAAAAATGAACAAGTTCTTTGGGAAAGTGAGTCGCAAGCTTGGATTGTCATCATCTTCATCATCCATAACTAATACTTGTATCATTTCATGTTGTATTAGTTTGTATCTCTCTTTAGTTAATGTTATGTATCGTTTTATGTAATGTTAACTAAAATTATCAATGAAATTCCTTTATTTCTGTTTATTAGCTCTAAAATATCTCTGGAATACTTGCTATTGTATTATATAAATTTATATGCATAGAGTTGCAAATAATATAAAAAAATAATGCAAATTTCCTAAATTAATAGGGGCATGTCGACATCCCCCGACCTCCACGTCGACATGTAACGGCCAGAAACTGTTTTTCGTTTTGAAATTGAATTTGACATAAGTACCTTGTGTCTTTTTGTTTCAAACAACTTTCTAACCCTTTAAATACCCATTTCTTCCAGAAAAATGCATACTTTCAATTCTCTTTATTTTCCATTGAATTTCTTCAAATGGCCTCTTCTGTTTATAATCTAAGTGAGAACCTTGAAGAACCTCTCAATTCCTTCAAGAACATACTTACTTTTATCCTTCACAATCAAGACTGAAGACTTATGAGTATCAAGAGTTCAAGATATTAAGATAAGTAATAGAGTCTTGATTTATGTTAAAACTTCATAATAACACTAACATCATTATCCGGATTTTAATTGTGGAATGGAATCCACCTTCTTACTTTAATAGTGGGATGGAACCCATGACCTCTTTAGCGGGATGGAACCCACGACCTTCTCTAGTAGAATGGAATCCACAAAATATTCAAAATAATTTATTTTAACCATTTCTCCAAAAACTATATTTTTAAAAGTCATCCCTATCAAATTAAATATTTTAGCCTTAACTCAAAAACTATTCATTTCATCTTTAAATATTCTGATCTCAAAATCATCTCTTGTCTTTTAAACTATATCTTAATTGTAATATTTTAGCTTTATGTCTAAAAAATATATTTTAAAGAAGTCTATACTTAGTTTTTAATATTACTTTTACATTATAGATTATATATTTTAAGATTATTATCTAAAAATCTTTTATAAGTTTAAACTATATTCAAAATGCTTTACAAAGTTTAGAAATTGCTTTGACAAGTTTTAGAATAGAAATCATTTTAAAGAAAAATCAATTTTCAAAATAACATAGGCATGTCGACATTGTAGCCGTAGATTTCAAATTTTAAATTTTCAAAAGAAGTGTCTATTTGTCATAACCTTTCATGAATGGACATGATCGTTGTTCTCGTATATATACCAGTTGTTTTCAACGAATTTTAAGTTAGTTTTTATTCACTTCTTCACTCCTTCTCCACTCAAATATTATCTTATATTTCAAATTTTTCAACAAATTCTGCTGAAATTCTAAGTGAATCAAACTCGATCATCTCTGGTTGATTCACTGTTACTCTCTCTCAAGATCTCAGTGCTATTCAGTATTACAGGAACATTTGTAATCAAAGATCGAAATATCAAAGTGTATCAAGTTTTCTCTATCATAGTGTGATCTGAAACGGTGTGATCGTGGGTCGTAAATCAGTTGGGTGTGATTGTAGCTCGTAAATCAATTAGGTGATCCTGTAGCCTGGTTAAATCATGAGAGTTTGCCCTTGAATTAGAGGCAGGAGGGTGTATCTTGTGGCCTTGAAATTGAGGTTGTAATATAGATATTATATTTGATAAGAAATCCGCACAAGAAATTGTGTGGGACAGGATATATGGCAACTCCGAACCGGTATAAAATTCTGGTGTGTTCTTTCCTTTACTGCTTTTATTTACTATTTGCATCTGTATGTGGTTTTGTATTGTCTCTATGCTTGTGAATTGCATATGTTTGTGTTTAATTTGAAATGATTTCATAAATTCCATAAAATCCATTAAACATTATTCACCTCCCCCCTCTAGTGTTAATCCGGCCATAAGATCTGTAATCCGCATTTCCAACAAACTTGAGTTATAAAATAAAATTTACTTAAGTAAAGTTAATGATATGAATTAGTCAAATGAACTAATGAAGTGAATCAATGAACTAGTATGAACTTAAGTTATGAAGTAATAATAAACATGAGCTTTGTTTTATAAAATGTTTATAATAAATCTAAATGGTATTATAAACTGGGTTATAAACGATATTGGTATTAAAGAGAATATAGTAAGTGGTAATAAATAAACTTAACTCAAATAAGGCTAAATAAAATGGTTTTTTTCGAATTGTGCATAAATGGTTTGATATGAAATGTGTTAAACAAAAAGTCAAATAATTGAATTTGAATAAATTGAACTTGAATGAAATAAGATGTAAATAAATTGGAAGTAAACCAATTAAATGTTAATAAAGAATGAATGTTAATAAGAAATGAAGTGTATAAATTAATTATTGACATTGGTAATGTGGTGGTTGCGTAACGTGGTGGCGGTTCGCCTGGAGCAGCGTGGGCTATTGGATGTCAATCGTTTGATTTAAAAATAACAATAATAAATGAAGGAAGTTGCGAGTTGTCTGGGGAAGGAGGAATGCGCCTGGGTTGCATGAGAGTGGAAAAGGTGAGGATCATTTTAGTTAATTTTTAATTAAGTGTTAATTATATTTTAATTTTCTCAAATATTAATAAAGTTCATATCTTTTTCATACGAGGTACGATTCGAGCGAAATGAGTTGCATTGGATTGTATCGACGTCATCTCGATATGGAATTGAATTGGAATTATTTTAAAGTTGAAAAATTTTCAGTTTCAAATAAGGGTGAGTGTTTTAAACCACTCACGTAGTGCTAATTTTTTTATGTTAGTTAAATAAAAATCATGAAGTGATTTAATTTTATTGATTGTTGTTTGGTAATTTAACTAACATGGAAATTGACATAGAAATTTATATGTTAGAAATTTTGAATTAACAGTTAAATTAAAATTGGAAATAAACTACTTGTAAAATTCCCGATTATTTGCAACTGGTTAATTGTTGTGATTTATTGATTGTTTTGGATATTGATTGTAATGAATGGCTATTGGTTGGTATTTGGATAATTGGATGTTGATTTATTGTGTGTGTGTGTGTGTGTGTGTGTGTGTGTGTGTCCTTTTATCACCATGTATATTATTGGCAGCATATATAACCATTATTTGAATTATTTCAAATAAATTAAGAAATAGGTTGAAATGATATTTACCTATGACATCTATTTTGGATTGAAATGATATATATCCATCCCTGGAATTAATTTGAAATAACTAATTACTTGGCCATATGATAGAAAATTATATACGGACATCGGATTGGTTAAATTAAATGATTTTAATTTTTTTGGTTTGAAATTATTTAAATGATTTTGATTTAAAGAAATAAAAACCGAATTTATGGACATTGAATTATTTTTGAACTTGAGCTCGAATTTTTGAAATTGAAATTTGTTAACAGGAATTGTTTAAATAATTGAATATGAAATTTGAAGTAATAATTGAAATATGATTTAAATTATGGAAATTGATTTATTTAAAAGATTTGAACTATTAATCAAATTTTGAAATAGATCTAAGCAAAAGTAATTTAAATGGATATTTAAAATTTGAACTTGGAACTGAGTTATTTTAAAGATTTGAACATTAAATTGAACATCGAAGTTAAGTTTAATTTAAATTATTTGAATTGATATTCTGAAATTGAACTCGAACTTTATATAAACAGAAATGGTTAAAAAATGAGAATTGAAACTCAAACCATTTGAATCGAATCAATGAAATCAAAATCAAAATTAATTCAAATCGAAATTGAACTTGATTTGAAGTTAAATAGAAGTTGAGTCGATTTGAATTGATTTTAGATTTAATTTGATCTGAATTGGAAATTTTGAAATTGAATTAGTTTTATTAAAATTTTGACCTGAATCTAGATTTATTGGAAATGGAAAGAAATAGTTTTGAATTTGAAATAATATTCCTATAAACTATTTTCCTATAAATTGTTTTGAAATTCATCTTTTTAAATTTCTAAATTATTTAATATGTAATCTATTTTAATATCTAAACTATTTATACTATTTAACTTTTAAACTATTTAAAAAATTCAAACTATTTTCTAAAAATTCAAACGGGTCAAAGTGGGAAATTTTTATATTTAAATTGTGGATTTAAATGCGCACTGGATTAAAATGAAGTTATAACCTAAATGGATATTCGAAACGATTCGGAAGCGAAATTTAGATATTGGAGCACAATGATTTTCAAGCGAAATTGATATATTTTAAGTAAATATGATTTTTTTCAAGTGAAAAATATTTTTGAAGCGAATATGATATTTTTATATCAAGTGTGAATCATTTCGAAATGTAAAAGTATAAATCGGTGTGTAAAACAATGTTTAGTTGTTAAAGAGACAGGGGTTGGCATACTCTCTATCAATATTGGAACCACTTTAACTACTGTGTACGCGGAGGAGACTCTAGAATGAAGTGGTTGGATTTGTTGTACGTTTTTTGGATTTAAAGAAATAGAACGATGATGGATGGACCCCGACACTTGTGCCAATTTGAAATGACCAAAATAAGATGGCTTGACAGGGTCAATGAGGCTAGCTACCTCTAGAGGACATCCGTTCTTTGATTTTCTTCTTGGACTTTGTCCATACTATTATTTTTTATGTTGGTTTCAATTAGTGCACCTTGATTTGTGATAACCTCCCTTTGACTCGATATAGGATGCATGGACGTGGCGGCGGTCATGGATATGATGCGTTACCACCAGCCCTACGACCTGAACTGGTAGTATCCTACATTGGACATTGCCTCACGTGCCTTGTTATACTTTTATCCCTATACGAGACCACTACGAGTTTGGTTTAGTGTTGTCGCATCACGACGCATCCCTTTCCCCCGACGTGCTACTGGGATGTTATATGAAAACAATACGACAATGCCAAAAAGTGGGTTAAGAGGATTAATTTAAAGCCTTAACGCTAAGAGAAATATTTATTTTACTGATTAGACATTACATATATAGCGTATTCTACTGTATATATAGATATTTTGTCTGATCCTTAAGATATGGAAATCTTGTAACATCTTTTGAGTTATTGCACGCACGTTATACATCGGATAGGAAATGTGAAACCCCATAAACATCTCTAACGCTATTACACTCATGTTATATGTGTTATTGATTTGTTCATTACGCCCGAGTCAGCTCTGAGTTTTCACTGCCCTGAAGATTATTTTTTGGAGGACGAAGACAAAGATTTGGTATATTATTACTAATATTACTTCACCACATTCTATTGTTCCGCTGCATTATTCTATTATTCTGTTGTATATTTAACTCTGACATATATTGTAAAATTTTATTCAAATGTACAGTATAAACAACTTTATGAAATGCTTATTTGATTATAATCTTTTGTCATTCCGCTGCGAGATTCTATGTTTGTTTTTTCTTCCTTTCTTATTTTTCTTAATTAACCTCATTGATTATCTGTGTTTCAGATTATTTGAGTTGGAAATATGTGGATCATTGTCAATTTGAACCTTCCGAAATATGGGTCGTCACAAATAAACCTTTCAAAAAAATGGAACGTTTCTTTTGAAAGTGTTGGGCACAAGTAAGAGTTTGCAGGAACATAGCTTTGAAACCATTTAAAAGTATTCCTTTCGAAACCATTGGGTTTGAAATATAGTATAACTATTGGGCCATAAAGAATAGAGGTGAAAGCATTGTTTTCAAAAGCACTAATCCCAAGTAAAAGAAAGTTGATAGTTTAAAAACCTACCCTTTCAAAATAGTTTCCTCCAAAACCATTTTAAAGTAGCTATACGACCCTTTCGAAAGCATTGAGAAGGCGGCTTCAAATCTAAAAGGCGAAAGCGCCCTTTTCAAATACATTGTTTTAAGGCTATAAAGAAAAGCGGTCTTAACTAGTTCGAAAGGTATGAATGCGGCAACATGAGGTTCGAATAGATTCAAAAGCGGATATCCTTTCGAAAGCATCTTTTGAAATGAAAGTAAGTGCCAACTCTTTCGAAAACTCTTTTCTAAAAACAAAGGCAAGCGGTAATAGAGTGGCTTCAACCCATTTGAAAGCATGGTTTCGATACAGTCGCTTCTGCCTTTCTCCAATGCACTACATATCAATTATGTGATAGATAAAAAAACTGATTTTATACCTTTCAAAGTAATTTCTTTTCACCTAACTTGCCTAATTTGTCAAAATGCTATTGGTCGTCGTTCCTTCATCAAAATGATTTTTCTAAAAAGGCTACCAAATTCATAATTTAACCATTTAAAACTTTTAAGCAAATAATCCCTTTCCCTTGATGAAACATATAAAACATTTAAGTCTCTCAACTTAAATAATTTTTTAATCATAGTAAAATACTTAGAATTTTTTTTAAAATTATTGTAACTCAAATTTAATATGTTTTCTAACAATGTAAATTTCAGACGCAAAATCATTATATAATTGCCTTAAATAATTTAAGCCATATATTAGGTATTTTCTCTCATAGAAAATTCATAATAAATCCACAACAACTTAGAAAATTATGAAACTTGTAACCCACTTGTAAAATAATGTTCTGACCATATATCACAAAAGAGAATCATTTGGATGTCATTTAATAGGTTTTCCAATCTAAACTTATCATAAAGTCTATATGAAACATCAACAAGTATATATATATATATATATATATATATATATATCCATTTAAAAAAATATAACATGGCATATTGTTTGCAAAATAGTTCGGACCAAACCTTGAAATCGAAGTCATTTTCAAAACAGAGATGTAAATCAACTTATTCACCTTAGCTTGGTGTTAAGAATGTTGAGATTTGCTCTTTGATTATTTGCTTAATTTTTCTACTTGAATCCTAGCTTTGCTTCTTCTTGAATCGCTTTAATGGTAGCCAGCTAAGCTCACTAGTGTTTTAGTTTTGTTTATGATTGTTGAAATGAATAAGAAATAAAGGGTAGAAGGGTTTAAGGTATAAGAACAAAGGCTATTCCTATTTTCCCCTTACTATATTCCTCCTACTTACTTTTTTTATTTCTCTTTTTCTTAACATTCATTATGGCACGACCCCTTATTAATTAACAAATCTCAATCCCTTAATTATCTACAGTATTTTATTTATGTAATTAAATGTCCTACATAATGTTAGTAAAATTAGGGTCATTACAAATCTTCACATCTTGGTCGTGCACAAACTTCCACAGATGAGAAACATAGAAGACATTATGCACGGCCATCACCTTTTGAGGTAAGTCGACCCTGTATTCTAGGTTCCCAAACCTCTTGGATATCAAAAAAGGACATACGAATATTGGTGCCAACTTTCCCTTACTACCGAATCGAATGACATTCTTCAAAGGAGACATCTTCACAAACACTATGTCATCGACAAGAAATTCCAAATCTTTACGTCTTCTATCAGTGTAGCTCTTCTGTCTATCTTAAGCAGCTTTCATTCATTGTCGAATGATCTTTAGCTTCTCTAAGGTTTCTCTGATCATATCTGGCCCCAATATCAGCTTCTCCCCAACCTCCCACCAACACGAAGAGGCGTTACATCGGTAATTTAATGCTTCATATGGTGCCATACTGTAACAACCCGCATATTTTACAATTTTATATTTAAATATTTTGTTTAAATATTGCATCGTTAGTTGAATTTAAAGTCTGAAATGTGACTTTTTGTAAACGGTCGAATCCGAATTCGAGACCACTTTCATTGAGTTCAAACAAAGTTTACAACTTGTTAGATTATAAACATCGATATTTTTGGAGTTAATTAGGATTTTGGTATTTTCATTTGGGCTTTGGGTTTAGTTCTAGCCCACTAACCCAACTATAAAACCCAAAATCCTCTACCAAATACCCTAACTCCTCTCCCCTTCATTCATTCTACTCATAATAATTTCTAACACTCGAGCTAAAGGAAAAATGGGGGAAAGAGGGGAGATTAGAGATTCCTAAGCCCTAGTTCTCTTAGGAAATCCAAATTCAAGTTCTAAAATCAAGGTGAAGCTTAGGTATGCAAGCTATTCATCTTCTCCCTCTCAATCTCTCTTCAATTTTCAGAAAATCCTATAACCTGACTTAGGAAATTCATTTCATTTGATAATAGATTGAAGATTCTAGAGGTGTTGTTGAAGGGAAATAAATCTTTGCTTGTTTTAGAGCTTCTCATTTCTATATTTGGGTTTAAAGGTGAGTTCTTGAACTGACATCTATGTCTATAGCTTTCGTTGTTGTTAGGTATGAATTCCTAACATCTACTCCATGTTCATTCACTTTTGATTTGAATTGGTTTTGTCAATTTTCCAATTTTAGTGTTTTGAAGTCAAAATCTTTAAAGATCCTATCTTGGATATTTGGACAATGTAGTTAGGTGTATCGAAGAGCCTAAAGGGTTGGGTTGTCGCTTGGCATAAATCCCTAGCCTTCGTCACTCGTCCAATCGCTTTCGAATTGATTTGGCCATCAAGGGCTTAGGCAAACTGTTGCTCGGTACAGGCAACCGGACGTTTGGCCTAGAAGTTCCAGACGTCCGGTTAGGGTAGCGGATGAAAAATAATATACAGTAGAAAGAAAAAAATTGTAGAGACCTTGATCAGACGTCTGGTTAGACCATACCAGACATTGGATGGTTTCAGAAAATAAAAAGGAAAAAGGAGAAGAGAAAAATGAAATTCCCAAACCATAGGCAGATGTCTTGCCAATCCAACCAGACGTCTGGTCCTGTGCATTTTTTCCTATTTTGGCTTTTTTTGAGTGGATTTCCAAATTTTATCAATTTTTGGTTGATTCAGTTAGTTGTTGTCATTTATTATCGACTTTGATGACTTCTATTCTAGATTTTTGGGTATATCTATTTGATGGATTTGATATTGATTTTTATAGTTTTAATTCACGTCGTTGAATGTGGATTTTTAGTGATAGATTGTTTTTACAATTATTTTTATGATTTGTCACTTTTAAATACAAAGTTTTCTATACTAGTAGTAAATACTCAAACTCTTTCACAAAACTGATTTCAACACAACTTTTAATACAAAGCTTGTTTTTAAAACCGTTTTCCAATATATTAGTACATACAAACTATTACCTCATTCTTATGAGAAATCTAATTAAACGACTTAGCAAAACAAGTGGTATGAAACGCTCGCATTTACTTCATTGGTTAATTCTTAGACTTGTTCGGTTGAAATCCAGTGAAATTTTTTGAGTGGAAATCTATAGTTTGTTTGTAAATATTTAAGTTAAGCCAGTGGTTATAGGACATGAAGCTAAACTCAGTTATTTACTAGCCTAGTGTAATTTACACTTTTAATCGATCAATGGTGATCATTTTATGGTTTAGACTGGCGATATGCGATGTCTCTTTGTCCACGTGAGGGACTGTACCTCATTTTATGGAGCTTTGTCTCACTTTATGGGCTAGCGACCCATGGTCTTTTGACCATTTTATGGAGTTCTGTTTATCGGATGTACGATTGTACCACGTCGTTGTTCCAGCTTATTTGAGTTTTAGGTTCCCTGGGCGTACCGTTGTACTACGTCGTTGCATTGGCTCTATGGGTTAGCGACCCATGGGATAGCGTCCCATTTGTGATACACGGGTTAGTGAGTTTTCATGCTCCCGTTTGTGATAGGCCTCCCCCTTTATGTTTTTCTGGATTTCTAATTATTGATTTCTAGAATTTACGTTTCACCAATTTATGCGAATTGGCATTAATATGTTTTGTCAATATTTGAGGTTTGGTAAATAAGCAAAAGAATATGACATTCTTTTTTGTGTTTGAGAAGATTTGAGATATTGTACGATTTTCATTGTTATCAAATATATACTTGTCACAGTATGACTTTATTGTTATTATATTTTTTTTTTCATATCTCTTATCCTATCTCACCTTATATGATATTTATAGCTAGACTGATCCGTTTATTATTTTTTCTTATTAAATAATACTCTGATCAGTGTAACGACCTGATATTTTCAACCATTCGCATCCGCACATGCCAAACTTGAATTGCTCAAGATATCAGATTGTTAATTTAAAGTTGGCAAAACTCAACATATGGAGTAAATAAAATATAGTAGAATTCTCAAATATAGTGAATTCTTCAGTATGAACAGATGACTTCTTTGAACCAATCAATTGGAAAATCTGAAAGCTGAATCGATAGTTGGATCTCCAAACGAAGCTCCAAACTCCAAAGGTGAGTCTCAAATGTTGTACCCCTTAGTCTGACTCAAGCGTAAAGCAAACACAAAACACTCGAGTCAGGATTAACGTTCTTATATCAATAAATTCAACTCCAGTGAAATATCAACTGAAATACAAATAACTTAAAGGATGTTTGGGATAACCATCCTATTATCCTGCTTTTTGGCAAAGCCGTGATACCAAAAGATCGGTCGAAAACCAAAGACAGTTCATCTCAAAGATTGGTTGTACTTTGCTTCACTATGGATATCGATAAATTTTGTCCGAGCCCGGATCAGGCTATAATTGATAGGACATGACAAGCAATGCCATGAAAGCCAGTGTTTCAAATTTCAGGTTAATCGGAGTTCGTATGAACAAGATATGATCGATGCAGGTTAGCCAAAGTACACAGTTCGTATCCATCAAATTTTTGGGAAGATGCCCATTTTGAACCAATGGGGTTCGAATCCATCAATGATTGCCTTGTTCGAATCCATCAGGATCCACACACTTCGAATCGATCGAGTTCGAATCGATCGGATGGGCGTCGTCTCAGCATGTTCGTATCCATCCTAGAGTACTGTTTCGTATCCATCAGTAGGCCGCACTTCGTATCGATACGCATATCCATCACCACTCCTCGGTCCGTATCCATCGGCTTCGTATCGATCGAAGTGGCCCGGCCTTCGCATCAATGGGCTTTGTATCGATCGAACTTCGGCTAGAGTGTCTAATTCGAATCCATCGGCATGGCTCATTTCATATCCATCGGCTTCGTATTGATCACCTAACATCAACTTCGCATCCATCGGAGACTCGCTGCTTCGTCTCTATCCCAAGACCGTGTTCGAACCTATAAGCAGAGGCTCGTTCGTATCCATCAGCCATGGGTGATGTGTCATCCTCGATACGAACAAGGCGAATTTTATGGAGTCGAGACGGTCATTGCGGAGCAAAGACCGGATCGAGGCGAAGTATGTGCGCCACATCATCACAAGACCACGTGAGGTGATCGATTCGAAGGGACTGATACGAACTGATGGATTCGAAATAAACAGCCAACCGAAACATAATAGCTCATATTGATCATATCTCCCAAACGGTTGATCCAAATGTAATGAAATTTTCATAGTAGCTTCCATACAAGGTAAAGATTGTTCCTGCCAAGTTTGAGCTCGATTGGATCATTTTTTGATGGATACGAAATCACTTCGTATCGACCTCAGATCAAGTTGAAACTTGGTAGGGTCGGTCGCGTAGGCCCACTCACGTGCCAGAAAAAGTCCCCCGAAGTTTGAGCGTCTAGGCCTCCTACACCTATAAATAGCACCCTGAAGCCTACAGAAAGGGGATCTTTGGCCATTGAACTCCAGACTCTGCCGAATTCAATTCTATTCATCATTATCACTGTTATATTCATATTTCAAAGCTATCATCAACTATAATCCGCTGTGATCGATTGAAATTATCAAGTGAATTAATAAAGACATAAACTTCAGAGTGGACGTAGGCAAGATCGCCGAACCACTATAAATCCTGTAGTTCTGATTGTTATTGCTGAATTATTGTGATTGTTATCGCTTAGATCCGAGTTTTGTGTTGGTTGTTGCTGATTTGTGTTCATAAACGGGTGCTTTCAAGATATCGGGTGTTTGTGACCAATTTTGGCACAAACATTTTGGTGCTTTCACTGAGAACTGCTAATTTAGAAGAAGTTGAATTTGAAGACTTAAGAATTCAGATCTAAGAGCTATGACAAGACAAACAAGTAAAAGACAAAGGCCAGAGAGAAGTCAACATGAGGGAAGTCAAGAGGCTTCTTGGGGAGCGAATCAAGCATCGGTCTTCATCACTAGGGACGAGATGGAGATAATGATGAAGAAACGGGAGGAGTTGATCCAGAGTTTATTTCAATAGATAGGGCAACTTGGAGCATATAATAGAGGAGCTGATGGAGTTCAGAATGGAGCAGGACCATCCGGCATAGCACTTGGATTAGGAGGCACACACATGGAGAATGTTGATCCGATCTCGGAAAGAGAAAGAGGAGCATCTGCGCAACCTGGGAGTAGTAGAGGAGTGAACGCTCAGCCAAAGGGGGAAATCCCAGAATTCCTTCGTGAACTCGGGGGGGAGGTCGAAAGTGATGAACGAGGATTGCATCTTGGAGACAATGGCAGGTTGACGGAGATGGTCAGGCGAGCCAAGAGAGGCGGTTAATGAACAAAGATTTAGAGGATGTTAATAGGAGCCATTTTACCACGGCAATCAGGAGAGCTAGGAACCCGCCAGATTTTAAGTTACCATTGTTGGATATGTATAATGGAAGGACAGACCCTACAGTTCATCTGACAAAATATACGAGGCATATGTAGGTGCTGGGGGCATCAGAGGAAGTTATGGCCTGGTGCTTTCCATTGTACTTGGTAGATATTGCGGCGTTATGGTTTAGACAGCTGGAGAGCGGCTCCATAGGAGCATGGGCAGATTTAACTGTGAGATTCATGAGGCAATTCTGGGTTCACATTGTGAGACCCAAGAATGTGATGACTTTGGCAACTCTAAAACAAAAAGCTGGGGAGAGTTTGAGGAGTTTTCTGATGCGATTCAATGGAGCAGCAGCTTCGGTGGATCGACCAGGTCCATCTATGGTTATGATGGCAGCTGTGTCCGGAATAGCTGACGGAACAGAGTTCAAAAATTCATTAAATAAAGATCCTCCTGTGCATCTAGGAGAATTCTATCACGAGGCAGAAAAGTTTTTACGATTGGAGGATGCGAACGCCGAAAGAGAGGAAGGAGAGGGAATTCATGTTTTCACAATCAAAGGCGGGAATACACCCGGTAAGGGTGCGGAGACTAGTAAAGGAAAAAGAAAGACTGAGAATGATGGCGATAGGTCAAAGCAACCACGGAGGGAGCCGTGATTCACCACTTACTCTGAGCTGAATGAGAGTTTGGAGCGGATCTATCCAGAAACAAGATAGCAAGTTCCCTATCGTAGACCGATGCGAAGGGATCCAACTGTTGACGAGAGGAAATCTGACAGATATTGCTTGTTCCAAGAACTGAACGGTCATAGCACAAACGACTGTAGACATCCGAAGGATGAGGTGGAAGGGCATATCAGGAACGGCATGCTACTGTAGTATGTGGGGAGGCGAACTCCAGCGGTGGAACCAGAGCGACCACCGTCTACATCAGCTAGAGGCGACCCTGAATCGGGGCAACGTTTGTTATCCATTGATTGATTGAAATAATGATGAACAAGTCATAAACGTCTCACTGACATGGTTAAATCATTTACACATGTAAGTGATCGCGCACGATCCATAGGCATGCTCTGAATGATTACTGACCGCACCATAGTGAGAGTTTGCACTTTGACTTCCCTACTTTGCTTTTGTTTCATGTTTATTTGGACATTTAGACTGTTTGTTTGGACATTTCTGTTGTGGGATTCGTGTGATTATTGCTTTGATATTTGCAGTTCTGTGAAAAAATTTACTTGTATGCCCGTTGGATCGCGAATGGTCCACGAGCCCCTCTTGCATGGCAATGAACTGCCAAAGTCTTTGATTCGGAAACTCCCCCGAACATGAACTTCAGCATCGATAATACTAAGCCCCCCGCGCACGCATAATTCGCCTCGAACGGCACACGATCGCAGTTTGCCTCGAACGGCACACGATCGCGAACGATCACAATTTGCCGCGAATGGCACCCAACCGCGAACGGTCACAATTCACTTATTATGTCCGACCTCGAACGGTCACAATCAGCCTTGAAAGGCACTCGATCATGAACGATCGATATTCGCCGCGAACGACATACGACCACGAACGGTCCCATTCCCTCATTTGCCGCGAATGGCATCGTCCGCGAACGGTTCCAATTTACCTCAAATGGCACACGATCCCGAACGATCGTCATTTGAGGACGTATGAAACTATCAAGTTCTTTATAGGTTGTTGACAGGATATGAACATCCAACTCGAGGCATTACAAAACACTCCTTCCTACCACAAGGCATGTTTTGGGGGGCAAATGTTATCCCGCTTTTTGGCAAAGTCATGATACCAAAAGATCGATCGAAAACCAAAGACAGTTCATCTTAAAGATTGGTCGTACTTTGCTTCACTATGGATATCGATAAATTTTGTCCAAGCCCGGATCAGGCTACAATTGATAGGACATGACAAGCAACGCCATGAAAGCCAGTGTTTCAAATTTAAGGTTAATTGGAGTTCGTATGAACGAGATATGATCGATGGAAGTTAGCCAAAGTACAAAGTTCGTTTCCATCAAATTGTTGGGAAGATTCCCATTTCGAACCGGTGGGGTTCGAATCCATCAATGATTGCCTTTTCGAATCCATCAGGATTCACACACTTCGAATCGATCGAGTTCGAATCGATCGGACGGGCGTCGTCTCAACATGTTCGTATCCATCCTAGAGCACGGTTTCGCATCCTTCACTAAGCCGCACTTCGTATTGATAAGCATATCCATCACCACTCCTTAGTTCGTATCCATCAGCTTTGTACCGATCGAAGTGGCCAGGCCTTCGCATCGATGGACTTCGTATCGATCGAACTTCGGCTAGAGTGTCTTATTCGAATCCATCGGCATGGCTCGGTTCGTATCCATCAGCTTCGTATCGATCACCTAACATCAACTTCGCATCCATCAGAGACTTGCTGCTTCGTCTCCATCCCAAGACCGTGTTCGGAAGTAGAGGCTCGTTCGTATCCATCAGCCATAGGTGATGTGTCATCCTCGATACGAATAAGGCGAATTTTATGGAGTCGAGACGGTCAACTCGGAGCAAAGACCGGATCGAGGTGAAGTATGCGCGCCACATTATCATAAGACCACGTGAGGTGATCGATTCGAAGGGACCGATACGAACTGATGGATTCGAAATAAACAACCATCCAAAACATACTAGCTCATATCGATCATATCTCCCAAACCATTGATCCAAATGCAATGAAATTTTCACAGTAGCTTCCATACAAGGTAAAGATTGTTCCTTCCAAGTTTGAGCTCGATTAGATCATTTTTTGAAGGATACGAAATCACTTCGTATCGACCTCAGATCGAGTTGAAACTTGGTATGGTCGGTCGCGTGGGCCCACTCCCGTGCCAGAAAAAGTCCCCCGAAGTTTGAGCGAGATCCGGGCCTCCTACACCTATAAATAGCACCCTGAAGCCTATAGAAAAGGGATCTTTGGCCATTGAACATCCAGACTCTGCCGGATTCAATTCTATTCATCATTATCGTTGTTGTATTCAGATTTCAAAGCTATCATCAACTGTAATCCACTGTAATCGATTGAAATCATTAAGTGAATTAATAAAGACATAAACTTCAGAGTGGACGTAGGCAAGATCGCCGAACCACTGTAAATCCTGTGTTTCTGATTGTTATTGCTGAATTATTGTGATTTTTATCGCTTAGATCCAAGTTTTGTGTTGGTTATTGCTGATTTGTGTTCATAAACGGGTGATTTCACGATATCAGGTGTTTTTGACCAATTTTGGCGCAAACACATCCTCTAAGGATCCATGGAACTATCTACAATGTAGAAATATACACTATAACACCGTGGTCATTTCAAATTAATTTTACTTCAAAAAAAACCAAAATATCATTTTTATTCCAAACATATCTATTTCCTAAAATAGTATATATATATTAAATAATTTATAAAGTAAAGTAATAGTAATTTCCTCAACTTCACAAATCGCCTCAAAATCAACTCAACGTTTTCCATTCAAATTAAATTCAATCTCAATTTATCCATTACCATTCAATTCAGTTTCTAAATAAACAAATTCAAATTTTATTGATTTCAGTTACATATTTGAACCACAAATATACCATTTAAACTTCAATGTAATTCAGAGTCAATATATTTCGAAGATTTAAATATTTCAAATACTAAATTTTATAATTGCATTTATCTCCCAATTTGACCTCACAATTATTTAGTTTGAAATATTCACTTAATAAATTCAATATTATTTATATGACCTTAAAATTACATTTTCTTTATATTACCTTCGATTTCTTTAGACGTGAAATATCCATTAAATTCTTATCAAAATCAAATTATAAGATCATATTTTAAATTTTCAAATTCAATAGCTTCAAATCGATCTAATTAAGTAATTCCTTAATTAAATACAATTTCGATCAATTCAAATTTATCTTCCTTAATTTGTACAAATCATTGAAAATCTATTAAAATATAGTACTTAACATATTATACTAATTAAGTCAAATTTTATTAAATTTAAGTTTATTATTAAGTCTACTTTATATTTAAACTTATTTATATAAAATATTTCAATATTTAATAACCCATATACATTCCCTTTCAAAATCATTGCAATCATTTTCAAAATATTTATATATAGACCAACGGTGCTTGTATATAAATTTCTATTCTATAGTCAAGTGATACGGATATTTATCATTTCAATCCGCAATTTAAATATATACGGGTAGATATCATTTCAATCCGTAATCCCAAATTCAATTCAAATGAAAATCGCTTGGGTTTATCATTTCAACCCATAATGATTTTCTCCTATTCTAATGTCCGTTTGGGTATGTATCATTTCAACCCATAGTGAGTTCTATAATAACAGGTTACTTGCAGAGTGATAACAGATATGACAATAATAAAGCAGGCATATACTGCTAATAACAATATAATATAAATAATAGGATATGATGTCCTATCCCATAGGTGAACAATTACAAATAATAGCATATATAACAATTTCAATAACTACAGCAGCATATTTCAATTGTTGTTTCAATTGAAATTAAATTTAATAAATATAAGAACGTTAATCGTGGGTGATTGCTCAACTTTTGAGGCTAGAGGAAATTGAAGATAAAATGAGTTATGCATTCGAGCACGGATTTCAAAGCATGGCACGATAAACGCGAATTCGACGATCAGGGCTGATAAATGGGAATTGATGAGAATAAATCAAATTAGTTTGGATACAAAAATGGAATATATACATATTATATATATATATATATAATCGATAATTAAAAGAAATCAATGTACTTATATAAACTTGAGAACCAAACTAATTCCATGTACTAATATATAAAACCATACATTAAAATCGGTATTTATATAAAGGAATCAATATAAAGTCCAACATCTACATGTTGTAACCCACGAAAAGTAAATACTAGGTACATTCCAACACATACTATACATATGTGTCACGTATAAACTTGCCTACACGAGGTACTGACACATGAACCCAAACCCAGACATATTATTTTATATTAAAACTAATATATATAATACTACCCTATATCTTCCTAAACCACTGTCCAATGTCGATTATGTGATGCATATCAATCATAAAAAAAGTATACATAGGCGATGTAAAAGATATATCGACATTAGGTAAATATTCTTGCAAAACCAATGTTATAGTTTATATTAATATATATGTATAACAGACAAAATTCATACCTTTTAAACAACAAAATCTTGCTTCAGGCAGTATATATAATATAAAAATAACAATGTCACACGCAAAATCTGATCAACAACAAAACAAACTCATACATACGTGTATGCCTTTAAACTTTTATAAACTAACAGAATATACAAAAAAACAATTCAATAAAACTCAACCAACCCATATATATACATATATAAAATAAACCTTATGAACATAGTATAAAATTACTTATATACGTATATAATAATCGTTATTAATATAAAAGAAAAAAAAAACTCCTATGAATTATGAAAAGCACAAAGAACTGAAGAAGCTTAAATAACCTATGTAGAATACAACTTTTCGGTAACTTATTTTATTTATTACAAAAGAAAATTTTCAGTAATGTTGCAAAGAATAATGTCCACCAAGAATGCATTTTTATTAAACAAAATTTACAGTATTAATTAACTAGCTAGTGGGTTGAAAAGTTATGGGTTAAATACTGCAAAATAATATTGGAGACAAGGCAAAATAAAAAGAAAGCAAATTGTTGCAGGTAGGCGTAGCTAGTACAAGAATATATTATTACAAGTTTCGACTCAAATAAACAAAAGGAGACAACATCATAGTGTAAAAAAAATAACCCATATAATATATATGAAATTTTTAGAACTAACCTATATAAAATACATATATGCGGTATAGATGTGATGGAATGCTCCGTAGAGAAGAAAGGCGAGGTGGATCGGTTTGAGAAGGGGACGGTGGCTTCGGCGAGTTGCTGAGATGGCCGAAGTGGGAAGGTGCTACGTTGGGCGAAGGGAAGAGAGAAGGAGTTCAGTGGATCTGGGCTTGATGGCAGGCGACGACGCGGATTTTGATGGAGGTGGCGGGCGATCGGTACGGAGCACTGGGTGGTGGGAGGGGTTTCAGGCGAAGCCTACTGGGTGTTGCTACTGGCGTGGTCGACGAGGAGGTTGATGAGGCGGCTTGGTTATGTGGTGGAGAAGCTTGCGGAGGGAGGCCGAGGGTGGATTGGTAGGCTGTCGACTCGTCGGTGGATGGTCCGATGTTGACACGGAGATGCTCGGCGGTTTGAGAATATAGGAGGATCTGGTCTGAGCAAAGAAGGTGAAAGAGATGAAAGAAAAATAAAACTAAGAAGAAGAAATGAATGTGAAAGAAGGGAGAGAAAATGAATAGGTGAACCAACAGTGAAGTAAATAAATGTATGAACAGTGAAACAAAACGTCAAGCACCCAAGAATTCATGAGATATAAATGAGAACAGCTGTATTTTGGGAATTATAAAAGCCAATAGTTGTTCAGTTAAAATGGTGGAATCTGAAAGAGATGTTAAAAATCAAAAATTAGAATTAGTATCGGTATGATTGCCGTTAACTCGGATGCCACCGCGTACCGGACTTCGAAATCCAGAATTGGATATACCGTAGAGATCAGCATGACGATACGATCGAAACGGTATACAGATATCAGTGATACGATTGAATTATAAAAATTCGAATTTCCGCTAGTGGAGAAATGCAGCTAAAACGCAGAAAATAAGATTGACGGATCTATAGAAGTCCGAATTTGACGAAATGAAATCTGACGTCTCACTCAGAAGATGATTTACATATTTTATGTATAAAAATATTCAGGCCTGAAAATTATTTTATTTACATTAATTTTTAACTGATTTAAATTGAGACAAAACTACACAATAAAATAAACTTCACTATTATCAGATGAAAATTTACTGGTTGCTGTGTTTAAATAGATGCATTCCAAATAATAAATTTTTATTTTCAAATTTCATTATTTAAAATTTCATAAAATTTCAATTAATTTAATAAATAAAACCTTTAAAATATATGGGTTGTTACAATCAGACCGAGGTATTTCAGGTGCTTCCACTTGACTTCTAAGCAAGGACTAGCGTTTGACTTTTGGCTAACTACTTTATCTTAGTAGTTTTTGGCTTTTATACATTCGAGATAGATACTTCTTGATGTATACATATTCTTTTTGTCTAACACTTGTACCTATTCTTTTGTGATGTAGTGAATCTTGTATGACCACTACTTTGATGTACACTTCTTGTGATATATTCATATATGTTTCTGCCTTAGTGATATGAATATCTGTGGCTTATTTATGTTATGCTTATTTTATATTTGTTTCCGAAGATCACATAGCCACTGTGTAGTAGTTTTGGGTTTGTAATTGATGTGTCGGATTTTCTCTTGAAACGAAATGCATGTAATACTATCTGACATATCGGTACTCGCACAAAGTAATTACACATATGGTCGCTCCTCAACAGCCTTATTCTTCGTGCTAGTCGACGGCATTACTCTATAGTGTTCTTGGCTAGTGTGAGTATAGAGGTGGGGCGTCACAGCTGGGTATCAGAGCCAAACTTCGAAGAAATGTAGAATATACTACAAGGATTATTGCCCTAAGTCGCTCTTAGGAATCGTGCCTTAGGATTTAATTCGAGTCTTAGGACATGTTTTATCCAATTTTCTTTTATGATGCCTTGTTTTATCAATCAAGTTTGTTTGATATTCATTCTGAGAATAACCTTTTTTTTCCTCTTCTTTCTTTCTTTCTTTCTTAAAGAAGAGAAATGGTTAGACCTGGCCATCCCAAGGCCGGTCAATCCAGTGCTATTCCTAGGGATAGCGTATTTATGTCTGCCCAATAGTTTTTGGATCTTGTAAAGAATGCCCAAGCTACCGGACCCATTCCTGAGCCTACTCATCCTAAATTCGGGCTTTCACGCATATTCAGTGATTATACCAATTTGGATGGAAGGACATTCAAGGGTTTTGAAAGTGTTATAGAAGTCCAAGCTTGTCTTAGATCATGCGATCGCATCTTTTCTCGCATGAATCTTGTGGATCTTCATCGAGTCCTAGTGACTTCTAGCATACTCCAGGAAAGAGCATTAGATTGGTATAAGCTTTTGGTTTTGGAAACTATTGAGCGGATCTTACTTGGGAGCAATTCTAAGAAAGGTTCGAATTAAAGTTTGTGTCGAAAACTGAAAAGGTAACTTTAGCCCGATGCTTTGTTGACCTTGTTCAAGGTGAATCTTCTGTGACAGATTATGTCGCATCTTTTGAATCCCTCTTTAAATATGGGGTCGAGTATATTAATACCCCATTGAAGAAAAATTAGAGGTTTATCTATGGGTTGAATAAAAACCACAAAAAGGCTTTAATTATGAAACTATAAGTTTTTTTGATCAGCTTGTTGATATCGCTGTTCAACTTGAAGAGGTCGATAAAGAAAGTGATAATGAAGTTGTGAGTGCCAAACAGAATTTCAACATCAACAAGAAGAGGCATATTATGTTCAAAGGCCCTAATCCCCCCAGCAAAGGGAAGCAAGCAACTTCGGTAGCAAAAGCTCCAACCTCTAGCCATGGACAACGCTACAATTGTGGGTCTAGGGACCATTATGCTACTAAGTGTCTGAAACCCCTTTTTTATCGTTATTCTCTAAACCTTATTTCTTTCTCTTAACCTTGAATTTTCACGTCTTTCTCTCCTTGATCTTTTCACTTATGCATGAGTACCTGGACTCATGACATAATAACGAAGCGTTTAATCTGAAAAAACGATCCTCTAATGATGGCTAATGAAAACGTCCATCGAACTGTCATAGATAGAATACTTCCTGATAGACTTTCTATTCCTTCTTGTATCACATTACTCGCCCCAACGGGTAATCACTTCGAAATTCATTCAAATCATATTTCCACCCTCCCAAAATTTGGCAATTTTGAGCACGATGACATATACATCTTCTTAACGAAATTTGAACAATTATGTGATGATGGAATCAAACTTCGGCTAATTCCATTCACCCTTACCAATTATGCTGAAATATGGTTGTATAGCTTACCATCGAACTCATTCAAAACTTTGGATGAATTCATTAATGTTTTCTTAAAAAAATTACACCCCTTGGAAAAACAACCAAAGTACAAAACGAAATTGTGAATTTTTATCAATTCAGTGGTGAACCTTTTGAAAAATACTTTGAAAGATTTATAGAGCTTTTGATAAAATGTCGACACCATAATTTAGAAAAAATAGACTCTTTGCCAAATCGTATACGATGGACTTGAAAATAATTCACGAACCATGCTTGAATCGATGTGATAAGGCGATTTTCTTGTCCAACATCACAATGACGCTTGGCAATTTCTTGAAAACTTGGACGAAAAATCATCTAACGGGTACTTTCTAACGAAAAATCCATTTATTCATGATCAAGCGCACAGTCGATCGGATCATCGTTGGCTTTGGAAGTGAAAATCATTGCAATGATTAATAAATTCAACAACGTTTTCTCAACCAATCAAATGAATTAAGCTTCCCAGCCAATGTGTTATAAATGTATCGATCTGAATCACATTGCTGAATCGTGCCCTCATTCGATACAACAACAGTGCTTTTAACAAGGTTAAGAATGACTTGTTTTCTTCAATGTACAATTTCGGTTGGAGAAATCATCCTTACTTTGCATGGAACTAAAATGATTCTAACACAAATTTGGTTCGTCCCAGTTTTCAAGAATTTCCAAAAAAATGTTTCGAATCCTTCTTTTCAGCCTAACACATTCTACGAAATTTCACAGCTCTGTCTCAAAATCAACCGCAACAATCTTTCTCTTCCCAAGACAATAAATTCTTAAACTTGAGTGCAAATGAGTCAATTAGCCATGTTCGTGAGCGAATGTGAACGAGGCACATTCCCAAGTCAACTAATTCCAAACCTTAGAAATCAAAGCACAAATTCGAGTCAAGATCATGTCATTCAAGCTGGAAATGTGAACAAAACGAATGCTATCATGACTTCATGTTTCGATAAACAAATCATTAACCAAATTATCAATCCAAACGATTTACCGGATGCACCTCTTGAAACTTCGAAAACAACAAGCGATTCTGAACACAACATCGAGTCAAATATCGAATCAAATTCCAATTCAAATTCTTCTTCTACTCAAATACACCAACCTACTGAGTACTGAATTTCATTTCCACATCGACTTCAACCTATGAAACATTCCGATCAAATTGAAAGGATGTTGGAAAATTTCAAACTAGTCAAAGTGAACATCCCTCTCCTTGATATCTTTCAACAAATCCCAACTTACGATATGTTTTTAAAGGACCTGTGTACTCGAAAACAACACACTCATGTGCCCAAGAAAGTTTTCTTAGTTGTCGGTCTTAGCAAAGTTTTGTCTCAATCAATCCCTAGAAAACACAAAGATCCTTGATGTCCGAGATCTCGTGCACAATAGAAGATAAGACGATTAATAAGTGGTAATTAGACTTAGCTACATGTGTCAATTTGATTCGTTATTCAGTTTACCAACAACTTGGCTTGGGTGAACTAAAACCAAAGAAAGTAACTCTTTAGTTTGCCAATCGTTCGATAAAGAAATCCATGGGAGAAATCAAGGACGTACTCATCAAAATTGGTCAATTCATATTCCCCATAGATCTCATCGTCCTTGAAGCACAACCCTTGAAAAATATGATGAGTTAAATTCTGTTGATTTTAGGATGACCTTTCTTAGCCACTTCAAATTCCCAAATCAATTGTCAAAATGGTTCGATGAAAATTTCTTTTGAAAACATGACTTTGGATCTTAACATCTTCAATCTTGAAAATCAATCGAATGAACCACTTGACCAAACGTTGGAAGTTATCCCCATTCAAGAAAATTTTGACAACAAAATAGTTGAGTTTATTGACGAGCAAGAGACCAAATACGAACAACCGTTTCAAGACAAAACCTAACAAGATTGAAAACACACTTCAGTTTGAACCCCTCATGGTAGAGTCAAAACTTCAGCCAAATTCTTTGATTGAGTAAACCCTTAGTTGAAACTCAAACCTCTTCCTGATCACCTTCAGTATACATACTTAGGTGACAACGAAACATTTCCCGTCATAATCTCTTCAACTCTTTCTCTTGATCATTAATACTCCCTTCTTTCAATTTTGTCGAAAACAAAGAGGAAATTGGATGGTCGATTACTGATACAAAGGGAATTAGTCCTGCTCTTGTTTAAAATCTCATCCCCTTAGTTGATAAAGCTAAGCCCCTTCGTGAGCACAACAAAGGCTTAACCCCAAAATGAAGGATGAGATTCGAGACAAAATTCTTAAACTCCTAAATAAGGGAATCATATACCCCATTTCTAATAGTTCATAGGTTAGCCTGATTCATGTCATGCCTAAAAAGTCCATACTTACCATTATTAAGAACCACGCTGGTGAACTCAATCCAGCCTGTACTCAAACGGGTTGGCGTATTTGCATTGATTATCGAAAATCAAATGCTGCAACATGAAAAGATCACTTCCTTCTTTTGTAATGCCCTTGAATTTTAATTAACATTATTCAAGATATTTAATTGGATGAATTAAATAGAATAATATGAATAATTAGGAAGATGAGATTAATAAATCCAATGGTTGCGTCTTAATTAATGAACTAAAGTAAGACTTAACTAAATTAAGGAGGAATTTCCTAAGGTGTAAACTTGAAAATGGGGCTACATTCTTAGTATAAATCTCTTCCTCCACTTTAATCAATTTCCATTCTCTCATTCATAACTCCTCACCTATATTTCGGTCGGTCATTAAAAGCTCCAAGAAGAGATTAAATTGAAGAAAATGCTAAGGAATTAAAGACAGGAAATTATCTCATTCTCCAGTCAACTAATCAATATGAATAATCATGTTATCATCTCATTTTCTATGTTTGGATCGGTTATGGGTTATACTCAACTCATAGTTTTGATTTTGGTTAGGATATAACCATTTAGACCTTTGTTTGGATAAGATTTAGGTATTTCAAAATGGTAATGGCTAATTAACATATTTTATTCAGTTTTGGTTAAATTCCGAGTTGTTTTGATCTTCATATGCTTTGAAATTTAATATGTTGAAGTATTTGATTTTTGGTGATTTTTGGGGATTTTTCCTTAGTGGTTAATTGAGGTAATTAAATTAATTAAGCCTAAGGGCTAAACTGCAATATTGCTTCAACCTTGGTCAAAGCAGGAGAGAATTTGCTTTCAAAAATTGATTTGGGGAAGAAGTATAGTGTCTTACGAAAAAGGTTGACTTTTGTATACTTTTTACTATTCGAAAGCATAGGTGGAAGCCCCTTGACCAATCACAATTAGACAAGCAAGATGAAGCATCACATCAGTAGGCCTAGATGTTCCCTCCGACTCCAATAGCCGCATTTATCCCTTCGTCTAACTCGAACGATAGGCATGGTGACGAAGGGAAGAGGGACGGAGGGTTGGGGAGCTGCTTCCTTTGCTTTCAAATGGAAATAAAAGTTATTTTTCAACTAGGTCAAGGGGGGATCCTTTGATTCTATAAATTTTTACAAAAAAGAGACTAAGTTTTATATACTCAAGGAGGGGCCACAAAAGGGATCTTCAAAAGCCAAAACCTTCAAGAATTAATGTTTTAAATGCTTTCTAGAAATATTTTTACACCCTTCGACAAAGTCGAAGGGAAAGGTGGAGGAAAATCCCAACTTTCCCATTGTTTTTAAAGAAAAAGTTTTAATACCTTTCGACAAATTCGAAGGGTAAACTTTCCAACAAGGTCAGAAGTATACTTTCGAAGGGCTGGTTCCAACACCAAAACTTCATTGTTTCTGAATTATTTTGAAAGGTTTGATTTCGAAAGGTTTTGATTTCTGAAGGTTTGATTTTGAAAGGCTTCATTTTGAAATGCTTGATTTTGATGTCGAAAGGTTTTGAGAATCATTGCCTTCGAAAGGTTTATAAATTGTTTTATAAGGTGGGATACCCCAGGCTTTCAATAAGGCCAAAAAGTGGAACTTTTCAACTAGGTCGAAAGGAAACCTTCCGACAAGGTCGAAATGTTTGATTTTGTGATGCTTTTAAAAGAAAGGTTTCTAAAGGGCCTAACTTTGGTGGTTTATTTGCTTTTGAATGGGATTTCATTTGAAGGTTTTAAAGGACTGTTTTTAGCCAATTTTCTTAAGTAAAACCTTGCTAAGTCGAAGGCTTACTCCGAAGGGATATTGGATAAAATACTTATCTTTTTTTGAATATGTAAAGGGGATCCTTATATATAATGAATGTTTATAAACCTTGGGGACACCGGGGTAGGTTTAATGTTTTCGATACATAGTTTGGGGTTACAAATAGAAATATGCTTTCAAAAATATACATTGGGGTTATCAATGTGTTTTTATTTAATTTAACCTAATTGGGGCTAGCAATGGGAATAAGCTAAACAGGTGGTATACCTGAAAAAATAAGTAACTATGGGGATCATGAATTTCTATAAATGATCATGGTGATCAAGATGTTTTAATTGGCCAAGTGATGGTTTCTTGGTTAACCTAGGTAAACTATGGAAAGTGCGGTGGATAGCCCACATCAAATTTCTAAAGTAGGGAATGGTTTGCAATAGTTTGTTAGCCTTGGGATTTGGCACCCAACGGTTCATAGTCATTCTAGGAAAACTATGGAGTGTGCGATGGATAGCCCACACCAACTTTTATAAAAGAATGTACGATGGATGATCTGCATTTATTTTGATAAATTTAGGACAGATAGTCATTTTAATTTTTTTAGAGGGGAACTCTAATAAATGTATTCTAGCCAAGTAATATAATAAATTGCTTTTAGATGGGATATTTAATGAATGAGTGGATGGGACATCAATATATATATATATATATATATATATATATATATATATATATATATATATATATGATTTATGGCTTTGTTTCATATTACGTTAAGACTAATCATTTTGGTGCAGAGGCATAGTAAATGATTTAGATGTTTTATTTTGGATACCAGCGAAGGGTAAAACCCGTTCCGCTAAGCGGCATGGTCTCGCTAGATAACTATTTATGATAAGATAAGGGATTATTCATACCAGACTTATTGTCTGACTAGAAGTTTGTTTTTCTCCACAAACTCTAGGGTACTCAAAACTGATTTGATTAGTTTGAGAGTGGGATACTTTCAGGTTTGTGGACGAATAAGCTTCCAGAGATGTGTAGCAGGTAGTTTTACCTATATAGGAGCTATTTTGTGCATTCCGCTGTGATGTGCTAAGAACTGTAAAGTTCATACTATTAGTTCTCTGATCATCATAAGGGGACATCTTCATATGTCGCTCTTATCGTATTTTGTACATGCATATATAATCTGAACGTGGTTAGCATTTGAGATTATGTAATTAAATATTAAATTGAAATTCATAAGAAATGAGAAATTTTATTTTTTTGAAGTTTATTTTTTTTTATATTCTTGTGTTTCTGTGTTGCCAATAGTTTCAAGATTCTGATTTCGGCCACTCCAAATAAACACCTATGGATGACCACAGCATCCGTAGCAATTAGTTTTGATCCTCCGGAAGCTGGATGTTACAAGTTGGTGCCAAAGCATGGTTTATGTACTTAAAAAGGATTTAAACCTTAAAAGGTTTTTTAAAGCATAACCTAATGAATCTAGAATATAATTGGGCTTGGGTAAATGTTATAGTAGCGTATGTGTACTTTGCTATAAACACCTAAATATGTATTCCCCTGTCTCTTAGACCGTTCTTTTGTATCTTACCAAGATTGGATTTCAGGTAGTCCAAAAGTAAGATATGGAGAAAGGAAATGGAAGAGTGGATCAGGACGGAAGATGCACCACAACAAGTGGAAATGCTCGACCCAATACTAGGCGCAACCAGGGTCGGCATGCAAATGCAAACCGAGATGCAAATGCTAATGTTGGTGCTGAGATCCCACGCGGTTGATATGGGAATAATGTATCGGTTCTTCGTGAATATGATGCAAGCTGGAGCAACTGCGGGAGTGGCTGTAGGGAGTGCTGGAGGAGCTAATCCAGTAGCCCCAGATGGCAATAACTATGCCAAGCTAAGCATGGATTATGCTAGTCTTGGAGGAATGCCTTTTCTGGAAACCTAGGAGGAAGTAGGAGTGGAGAACTAACTATTGCATTGTGAAAGGATATTTGCAGATCTCGGCTTGAATGATTTGCAGAAGAGAAGACTTTCTTCAAAGCATTTGTAGGGAGTAGTGTTGTTTTGGTTGGAATGGAGTTAACATGGGAGAGCCAGAGGAAGACCTGATTTGGGCTGAATTTCGAAGGGGGTTCGAAGAAAGATTTCTATCATAGATTTCCAAGTCAGCATTTCTAAGGAAGTTTGCAGATTTAGTCCATGGGGACAAATCGGTGATTAAGTATGCTACGAAATTTGATGAGCTATCCCGTTTCGGATATACTAATGTGGATACTTTCATTCGAAGAAATGATAAGTTTATCAGGGGGTTGAATCCTGAGATCGGCAGAGCAACCATGCCAAACCTCCGGGATTCGTGTCATATTGTTGTCGTGATGGCTATTCGGAATGTAGAGATGCTATCTACTTTTGGGAAGGGGAGTTAGACGAGGTTTATAATTTTCAAGGTTATAAGCAGAAGTTCTTCAAGAAGAAAGGTACACAGTCAGGGGTAACAGCTAAGAAGAGCAAGGTTGATATTGTTTGTTACAAGTGTGATAAGAAGGGTCACTATGCTAATGAGTGTCGCTCGGGTGATGGAAGAGAAATTGCAATGAGGCCATATGTGAAGTGCTACAGTCATGGCCAGATGGGGCATTGCAAGGACAAGTGTCCCGAGACTACTAAGGCTGGAAAGGGGAAGGTCTTTGCGTTGGAACCATCATCCTCTAGGCCAACGGCTGCTGAGAAACGAAAAGTGGCGATGGAAGGTTTATGTATGATTCATAGTACTCCGGTTAGGATACTATTTGATACGAGTGCATCACACTCATTTATATCTCAGTGTTTGGTTAATTGCTTGTGCCTAGAACCTTTATACCTTATTACTCCTTTAAGGGTTGCAAATCCTATAGGAAGGTATGCAACTCTAGGAATTAGATATGACCTGTTAGAACTTGATTTATTATGTCATATGTTTGCATGCAGTTTATATATTTTGGATTTCTTGGGTTTTGGGATCATATTGGGTATGGATTGGTTAGACAGATATAATGCTAGGATATTTTGCCAGGAGGGGGAAATATCATTGAACACCCTAATAGCCATAACTGAGTCCTTTACTTAGTAAGTAGTTCGAATGGAAATGCTTACATGTTATTGGGTGCTATGAGAATGGAAGCAGAGTTGAAGCAGGTTTATGTAGCAAGAGAGTTTGCGGATGTGTTTGAACCAGTTTTGGGCTTGCCTTCGGAAAGAGCAATGGACTTTCGAAAAGATCTTGTACCGGAAGCTGAACCCATAAGTGGACCACCTAGTAGGATGTCACCAACCGAGATGAAGGAATTGAAACTACAGTTAGTGGATTTGGAAGAAAATAATTTCATCTGGCCAAGCAGTTCTCCTTGGGCAACGTCCGTGGTATTCATGAAGAGGCCAGATGGGTCGTTAAGGATATGTATCGACTATCGTATGCTGAACGAGAGGACGATTAAGAATAGGTATACTTTGCCGAGAATTGATCACTTATTCAATCAGCTGAGTGGAGCCAGAGTGTTTTTCCAGCTGGATTGGCGATAGATTTCCATCAGCTAAGAATGGCAGAGGACAGTATTCCTTTGACAGCGTCTAGGACCAGATATGGATCTTATGAGTGGTTGGTTATGACATACGGGCTTACTAATACGCCAACTTTCTTCGTGGGTTTGAAGAACCGGGTTTTCGAGAGCATATGAATAGGTTCGTGTTGGTTTTTATTGATGACATTTTGGTATATTTTAAGAATAAAAAGGATCGTGAGGATCATCTTAGAATAGTGTTGGAGATGCTAAGGAAACATTAGCTAAGGCGATATTTTCTAAATGTCATTTTTGGAAGAAGGAAATGAAGTTCCTTGGTCATGTAGTTTCTGAGGAAGGGTTAGCGTTTGATCAAGATATGATCGAGGCTGTTAACAATTGGAAGAGACCAGAGACAGTAAGCAAGATTAGAAGTTTTCTTGGTCTTGAAGGATGCTACCAAAGGTTCGTTAAGGATCTCGCGAATAGCGGCATCCTTGACTATGCTAACCAAAAAGGACATGAAGTTTGTTTGGTATGAAAAATGTGAGGAGGCATTCCTTAAGTTGAAACATTTGTTAACCAATGTGCCCGTGTTAGTAGTTCTAAATAGGAATCAGGGGTTAGTCGTTTACACCGATGCATGTGGTACTGGGTTAGGTGCTGTGCTAATAAAGAATGGAAAGGTTATTGCCCATGCTTCTAGACAGTTTAAACTGCGTGAAGTGAGATACCCTACTCATGATTTGGAGTTGGCAGTGGTAATCTTCGCATTGAAAGTGTAGAGACATTATCTTTTGGGAGAAAGGTTTGAGCTATTTACAGATCATAAGTCTCTATGATATTTGTTCTTTCAAAAGGAGCTGAACACGAGACAGCAAAGATGGCTGGAGTTTATTGTAGCTTATGATTTTAGCATCAAGTATACATCGAGAAAAGGAAATAAGGTGGCGGATGCTCTTAGAAGGAAACATCAGAATGTGGTGTTAGCTATGTTGAGCACCGGCTAATTGTAGTGTGTGGTTGAGATCAACTTCTGGATCTAGTTGGAATCTCGCCATGATGTCTTGTTTGGAAGTTCGACCAGTGTTGATCAAACGAATTGCTTCTAGGCAGAGAGAGGATCCAGTGTTAGCCAAGAGGATTAGAATGGAGCCAAGATTGATGACATAAAGGATTTTATTCTTAACTGAAGGGGTTGATTGAGAAAGAATGAATGGTTATGTGTGTTGGATGTTGGAAACCTTATGAAGCAAGTTCTTAGGGAACGTCATCGATCGAAGTTTACGATTCATCCTGGAGGATCCAAGATGTATCGGGATATGAAGAGAAGTTTCTTCTGGGAATGAATGAAGAGGGATGTTGGCCTATGGGTAAAAAAGTGTTTGAACTGTCAGCAAGTAAAAAACGATCAGGAGCCAAGTAGTTTGCTTCAGCCTTTGGATATTCCAGTTTGGAAGTGGGACTCGCTATCCATGGATTTTATTGTCGGGTTTCTAAGGTCAAACTGGGGAAATGAAAGTATATGTGTAATAGTGGACCGATTTACCAAGAGAGCCCATTTCATTCCAGTAAGGTCAACCAGGACGGCATCTATTTTGGCTAAGTTTTTCATGAAGAACATCGTTAGACTGCATGGAATTCGTAAGATTATCTTCAGTGATAGCGATGCTTTATTTATTAGCGAGTTCTGGAAGAGCCTGCAGAATGTGTTAGGAACTAAGCCCAAGATGAGTACCACATATCATCCTTAGACGGATGGGCAGGCAGAGAGAGTCAACAAGGTACTAGAAAATATGTTGAGGGCTTGTGTGTTGGATTTTAGTGGCTTTTGGGAAGATCACTTGCACTTAGTGGATTTTTCCAATAATAATAGTTATCAGACTACTGTAGGTGTTATTCCGCCTTTTGGCAAAGCCGTGATACCAAAATATCGATCGAAAACAAAGGACAATTCATCTCAGAGATTGGTCATACTTTGCTTCACTATGGATATCGCTGAATTTTGTCCGAGTCCAGATTGAGCTACAATTGATAGGACATGACAAGAAAGATCATAGAAGTCGGCATCTAAAATTTCAAGTCAATCCGAGTTCATACGCTCAAGTTATGATCGATTCAATTTGAAGGGAAAAGCCCAGATTTCGTATCCATTACTATGGGTGATTTCGTATCCATCACCGAACTCTGGTTTGAATCGATCACTTTCGTATCGATCAACTTCGAATCCATCGAAGTACCTCGGTTCGAATCTGTCTCATTCGAATCCATCGGCAGATCACCTACTTCACATCGGTCAACTCCCATGACTTCGTATCGATCAGGATTGGCCATGTTCGAATCCATCGAGTTCGTATCAATGGACTTCGTACCCATCAGCAGATGATGCACTTCGTAACGATCGGCCAACTTCTTCTTCGTATCCATCATGGAAGCTTCCCTTCGAATCCATCTGGTCAAAGCACTTCGTATCCATCAGGTTACCCTGCTTCGTATCCATCAGTGATTCGTATCCACCAACGGTTGCAGATCGTATCCATAAATAAGGCATCACTCGAATCCATCGAGTCAACTAGCCTTGGTGACGTGTCATCCCTCGATACGAACAAGCCGAAGTATATGGAGTCGATGCGGTCAACTCGGAGTGAAGACCGAATCGAGTCGAAGTTTGTTCTCCACGTCACCACAAAGGCGCGTGCCGCCATCGATTCGAAACCATCGATGCGAAGAGATGGAATCGAACCAGATAGCCACTCGAGAATGCTCAATTCGTATTGAAGATATCTCATGATCCACTGATCCAAATGCCATGAAATTTTCACTGGAGCTTGCATACATGATGAGGAACGTCTCCACCAAATTTCAGCCCAATTGGACATCATCTTGATCGATACGAAATGACTTCGTATCGATCACAGATCGACTTGAAACTTCCTGAGGTTGGTTGCATGGGCCCACTCACGTGCCAGAAAAAGTCTCCCGAGATTTGACCGCTATCTCAGCCTCCTACACCTATAAATAGAGCTCCAGAGCCAATGGAAAAAGGATCTTTGGAGTCTCAAGCGCCCAGACTCTGCCGGATCGAGATCTCCATCATCCTACATCATATTCTTGCTGTTGATTTCGAATTTCCTGTTGTAAATTGCTGTTACTTGTTGTAATCACTTGTAAACGTTGAAAGAGAATCAATAAAAATTGCAAAAACTTCACAGTGGACGTAGGCAACACGTCAAACCACTATAAATCGCTTGTCTTCGCATTTACATTATTTTTATTTGGAGTTTTTGTTAGATAATCCTCATTTTAATTTACACTCTTCATTTATTATCTCTTCAAAAACTTCCAAAGAGTTTTGTGCCCAATTTTGGTACAAACACTTTGGTGCTTTCACTGAGAAAACCCACATTTTCTCCTGCTCTTTGGATCTGTCATCGATACCGGATTGAATAAATCTAAGAGAGAGATCCAGATCACCAAATCCAAGTTCCTTCCCTTCTATTCAGATTTGCATAAAGTCTAGGAAAGGAATTCAACTTTCAAGATGGTTAGCACAAGGACCACCTCTAACGCTATCAATCAAGAGGAACAGGATCGACAGAATCCTGCGCCACTACCTCCCTCTAACCAAGACTCCACTGGACACTCAGAACCATCAGGTCCGGTTACTAGGAAAGAGTTCCAGTTGCTACTCCAAGAGCTGACCCAGAGTCGGCAACAACTAACAGAATAGCTACGCGCTAATGCCGAGCTGATCAACCAGCTGGATCGCTAGAAGCGAAAGAGATCCAAGAGAAACCATGCTTCTCGCTCCTCCAGCGAAAGTTCCTCCTCTTCTGATTATCGTAATCAATCTCCATGATCCCGGCAAGATGGGAGTCACATGACAGCCGCTGGAGATCAACCGGCAATGACTGTTGGATAACTGAGAGTTGGTCCATCAGCCAGTTTCCAAACCAGGCCCTCTTCCTGAGGAGGTTCCATTCCTCATTGTACCACAGAATACCGCGCCACGAATGTCGCGGATGAACCAAGGGTCGATGCCCCAAGTCAGTCAAAACCGGATAGTCGTCAGCATGGGCATACCCCTGAACCATACGTCCCAGAGGACTACGAGCCAAGAAGGTAAGATTTGGACCGTCGACAGCATCCGGTCCAACCCCAGAATGTGAGATTCAATCACACTCCGGCACAAGCCACACAAAACGTGCAAATGCCGGATCTTTCGACCATGATACGTCAGATGATCCGTGAAAATCAGGGTCTGACAAATGACGATTGGGGAATTTCTCGAAGTCATACTCCTTTTACGGACGATATTCGTACTGCTGAACCCTACGGCGATTCAGGATGCCAACTCTACCCATGTACGAGGGAAACTCCGACCCCAACCAACATATTCTGAAATATGAATGGTCTATGACCGCTGCCAGAGCTGACGATGCAGTGAAGTGTCGTAGTTTCCCCATATCCTTGGGGGCATCGCTACCATGTGGTTCACTCGACTTCCACCTCGATCCATCTCTTCATTCGACTAGTTGGCCACAAAATTTGTTGAACAATTCTGCATGCACGTCGCAAGGCCAAAAGATGTCAACACTCTGTCTAGCACACCCAAGCTCCTGGAGAGACGCTCAGACACTACTTAGAGAGATTCCATACTACATGTGCGGAGATCAGCAATCCAAACGATAACTCCATTCTTATGGCTTTGACTAAGGGGATTGACCCCGATTCTGAGTTTGGTAACTGGTTGGCTGGAAAACCACCTGCATCATTGGACCGTTTCCACGCCAAGGCGGCTCAATTCTTGAGAAGGGAAGATGCGAAACAGTCTAGGAAGCAAAATGATGCGGGGCCAAGCACGGAAGGAATCCAAAGCAATGTCGCAATCAAACAGTCCGGTGAGAGCTAGAAAACAGTCTGGCGAAGGGAGAGCGTGAATCAAACTAGAAAACGATATCAAAATTGTGGCCCACATCGCAAGAATCCTATGTTTGACAGTTATACTCCTTTGGATACTTCACTGGAGAACTTGTATTTACAAACTGTAATACAATTCAGTATCAAAAACCTGCGCCAAAACCGTTGTCGGAAAGGCAAATCCAGATGGGAAAATTTTGCAGGTTCCATGAAAGCTACGGGCACAATACGAACGATTGTCGACACTTACAAGATCTCGTTGAAAATTGATCAGAGAAAGGAAGCTGGAACAGTTTGTGTGGGCACCGCAGCCTAGAGAAGCGGGCCTATCAAATCAAAACAATGATCCCGATCAACCGAGACACGAGGACTCCACTTGTCCCCACGGAAGATTGGTGATAAACGCAACCAGTGGCGCACCAACTTTCTCAGGAGCGTGGAACGACGAAGATCTTCGTCAGTGTTACACATGACAGGCTCATTCAGTCTATGAATACTTCGCAATTTCCTTTACATTCTAAAATTTGAATTTGTAATAAGGCACTGACTTTGCCATGTTTTTCCGTTCCAGCAATAAATTACTATCTCTTTAAGCTAGAGTTGTGATTCATCGAACGTAACATTCAATAATCACGACACACGAGGAGCTAAGTTTCATCGAACAATGGAATTTATTCAAATAGAGAGTGACTGTGATACGACCGGCCACTCACTAAGTGAAACCTTAGCTCGGGGGCAAGCCATCACATCAAAGGCTGAACTGGACCGACACACGACAATCCTACAACTAACTCCAAATTCCCATAGTGCGAATTGGAGTATAAACAACAAATAAATCGTTCCCAGAGTGCAAATGGACTCCAACTTCCCAGAGTGCGAATTGGAGTATAAACATCAAATAAATCGTTCTCAGAGTACGAACGGACTCCAAATTCCCAGTGTGCAAATTAGAGTATGAACATCAAATAAATCGTTCCCAGAGTGCAAACTGACTTCAAATTCCCGAAGTGCGAATCGGAGTATAAACATCAAATAAATTGTTCCCAGAGTGCGAACGGACTCCAAATTCCCTAAGTGCGAATTGGAGTATAAACATCAAATAAATCGTTCCCAGAGTACGAACAGACTCCATATTCCCAGAGTGTGAATTGGAGTATGAACATCAAATAAATCGTTCCCAGAGTGTGAACGGACTCCAAATTCTGAGAGTGCGAATTGGAGTATAAACGTCAAATAAATCGTTCCCAGAGTGTGAACGGACTCCAAATTCCCATAGTGCGAATTGGAGTATAAACCTCAAATCCATCGTTCCCAGAGTGTGAATGAATTCCTAAAAAGCCCAAATAGGTGTGACTGACCATCTATCGAATAACTCCAATTTCCCAGAGTGTGAATTGGAGTGTAAAAATCTATTCCAGGTTCCCGGAGTGCGAACCGACCCATGAATGCAAACTCCAACTTCCCAGAGTGTGAATTGGAGTATAAACATCTATTCCAGGTTCCCGGAATACGAACCGATACATCAATGCTAACTCCAAGTTCCCAAAGCGTGAAGTGGAGTATAAACATCAATTCCAGGTTCCCGGAGCGCGAACCAAAATATAAATGCCGACTCCAAATTCCCAAAGTGTGAATTAGAGTACAAATACCAAGTCAAAGTTCCTGGAGTGCGAACTTCATTACAAACATCGATAACTCTCAAAATCCCGGATGCGAACCAGATTATCGACCACAAATTATCCTAAATCCCCAGTGTATGGGCATGCTCTTAAGATTTGCAATAAATGCGATCGACCACCGAAATACAAATGTTGTTCCCCGAAACTGGGGGGCAAAAATCTAAGTGTTAATCACTAACCGAAGTGATATAACGTCCAAAGTTCAACTTATTCATCAATCACAACATGTGACCAAGATTTTCAGACCTGGCAAATAAAACGAACTCTACTTGATGGTAAAAACACCACAAGTACACCGGACTGAAAGCCAAACACTGCAAATACTTAAGCACAAAAGAAATGAGAATTAAAACAAAGAAATTGAATTTTATTTCTACTAACTGTATGTAAAGATTCATGTGCAAGTTCTTCCAGAAAATTCCTACTAGCAGGGGGCCAAGCCTGCATCTATATATAACCTACAAAAGGAAAATAAAAGTGCCTTCCCAACCGCCAAAAATGCACCAGAGGGGATCGTCTATTTTTCCTTCTTCGGTTTTCTCTTCAACCCGGAACCACTGAAACCATTAAAGTCTTCCGCTTCGACCCCGTACCCATTGGTGGATCTTCTTCTGGCGAAGGCTCCTCCGAACTTGAAAGTAAAGAAATATTCTCTTCTGGAGGAGTCGGAGGAGTCGGGTCTACCACCGGGGGAGGAATGGGCACGCTGGTTCTGACTAGCGTGTCCCCAGAAGATGTCACCACAAGAGGAGTGGGGCCAACCGCCGTCGTAACACGCTCAGAATTATCACCGTGTTCTGCCGCTTCCATCTCTGCTTCCATTTGAGCCAGTATCTCAGCCTCACGAGCAGTACGAGATTCACGATAGGTAGTGGTGGACTGTGACGATACAATAGAAACAGGCGGGAATGTGCCGAGAACAAATGGCATGTCAACAAAGGGGTCACTGTGCTGGCTCAAGAGTTCATTCATCATCTGTTCGTTGAAAGTAATTGAACCCCCTGTGTCACCTCAGTCGGCGCGGCTGTCGTCGTGGCGATAGCTTCAGTAATAATGGCCTCCTATTCTTGATGTGGCTCTTGGATCGCAGGAGGCGCTGTCGGTGCAACTTTTTTCACTAGAGAAGAAAGAAAAGAAGTTGTCAGAACACGCTTCAATGCAAGTACTTCAATTTAGACACAGTGTAGATTTGTGCAGAGTACCTTCCTCAACTTGACTCGTGGATGACTGAACAGCTTTAGAAGAATGCTCCCTTATGGGAGATAAACGTGGCTGCTCAGGGTCATAGCCGGGGACCAGTTGCGGCTCAGTCGCTGGCGTCGACTCCGATCTAGATGAAGTAATCATCTCTGAACTTGTAGATGGATGCGCAACGCCAGACCCCTCACCAACTTCCAAGTGTTGGTAGCCCAGTCTCTCTTTAGCATGAGAGATCATGAAATCGTGGAGAACCTTCTTCTCATCATCAGTCAATATTCGGTTCTCCAAATCGAACTCATCAAAAACTTTGCCTGGCTGTGGTGCTTTCTCTTCTTCAACTAATAAATTCCAGGCGTTGAATAAATGTGTCGGATAATCGTCAAGCCATGTCAAATTTCTGTGCCTCGGCACATTAGAATTATAAGTAATGAGAAGTTCTTCTATCTCTGTATCTAGCTTACTCTCTGCTTAACGAACTTTCTCATGGACTTCGGCTTCCGTCTCGCGGACCTTCTCCAAGGCCGCATCTCTTTCTATCCGAAATTCCACCGCCTGATCACACGCTTCCTATGTGGAAATGTTAGCGGTGTCCCTCTCTTTCATAATCTCTGAAACTTTGGCCTTGAGCTCGTTTATCTCTTTCAAGTCCGCATCCCACTCGGCAGTTACGATGGTGTTTCGGTGGCCCATGTCCTCCACCGTAGCGTAATGCTCACGCTTCATCCTATCTATTGCTGCCTGAGCTTCATCGGCTTTTCTAAGGGCTTCAATATCCAATTTTCGAGAAGATTCGGCCTCACTGCTGAGCGCCTGAATAATGCGGTCCTTTTGACCAAGTTCTTTCTCCAATTTCTCAATCGTAGTCGCTCGATCGAAGGCTACCTTTGACGCTTTCTTTGCGGTCTTCGACCATTCTTGATACTGAAAGAATACGTCTGAGAGATAGTCATTCAACATAGGTGCAACTATCGACGGTATCCTTATTAGATGTGGGGGAAAAACGAACCAGTCAAAGAAAATTTCAGGAAATCGTTTCCTCAGTTGAGCAAGCCTAACCGCTCCTTCCCCCGAAGGCTCCGTAAATGTCTGCTCTGTTGACGAAGAGGCCGCGATCTCCGTTCTGCGATGAGTATCAGACCTTGATGGTTTGGAAGACGGCTTGGGCCGTGAAGTTTCTGGAGGCCTCGAAACATGAACCGGAGGCGATGCAGGAGCTCTAGGAGGTGGCGTGCGAGATCGAGACCGACGCCTATAATCTTTTTCTCTGTCAGAGCGCTCATGACTCGAGCGCCCATAGTCATAGTCTCTATCACCTTCCCTCCTGTATGATTCATAATATGAAGAAGACTGGCGTTTCTTACGAAGGCTACCAAGCAACGAACCTCTACCAAACATAGCACCTGCGAAGCAAAAACATGAAACGAAATTAGTAATCTCTCACAGTGAACGTATTACACTTAGAAATCGTGTAGTGTCGTGAAGTGTGAATGTGGGTGCAACCCCCCGACCAACCAGATGTGTCAACCGCACTAGTGGGCAAAGACTCGCTCAAAACTATGGCTTCTGAAAGTTCGTCCTATCCGGCATCATGCTGCAACGACACATCGTCCGGAATTGGAGCAGCATGTATAAGAGCCAATATGGGAGTGGGTCCTTCCATAGAATCAGGTAACCATATGTGAAGGGGAAATTGTGCAGATTTAGCAACTGCGCCGAGGAATAAAAAAGAAGGGGGAGTTAAAAATAAGCATGGATCTGGAGATTCCCGAATAGGTCAACCTTTCGAACTGCTACTGAATCCATGGGCAGGCAAGAGACAACCTGGCTAATTGTGTTTTTGGTAAACAGTCGCCCGGGCCTGGTCACTGCGACCCCCTTTGTGAGGAGGCACCCTTCTCCCGAAGTTACGGGGCGGATTGACGTAACGACTAGTTAGAGGTGATCGCTCTGTTTTGGCCATTCATTCTCATTGGACCTTAGCCTGTCTGGCGAGGGTTTCAAACATACACCTTTTCTTGTGTCGAATAGAAGATAAGGAAAACTATCGGCGAGCCCTTCATAAAGATTCTCAGTTCTTGGGGAAGACATCTCCAAAATTCTAATTCCGGAGGCGGGTCGAGCCGTGACAACCGATTTCCATCTCCCCTTTTTAGGTGGCTTAACGGTTGCCTTGCTTTTTCTTTTCTCTTTGATATCTGGTGCTACATCCGCAGATTCGCTCGATGGTTCTTCATCGGTATGAGTTCTCTCCGAGTCAGCCTCCTCAACCACGACAACTTTAGGCTTTCTTCGTTTAACTCGTTCTTTCGAGGCAATTTTCAAGACACTGTCAAGCATTATGCTTTGTCTTCGTTCAATCAGCCCAAGAATCCTGAGATTCCTATCTGTCAATAGCAACTCGATATTCCTCTCTTCACTTGGGATTTCTTGAAAAACCCAAACTATCTCTTTGAAACGCTCACCTTCGGGTCGCCGAATTATGGCTGAAAAGGAAAAGAGATGTGAGTTCGACTTCGAATACATCAGTTTTATCAACTACCCGGAAAAATAGCAATACTCACGTCTAAATAGCCATCGCCGAGCAAACCCTAGGGGGCATCTGACATAAAACCATTCCGTCCTGAAGTAGCTCAATCTAGTCCAAACCCCCGTGATCACTTGGCAATTTCTCACCGCCTCCAGGAATGTGAAAATGGACTATCGGCCCGACTCTTGAAGTTAAACAAGTATCTGATCTCAATCGGGAGTGGCAGTCGATAGAGATACTCCATAAATGCAATGAACAAGCTATTTAGTGATGCATATCCATTTGGATGCAGTTGAGATGGGGCGATCCTCAAAAACGACAATACTTCTCTTATATACTAGTTAAACGGAGGGAGTGTCCCAGCTGCGCACACGTGGTGATTGAATGTGGTATATCCCTCCGGTGGATTGTGCGGTCTATCATTTGTCCCCGGCAGTAGCACATCATCCATCGAAAAACCATGCCTTAAATATATTCTTCCTAGCATGTCTTCCAAAATATTGGACGGAACAGAATCTGATGGGTTACTAATGAAGGATGCGTCATGTAACTCATCCGGAGCTGGGCCGGTAACTTCAACCTCAATCTCCGGTACTTCAAGCACGGGAGGGACTGAACTCTGAGTTTCTTGCGGTTGCGAACTTGAAGTTTCCATAACTAGCTAACTCAGGAGAAATCATCATTAGATGCTAAAAAGCCCGTGCATTCCCCGTTGTAAAGTGCATGAATGTTCGTGCAGTGTTGTGCATTACTTGAGCAAATACTATAGAATAAATTAAAATGTATGAACGACAAAACTCTAAAAATCAGACCGAAAACGACCATCATCGCGCTTCGAAAGGTAGTCCAATATGCAGTTCTACGGTCAAGTTCAGTCATGAAAGGCAGAAGCTCGTCGGAGTCAAGTATTTTGATATGCAAAAGTTCTCTAAATTCGTCTAATTTCAACTTGGAATCGGTCGCTGCAGTTCAAATTCGAATCGAGTCAAAGATATATCATCAACCATGTTTGAATCAATACGTTTCGTATCGATCATGTTCGAATCGATACGTTTCGTATTGATCAGGTTCGACTCGATACATTTCGTATCGATCAGGTTCGATTCAATACGTTTTGTATCGATCAGGTTCGACTCGATACGTTTCGTATCGATCCAGTTCGAAACGATACGTTTCGAATCGATAGAGGGCACGCCACTTCGCATCGACCTGAGAACACTGGCTTCGCATCGATCGCCGCTGTCATATTCGTATCGATACGAAATCACATGATCTACTTCGATTTGAAAACTCCACAACTCCTTCTTCTCCAAAAAGGCCTCAACTCCATGGCCGTGCTCCATCCCCAATCTTGCTCTCAGTCGTCCAGAATTTAAATTCATCGAAACCGATCATAAAAGCAAGAAGGATGGATTGAGATTTCGAGATTCATCGTTCTAAACATGACTTTGTCTATTAATTACCTGATTTTAATGTTTAATTTTGAAGGATTGAAGGACTGAATCAATTCAAAGGCTAACAGTTCTTTCTCTTGGACTCTCAATCGATACGAAAGTAAAAGGCAGCAGTAAAAGTAAAAAGTGAAAAAATGGCTAATTCCACAGTATTTATATGAAGCCGTAGAAGAACCGAGTCAATTCTCCTCCCAGTCATCTTGATCGGTCGCAACAGTCAAAACACGGATCGTTTCGAAAGCTCCGTTCGTATCCATATGCCTGAGACCTTATCGATGCGAAATTACTTTCATACTTCATCGATACGAAGTACACAACTAAGGTTGTGCTGAAGACATTGAATTCCATCGATGCGAAACGGACAAAGAGCACATCAACTCGAAGCCCTCGTTCACATCAACAAGTTCGCAACTCCATCACTGCATATCGATACGAACAACAATTTCGTATCCATCATTACTCATCGATACGAACGGATGTTTCGTACCTATCCAAGCTCATCGATACGAATTATCATTTCATATCCATCATTTCGACTCGCATCGATATGAAAAACATTTGTCAACCTTTTACATCGATTCAGGAGAGGATCAATACAAGAGGATAGTCAAAAACAACCTTCAAGCGTGTCGAGTCGCCCGATTATACAACGCCAAGGTTCGGCCACGAACCTTCGAACTCGGCGATCTCGTTTTTTACAAACTAATTGCCTAATTGGTCTTTATATCATTGCATTATCTAGCAGTGTTTACAACGATTATGTTATAGTTGTGAAAAGGGAAAGAAGCTTTCAACTCGAATTTCAAATCGTTTCAGCAGAGAATCGTTACGAAATCCGATAACAAACTAACTGACGACGACTCGAATGAACACACAACGTTAACGAGAGTCAAATTAGCATATGTGCATATATGTCGGACTAATATTCGATTTTAAATATTCAAAGGGATCGAATACTCATCTTGTTACGATTACAACAACGGACAGCTAAGCACTATTATACAGCAATCAGTTATATCAACGCAAGGTTACAGCAATACAGAATACAACTTTCAACGAAAAAGAGCAATGATTGTTCAGAAAGAAATTGCAGGTTTTCAAAGCACGTCATGTTTCCATAAGACGTACTTTAGGGGGCAAATGTTATCCCACTTTTTGGCAAAGCCGTGATACCAAAGATCGATCGAAAACAAAGGACAGTTCGTCTCAAAGATTGGTCATACTTTGCTTCACTATGGATATCGCTGAATTTTTTCCTAGTCCAGATTGAGATACAATTGATAGGACATGACAAGAAAGATCATAGAAGTCAGCGTCTCAAATTTCAAGTCAATCCGAGTTCATACACTCAAGTTATGATCGATTCAATTTAAAGGGAAAAGCCCAGATTTCGTATCCATCACTATGGGTGATTTCGTATCCATCAACGAACTCTGGTTCGAATCGATCACTTTCGTATCGATCAACTTCCAATCCATTGAAGTACCTCGGTTCGACTCGGCCTCATTCGAATCCATCGGCAGATCACCTACTTCGTATCGGTCAACTCCCATGACTTTATATCAATCAGGATTGGCCATGTTCGAATCCATCGAGTTCGTATCGATGGACTTCGTACCCATCAGCAGATGATGCACTTCGTAACGATCGGCCAATGTCTTCTTCGTATCCATCATGAAAGCATCCCTTCGAATCCTTTTGGTCAAAGCACTTCGTGTCCATCAGGTTACCCTGCTTCGTATCCATTAGTGATTCGTATCCACCAACGGTTGCAGATCGTATCCATAAATAAGGCATCATTCGAATCCATTGAGTCAACTAGCCTTGGTGACGTGTCATCCCTCGATACGAACAAGCCAAAGTATATGGAGTCGATGCGGTCAACTCGGAGTGAAGACCGGATCGAGTCGAAGTTTGCGCTCCACGTCACCACAAAGGCGCATGCTGCCATCGATTCGAAACCATCGATGCGAAGAGATGGATTCGAACCAAATAGCCACTCGAGAATGCTCAATTCGTATCGAAGATATCACATGATCCACTATTACAAATGCCATGAAATTTTCACTGGAGCTTGCATACATGATGAGGAACGTCTCCACCGAATTTCAGCCCAATTGGACATCATATTGATCGATATGAAATGACTTCGTATCGGTCACAGATCGACTTGAAACTTCCTAAGGTTGGTGGCATGGGCCCACTCACGTGCTAGAAAAAGTCTCCCGAGATTTGTGCGTGATCTCAGCCTCCTATGCCTATAAATAAAGCTCCAGAGCCAACGGAAAAAGGATCTTTGGATTCTCAAGCGCCCAGACTCTGCCGGATCGAGATCTCCATCATCTTACATCATATTCTTGCTGTTGATTTCGAATTTCCAGTTGTAACTTGCTGTTGCTTGCTGTAATCACTTGTAAAAATTGAAAGAGAATCAATAAAAATTGCAAAAACTTCACAGTGGACGTAGGCAACACGCCGAACCACTATAAATCGCTTGTCTTCGCATTTACATTATTTTTATTTGGATTTTTTATTAGATAATCCTCATTTTAATTTACATTCTTCATTTATTATCTCTTCAAAAACTTCCAAAGAGTGTTGTGCCCAATTTTGGTACAAACAATAGGAGTGGCGCCTTTTGGAGCTTTGTATGGAAGGCTATGCAAATCATCAGCATGTTGGTTAGAGACCGTAGACAGATTGGTCCTTGGTCCAAATTTGGTGAGAGAGGCAATGGATAAGATCGTATTGATACGATAAATGATGAAGGAAGCTCAGTCTAAAGTAGAAGAGTACGCAGACAAAAAGCGTAAGGACCGAGTGTTCTCAGTTGGAGATAGAATTTTCAACAAGGTATCGCCGATGAAAGGTGTGGTTTGGTTCGGGAAGATCGGGAAGCTAGCACCGAGATACGTTGGACCATTTCCTATATCAGAGAGGATTGGGAGACTCGCATAGCGAGTAGCTTTGCCCTACAGTTTGGCTGGGGTCCACAATGTGATTCGTGTTTCTCATCTTAGGAAGTAAATTCATTATCAAGAAACTACAATCGCTCCAACGGCACAGGAGGACTTAGTGGTGGAACCGGATATAACTTTTGCAAGGAAAATAGTTTATGTTGTGAAAAAAGATGAGAAGAGGTTAAGGAACAAGACAGTCAGGTTGGTGAAAGTTCAATGGAGCGACAACGTGAAGAACTATACTTAGGAGATAGAAGATAGGATTATGGCTACTTTTCCTGGGCTGTTTTAGATGGTAAGTTCTATATAGGGTTTATAATGAATTTGGTTGGTAGGTTATACTAGCTTTGCTTCCATGGGCAGTATGCTTGTTGTTTTGTCATTATTGAAATTTCGAGGATGAAATTCTTTAGGGAGGGAGTCTTAATGCCCCTGAATTTCAATTAACATTATTTGAGATATTTAATTGGATAAATTAAATAGAATAATGTGAATAATTAGGGAGATGAGATTAATAAATCCAATGGCCTCGTCTTAATGAATGAACTAAAGTAAGACTTAAATAAATTAGAAAGGAGGAATTTCCTAAGGGGTAAACTTGGATATGGGGCTACATTTCTTAGTATAAATCTCTTCCTCCACTTTAATCAATTTTAACTCTCTCGTTCATAACTCCTCATCTATATTTCAGCCGGACATGTAAAGCTCCAATAAGAACATAAATTGAAGAAAAGGCCAAGGAATTAAAGCTAGGAAATTATCTCATTCTCCAATCAACTAATCAAGGTGAATAATCATGTTTATCATCTTAGTTTATATGTTTAGGTCGATTATGGGTTATACCTGATTCATGATTGTGATTTTGGTTAGGATATAACCATTTAAACCTTTGTTTGGATAAGACTTGGGTGTTTTAAAATGTTAATGGGCTAATTAAAACATTTTATTTAGTTTTGGTTAAATTTCGAGTTGCTTTGATCTTCGTATGCTTTGAAATTTTAATATGTTATAGTATATGATTTATAAGGTTTTTGGTGATTTTTGAAGATTTTTACTTAGTGGTTAACTAAGGTAGTTAAATTAATTAAGCTTAAGGCCTAAGCTGCAATATTGCTTCCACCTTGCTCAAAACCAGAGGGAATTTGCTTTCAAAAAATTTATTTGGGGAAGAAGTATAGTGTTATATGAAAAAAGTTTACTTTTGTATACTTTTTACTATTCGAAAGCATAGGTAGAATCCCCTTGACCGATCATAATTAGACAAGCAAGATGAACATTACTTCAGTAGGCCCAGATGTTCCCTCCGACACCAAAAGTCACTTTTATCCCTTCGTATAAGTCGAAGGGTAGGCATGGTGACGAAGGGAAGAGGGTTAAAGGGTTGGGGAGCTGCTTCCTTCGCTTTCAAATGGGAATAAAACTTATTTTTCAACTAGGTCGAAGGTGGATCCTTCAAGTCTATAATTTTTTATAAAAAGACTGAGTTTTATATACTTAAGGTGGGGCCACAAAAGGGATCTTCAAAAGCTAAAACCATCAAATATTAATGTTTTAAATGCTTTCCAGAAATATTTTTATACCCTTTGACAAAGTCGAAGGGAAAGGGGAAGGAAAATCCCAACCTTTCCATTGTTTTTAAAGTAAAAGTTTTAATACTTTCGACAGAGTCGGAAGTATATTTTCGAAGGGTTGGTTCCAATATCAACTCTTCATTGTTTTTGAATTATTTCGAAAGGTTTGATTTTGAAAGGTTTTGATTTCGAAAGGTTTGATTTCGAAAGGTTTTGATTTCGAAAGGCTTGATTTCGAAAGGTTTTGATGTCAAAAGGTTTTGAGTTTCATTGCTTTCAGAAGGTTTATAAATGGTTTTATAATGGGGATACCCTAGGGTTTTGATAAGGTCAAAAGGTGTAACCTTTCAACTAGGTCGAAAGGAAACCTTCTAATAAGGCCAAAAGGTAGGACTTTCCGGCAAGGTCGATAAGTATGATTTTGTGATGCTTTCAAAAGAAAGGTTTCCGAAGGGGCTAACTTTGGAGGTTTATTTGCTTTCGAATGGAACTCCATTCGAAGGGTTTTAAGGGGATGTTTGTAGCCATTTTTCTTAAGTAAAACTTTGCTAAGTCAAAGGGTTACTTCGAAAGATTGTAGCATAAAATACTTATCTTTGTTTGAATATGTAAGGGGGTTCCTTATATAAATGAATGTTAATAAACCTTGGGGACACCGAGGTAGGATTAATGTTTTCGACACATATTTTGGGGTTACAAAAAAAATATGCTTTCGAAAATATACATAGGGGCTATCAATGTGTGTTTATTTAATTTAATCTAATTAGGGCTACCAATGGGAATAGGTTAAACATGTGGTATACATAGGGAAAATAAGTAATAATCGGAATCATAAATTTTTATAAATAATCATGGGGATCATGATGTTTTAATTGGCCAAGTGATGGGCTCTTGGTTAACCTAGGAAAACCATGAAATGTGTGGTGGATAGCCCACATCAATTTTTAAAGTAAAGAATGTTTTGCCAGAGGTGGTTAGCCTCAGGATTTGGCACCCAAGGGTTCATAGTCATCCTAGGAAAACTATGGAGTGTGCAGTGGAAAGCCCACACTAACTTTTATAAAACAATGTATGATGGATATTATGCATTTATTTTGCTAAATTTGGGATGGATAGTCCTATTTAAGTTTTGACGGATAGTCATTTTAAAGATTTTAAAGGGGAACTCTAATAAATGGATTTTAGCCGGGTAATATAATAAATTGCTTTTAGATGGGATATTTAGTGAACGGGTGGATGGGATATCCTATATATATATATATGATTTATGGCTTTATTTTATATTATGTTACGAGTAATCATTTTGGGTGTAGGGGCATAGTAAATGATTTGCATGTTTTATTTTGGATACTAGTGATGGGAAAACTCGTTCCCCTAAGCGGCATGGTCTCAATAGATATATATTTATGATAAGAGATGGCAAGGGATTATTCATACCAGACTTATTGTCTGACTTGAATTTTTTGTTTCTCCACAAACTCTCGGTTACTCAAAATTAATTTAAGTAGTTTGAGAGTAGGAGATTTTTAGATTTTTGGAAGAATAAGCTTACAAAGACACGCAGGAGGCAATGTTAGCTATATAGGAGCTATTTTGTATATTCCATTGTGATGTACTAAGAACTATAAAGTTCATATTATTAGTTCTTTGATCATCATAAGGCGACATCTTCATACGTCGCTCTTATCGTATTTTGTACATGTATATGTGACCCGATCGTGGTTAACGTCTGGGATTATATAATTAAATCGTAAATTGAAATTCATAAGAAATGAGAAACTCTGTTTTGTTGAAGTTTAAATTTTTTCATATTCTTATGTTTCTGTGTTGCCAATAGTTTTAAGATTCCGATTTCTATCACTCAAAAATATCACCCGTGGATGACTACAGCATCCATAGCAGTTAGTTTTGAGCCTCCGAAAGTGAGATGTTACATCTTCCCTTCATCGACCAAATGCTTGAACAATTCGCCAGCCATGAATTCTATTGCTTTCTTGATGGCTATTCTGGGTATAAGTAAATTCCAATCGCTCCCAAAGATCTAGGAAAATGACTTTCACGAGTCTTTTTGGCACTTTTTCATATCAACGTATGCCGTTTGGCCTTTACAACTAACCTGCTACTTTCCAAAGATGCATGGTCGGCATCTTTTCCGACATGATTGAACACTTTCTGGAAGTGTTTATGGAGGATTTCTCCATCTTTGGAAATTCTTTTTCCGAATGCTTACACCATCTCGAGATTGTTCTGAATCGATGCAAGGACAAATACTTAACGTTAAATTTGGAAAAATATCATTTCATGGTCAAATATGACATTGTCCTTGGACATGTCATTTCAAATAAATGCATTGAGGAGATAAAACGAAAGTTGACGTAATTTCAAATCTACCCATTCCCAAATCTATCAACAACATTCTTTCATTTTTAAGACATGCTGGTTCTCATCAATGATTTGTGAAAGACTTTAGTACAATTGCTCGACCTCTGACGACTCTTCTTGGAAAAGACATTTCATTATACTTAAATTCTAATTGTGTTTCTGCTTTCGAACATCTAAAAAATGTACTCATTTCCGCTCCCATCATTTGTTCACCTAATTGGGATCTTCTTTTCGAAATAACGTGTGACGCTTCCAACATTGCAGTTGGTGTTGTCTTGAGAAAATGCATCAAAAAAATTCTTTATGTCATTTAATATGCTAGTATGTCTCTAAACGATACTTAACTCAATTACTCAACCACTAAAAAAGAGCATCTAGCAGTAGTCTTTGCGCTCGAAAAATTTTGACCTTATTTGATTGGCTCACACATTATGGTTTACACTAACCTTCCGCTCTTAGGGACCTTTTTACTAAAAAGGATGCTCAGTCTCGTTTGATCGGTTGGATCCTGTTACTCTAAGAATTTGACCTTACGATCAAATAAAAAAGGATTCGACAACGTCATTGTTGATCATCTGTCACGTCTTCCAAATTCACCATCTTCTTTACCAATCAATGAGAACTTTCCTGATAAACAACTCCTTTCCATTTCCATCGATTCATGGTATGCTGATATAGCGAACTATTTAGTCACTAAAGAAATTCCTTCATTTTAGTCGAAACAAGATAAATATAAATTTTTTCCCAAGTTAAGTACTTCTATTGGGATGATCCATACTTGTTTGAGTATTGTTTCGATCAAATCTTTTGACATTGCATTCCAGATTCCAAAATTAGGATTTTTCTTTCATTTTGTCATGAGCAAGCTTGTGGTGGTCAATTCGATCCTAAGAAAACAATGAAATGGCGCTTCAATATGGTTTTTACTGGCCTATGCTTTTCAAAGATGCATTTGAGCTCTATAAAACTTGTGATCATTGACAAATGTTAGGAAAAATCTCTGGACAAAACATGATGCCTTCAAACCCTATTCTTATGATCGAAGTCTTTGGCGTTTGGGTTATTGACTTTATGGGACCATTTCTCAACTCTTTTGAAAGTTTATACATTCTTCTTGCTACTGATTACGTCGCTAAATGGATTGAAGCCATTCCATGTAAAAAAATGACCACAAAGTTGTGAAATTCATAAAAGAAAACATCTTTTCGAGGTTTGGAACATCTCGCACAGTACTAAGCGATAATGGAACCCATTTCGATAATCGATCATTTGATACTAATAAAGAAATACTCGATAACTCGTAAGTTATCCACTCCAAATCATCCTCAAACTTTTGGCCAAGTTGAAGTTTCAAATCGCCAATCAAGCAATTTTTGGGGAAAACCTTGAATAAAATCAAAAAGATTGGTCATAAAAATTGACAGATTCGCTTTGGGCTTACATAACTGTGTATAAAACCAATGTTGGGATGTTTCCTTTTAGCCAGTATATGGTAAAGCGTGACATTTAGCTGTCGAACTTGAACTTAAAGCATTGTTAGGCTATTAAGAACCTAAATTTTAATCTTGAAAAAGATGGTGCAAATAAAAAGTTGCAACTCAATGAATTAGAGGGGATTAGGAACAACGTGTATGAAGATGAGAAAATTTACAAAGAAAGAACAAATTTTTTCATGACAAGTCAATCCTAAGAGAAACATTTTCGCTAAATTAAAAAGTTCTTTTGTATGATTCTGACTTCATTTGTTTCTTGGTAAATTAAAACCAAGGTGCAAAGGACCATATGTGGTACGTACTATTTTTTCACATGGTGCCTTAGAAATTGAAAATTCTAGGGAGTATGATCGATTTTTAAAAGTCAATGGTCATCTTTTAAAACTTTACTTGGAGTTGGCAAATGATCGAGAGGAGGAGCTCATGATTCTTCATGGGCCACACTCTATCCAGTAAGAAATTTTAACCCTCTCTTGTAAATATGTACATATTTTTCTCCGTTACACTCGTTATACCATGCATTAACTATGGGAACACAATCAAAATCAAGTGTTGGGAGAGTCACATGTTTATTTTTATTTCTCATGGTTTATTTTTTTCGTTTTCTTCCAACATAAATTCCAAAAACAAATTTGATTTTTCTTTAGCATATGGATTTACTTCTAAAGAAATATGATAGAATAAGTATACATTTTTGGTTATTAAATTGAAATTTTTACTTGCCTTAACAAAAATAAAAAGAAAAGTTTGATTACAAGTAACTACGGTGTAACTAGTATATAGAAAGGTTCATACGTGGTAATTATAAAGTATATCCTAATTGTAATCTTTGTTTAAAAGAGTGGTTGATTTAAAGTAAATACGATAAAAATTTTGATCTTCTAAGTTAAGTGGGATAAGATGATTTTTCATAATTCCTGCTTTCAAAAAAAATCATAAAAATAAGAAAAACCTAGAGTCATATGTTCACACGTAAGTGTGTGCACTCGCTACGCTCTGTAGCCTTCTCACATATACCCAAAAGGCTGTGCATGATCGGTATATATGGCCTCAGTTTATTCGAGTTTGGTGTTTGTAAATAAAATAAAAATAATAATAATAAACACCTAAAGTCATGTGTTCATACGCAAGTGTGTACATTCGCCATGCTCTGTACTCTTCCCACGTAAGCCCGAAAAAAGAGCATGATCGGTATATCTGGCCTCAATATATCCGAGTTAGGTTTGTAAATAATAATGTTAATATTTTTCAAGAGAGAGCAAGCAATTGGAACCCAAGAACTATCTTCACTTATTTGATTTGTCTTTTTTATTAAAAATAAATAAAAATATCACTCTGCAAAACTTTGATAATCGATAAAGAATTCATTTCATAGTTGCACTATGTTATCAACCGAAACAATGAGCCAAACTAGTGTCTAATTGTGATGATAACTTAATTTTTGTTGGAAGTTATGATAACTAAAAAGACTAAAATTTCTAGATAATAACCAAAACTAATATCTAATTTACTCGTGTCAATTTAAAAGTAAATTCTTAATTTGTAAATATTTTCAAAATTTCGCATCATGTAGTCACATCAGAATTTGCATATTACATGTGGATTTTGTGGGCAGTATCCTTTGAAAACCCTCATAAGACAACACTCGTCCTACTAAGGATACCTAAAGGTTTAACAGTTTTTTGCACATGCTCAATGCAATCGTGTTTCCTACGAAAATGGATTTATCCTAGTTTTGGTTTATTTGAGGATCAGTAAAAAGATAAGTATGGGGGTATTTGTTGTGCACGTAAAATTGTACATTTTTACACACATATTTAATCTTCTTTTATTAGAATAAGTGAGCATATTAGGGTATTTTGCATGTTTAAACCAAAATATAATTTATTTTTTCAAATCATCATTCATTCATCTTCATTTGAGGGAAAAATAGTAATTTTGTGTATGAATTAATTTCGGAAAATTTATTTTCACATTTTTATTTCTATTTGTAGGGAATTTAGTGCAAATTGGATGGAGATTCATGGATGTATGCACGCACATATGTTGAATGAAATGAAGAAAGCAACTGAAAGAATTCGTGTAACATGGAGGAGCTCACATGCCCACTAACTAATGGACCATAATTAATAGCACATGCATATGTTAATGGAGACTTAAAGGCATGTCCGTAGGGATTAATTAATTCCCTAATGATTACTTGAAGATTATACTATCTCAATGGCTTTTTGGTAGTCCCCTAAAAATGAACTAAGGTTTTAAGCATGTATAAATACCCCTTATATTTCACATAATGAGCTTTTTTATGCATGTTGTAGCCACAAAATCAGTGATAAATAAAATGTCTTTTTAATGGCTTCTTAGCCTTATTTTTATTTGTTTTTGTTTACATGCTCTTTTCAAAATGTTATGTTATTTTATATTCTTTTATGTTAGTTTATATCTCTTTTATTTTATGTTAAAAGTACAGATTTAATTCATGCAATTAGTTTAGATATATTTTATGCAAGTTGTGTTATCTCTTTTTAATTAGTTGTTCATTTATTAATGTCCATGTTGAAATCATTTTATGTTAACATGTATTCGAATATGAGAAGCTAAACCCCTTCAATTTAGGGGTAATGAAGCTCTCATGAAACATGTTAAATTAACATAATGATTTCATTTATGATCTCTTGTTTGTGCTTAATGGAAATTATGATTAATGGTAGTTTATGTTTCTTTTTTTAGGGAATTTGATAGCCTATGTTGACACCTCAAATTGGCTATGCTTAATCCAATATAAACATAAACTATTTGATCAGTTGCCTAAGTGATTTTGTTGATGAAAGTCAAACTAGAATCAAAATTTAATGATCTATGTTATTAGTTCATAGTAAATAGATCATGCTTAAACTAGATTTTATTTTTAATTTCATGTCATTTTCATGAAAACTGGCAAGTGGGTTTAAATGGTGTGTTAGAGTTTGATGGTCTAAGTTGTGATAATTAATAGCACAAATAAACCATACTTATAATAAAAACATCAATCACTTCTGTTTAAAATTTGAATGAAAGAATATAGATGAATTTTATGCTGATTTATATAAATAATGGAAGTGAATTTGCCTCTAAATTGCTCCTTAATCTCAAAGTTTTACTCTCATTTTGCATTCTAGTTTTAATTCATTTTTCTACAATTTTAGCTAAATCTCCTCTTGATTTTTTAGGCTAATTTGATTGAGTAATTTTGAAATTAAATTATTTCCCCGTAGATCGACACGTACTCGCATATGTACTATGATTGTATGTCGTGCGCTTGCGGTTTTATAAAAATTATATTTTCGGCATTTTTGTAATTGATAGAAAATCCATCGTTCGAACAATGCCTAATCGAATGCACCGACTAGTATAAATCATTATCTATAAGGTAATAAGGGGCTTAAGCCTAAACCATCACCTATATGGCGATAAAGGGCCAAAGAGATAAATCAGGGCCTAAATCATCACCTATAAGGTGATAAGGGGCCAAAGAAATCAATCAAAGCCTAAATTACTATCCAAAGAGTAGTAAGTGGTGAAAGGAAATCAAAGCCTAAACCATCACCCAAAGAGTGATAGGAGATGAAGGAAATCAATCAAACAAGTATGACTTGACAAGTATGACTTCGTCCTAAGAATGGATCAAAGTAATCTCCTAAAAGGAAGTGTACTAAAGCATGACCAATCTTATACAAATCTAAGAATAAGACAACCTTCAAAAGAAGGGACAAGAAGTAGATATTACTTAGAATTAAGGATCTCGGCATCAAATATGGACATTTGAGAAGTTGGGAATCTCCTGGTAAAAAATATTCTAGTAAATAACGGGAATCTCCATTATCTCTCAAATTTCTAGTCTCCTATTTTCGTTCAGACGTTAAATTACCAGATGAATTTCTTCTTCTGTTCAGATAAAATTATGGTATTATTTTCGGATGGAGGTCTAGTTTTCTATTCAAATAAAATTATAGTTTTTTCACCAGATTGATTTTCGGTCTTCTATTCAGATACCCATAATTATTACCATAGAATGTATGGTCTTTTATTCAGATAAAATTATGGTACAAATATAAATTTATTGTATTACTACCCGATGGATTTTTTATCTTCTATTCAGATAAAATTATAAACATTATTTCTAGATGGATTTCCGGTCTTCTATTCAAATAAAAGTATTATATTATTACCTGATGGATTTTTGGTCTTCTATTTAGAAAAAGCTATGGTACTACTACAAAATGGATTTCTAGTCTACTATTCACGTGAAAATTATGTTCTTCGTGATAGATGTATTTCTGGCTTTCTTACCCGTTGAATTTATGGTTTTTTGGTCCTCTTAATTGAACTTGGCTCTACACAAAGGTGTAGAAAGCTGCTTTTACACAAAGGAAAAAAGGAAATTTGATTCATGTCTTTACCAAATTTGAAAGGACTCATATAAAAACCTATTGATTCCAAAAAGGAATTGAATTTCAAAACCAAGTTTTCAAAGATTCAAAAAATCAACAAGAAATCATTTTACAAATTTTCATGGAATTTGTAAAGCAAAGCAATCAATTTAAAAAGGAAATAATGGAAGTTACCATTATTTACTTTAAGTTTTTTAGGAGAATAGGGTATAAAGGAGAAGTCTTGTAGAAATATAGAGTAGGGAAAGTGAGAAGATACTTGGTTTTACACTAAAGTGCAAAAAGCTTCTTTTTTGCAAGAAGTGGGCAAATGTTATCCACGTATTTTCTAAACTTGAGAAATCAAGATATGGAAGTAGGAAGTATCGAACTTCTAACATAAAGGTAGTGGTTTAACTCCTATTTAGGAGCTAAGAAGCTTAAAGAGGGTAGCAAAGTATTAGAGGTGTCGAACTAGTAAAGTTATTGAACCAATAAAATGAAGAAGGATCGTAAATCCCAAACGGTTACAAGAGATTTTAAAAGATGTCGAATTCCAAGTACTTATCGAGCCAGGAAGACGTATCGAATCTCTAAAGGTGTAACGAGACTCTATAAAAAAAGAAAGGGAATCAAATATATAATAAATAAATGAAGGTTTCGAACATCAACAAGTGCATATGGATATCGAGTCACAATAAACCGATAAAAACCATAGAAATCGAGCATCTAAGGTCAAGAGTAAATGACAAATCTTCATGACAATTGAGGGAGTAAGGGGATACCTACCCTTTAAAGGATACCGAACTAATAAAAAGAGATATAGAACGTACAATAAAGAGGGATGTAGTATCACTTAAAGATATTGAATACCTAGTTAGAAGGAAGGTATATCAAGCCTTTACAGCATTAGCTATTGAAAAGTGATAAATGGCATCAAGCCTTATAAGAGAAATAAGTATTTTCAGATATTTAGGAATAAAAGAGGATTCTGAAGCTGTAGTAGCAAAGAAAGTACATGAACGCCTTATGCTGAGAAGATATCGATTTTCTAGGATATCATAAAGTATAAGAAGATATCGTGCCGCTAAGGGATGTCTAGCATGTAATTGTAAATGGGATGTCGAGTTCCTACTGAATGCATGTCTTACATAATCGTCTAGGCAATCGTAAAATATCATGAGAAAAGGATGTCCAACTTCAAAGGACATAAAGAAATCAAATGTCTACAGTTATAAAGGATGCCAAACGTTATCAGTATAACAAAGGATGTCGAATATTAGAAATACAAAGGGATATCAAATTTCGATAATGATGGCTATTGTAAAGCACCAATGAGCAGTAGAGATGTCAAATCTCATAGAAAGCAAAGAATGTTATAGAACACGTGCCGAACCTGAAGAAATATTGGAGATATTGAATATCAGCAACGCAAGCAAATGGAGCACATCAAACCAGGTGGATATGTGTCAACTATGTCGCCTACCATCACCACTATAAATAGACCCCATGGCCATTTGATGGTGGTGAATCATTTTCACTTCCCTCATTCTCAAATTAGAAAATTGTAGACCCTAAATTAATTTGGGGTAAATCAAGAACCGATTGCAACCTTTGAAACTTATGCAAATAAGGACTTAAATGATTAATTTTACATAGGTCATTTCCCTTGATTTATTCATATTTGACTATTATCAAATTATGGACATGCATATGTCTAATTTTGGACTTGGACTTTAATTTTGGCTTACATATTGAATAAGGCCACTTAACCCTCGTCCAAATTAAAGCTTATTTTGCATAATGACTATCCTACCTATTAACATATGAACAAAAGACCATAACTTTGTGAATTAGCTACTTTGCCTATTAACGAATAATTAATAGGCTAATGCACATGACTCACCTATTATACCCTTGGGCATATGACTTGAACTTTTTGAATAACCTCATGAAGTCTATGAGCATTATATGACCACTTTGAATAATACTATCTTGTACAACGTCTTGGGTGTTAAGCCAATTTATGGTTTAACAATCCCAAACCAAACAAAATTCAAAACAAAACAATCATACACAAAAGAACATCCATGACTCGATAAGACCAAACCATGGCAAACTATACACAGGCTAGTGGAGCTTCCAATAGGGTTCGTCACAACCAAAGGTCACTCAACTATTTTGGGTTTTTATCCCAATCCATCTACTAGGTCTCTAAATATAAAGGAATGTGAAGCGTGGACATCATAAATGGAAAGTATACACTGAATAACGATGTCCGTCCCCTTCTCTTTCACCGAGGGAGCCTCGACGAAGTCGAAACAGTGTCCAAAGCATATGCCTTCACAACCTTTTTCTGCAATACTCGCTCTGGACAATTTTTCTACATATGTCCAAGCTTACCATAGTGATAACACTTCTTCTTCCTGTCAGCTTTGCATACTCTAATCATATGACCCCTATCTCCACAACCATAACAGATGGAATCCCATTTGGCCTTCTTTTGGGCATTCTTTCTCCGAGACTAGTTCCACTTTTCATTCCATTTATTCTTGCCTCCACCCTATGTAGTTAAAGCGCTCAGTGAATCCAATGGACAGAAGTGCGAAAAGTTATAGCGGGGATATATTGAGGAAATAACGAGGATACAGCGGTTGACTCTAAAATAGCATATAAAGCTTGTACTTGATGATTTTACAAGTATATAAATGGTAATTAAATGCATAATTAACATTCAATTTAATTATAATTAATACATATTTAATTTTAAATAAAAACATGTGTAAATATATCGTAAGTAAACACAAACTAGTATTTAACATAATTAAATTCAATAGAATATTAGAGTACTGTTGTTTATGAAAATATGATTAAAAATTCAATTAAAAATAATTTTATAATTTTTATAAGGAATATATACCAATTTTCAATTCATCTACTTTAAAGCAGATATAGTAGGAATAGCGGGAATAATGGTATATAGCGGAAATAGTGGGGCTTAAAGCGGAAATGCTATATTTGAGGCTATTTGGGAAAATCCTAGCGGTAGAAATCACCTATGGGATATAGCGGGGTTATAGCAAGGAAATATTAGGGCATTAACTGCACAGCCTCCACCGCCTTGCTGTACTTTTGTCTCTTCCTTAACAACAACCGCTAATTTGGACATAGGATATAAACTTTCCCTGCGAAGACTTTTCTTGACATGTGTCTCAAATTTCCCATCGATATGACTCACTAACTTCTCCCCCAAATAATGGTCCAAACCCATAATAAACTTCTCATTCTTCTTAATGGAATGTCGATAAAAAACATTCCATACTTTGAAGAAGTGTTGAACTCCTCAACGTTCTTGGAGACAAACTTATCTCCCTGTTTTAAATTAACAAATTACCTGTAGCACCGACTTCTAAGCAATCGAAACAAACTTCTCCTCAATCCTAGCCTTGAAATAGTCCCACTTGATCTAATCCTCGATTGTAGCAATAGTAATAGCATTACACCAGTTCATGGCTTGCCCTTGAAGCTGTCTATAGGCTAGCTTCCTCTTTATGGCATCATCTACTTTCATATTACCAAAGATACACTTGTACTTGCCCAACCAATCCTGCACTTGGATAGCCGACTATGTCCCAAGGAATTGTTTGCCTCCCAAGATGGAGGAATCCTTGCCTAGATTAGCAAAGTCAACTCTCAGTGCCTACAACTAAGCACCACCACCAACAACATTTAGAGTGGCCACTTGAGAATTCGGAAGCATGTATGTCATCATCGCATTGAACAAAGCTTGCAAGTTAGGGTTAGCAGCCCCCGAACTTGCTCCTTCCTCAACTCCAGAAACAGAGTTCCATACAGTGTTTCTTGTTTGTCGGCTCATTCTGGACCTATAACAAGAATGATCTGTCTCTCAAAAAGAAAATAGTGTTGATGGTACTCATGTGTGCATGCGATTTATATACTATACATATACTACCATATAGTTTGAAAATAAAAATATATAACAAGTATGCACTTGCCTTTCCTCTATTAGCGACTATTAGAAATCCTATTTCTCGGTGTACTTACAAATCTCAAGATCGAAGCTAATACTAGACCGATTCCACTGGTCTAGGGTATGTGGGTCCTTTCATATGATCTAAGGCAGCCTTTCAATACCCATGAGTGCACTCATAATACCCCTAATCTCAGTACATTAGAAAACACTCTGATTATCAACGATCACTTAGCACGCATACTAGATCCCCTTCCTTGCTCCATCTTGTCTCCATTATTCCTGAGGAACCATTCCACGCTACTTTATTCCCTGATAGAACCATTCAAACGTTCTATCCACTTATCACCTTTCCTAACGCCCTTTCTGGGTAATTATTCTCGTGACTACTTTCAACATTGAGCTGCCAATCATCAGAACCTAATTCCTTTCACCATCGAGCTATCATCATTGAAATCACGAAGTTATCATCATGCTACTTAAACGCCACCAAACCCAAAGAGAACAAACAAATGCCTTCAGTACGACCTACGGTGCCTCTACTTCTCTCCCTTGAAGTTTAACCCCGACCCCATCAAAGAAAACCTCTTGGTACCAATCAAAAGCTCTTGTACCAAGTTGTGTACTTAGCTAATTTTGGTCAGCTTTCTTTCCTTACTTTTAATGTTCCATCTTCCAAGCGCTTTGACTCCAACCTCTCCCTTTAAAGCTCTCAGCATTAACTCCAAAGCTCTTACTACGAATTCCAAAATCTCATGTTTCCATAACCTCCAAAGCTTTCGATATGTAGTCCAATACTTAGCCAAATTCTTGCATTTGACCTTCACTCATCATCCCTAGCTTTGCCTAGAAGAACCAAACATCCACCACCAACAGAAAGCTCCCAGCACCGATCAAAACCACTTGGTGCCGACTCCTATACTTAGCTCTAATTTTGATGCAATTTGAAACCTGGGCTCCTCCCAAGCTCCACAACCCCTCCTCCAAGCTTCATCCAATTCTGACCATCCTTTTCTTCGATTTTTTAATTCGACCACTCCTTTTCTATCTACCTAAAAGTACTAGCATACCATTTCAAAGCACAAAACACAAGCACGAAATAACACACATATACATCCATTCATACATGCAATCCATAGGAACGTGATAATTAAGTAAATCCAAATCTAGATTTAACTTTTACAATAGCATTTGCATATAAAACGAAAGGATTTGCAAACTTTAACTCTTTTGAATTTTGTTCATAAAAATATATGAAAATGCAATTTAAGTTAGAAAACAATTTAAGGTATGAAACCATGTTCAAACCATCATTATTTAACTATTTTGTTTGTAACTAAATTTGTCACAAACACTCAAGAATAGGTTTAAGTAGTGAAATAAATGAAGAAATTAAATGAAAACCATGGAATAACACCGAATACAAAGAAAAATGCAACAGAGAGCAAAAACAACAAGTTTTATAGTGGTTCGGCGTTGATTGCCTACGTCCACTTTGAATACTTTCCTTATTGCTTCACAAATCACTCGATTACACTTACAATCAGCCTGAAATAACAAGAGATCAGGGAAGAACGAAATAAGATTGGTTACAAAAATGGAAAAGTTTCATTTATTTTCTAGAAAGTAAAGTCCACTAGAATGCCCCCTACCCTTGTGTTTATAGACGAAGGCAGCCTCTAACCTGACTGACATTTCAATACCCATAACCCCTTGACCACTTGGGCCCACCATAAGGAGGGCTAGGCACAAATCTTCTGTGGATAGGAGTCGGTATCGACCCCTCTATTGAGTTTGGGGCTAGCGACCCCTATGGTGGCTCTCTTATGGTGCAACATGATGGTACTTCAAGCATTACGACATTTGGACATGTGGAGCTATGGTTCTGGTAGTGCTTTGGTTCAAGTTCTAAACTGATCAGTGAAATGCCGACCCTTATTCGAATCTTCAACATACACCGATCCATCTCCCTATGAGGTGCATGCCAACCCCTCCTTCCTGGACCATGTTATGCCAAACCATTACTCATGAAGACACTATGTCGAACCATCACATAAGAAGATACTATGCCGACCCCTTCTGTCGACTACTAGTATGCTTATACTTTTGCAGATGTCATCAATACGTCAATCTCTAATATGCCGACCTAAGATGCTTCCTTCTACTATGCCAACCACACTACCTTTATATCCTATACTGAGTTAAATGGACTATGCCAACCTCTGTCGTATATTCCGCTAATATGTCGACACCATCCATACTCCCTTCGATTTGTCAAACATCTCTACCGACCCCTACTCCATCCAAACTAAACTCCATGATTCTGACATCCTACAGTATCTATTTGTTGTCCTTATCTACCCTAGGCTAGATAAAACTGTTCAGACATTATACTCTGGCCTTGTGGATGTCATCTCGTAACCATCCTTCCCATCAACAGTCGAGTCTGGCCTTCATAATCAACCTTGTGTAGCCGGGTAAGGTACCGGGTAACATATATAAACATGAATAATAGAGTGAGAGGTCAAGAACCACTAATCAAATACCTAAATACCAATTCCTTCCTTTAGTTCTGAAGTGGACATCAAAGAAGAAGGATTCAAATTATCGAAAATGATAATCCTAAGCTTCTATATGCTAATCGCCATCTAATTGATATTTAGCTAAGACTAGTAAGGAAAAGGTATGAATTTTGCTGAAATTAGGGTTAATGGAAGTTTAGAGCTATTTTGGGGAAGATGGAAATGACTTAGATCAGTTCCTACAGCCTCTTATTAGCAATATTTTCGAGTTGAGTTAGTGGGCCTAAGCACGGGCCTAGTTAATTACCCACTAATACAGGCCAGTAGTTTACAAGACTTAAAATAGCTGCAACTTTCAAAAGATAGGTCTGTTTTTTGTTATGACCATTCTATGGAATGGAAAACCATCATACTAAACTGATGGAAGTGTTTTGATAGCCGAATTCGGCTCGAATTAAAAGTTATAGTCTAAGCAAGGTTTTTATGGTCAAAATGGTCAAATAGAAATTTGAAAAAAAATCATAGAGGTGGAAAATACCCCAAATGGTCTTCTCCTAAAGCTTTAAAGTCATACTACCTCCTATGAAAAAAATAGAAATATTTTACGATCCTTTGATGGGTAAAATACAAGTCTTTGCACTAATCATTCCCGAAGGAAGAGCGTTACGATCTCGATCCACCTTACTTTCAAGGTGACCAGTATAAAGCAAAGTATAAAGTTGTCCTTGTCGACCTCAGGATGGCAAGGGAATTGCATATGGTGTCCATATATGTATTCAATGACTCATCGCGGTCATCAATCAAATCAGTGAGTGCTTTCAAGTGAAGAGCAAGGCACGAATCTTGTATGTAGATAAGGCCAATAAGTTAATCAGCACCGTTGCAAAGTTTAAATTGGAATAGATACCTATGCAGAAGAACGCCAATGCCGACCAACTTTCCAAGGCGGTTGGTAACGGTGAAGAAGTCACTCTATATGTAACGACCAATTTTTCAATCGTTTAAATTTAGAATATTTAATTGGTTTTAAATATTTAAAAGTGAACTTTATAAGTTAAATCAATTATATTTCGAATATAGTGATTTATTTGGATAATTAAATTGTTAATTTATTATTCGAAATTGCAGAAATAATTGAAATTTGAATTTAATGTGAATGAAAATAACATATAAAGTTTTTTTTAAATCCTATTTGAGTAAGAATATAATTAGTAAACTTTTAAAATTGAATTGAAAGTTAATTGTCAGAAATTGGAAAAATCAATACTTAATTAACGTGTAAAAGTAGTCATTTTTCACACTGTCTCGGATTTCGACGAAGCTAGTTTCAATGGATCTGTAATAGCGAATTATTATAGGATTTCAAATCTTGTGTCAATCGGACATATAGTTTGCTTGTACGAAGCTGAAGCGTGTAGAAATTTATTTAAATGAATTTTAATTAAAATAATTTGATTCGAAAATCTATCTTCCAAATACGATGGAATTGGCTCTCGATATATATTCCATTGCGTTTGGAATAGCGGTAAAACATTATAAACGATAGGAGGCATGCTTCGTTTGGAGTTCGAAATTTTTTCGGATGAATAGTTTCATGAAATTTTCTATTAAAGGACCTCATTTTTCCTTTTTTTCACAAAACCCTAATACATCTAACCCTAGTCGTCGCTTCCTTTTTAATGGTTAGAAACCACCCAACTTTCTTCCTTTCGATCTCCTCATCCATGCACTGTGACGCCCCACCTCTATACTCACACAAACCAAGGACACTACTGGGTAATGCCGTCAAGTAGTACGAAGAATAAGGCTGTTAAGGAGCGACCAACTGTATAATTGATTTGTATGAGTAGCGATATGTAAAATAGTATGGAATTCATTTCAATTCAAGAGGAAATCCGACATATCAAATACAAACTCAATGCTACTACATAGTGGCTATATGACCATCAGAAACAAATACAAAACAAGCACAACATAAATTAGTCATAGATATTCATATTGCTAAGGCGGAAACATGTATGAATATAACACATAAAAATGAACATCAAAGTAGTGGTCATACAAGATCCACTACATCACAAAAGAATAAGTATACATCAAGGAGTCTATATCTCGAATGTATAAAAGCAAAAACTACTAAGCTAAATTAGTTAGCCAAAAGTCAGAAGATAGTCCCTACTAAGAAGTCAAGTGGTAGCACCTGAAACACCTCAGTCTGACCCAAGTATTATTTAAGAAGAAAAATAATAAACGGATCGGTGTAACTATAAATATCATACAAGATGAGATAGGATTCGAGATATGACAAAAATATATGATAACAATAATGTCATACTATGACAAGTATATATTTCATAACAATGAAAATCATGCAATATCTCAAATCTCCTCAAATATCCAAAAAGAACATCATATTCTTTAGTTTATTCACCAAATCTCAAATATTGACAAAAAATCTCAATGAAAATCTCAAGAATTGGTGAAACACAAATTCTAGAAACCAATAATTAGAAATCCAAAAAACATAAAAAGAGAGGCCTATCACAAAAGGGAGCATGAAAACTTACCAACACGTGTATCACAAATAAGACGTTATCCCATGAGTCGCTAACCCATAATAATACGGGGTACAGTCCTCCATGCGGACGAATGAGCCAAACATCGATGCACCCTAAAAGATACGCCTTATGGACGGACTCTGTTATGGTATAGTCCCCCACGCGGACGAATGAGTCAAACATCAACGCACCCTAAATGATATGCCTCATACACAGACTCTGTCGTGGTACAGACCCCCAAGCGGATGAATGAGCCGAATATCGATGCACCCTATAAGATATGCCTCATGCGCGGACTCTATCGTGGTAAAGTCACCCACGTGGACGAATAAGCCGACGCACCTTAATAGATACGCCTCATGCACAGACTCTATCGTGGTACAGTCCCCCACGCAAACGAATGAGCCGAACATCGACGCACCCTTAAAAGATACACCTCATGCATAGACTCTGTCATGTTACAGCCCCCCCATGTGGACGAATGAGCCGATTGCTCCACGAATGGTCAAAAGACCAAAGGTTTCTGCCCACCAAATTGAGCTGAAACCCACAGAATGATCATCATATATAAGTGCAAATTACACTAAGCTAGTAAATTAATGAGTTAGGCTTCATGTCCCATAACCAATGGCTTAGCTTAAATTTTTACGAACAAATTGTAGACCTCCACTCGAAAATAAGTGTAAATTAGACTAAGCTAGTAAATATACGAGTTAGGCTTCATGTCCCATAACCACTGGTTTAAATATTTTTACGAACGAATTGTAGATTTCCACTCGAAAATTGTCACGAGATTTCAATCGAACAAGTCCAAGAATTAACCGACGAAGTAAATGCAAGCATTTCATACCACTTGTCTTGCTAAGTCGTTTAATTAGATTTCTCATACGAATGAGGTAAAGGTTTGCATATACTAACAGATTAGAAAACGGTTTTAAAACGAGCTTGTATTAAAAGTAACGTTGAAATCATTTTTGTGAAAGAGTTTGAGTATTTACTACTAGTATAAAAACCTTTGTATTTTAAAGTGACAAAACACAGAAATGATTGTAAAAACAATCTATCACTAAAATCCACATTTGACGACGTGAATTAAAACCATAAAAATCGATATCAAATCCAATCAAATGGATATTCCCAAAAATACAGAAAAGAAGTCATCAAAGTCGATAATAAACGACAAAAACTAACTGAATCAACAAAAAATCGATGAAAATTGGAAATCCACTTAAAAATAGGCATATAGGCAAAATTTCACAGCACCAGACGTCTGGTTGGTTTGGCCAGACGTCTGACCTGGGGTTCTGGAAATTTATAATTTCTTTCTCCTTTTTCTTTTTAATTCTTGAAACCTACTAGACATTTGACCGGTTTAACCAGACGTCTGGTTCTAGGCTCTAGAATTTTATTTTTTTTGCCATTTTTTTTTTCTTCTGGTGCCCTAACCAGACGTCTGGATTTTTCAACCAGACATATGGTTGCCTGTACTGGGCAACAATTTGCCTAGGCCATTGATGGCCAAATCAATTCGAAAGCAATCGGACAAGCAATAGAGGCTAGGGATTTATGCGAAGCGACAACCCAGCCCTATAGGCTCTTGGATACGCCTCAAACAACATTTTCAAACATCGAAGATATGATCTTTAGAGATTTTGACTTCAAAACACCAAAATTGAAAAAATCACCAAATCAATTCAAATTTATTATTACATACAAAGATCAACTCCTCTTTAACTACTCCTCAAAGATCTTCAATCTATTATTACATACAAAGATTTCCAAAGTTAGGTTATAAGAAATTCTGAAAATTGAAGAGAGATTGAGATGGAGAAGATGAAGAGGATGCTTATCTACGCTTCTTTTTAATTTATAACTTGAATTTGAATTCCTAAGAAAAGCTAGGGCTTAGGAATTTTAATTTCTTTTTCCCACCATTCTTATTAGGACTTGAGTGTTAGGAAATTGTGAGTGGAATGAATGAATGAAGAGGAGTGGAGTGGGAGTTATTAGGTAGAAGGTTTGGGTTAACTTGTTTGGTTAGTGGGCTAGAACACAACCTAAATCCTCATTGAAAATACCAAAATCCTAACCAACTCCAAACATATCGATGTTTACACTTAAACAAGTTGTAAACGTCATTTTAAACTCAGTGGAAGTGGTCTCGAGTCCGGATTCGACTGTTTACAAAATGTCATATTTTGGACTTTAAATTCAACTAACGATGTTATATTTAAATAAAACATTTAAATATATAATCGTAAAATATGTGGGTTGTTACACACACTTTTAGGCAACGCCGTCAACTGGAAAAATGTAAAGCAAGTCGAGCACTATAAGATCAACTATAGAGATTTGAAATGGAGGTTAGACGTGGGAGTTAGAGGCTCGTGAAGGTCATACGTTTGGTGGATGAAATCATGGCAGCGGCTGCACTATAGGAGGCCGGAGTTGGACCACAGGTAAGATAGGGGACGGCGCACGAGTGGAGGTCGGTGATCTTCTTCTAGGCGATGGTGGTATCAATCAGAAAAAATACAAAGGCACGTGAAAAAACCTGGATGTGTGAAGAAGGAGATCGCATGGAGGAAGAAAGAGCGGGGTAGTTGGATCTGAGATGAACAGCCGTGATTGTTTAAGGGTAAAATAAATAAATAAAATTGTAAATTAAGTTGTATTAAAAATTGTGTAATCTTATAAATTGCATAACTTCTTCATACGAGGTCGGAATTTGATGAAATAAGTTGCGCTGGGTTTATATTCGCGAGCACTACATTATGGAGCTGAGTTGGGATTTTTTGAACTAGTGAAATTTTTGGTTAAAATTAAACGCTCGTTTAATTTTAATCAAAATAAATCGTTATCGCAACGATTAGAAACTAAAGCGAGTACAGCTCACTCTTTCAGACTCGCTTATATTTTTATATAAGTGAAAATAGAATTTTATTTATGATGATTGATGATTTTATGGATGAGATATGATATATTATATATATATTGAATGATTTGGATATATTCCCGCATATTTTAGCGGGTGAGACCCTATACGTTCCTGTGTATGAGCGGATGACTATTTGTATGTGCATCTACCTCAAAGCAGAGATTGTATATATTTTCTAATATATATATTTTTTGTCGGTGACAGGTTGGAGGGATAGAACTGGATTCCTCACCGCTACTGATTTTATTTATAAATATTATTATATATGCTATTATCATGTGATATATGATGTTTGGATGCCTGATTGGTATGAATGATGTGAATGCCTTTATTTAGCGCTTTTGCACCATTGGGCCATATTTTGGAAATTTAAAAATATTAAATTAATGATTTCAACTTATGAAGAATTTAAGAATGATTTTTGAAATATATAATTTTTGAATTGTTAAAGAAATGGATTTATTTTAAATAAATCTAAAGTTATAATTTTTACGTTACAAAAATTATGGTTTTGTGAAATAAAATTAGAATACGTTTTTTTAAATATGAAGTTAATTATTTTGTTAAAAAAAGTTAAAATGAGAATTTTGAATTTATTATAAATGATTTATTTATAAGATTTACAAAATTATTAAAATAATTAAATTGAAAATTTTGAACTTATTATAAATGGTTTATTTATAAGATTTATAAAATTGATATTTTATAAATAAAAATAATGGAATTATAAAAGTGTTTAGAAATGGAATTGTAATCAAATTTGTATATGGATTTGCAATTGAAATTTAGAAGTGAATTTATAATGGATTTTATAAATAATAAGATTTAAAAAGAGTGTACTTGTAAATAAAGAGATTTATAAGTAACTAATTTATAATTGGATATTGACTTATAAATGAGATAGAAATGGAATTTGTTAGCAATATTTTGTATATGGAAGTGTTCAAAAATTATAAATAGAATTCGTAAACACTGTTTTATAAATGTGAAATCAATTTAATTAGATAAGTTAAATATGAAAGTTTATTTAAGGAATTATATTCATAATTTTGGACAGTGAATAATCCTTTTAATTTAATGTGTAGAAGTAATGAATTGGGTAAGAGAATTATATTCACGATTTCGGACAGTGAATAATCCTCTAAATTTAATGAACAGAAGTAATGAATTAGGTAAGAGAGTTATATTCACGATTTTGGACAGTGAATAATCATTTAAATTCAATGTCTAGAAGTAATGAATTGGGTAAGAGAATTATATTCACGATTTTGGACAATGAATAATCTTTTAAATTAAATGGATGTTTTGGAAAGTGATTTTATATAATTAAGTTTAAATGGTTTGAAAATAAAATAAGTTGTAAATTTACTTATTATTAAAATAAGTATATGAAAATGTTTTACAAATATCCAATAAGCAAAATGGTTTTGAATATTATCTTTTTAAAGATATTTTGAAGTGAATAATTAGGAAGTGTTTTGAGTTATAAACGATTAATAAAATTCAGGCCCAACGATTATTTAAGTGCTAGATTTTGTTTGTTGCTTTGAGAGTTAAATAACCGACTATCAAATTTGGCCATTTAGTTCCTCAACTTGATGGGGAAACTAATTAGTCATACACTAAGTACGTAACTGACTGTGTAGGCTTGATTATCGTTTGTGTTGAGAATGTTGATTTGTATAGTGTGGAGCGATTACTCTAATCTATCGAGCTTCCTTCTTGGCCGAAGGATAGCAAGTTAAAAGTTGAAGACGTGATAAATCTATGAGACTTAGTTTTTATGTGAGGTTTTTAAATGCTTTTACATTATTAGTGCGAAGAGACCGGGATCAGATTTATCTGAAAACCACTTTGGACCAACATTAATACGAAAATTGTGTAGTTTAGTCGATGATATTGATACTTAAGATTTTTATAGTGATGGATTGCTTGTTGATCGTTTGGGGTTAAAATCTTAATTTACAAATAGTTGCATTAATCTCTTCGTTATGAAATATCCAGCGCAAGGACTATTCGCTACTAATCATAGGGATTTCTTGACAAGATGTGGTAGGAAAGTGCCTTTGGTATGTCCTGTTCCTGGACAACTTATATGGATGAGTGTCTGACATTGCATTTCTATGATTACGTACATTGATTTTTATAAACGTACATCAGTGGTGGCGGAGAAGGAAACTTCTCTTAGCTTAACACGCTCCTTGAGATGTACGAGCTCAAGGGTTTTATTTTTGTGAAAGGCAATTAGTAGTCAACGGAAATGGCAATGTGGCATTCAAAGTTGATGTGATTTTTGGTATGTGAAAGGTAATCGTTACCCCTTTTGCCTCGCTCCTCGGAAAATGACTGAAGCAGGGATAGAAGCAGCAAAGCTAAAATGGGTCGCTCCGATTAGGAGATGTCATCACTCTTCTAGATATATCTTTACATGATATTACATTGTGTATCTAATTTTTGCCGTGTATGCTTGTGTCTATGGATTTTAGGTCGGTAACGACTGGAGTGGTGACATATTCGGTACTATCCAAGAAGGGTAGGCCGGTCTTGTATTGGTTTAGGCGCCCAGTATATGGACCTTAGGTACATCCCTCTAGAAGTGTACCGAGTTTGCGAAAAGGTAGTCACTTCACGTAGTCATTTGTATGGAATCCAAACTCCATTACTAACTTGCGGTTTTGTTTGCTGGCATAATGAATAGCCCCGAAATGTTATATGGGTAAGCATTTCAGATATGTTAATATTATTTGTGCAATAGGCACTATTATATTATAATCGGATTTGATATGAGATGTTTTGGTTATTGTAAGGGAAAAACATGTTCGTATTTATATGTGGACGTGTTTTACGAGATACTTTTGTTTTGATAAAGGAAAAGTTTTGATAACTTTATAAATTCAGTTGAGTGTGTTTTCTCACGCTGGTTTACCAGACTAATCCAGACGTTCTTCCCTTACATTGCTTGAGTCAGACAGAGTATATATACAGGTTTAGATTTGGTGCTTCTGGGGATTCAATAGGCGAGATGGAGACCTTCATGTCGTATATACGTATTTGTTTATTGTTCTGCTGCATTGCATAGCTTGGTTGTTGTTGTTGTAAATGAGCATTTGTGAGGATAGGTTATTATAACTATCCAAGCTGATGATTAATTATTGCGCACTCTGATATTGATTTACATATGCTATAGTTTCTCTTTGTAAAGATTATTGATCTATATTATATGTTATTCCGTCGTGATGTGAGATTCTGCATTGTTTTGGTTCTGTTTCTCTCTTCTTCTTCTCTTCTCTTCTTCTTTCTTCTCTCTTTCTTCTCACCCTCTCTTTTCTTTCTCATGATTATCTGTAATTGGTGCACTTTGGGTCAAACATGTGTGGTTTATTGTCGGATTAAGAGGGTGTCGATTTCGGGCTGTCACAGCATGGTATCAGAACTTAGATTTAGTATATTCCTAGGCTTTGAAGAGTACTCAGTATATATAGGGTCAGTAGCACCTTAGATTGAGTTTGAGTGTATTATATATTTGAGCATGTATTTGTTAGTGAATATAAAAATATTTTATATTATGTTGATTGGGTTGTTGAGTGGCTTATGGGTTCTGATCGTTGTGTCTGGCCAACGTTATCGATAAGGATCTCTGTAAACACTTAAACATAGAGATTGGACACAATATTGTTTTCGTAATTGGGTAAATGAAATAATTTTACCTTGATTATATTTTATATAATGGTATATTAGTTAATCGATTGTCAATGATTGTTAACAGCATATTATTATCATTTGTTATTTGTTATGTTTAAAATAATAAAAGTTGTTATTATTACGAATCTATAAAGGTAAACAAATTTGGATTGAACTTATACAAGTAAAGGGAAGAAGTGAAATTATATAAGTACAAATATATGAATGTGATTTATAAATAAATGGATTTTGAAAGAATTTAAAGCATTGAATTCATTACCGTTGCTGGGAAATAATAAGGGCGATGACTGCAGCAACATCAGCATCATTTTCGAGTTTCTGTATGATTGATTTGCTACAATTAGTAAATTGAAATTTTAAGTTTTATTGCAATAATACAATTGAATTTAAAATCCAAGTTTGAATTTGATAAATAAGAAAAATAAGTTTTGAACTTATAATTGGAATTATTATAAATAAAAAAAAATTAATTTGATCTATCAAATTAAAATTTTAACTTAAGCGAAGTTAAATATATTGAGTTAGTAAGTGAATTATATAGACTGAAGTTTAACTTAAGAAAAGTTAAATAAATTGAATTTTGAATTGAAATTGGAGTAAATTTGATAAATAACTAAACTGAATTGAATTTGAAATGAATTGGATAAATATTTGAAATGAATCAAATAAAATTAAATATAAATTTGAGTGGTACGTAATTATATAACTATAATTTGAAATTATAAAGTATGAATGGAAGTAGACTTAAGTAAATATTCATGAATCTTAAGTAGATAAGTTTATTGCTTATATATTTGAGAGATGTTAGGTTGAAAACAAATTTTGAATTTGTTAAATAAGAATGTTAAGAATGTAAAGCTGAATTTGAATTATAAGTTGGAAATCAAGTTAAACAAAATGAATATTGAAAAGGAACTTAGCTTAAGTAATATCAAATAAAGTTGATTTTGATATTCAAAATGAATTAATGAAATGAAGCTAATAGAATGAATATAAACTTGAGTTATTAAATAAAATTCAACTTAAGTTGCAAAATGAATTGAATTGAACTAATGGTTAGTGAATGGAATATGATTGGAAATGTTGTTATTAGAATCTAATAAACTTAAGTTGTGGATTGATAATAAACATTATAAATTTTGTATAAAAAATGTAAATTGAACTTAAGTAAGTGATTTACAAAATAAATTGTAAGTGTTAATAGTATTGTAAGAAATATACTAAGTAATGAATATGAATTAGTGAATGTAGCTAATTGAATCCAATCTAAATTGAATAAAATCAATTGAATCAAATTGAATGTGAATAAACTAAAAACCAAATCAAGTGAATGTTAATAAAATTTGGAATAAATATTGGTTTGGTTATATTGGATGTATGGTAGTTGTTTGATGGTTTCTTATGTTGCATATGTTTCATTTCCATATGACAGTTGTATAGCATATGTTATATATGTTGATATTACTTTCCACATACATGTTTTTATGGTTCGTTGATTGTTTAGTAGGAGTGGATGGCGTTTGCTTCGCATTTAGAGCTCGCTTTCATGCTATATTGGCCGTATATGCTTGCCAATAATATATGAAGTACATATCTCAGATTACATAGCATACTTTTATATTTTTTCCTACAGGATGCCTCGTCCTCGAAGATGAGAGGTATATTTGTGATATTATATCAATTGTGATTTTTCCGAATCGAACCACGCAAAAGAAACTTTGGCGAATTTTTTTGAAAATTCAAGGGTTAGAAAATTTTGGGAAAAGATTTAATTTTTGATTTATAAGTTGAAATGATATTAGTTGACTTTTGAAATGGTATTAGTTAATAATTATAAATAATTTGGAAACTTAGAGAAGCTTTTATAAAAGTTTTAACTAATTGATTTTGGAAAGTTAAACACTTAAAAGATTTGATAATTTATTTTAGCAAGCTGATTTTGAAAACCTAATGGGATTTTGGATATTTTCTTAAGTAGTAATTTCGGGGGCAAAATTCTTTTAAGAGGGAAAGAATGTAACGACCTAGTTTCTCAGTTATTTAACTTTAGAATATTTAATTGGTTTTAAATGTTTAAAAGTGAACTTGATAAGTTGATTAAATTATATTTCGAATATAGTGATTTATTTGGATAATTAAATTGTTAATTTGATATTCGAAATTGCAGAAACAATTGAAATTTGAATTTAATATGAATGAAAATAATTTATAAAGCTATTTTAAATTCTATTTGAGTTAGAATATAATTAGTAAACTTTTAAAATTGAATAAAAATTAATTTACAGAAATTGGAAAATTTAATATTTAATTAACGTGTAAAAATAATCATTTTTCATGCTGTCTTGGATTTCGACGAAACAAATTTCATTGGATCAGTAATAGTGAATTATTATAAGGTTTCAAATTTCGTATCAATCGGACTTACAGTTTGCTCGTACGAAGCTGAAACGCGTAGAAATTTATTTAAGTGAATTTAATTAAAATAATTCGATTCGAAATCTATCTTCCAAACACGATGGAATCGGCTTCCGATATATATTCCATTGCGTTAAGAATAGGGGCAAAACCTTATAAACACCAGGCGGCACGCTTCGTTTGGAGTTCGAAAAAAATTCAGATGAATAGTGTCACGAAATTTTCTATAAAAGGACCTTATTTTTCCTTTTTTCCCAAAATTCTAATATATCTAACCCTAGCCGTCGCTTCCTTTTTGATGGTCAGAAACCATCCAACTTTCTTCCTTCCAATCTCCTCATCAACGCACTTTTAGGCAACGTCGTCAACTGGAAAAATGTAGAGCTAGCCGGGCACTACAAGGTCAACGGTAGAGATTTGAAATGGAGGCTAGACGTGGGAGCTAGAAGCTTATGAAGGTCGTGCATTTGCTGGAAGAAATCATGGCGGTGGCTGCACTATAGGAGGTTGGAGTTGGATAGAAGGTGAGGTGGGAGACGGGGCACGAAGTGGTGGTCGGCGATCTTCTTCCAAGCAATGGTGGTATCAATCGAAAAAAATACGAAAGCGTGTGAATAAACTTGGATGCATGAAGAAGGAAATTGCATGGAGGAAGAAAGAGCAGGTGTAGTTAGATCTGAGGTGAATGGATTTGACTGTTTAAGGGTAAAATAAATAAATAAAATTGTAAATTAATTTGTATTAAAAATTGTGTAATCTTATAAATTGCATAACTTCTTCATACGAGGTCGGAATTTGACGAACAAATTGCATTAGGTTCATATTCGCGAGCACTACTTTGTGGAGAGAAATTGGGATTTATCTGAGCTAGCGAAATTTTTGATTAAAATTAAACGCTCGTTTAATTTTAATTAACATAAATCGCTATCGCAACGATTGGAAACCAAAGTGAGTACAACTCACTCTTTCTGACTCACTTATATTTTTATATAAGTGAGAAAACTTTTTTATTTAAGATGACTGATGATTGTTTGGATGAGATATGATATTATATATACACACACATATATATATACATATATATATATATTGACTGGTTTGGATATATTCCAGCATATTTTAGCGGATGAGACCCTATACATTCTCGTGTATGAGCGGATGACCATTTGTACGTGTGTCTGCCTCGAAGCAAACATTGTATATATTTTCTAATATGTATATTTTTGCAGGAGACAGGGGGGAATGATCCAACTGGATTCCTCATGGTTATTGATTTTATTTATAAATATTATTATATATGCAATTATCATGTCATATGTGATGTTCTGATGCCATCATTGGTATGATTGATGTGAATGCCTTTATTTAGCGCTTTTGCAACATTGGGCCATATTTTGGAAATTTAAAAATATTAAATTGATGATTTCAATTTAATAAGGATTTCAAAATGATTTTTGAAATATATAATTTTTGAATTGTTAAAGAAATAGATTTATTTTAAATAAATCCAAAGTTACAATTTTTGTGTTATAAAAATTATGGTTTTGTGAAATAAAATCAGAAGATGATTTTTTAAATATGAAATTAATTATTTTGTTAAAATAAGTTAAAATGAGAATTTTGAATTTATTATAAATGATTTATTTATAAGATTTACAAAATTGTTAAAATAAGTTAAATTGAGATTTTTGAACTTATTAAAACGGTTTATTTATAAGATTTATAAAATTGATGTTTTATAAATAAAAATAATAGAATTGTAATCAAATTTGTATATGGATTTGTAGTTGAAATTTAGAAGTGAATTTGTTATGGATTTTATAGATAATAAGATTTGAAAAGAATGAATTTGTAAATAAAGAGATTTATAAGTAATTAACTTGTAATTGGATTTTTGACTTATAAATGAGATAAAAATGGAATTTGTTAGTAATATTTTGTATATGGAAGTATTTATGAATTATAAATAGAATTTGTAAACACTGTTTTATAAATATGAAATAATTTTATTTTGATAAATTAAATATGAAAGTTTATTTAAGGAATTATATTCATGATTTTGGACAGTGAATAATCCTTTTAATTTAATGTGTACAAGTAATGAATTGGGTAAGAGAATTATATTCACGGTTTTGGACAGTGAATAATCCTTTAAATTTAATGTGTAGAAGTAATGAGTTGGGTAAGAGAATTATATTTACGATTTTGTACAGTGAATAATCCTTTAAATTTAATGTGTAGAAGTAATGAATTAGGTAATAGAATTATATTCATGATTTTGGACAGTGAATAATCTTTTAAACTAAATGGATGTTTTGGAAAGAGATATTATATAATGAAGTTTAAATGGTTTGAAAATGAAATAAGTTGTGAATTTACTTGTTATTAAAATAAGTATATGAAAATGTTTTCCAGATATCCAATAAGCAAAATGGTTTTGAATATTATCTTTTTAAAGATATTTTGAAGTAAATAATTGTGAAGTGTTTTGATTTATAAACGTTTAATAAAGTTCAAGCCCAGTGATTATTTAAGTGATAGATTTTATTTTTTGCCTTGATAGTTAAATAACTAACTATCAAAATTGGCCATTTTAGTTCCTTAACTTGATGGGGAAACTAATTAGTCATACACTTAGTATGTAACTGACTATGTTGGCTTGATTATCGTTTGTGTTGAGAATGTTTATTCATATAGTGCGGAGTGATTACTCCAATCTATCGAGCTTCCTTCTTGGCTGAATGATAGCAAGTTAAAAGTTGGAGATGTGATAAGTCTACGAGACTTAGTTTCTTGTGAGGTTGAGAAACACTTTTACGTTGTTAATGTGAAGAGACCGGGATCAAATTTATCTGAAAACCACTTCTGACCAACATTTATATGATGATTGTGCATGTTGGTCGATGATATTGATATTTAGGATTTTCATAGTGAAGGACTGCTTGTTGATTGTTTGGGATTAAAATCCCAATATACATATAGTAGCAGTAGTCTCTTCGTTATGAAATATCCATTGCAAGGACTATTCGCTACTAATCCCAGGGATTTCCCACAGGATGTGGTAGAAAAGTACCTTCGGTTTGTCCTGTTCCTAGACAACTTGTATGGATGAGTGTCTGACGTTGCATTTCTATGATTACTTACATTAGTTTCTACAAACGTACATCAGTGGTAGCGGAGGAGGCAACTTCTCTTAGCTTAACACCCTCCTTGAGACGTACGAGCTCAAGGGTTGTATTTTTTAGGAAGGCAATTAGTAGTCAATGGAAATGGCAATGTGGCATTCAAAGTTGATGTGATTTGTGATATGTGAAAGGTAATCGTTACCACTTTGGCCTCACTCCCTGGAAAATGACTGAAACAGGGATAGAAGCAGCAAGGTAATCGTTACCTCTTTGGCGCCTTTGGCTTTGTTAATTCATTGTCGGCAATCTAGTCCTACGCCCAATGTTCACAAAACTAATGAACCCAATTGAAGGAGAGCTTGGTCGAAACTAGGAGTAGCCATATGCCTTAAGCCCCACCCTAACAAACTTTGCTTACTACCTCTCTTATCCGAATGTAACCAATGTCTCCCACACTTGGGACCCCATACACTTCCGGGTCTATCACACATGATAACCGACCATAATTACATGACTGTGTAATGCACCTTTTGTAAAGAATACATCAAAAGACTCCAGAGCCAAATTGTTCAATGCATTCACTAAGGTATCCAACAGAGGTTGATTTGTTATGTGCTCATTTACCTAGTTGGGGACTGCCGACCTCTGTTGCTAAGGATTTGCAAGCCTTGCTCCTCTCTTAACCGATCGACTGTCTACAAGGATGAATTAGCATGCATTCAGTTCGTTGTTAGGGACTGCCACCCAGCGTTCAGGTTCATGACAAACCTGTCTGCCACACTCAACTAACAATGTGCCATCCTGGAGAACCTTTAAACAACCTAGCTATCCAATAGAGGGTGAGTTATTAAGCGCTCATTTACCTAGTTAGGGACTGCCGACCTTTACTGTCAAGGACTTATGAGCCATGCTCCTATCCTTCCCTATCGGCTATCCATAAGGATGAATTATCGTTCATTCACTTCCTTAAGTTCAGGTTCATGTTGGCCCTATCCTCTACATTCAAGAGGTAACGTGTCACCTTGGAGAACCTTTAGACAGCCCAGGCTATCCAATGAAGGATGAGTTATTATATGCTCATTTACCTTATTGAGGACTGCCAACCTCTACTGCCAAGGACTTAAAAGCCATACATCTCCCCTTACTAATCAGCTATCCATGATAATGAATCACCATGCATTCACTTTCTTGTCGAGGACTATCACCCAAGGTTTAAGTTTGTGTTGGGCCTATCTCCACTCTTATTTGACAACATGTCACCCTAATGAACCATTGAGCAACCCAGTCTTTCTTGCAACGTGTCACGCACGAGTAACCTACAAGCCACTCATTGCTTAGGTTCTTGTCGAGTCATCCTTCCTCCATCCCTACAACGTGTCACCCAGAAGAGCATTCAAGTCTTCAGTGCTTTGGTCCATGTCGGGATTGCCCAAACAACAATAATATATTAAATCACGACTATTTTATATCGATTTCGATGTTAAAACAAACAACCAGGTTACATGGTTAATACTTGCATCTGAGTCCATTAACCGGCCCAGTCTATGAACCCCAAAATAATTGACCACTTAGTACATGGGACTATGTCAGCTACTTAAAGTATGCTACTATACAAACTACAGAAAAACAAACCATGCAGATAAAGCTACAAACACTTTAGCAAGTTTCAAAAAAATAAACTCTATTTATTCACAAAAGTGCAAGGGCACACACCCTACCCTGCTAGGCTAAAAAAAGAGGAAAGTAAAGGCATCTGCAAGCTCGACTCCTTAGTTGGCCGGATCAAGGAGTCTAGTCACTCCTTGATCATTACGATTGGTACGGGAGTACCCACCAGCCTCATTTCCTTCGCCAACTTCACTCCGACCTTAGAAAAGCTATGGCACCGAACCTTCTTATAAAAATCGAGAAACAAAAGTTCCTTATGAGTAGGGTCTTTACCAAGTTTTTTGGTTGGTTTTTCCACTTGACCTCCTCCTTTTTCCCAGCAATAGCTACATCTGCATCCATCTGGCAACCAATTATGTGTTTGGTGGGGTTAGCACACAAGTCGACCTCCTTCTCAGCCATCATCGAGAGGTCCACCTCCTCTTTCGCAGCTCACGCTAGCCTTAGTAGCCTCCAGCATCGAATTCTCAACTGCCTTCTTACTGGCCATCTTGACTGCCTCCTTCTCCTCTATGGCCTTAGTGACCTCCACGCTACTGCTTGTTGAGCCTCCACTGTAGTCCTTATTTCATTCTAGAGCTTCTTCACATCTCCTCCGAATACATATGCAGCGGTACCTGGCTTAAAGAAAGAAACTGTTAGAATAATCAAGTGCAAAACAAACAAGTTCAGATCAGTAACTTACCAAAAGTGAGTTCCAGGTCTAGAAGAATATAACATCTTCTAGGGAGTGCTAATTCAGGCCAGACTTGGTGTGTTGGGCTAAGAGAGGACCTCCTTTGAAATTAGTTGGAAGGTAGAAAGCATTTAGTCCACGTTAGCGGCACCCCAATGTGATGGAGGTCTAGGGTCACCTTTCCTAGTGGCACTACATCCTCATCAACGTCCAACTCTTTATGTCATAAATGTGGAGGAACTTCTTGAAAGGAGTAACCGCACTAGCTGAAAAGGATTGTCCAACCACTTCCCTCTTCCTCCTTTTGCTCTCAGTAGACAGTTGGAGCTATATTGTGGGGATGGAAGACATAGTATAGCCTACCAGATGGATTCGAGTAAAAGAGGGGCCTAGTGCTCAACAGGTGAGTAGGTGCAATGAGGGTGGTGACAACTTGGATCACGGCGGTCCTTACAGTTCCCTTATCAAAAGCATCAAAGGTCAATTCATCGGTTACTGCATTAATAAAGAAAACAAGAATTGGTCAATGATAAGTAAAAGTGGACAAGTGCAAGTAAACTACCATTTGCACTAGCTTGGCCCATTTTTCTTAAAAAGAGTCGACATAATCAGGCCGAGCAGCCTACACTTGTTTCATCCATCCCTACATGAGGCTCACCCGAAGACCCCTATAAGGGGTCGTATATAGGAATTGCTTAGAGGAGGGACCGAAATCCCCACTGATGGCTCTTACACCCTTCCCCAAACAATGCTTTCGTTAGATCTCATATCCCACTCCTTCGGCGGTGGCTCATGATAAGGGACTGGGATGTCAACTAATTATTATAGGTCGAACAATTTCCACTTTGGCATCAACAAAACATCACTTAGTTTGTTATGATCAACATGCTGCCACTCTTCAGGTTCCTTATTTGTGATGATGTCATCATATCCTTAGTTCTGGCTTGTGATCGGCTCGACGTTAGGGTTTAGGAATAGGACTTAGGAGTAGTTTAGCTTATCTTGGATTGGCTTCTCCACTTCGACGGCCTTTTTTGGCTTTCTCCTTAGCTAGGTCTGCTACCTAACCATCGGTTGATCTGGCCTCATCAATCCAAATTGGTGGAGGTTGGGTAAGTTACCAAAAGTTGCAAGTCCGGATGTTTGCGGGTGGCCATCTTCAGAATGTTCAGATGCTAGATCAATGATGCAAATCTAATGCCTAGCCAATCAAGTTCTTCCCCTATCAGTAGATGAGTTAAGAAAAGGATAAAGAAATAAGAAAAGAAGCAATGACTTACTAGGGGATTGGAAGGTGAGATTCTCTAGTTTGGGGTTGACCTCGTGTGGAATGAAGAAATATTTGGTCATCTAGTCGAGGGGCGCTTTGCTTGGAATGCTCGAAAGATCATAGGCTTGGTGTTAGCCTAGAAGTGGTAGTAAGTATGGCTGGGTACTCGGTCTCTTTCTTTAGTCGGAGGACCATCTCAACACAGCTAGCATTTGGCTTCATAAGGTGGAGGCCACATAAGCAGCATAGGCGTCGTATAAGAAACCGTAGCTGTTGGGAGTTAGTTCACCGAGAGCAAGTATGTAGGCATTAAGGACGGAAACGAAGTAGGGGTGAAGGGGTAGCATAACCCCCACCTTGAAGTAGACCATAGAGAAAGAGAAGTGGCCCATTGGGGAGTGATCAGGACAGTCAGTAGAGTGGGATGGCAAATCATCCACATATTACATCCATGGCTGGCCAAAAGCTTGGCCATGTCATTCTTCCCAAACTCAATTTTGGAATCTCTAAGACTAGCAACGTCTACAGTGGACAATATGCCTACAATTGTTCATCCAGAGGCTGCTATCTGTAACACAAATGGCTCAATTATAAAATAATAGCCAAGTCCAGCGAAGCCCAGAGGAAAGCCCTCCAGCAAGAAGTGGATACTTGATGTCCATCTTCATGGTATCCCCAAGCCGTGCATAGTTTGAAGGCCGGCTCACGGCTTGACTCCTAAGAAAAATATTAGGCCTTGCATCCCCCATCTGATTCCTAATTTTCACTTAAAGCCAACAGTTATGAAATTGGGCCCGCCAACGGCCCATTATTTGGATAAATACTAACATAATTGTTCAAATTCTTGCAGATCCACAAAGGCTCATTAATGTTGATCGACCACCATTCACATGAAAGCAATGGTCGAACGACTTCGAAAGATGGCCAAAGGTGTTTTTTGACCTTTGCTTACAAAGTCGAAGCATTTTAATAAATTATTGCAATAGTAGTTGCAAAAACAAAAGAAAATAAAAATAAAAACATGGAAAAATGGTGAAAAGCTTTAAGCTTTGCCACGGTGGCAACGCTTGCGACGATAGAGGTAATGGCAAAGAAGAAGATACTCACTGTTTATCGAGTAAGAAGCCAGAAGGTCGGCATTTTTAAGGAGGCTGAAGCTTTTAATGGCATTCTTCGTTTAAACTTTTATTGAAAAAGTAGGGAAGGAAGAAGAAACAGCATCTATAAACCTACCACAATGATCTCAACTGTTGGTTGATCTACAAACCTCGACCGTTTAGGTGTAATGAGTGCAACTTTCTTTTCTGCCACGTTTGAAAAAAAACTGCCACAGCCACTAGTTCAGGGCACGTGGGGCACGCATTAAATGCACAGTAGTAAAGCCAGGCAGGGGTATATATTTAAAATAACAGGGGTATATATTTAAAATGACAAGCCTACCTCTGCTAGAAAAGATAGGCTTAGAAGGAAAAATGTTGCTCATTTTTCTCACAATTAATTAACAAGGCAATTTAAACTAAGCTCGGTTCATTCAAATCCAACCCACCTATCCAGTCATATCGGCCCATACTCGAGCTGGCCTTAAACTAGCCAATCTACTTAGTAACACTTTAGATTGATGGTCGGTCGATTCATCCTGAAGCAGCTTAAACAACCAACCCATCAAAAAAAGACAGAACTGAGCATAGCCTGGCCTGGTGCACACTAGCTCAGCTTAAATATGACCGACTTCCTCCTTCTACCTTACCTCTACCCTAACTCCAAGTAAACTCGTCCTTATAGCAGTACTTCAATTGCCTACTGGCATGATTCCAGACACCTAACAACCGACATAATCAGCAGGATTAGCTCAATCGTGACCCATTCTCGGGCAGACATCACAACCTCCTTAGATTGGTCTCAAGTAGCCCGTCTCATCTTCTTATAGCCATCATGGAACCTCCCTTGTAACTTGGTCCTTTGCACCAGTCAACTTCCAACAAACTTAGGCATTGAACAACCAGCCCACTCATGGTGATCTGCATCCAACCTAGGTTCAAGCCTCCCCATCAAGACCAGCTATATAGCCAACTTCCCACCAAAGTAGCTTCAAACAACACTTTTATATCAAGACCGACTCAAGTAAGAATGTCTTTTGCCTAGAAACAGCACATCCCATCACATCCCATCCCATCGTATTATAGTCGACCCATCATGTTCTTTGCACCTTGGTCTTTAGCATCAAAGTTCTAGCATCATCTACAGCTTGGCTAGAGTCACTTATCTACCTTGCTACATAGGCATGCAAAATTAAATGAAATGTTGTATTGTCAACTATACAAGGTACTATAGTAAAGAGGCCAGAAGTGCACCGGCTCATGTAGCTTCTTTTAACATTAAATGTGCATTAAATGCAATGCGTCGCCTAGTACTAAAGGTAATTGGCATGCTTCTCAACCATTTGTTCCGTTTTACATTTACATATGTCTCCCATCAGTGCATGCACTAGATAAATGGCCAAACATGCTTCCTACCTATTTTTTTGAGCAATCTCAACCATTCATCACCCATTTCAGTCATTAAAAATATCCCATACATTGCCACTTCAAAGGGGTTGTAAATTATTAGAATTTTGGTTATTATCTCCTTTCCATAGCTCTCCCCTCAGCAAATCAAAGCCCTTGGTTCTTAAGATTATATGCATTTTTTTGTCTTAAGTTCTTTGTTTCTTATTATTCTCTTGTAATTCGTAGTAACTATACTAAAGAAATATAGTAAGAGGTCTTTATAGTGGACGTAGGAAAGCTTGTTGAGCCACTCTATATTTGGTTTCACTTTCTTTGCTTTGCTTGCTTTTGTCCTTATTTACATTTTTAAGCATGGTGATTAGCAATTAACCTTTTTTTCATAGAGCATTAGACTATTTTCGAGGTTCGCTACATCTAATTCATTATCCAAGTGTAGAGCTAATTCAATTAGGATTTCGAGAAAGAAAGTGGAGAAGTTCAATTTAGGACTAAGACCGAGGCTGAATGATCAAACAATGGCTTATCTAGCATATCCCTTCAACGAAGTGGTAAACAAGGCAAGGAGGTATAAGTTGATGTATAGTAAAAGGTGAAGTCTTGGGAAGAAGGCCTAGGCTAAAAAGAAAAGTAATCTTTTGCCGTATCAGCAAGGCAAGAATGGTCAATAATAGAAAGGATAGGCTTCGGGTAGTGGAGAGCAGAAAGATGTTGCTGGTATGACCTGCTATAATTGTAGGCAAAGGGGGCACTATATAAATAAGTGTATGAAGCCAATTGGAGCAGGAAAGGTGAAGTGTTTTATTTCTAACAAGCCTAGGCATAAGAAGGAAGAATGTCCTAAGTTAAGACAGCCAAAGGTCTTTGCTTTGGAGGAGCTATCGACTGGACCAATGGCTAGAAAAAGGAAAGAAGGTTATGCTAGGAGGTATGATCTTGATCTTTAGTGTAACACTCCAGATTTTTTATAACAATATTTAAGAGATTTATTTAGATAAACTAAATAAAATAATTTGTTGATTAGGAGATTAAGATTTGATTTAATAAAGGTAGCCATGCCTTTATAACTAATAAATTGAATAAAGGGTTTAAAATGAATTAGAGGAGGGGTATTATGGGAAAGAGGCCATTCCTATATTATCTTCCTTAGGTCGTGTATCTTAATACACGTTCATTCTCATTTCTAAAATTGAAAAGCAAGGTCGGCTACTATTAACAAGGAAAGAAGAAGAGGAAACAAAAGAAAAGCTTAAGAAAAGAAAATTCAAATAAAACTCATTCAAATCTCCAGCTCCTTAATCTCTAAAGCAAAGGTGAATAATGTTTACATCTCTAAACTTTTATGGTTTCAGTTTTAGGATTAAATTCGAATGATTTCGCAAAGGTTTGCCATGTTTTTGAATGATAAATAATTATATATGCATGTTGATGATTTATGTATGTTCATATAGATTTTATGACATGTTTTAAGATGAAAACCCTAATAAATGACATCCGTTAGCATTGCAAATTTTTACGATGATCTAAAAAGTTATTTTAGGGAGGGATTTCAATTTTCAGATTTTTTTGAATTTTTGTAGAATTATTATGTATTTTCTAGTGAAGAAAATGGTATTTTGGATTATTAAATTATTTACATAAAAGATAATTATTAGTTGGATCCAAAAAAATTATATGTTGAAGAGAACATATTAAATCATTTTTTGGAATTTTTCCAAAATTTTCCTAAGTATTTTAATAGTTATATAAAATTATTTAAGGAATGGGACTTAAATGTTTTATATAGTTATAAAGGAGAAATAGGCTCTTTCAAAATCATTTAAACTTCCAAATAAGAAAATGCAACAGCATTTTGGAATATAAAATTCTTGAAACCAATCAGATTTAGACAAACAAGGAAGGTGGAGTACAAAAGAACTATTTTAAAGTACAAATAAATATTTGTTCTACTATTTCAACTCTTTCGACAAGTGGTTCTGCCTCCATTTAAAACCTTCCGACAAGGTCAAAAGGTATGAAACCTTTCGAATATGTCAAATACCAATGTACATGGTATCAAGAACTGGTACGTGGTGAATTGGATGAAGTTGAAAGGTTTAGGGACGAAAGGTTAGATTTTTAGGGTTTAAAGAAAATACGCCTGCCAGCTTTCTACACACTCAATTTGTCTAAAAGAAAAAAAGGTTTCAATTGGTTTGGTTTCTAGTTTTAATTGAAACCTTTTGACAAAGTCGAAAGATATAGCTTTCGACAAGGTTGAAAGCTTAGAATCTGCTTCCAAACCTTTCGACATATATGGAGTCAATGGGTATCTTTTGTTTTATAAAACTTGTCGCCTCTCTCCATTGATTTCGGAGGGTTAGTTCCAACACCAACAATTCTTTGTTTTCAAATGGTTTCGAAAGGTTTTTTAAAGGTTTGGAAGTAATTACTTTTGACTCCAATGTTTTTCTGATCCTTTTGATCTACTTGAAGGCATAATCCAAATGTTTTAAGTCGAAATGTATTTGTGCCAAAATTGGTCACAAACCCCAAGCGTTGTGAAAGCACCAGTGCTGGAATATAAATCAGCAAATATTCAAACACAAATCACAGATCTAAGCAAGTAAAGCAGAAATTATAAACAAGGACAAACGATTTATAGTGGTTCAGCTATCTCCGGCCTACGTCCACTTCAAAGGTTTTCCCTTTTTATTTATGTTCTTCGCTGATTACACTTGATTACAGCGGATTACAATGGATTATAGCTCTGAAATTCGAGTACAACGGTGATTGTAGAGTGCAAAAGTAGAGTCTGGTAGAGTCTTGATTTTGCCAAAGAGAAATCCCCTCCCCTTTTCTTAATGACCTGGGGCTCTATTTATAGGCGTAGGAGGCTGATATTTCTCCTAAAAATCAGGTAGACCGCTTCTGGCACGTGAGGGGGCCCACATGGCCGAAACCTGGAGATCCGGGCCCACATTGGGATCGATTCGACCTTTGGTTCGAATCGATGAAGAAATCGTCCAATCGCGATGAAACTTGGCGTGGACATTCTTCAACATGTAGACGAACCCCTGTAAAAATTTCATGGCATTTGGATCAAGGGATTGAAAGATATGATCGATTCAAGATGGTGTTCTTCGGCATGCTGGTTGGTTCGAATCGATCCTATGGGTTCGTTCGAATCGATCAGTTCGAATCCATAGGGTCGAATCCATGCTTCTGTGACGTGGCACGCGTTCTTCGAGTCGACCCACCTATCTCTCTGAGTTGAATGGGTCAAGTCCGAGTTTGTAGCCATGCCTTCTTGATGGTTTCGAGGTTATCGATTCGAAGAGTTGCTTCCTTCGAATCGATAGAAACTAGCACTTCCATCGAGTCGATCAGGAGCGGTTCGATGCTTCCTCTCCACTGGGATTCGAAGACATAGAACACTTCGATGGATTCGGTCTGGTGGCCTTGTGGACGAATCCGAATCGATGCATAGTTGATAGATTCGAAGTACGGCTACTTGGATGGAGTCGAAGCAAGGGCATTTCTCATGGATTCGAAGTAGTGGATGTCTGATGGATGGATACGAAGGAAGGTCACGGGATGGATTCGAAGTAAATGGAGTCGAAGTTGATGGATGCGAGGCAAGCATTAGCTGATGGGTTCGAACGTCGTCTCTGCTTATGGATTCGAACATGATGCCTGCCCTGATGGGTTCGAACTAGATGGGTTCGAACCAATGAAGGGGTGATGGATTCGAAATGGAGTCGAGCTGATGGATGCGAACTCCATCGATTCGAACTAGGGAGTACCCTATCGATTCGAACCGGGCAAGGCTTACTAAATTGGATCCATCATAACTTGAGCATATGAACTCGGGTTGACTTGAAATTTGAACCACTGGCTTCAACAGCTTTGCTCATCATGTCTTGTCAATTGTGGCCCGTTCCGGACTCGGACAAAATTCATCGATATCCATGGTTATCCTGCAATGCATAGTTGATATTTATGAATAATAATCATTGATTTTTAGTAAATCTTGGATATCTCATCTTTGCCAAAAGTTGGGATAACACTTTGCCCCCCAAAACATGCCTTTTGATAAAAGGTATGTTTTGAACGGTCTTAAATCGAATGTAGTAAATTCACGTTTCATTAATGGCTGCAGTATTATCAATCAAGTTTATGGCTGTTCGAAGCCGAATCAGCATTCATGAAGCTCCGTAGTCTCTCCGGACTATTAATGGCTACTCTGAACCCTCACTAAGTCCATTCTAGACTTAGTGATTGAATAGAAAGATCCTATTGCACTCTGGTATTGCCTTCTATTCTTTGCACTTTGGTCCTGGTTAGGACGTATAACGATGTCATGGTCGTTCTGGACCGATCATAGCCTCTCCGGGCTCTTGCTGGATCCCATCCTGTCACTCTCCGGTGAAGGGGAAACAGCGCTTAAGTGAGTTGATCCTATCGCTCTCCGGCGAAGCAACTCACTTCTTGCACTCCGGTTCAGTGTATCTGAACATTAAGCGATGTCTTGGTCGTTCGAGACCGATCATAGCCTCTCCGGGCTCTTGCTGGATCCCATCCTGTCACTCTCCGGTGAAGGGGAAACAGCGCTTAAGTGAGTTGATCCTGTCGCTCTCCGGCGAAGCAACTCACTTCTTGCACTCCGGTTCAGTGTATCTAAACATTAAGCGATGTCTTGGTCGTTCGAGACCGATCATAGCCTCTCCGGGCTCTTGCTGGATCCCATCCTGTCACTCTCCGATGAAGGGGAAACAGCGCTTAAGTGAGTTGATCCTGTCGCTCTCCGGCGAAGCAACTCACTTCTTGCACTCCGAACCCCGCCTCTCCGGGTAGGGTCATAAAGAGATCATTTTTATATTGGTATTAATGTTCATCTTATGACTCTCCGGTCAAAAGGTTTATTGCAAGAATTTCTAATTTATTTATTTAAAATTTGAGTTCTAGATGTTCAATCTCAAACATCAGAAAAAGCTAAACATTGCCTCTCTGGGCGTATTGGTTTATCTCCACCTCAGAGCATGCCTAGGGATCTCTCCGGTTCCCGTACATGTGTAAGTGGAGTAACCGTTTATTCTGAAAACAAATCTAAATAGAATTATTCGACCGAAGTCCAAATCCCGGACTTAGCCTTTGCCATCTTTAATCAGTGGATGATGAGTCGTGATCCCGATCCAGGATCGTTCCTATTAGGAGGAGGCGGTAGTTGTTCAGGCCTTACCGTCGCTGTCCGTTCTCTGACAAATTGCGGCAATCTACCTCACCAGGCGTGTTCTTCCACCTCATCCCTTAGGTGGCGGCATTCGTCTGTGGTGTGCCCATCCAGCTCATGGAATAGGCAATATTTTCCTGTCCTGCGCTCCCGCTCAGTGGGATCCCTTATAGGTGGCTTTCGATAGGGAAGTTGCCCCCGAGTCTCAGTGTAAATTCTTTCTAGGCCTGCAGTCAGATCGGTGTACTGCCTGCCTAAATCTCGGTTCTCGGAATTTCTTCCGTTTATCAGGACCATCATGTCTGTCATCTTGTTTCCTCTTTCTCTTGTCCACTCCGGACTGTTCTCTGGAGGTTCCTTCGCTCTGCGCAACATTTGTTTCCAGCCTCTCGGCTCGTGATTCTTCTAATCGGATGAACTTTTCATCTTTATGAAAGAACTCTCCAAGATCTTGTGGTGGATCTTTAGTCAGAGAATCTTTAAATTTTGTGCCTTCCGCGACTCCTGCCACCGCTGCCATCAAAATCATTGATGGATCCGGGCGATCTACAGAAGTCACTATTACATTGAATCTTAGTAGGAAATCTTTTATGGACTCTCCGGCCCTTTTCTTGATCGAAGCTAAAGTCATCACGCTCTTGGGTCGCATCAGATGGATCCGGAACTGTCTCATGAAGCAGTCTACAAGCTCGCTCCATGTTCTGATTGATCCAGTCTCTAGTTGCCTGAACCAAAGTGCAGCCAAATCCGAAAAATATAGAGGGAAGCATCGTGCCATCACTTCCTCGGATGCTCCCAGCACTTCCATGTGCCTAATATACCTGGTAATATGCATGGTTGGGTCTGACCTCCCGTCATAAGGTTCTAGCGTTGGTAGTTTGAATTTTGGAGGGTTCCTTGCGTTTCGGATGTTCGGAGTGAACGGACTCCGACTAACTTCTTCCAGCCCTCCATTAGGCAGTCCTCCTCTCATGATTCGTCGCATAAGGCCAATCATTCTCTCGTCTCCGTCTAGGGGTTGCCCCCTTGTCAAGTTCCTATCCTGCCCCCCGAGCCTCGAAGGGAATTCTGGTACATATTCTTCTGGTGGTTCGGTAGCATATGTATTGACTCCAGCTTGTTGAGCTCCGTCTGTCGGTTTTCCAACATCGGACCCTGAGGGTCTACCCCCAAGTCCTTGTTGATCACCTTCAACTCCTATATTCTAGTCCTGAACCTGACCTTCATTAGCTTCTGTAATCCTGATTCCTTGTCCCACACTAGCATCTGTTGTGGTTGGTCCAAGGTTCTGCATATTCGTCGCCCTCATTTGTTCGAGGAAATTCTGCAGCGTCTCCTGTTGGGTCTTTATCATGCTTTCGCGTATTGAATTAGCCATAGCCTCCATTTCATCTCTAGTGATGTAGACGAAAGCTTGTCCTTCTCCTGCTCCGTAGGATGCTTCTTGGCTTCCTCCTTGTTGGCTTCGATCAATTCTTTGTCTTGTTTGTCGAGTCATTGTCTTTGAATTAGAAGTCTTCAAACTCTTAAATCTGAATTCCGAATCTGATGTAGCGGGTGCTAGTTCTTCTCGGTTAAAGCACCAAAGTGTTTGTGCCAAAATTGGTCACAAACCCCAAGCGTTGTGAAAGCACCAGTGTTGGAATATAAATCAGCAAATATTCAAACACAAATCACAGATCTAAGCAAGTAAAGCAGAAATTATAAACAAGGACATACGATTTATAGTGGTTCGGCTATCTCTGGCCTACGTCCACTTCAAAGGTTTTCCCTTTTATTTATGTTCTTCGCTGATTACAGCGGATTAGAATGGATTATAGCTCTGAAATTCGAGTATAACGGTGATTGTAGAGTGCAAAAGTAGAGTCTGGTAGAGGTGATGCTTCAGAGTCTTGATTTTGCCAAAGAGAAATCCCCTCCCTTTTTCTGAATGACCTGGGACTCTATTTATAGGCGTAGGAGGCTGATATTTCTCCTAAAAATCAGGTAGACCGCTTCTGGCACGTGAGGGGGCCCACATGGCCGAAACCTGGAGATCCGGGCCCACATTGGGATCGATTCGACCTTTGGTTCGAATCGATGAAGAAATCGTCCAATCGTGATGAAACTTGGCGTGGACATTCTTCGACATGTAGACGAACCCCTGTAAAAATTTCATGGCATTGGATCAAGGGACTGAAAGATATGATCGATTCAAGATGGTGTTCTTCGGCATGCTGGTTGGTTCGAATCGATCCTATGGTTCGTTCGAATCGATCAGTTCGAATCCGTAGGGTCGAATCCATGCTTCTGTGACGTGGCGTGCGTTCTTCGAGTCGACCCACCTATCTCTCCGAGTTGAATGGGTCAAGTCCGAGTTTGTAGCCATGCCTTCTTGATGGTTTCGAGGTTATCGATTCGAAGAGTTGCTTCCTTCGAATCGATAGAAACTAGCACTTCCATCGAGTCGATCAGGAGCAGTTCGATGCTTCCTCTCCACTGGGATTCGAAGACATAGAACACTTCGATGGATTCGGTCTGGTGGCCTTGTGGACGAATCCGAATCGATGCATAGTTGATAGAGTCGAAGTACGGCTACTTGGATGGAGTCGAAGCAAGGGCATTTCTCATGGATTCGAAGTAGTGGATGTCTGATGGATGGATACGAAGGAAGGTCCCTGGATGGATTCGAAGTAAATGGAGTCGAAGTTGATGGATGCGAGGCAAGCATTAGCTGATGGGTTCGAACGTCGTCTCTGCTTATGGATTTGAACGTGATGCTTGCCCTGATGGGTTCGAACTAGATGGGTTCGAACCAATGAAGGGGTGATGGATTCGAAATGGAGTCGAGCTGATGGATGCGAACTCCATCGATTCGAACTAGGGAGTACCCTATCGATTCGAACCGTGCAAGGCTTACTAAATTGTATCCATCATAACTTGAGCATATGAACTCGGATTGACTTGAAATTTGAACCACTGGCTTCAACAGCTTTGCTCATCATGTCTTGTCAATTGTGGCCCGTTCCGGACTCGGACAAAATTCATCGATATCCATGGTTATCCTGCAATGCATAGTTGATATTTATGAATAATAATCATTGATTTTTAGTAAATCTTGGATATCTCATCTTTGCCAAAAGTTGGGATAACAAAATGTTTTAAAGGTTTTAAAGTAGTTAACTTTTAATGGTTTCGAAAGGTTTCCACTTGTTTTAAATTGAACCCAATGTCTTCAAAAGGTTTTGATTTTGATAGCTTTCAAAAGGTTTATAAGTGATTTTATTGGGGAGGTACCCTAAGCTTTCGACAGAGTGGCAAGGTGAAACCTTTCGACTAGGCCGAAAAGAAACCTTCTGACAAGGTCGGAAGTTGGAACCTTTCGACCTTGTCGAAAGGTATGGTTTTGAAATGATTTTGAAAGCTAAGTTCAAAGGTTTTAAAAGGTGGATGTCATATGTTTAAAGCTTATAAAAGTAAAGGGTTTTAAAAGGTTTTGAAGGAGTTGCCTTCAATGATTTCAAAAGGTTATAAAAGGATATGAAGGAGTTGCCTTCAGTACTTTCAAAGTTTTATTAATGGTTTTGAAGGAGCTACCTTCAATGTTTTCAAAACGTTGTTTGAAGGTTTTAAACAAAGGTTTCGAATGGAATGCCTAGGCAGATAGCCTAAGTTTTTTAAGTTATAAAGGACTTTAACTTATTTTAAAAGGATAGATAATCCTTACTGAATCATCAACATTACTTTGAGTAAAGTATATATGTCATAGCAAAAATAGCTTAGAGTAAAGCTAAAGATATGTTTTCCTTGTATATATATGATTTAACGAAACAAATCATTTTGAAAAGGTTTTCAAGGAAAATTTGACGGGTAATTAGGCCAGATATTTTGAAGAGTGTTAGCCCAAAAGAAAATTCAGGCAGTTAGCTCATTTAAATTCGGACAGCCTGTCCATTTTGAGGGTAGTTAGTCCAGAGGACAGTTAGCCCAGATATGAACAATTAGCTCATTTGTTAGCATAACGGACCTTGCTACTTCTTAAGGACAGTTAATCCTCCCTATTTTAACCTATTTTGGGTAGATAGCCCATTATCTAGCATAAAAGATTTTGTTATTTTGGTATAATTAATTTTAGGAAAGATAGTCTAGAATAGAGCAGTTAGCTAAAAATTTAGTACAGATAGTCCAGTAAAGAATAGATAGTTCAGATTTTAGACAGATCGTCTATTTTATTTCCTTTTTTAGCATGATGAATATTGCTATATTATTATTATAATCAGTGGATTAACCAGTTTGGTCGCAGGAACGGATTTGCAAAATATATGTTTTGAAAATAGATACTAGTGAGGGGAAATCCGTTCCGCTAAGCAACGTGGTCTTGCTATATATCAGTAAATAGAGATGTAATAGAAATTATTCATATCAAGCTTTATGTCTGACTCAATGTTTTTGTTTTCCCTTAAACTCTTGGGTGCTCCAAATTTGATTTGAGTAGGTTGGGGGTTTAGGTTTTCAGTTTTTAGTAGATTATGGCAAATAAAGCATCCGAAGACGAGCAGGTGGCTGATGGATAGCTAGTTTAGGAATTCTGTTTTAAATTGTTTTCGCTGTGTATTAAGACAGTTATGTCTATATTGCTTTGATCATCCAAGGGGAAATCTTCATATAATGCTCTTGGCATATTGTTGTAAATTGTATTTGATCAATGCCTAGGATACGTTTGGGGATTTTTCTAACTTGGATCTGTTATTATTTGGAAAGTAATCATTTGAAATCTGTGATTTTTTTATATTCAAGTGCTACTGATAATATGGATACCATTAACATTAACGTTTTCATTACCAGAAGTTAATATCATGGATGAATGCAGCATCCATATCGCTTAGCTTTTGGCCTCCAGATATGGGATGTTAGAACTTGTTCTCAGAGCATAGGTTTATGAAAAATTTAACTAAAAATTGGTTTTGGAAACAAAAATCCAAAAAATTTAAAGTAAGATTTGGGGTTGGGTTAGTGCTATAATAATGTACTTGTATTTGTTATATAGAAGTATGCGCTTTATCTCCATTCATCTATCTTTGATTAGGTTGTCTTTCTATATCTCATGAGGTTTGAATATATATATGGATGGTAGAAGAAGCAGAGTTAACCAAGGAAGGGGAAGCACCGAAAGGAATGCCGGACCTAATGCTGGGAGAAACAAAGGTCAGGCACAGGCAGAGATTGTTGGTGCAGAAGTCTCGTAGGTTGGAATGGAAGCCATGTATCAGTTTTTCAGGAATATGATATAGCCAGGAGTTGCAACTGGAGTGTTAGGAGGAAATGCTACAGGAGCAGGGGTCCTGGAAGTTTCGGTAGTTAATCATTAAACTAAGAAGAGCGGTTATTATATGAAGCTAGTAGGGAAGCCGTTTATGGGAACGGGTGATGCCGTTGGAGTTGAGAACCGGTTGTTGCACTGTAGAAGGATTTTTGCAGATCTAGGGCCCAATGATGAGCAGAAGGGAAGGTTGGCATCCTGGAAACTTCAGGGGGCCGCATTGTTCTAGTACAATAGTTTAACAACGATAGTAACCTAGGAGGATTTCAAGAGGAGATTCCAGGAGAGGTTTATGTCCGTAATGGCACGGTCAACTTTCATTAGGCAACTTATTGAGCTAGTGCAAGGTGAGATGTTTGTTGTTGAGTACTCTAGGAAGTTTGAAGAGTTGGCTCGATATGACTATGCTTCTATGGATACCATGTTGAAGTAGAATAAGAAGTTTATCAGAGGATTGAAGCCAGAGTTGGCTAGTGTTACTTTTTCCTATCTTAGAGATCCTTTTGATATTGTTATTGAGATGGCTTTGGGGCATGAAGAAGTTGTTGAGTCTCTAGGAAGAGCAAGGCAAAAAGGTCCAAGTTGGACAGGGCCAGAAGAGGAAGTTCTTTCTCAAGAAAGGTGCTCAGAAGGGTAGAGCAGCCAAGAAAGCGAAGTCTAAAGTTGTCTGCTATAAATGCGACAAGAAAGGGCACTTTGCTAATGAGTGTCGCTCAGGGAAAGCAAAGGATTTAGCTAAGAGGAAGAATGTCAGGTGCTACAAGTATGACTAGATAGGCCATTATAAGAACCAGTGCAAGGAGCCTATTAGAGATATTAAGTGCAAAGTGTATGCATTGGAGCCTACTTCTTCTAAGCCAACAACCCAGGAGAAGGGGAACGTAGTTCTTAGGGAAGGCTTCAGAGTCATGGTATGTCTGTTAGCATTTTATTTGATACTAGTGCATCACATTCATTTATATCTAGATGTTTGATAGATAAGCTTAAACTTGAACCCACTTATTTAATTACTTCCTTATGGGTTGCGAATCTAATAGGAGGGTATGCAACTCTAGGGTTGCGGTGTGACCAGTTTGAGTTTGACCCGTTAGGTCATACTTTTGTGTGCAACTTGCATGTGTTTGATTTTGTGGGGTTCGGGATTATCCTTGGTATGGACTGGTTAAGTAAGTACGATACTATGATATTTTTCTAAGATAGGAAGATAGCTCTTAGACATCCCTATTGTAATGACCAGATTGTTTACACCATATGAGGTTCTAACGGTGCAGTGTTTGCTTTGTTGGGTGCTTTGTGGTAGTTTGAAGATGTATCTGATGTATGGATGAAGTGTAGTCGTATGGTATATGGATGAAACATGGTATATGGCAATTGACAGTAGATAGATGGTGGTCAGAGGAAATGTGGTGGGGATTCTGGAGGTATTGTGATGAACTGCAGAATTTTGTGTCAGAGGAAAGCTTGCAGAGAGTGGGAATGGTGGTGGAGTGTTGTAGGCAATAGCCTTGTGTAGCAGTTTGGTCAGTGAATATATATGGCAGAAGGTACGTGTATGGTTATGATGATCAATTGGAGTTGTTGTGGAGCTGCTGTGGGTGATTGAACTGAAGTGGTTCAGGCTATGTTGACAATGTGATGGTGGAAGAGTGACAGTGATGTGGTTTGGGGGGATGTTGTCACTGATGTGACTATGATATTGTGAGGAGAGGGATGTGAAATGTAGAGAATAGCAAGATAGTAGCAGTCTTGATGACAGAGAATGGAAGTGAACTGTGGTGATGAAGTAAGTTATGGTAGAAATGGGAAGTGTAGTGGTGAACTGCTGTAGAGCTGTAGGGTATAGAAAAGTGTTGTATGGGTATTTTGTGGTTGCTGTTGATAAATGATGAAGTTGTGGATTGTGGTGAGGAAGAAGTATTATGGCAATTGTTTTGTGGGTGGTTTGAGAAATGGTCGGGGGGAGTGTGCAGAGGAGAAGACTATTCGTATGAGGCAGCAACTTGTTTGTATGCAATAGTGGGAGGTAATTGTACGTGCACTGACTGTATGTGCAGTGGAAGATATGAAGGAAGGAGAATAATGATGTGGTCGGGATGGTAATTGTAAAGGCACTTCAGTTCGGCTTTGAACAATGGAAGGTCGGGTGGGGATCAAGTCTGGGTTGTTTGGGGTGGCGACAGTTTTGGTTGTCAGTAGGAGGGAATGTGAAGATGTGGTGAAGTGTGGATGGTAGAAGGGAACAGCAGTGGTTGAAGCAAGCAGTTTGGGGTTGGTCGAAGGCCGGGATGTGGATTGTAGATGAATGGATGGTGAAGGGGAGTTGTGAAGGTGTGACAGTGAAGTGTTGAAGCAAGATGGTGGTTGCAAGAAGGTGTGGTAGCTGCTGTCTGCACTGGTATGTGCACAGATGTGCAAAACAGAGGAACAGAGAGAAGAAATAAAAACAGAATTTATAACAGAAAGCAGAAGTTGTTTTGAAAATTGTAACAGAAATTGTAGCAGAAAACAGAAATGCAATGAAGAGTTTTTTTTTTTTTTTTGAATTGTGATCTTGTATTTTTTTTCTTTCAATATGCAAATGAAAAGAAAACAAGAACAACACACACAAAAATACACAAACACACAATTTTTTTTTACAAAGAAAATGCAAACACACACAAAATAAAAAGCACACAAAAATCAAACAAAGAAAAATAATTCGAAGAATAGAAAATCAAAATCAAAACAACTCCCCGGCAACGGCGCCAAAAACTTGTTCGGACGGCGGAAATTCTATCGGTTTAGAAAACCGTCGAACGAATTTTGAAATAAAATTTATACCGCAAGCGCACGGTGTACGAATGTAGCACGCGGCGAATACGGGTGACAGGGATATGATGATTTTAAAATTCTATTCAATCAAATTATACCGAAGTCGAGAGTGAATAGCTAGAAATGTAAGAAACTAACAAAAACTGGCAAAAGAAAATGATAAAAATATGAAAGTTAAGACAATTTAGAGGCAATTTCCACTCTCTAGATCACATAAATCAACAAAATGAAGTTATGATCTCTCTTTTCTTGTCATTAGTGAATTAGTTGATGTGCTTATCATAAGAATGGTATATTTGTGCTATTAATTAGCTCAATATAAACCATCAAACTATAACACAACCACTAATACACTTTTAAATCTCATAAAAATATGACAACAAAGTTGAAAGCAAAATCTATTTTAAGCATGGCCTATTAACTATTAATTAGAAATATAAGCCATCAAATTTTAATTTCAACAATCACTTCCTTGCCATAGTCATATGTAAATGAAGAGGCAATTTGTGTTTTGTTTGTTTAAGTATAGCCTATTTGTTATGAACAACATAGACTATCAAATTCAAAGCTAAACAACATCATTAAACCACTTCAATCATCCTCATTAAGCACAAAAAGAGAGCATAAACATCAAAATGTTGGATCTACATACTAGAGAGCTTCATTACCCCTAAATTGAAGGGATTGAGCTCTCATATTTGTTATCATATGAACAAATGTAGAAAACAACATTAAACAAGAAGAGAGAAAGAGAGCAAAATGAAAAGAAAAATTATTCTACTTGCATGAAATAAAAGAGATCTATACTAGAACATGAAAGAAAATAAACAAGAAAAGAAAATGAACATGTAATTAAAAGGAAACACTAAATAACATTGCATAAAAAAAAAGAATTACATAAGAGAAGAAATGGCTAAGTAGCCATGGAAAGAAAGAGAGCTTTGATTTATTTTCTAAACTAAAACTAACTAACTAAGAGGGAGATGGCCACATGAAACATAAGGGGTATTTATACAAGTTAGAAACCCTAATGCATATTTTTGGGGAGTACCCAAAATGCCCTTGGAGGAAGTGTGATGGCCAAGTTATCATTAACTTTAATAATCCTCCACTTAAATGTACATGAAGCTTTAAATGTCTTTTAGCATGTGCATTAGCCTTTAATTTGTACATTAAGGTAGTGGGTTGGTGGGGTCCTCCATGTTCTTCACTTTGAATTATTTCCATCTTCATTCCTTTGTATTCATTTTGTGCATGCATATTCCTTCATGAACCCACTTGTAATTGAGTGTAATTTCCTACAAAATAATATAAAAATTTCCAATTAAATTTTCTCAAATTAATATATGCACAAAGATGACCATTTTGCCCCTGGATGAAGATGAATATGTGACAATTTCAAATAATATGAATTTTGGTTTAGACAAGTTAAAATACCCAATATGATCATTTATTTAATTTAAAAAGAATAAATATGGTGGTAAAAATATGCACATTTACGTGCACATCAAATACCCCCACACTTATCTTTTTATTCGTCCTCGAATAAACTAAAACTAAGGTAAATCCGTTTTCGTAGGGAGCACGATTGCATTGAGCGTATGCAATAAGCCGTTAAACCTCTAGGTGTCCCCAGTAGGACGAGTGTTGTCTCGTGAGGTTTTCAGCGGATACTATCCACAAAATCCAAGTGCGGGATGAAAATATTTACAAAATGCAAGATTTATTTACAAAGAGTGAATGCAAATTTTTGAAAAATATTTACAAATGAAGGATTTATTTTTAAATTGACACGAATAAGTTAAATATAGGTTTTGGTTATTCTATTGAAAATTTATGTCATTTACTGGTCAAAATTTCCAACAAAATCAAGTTATCATAACAAATAGACAATAGTTTAACTTGTTGTTTCGGTTGATAACAAAGTGTAATTATAAAATGGATCCTTAGTTGATTATCAAAGTTTATCAAAGTGGTATTTTCATTTCTTTTCAATAACAAATCAAATCAACTAAGTAAAAATAGTGCTAGGATTTAAATTGCTTGCTCTCTCGTTATTTGCAAGAAAATTACTCACCTAGCTCAGATAAACTGAGGCCAGATATACCACCCATGCACTGCCTTTCGGGCTTATGTGAGGGGAGTACAGAGTATGGCGAGTGCACACACTTTCATGCATACACTATCGACCGTAGGTGGTTTTTATTAAGTCTTTTTATTTTACATGTGTTCCATACATCATAACCGTGAGGACTTTTAAATCAGTATGAAATCACATAATCAAAAATTCCAAGTAATCACCCATGCATAACCGTGAGGACTTTTAAATGAGAGCGAATACTTGGATGTTATTATTTTTTATTTTTATATTTTTTTGAGAGGGAGTTTTGCAAAATCATCTTAGCACCATTTAACATAGAAGACAAAAAAAAATGTTATATCCTTTAATTTAAATCAACCACTTTTTAAAACAAAGATTTTCAATTAGGATGTACTTCATAATTAACACATATGAATCTTCCAGGATACTAGTTAAACCATTATTATTTGTAATCAAACTTCATTTTTATTTTTGTTAAGACCAAAAAATTTCAAAAAATTCAATTTATTAAACCAAAGCCATATATTTATCTTATAGTGTTTCTTTTAAAAATAAATCAAAAGAAAATTTGTTTTTGGGATTTTTTTTTTATTTTATTTTTGATTTTAAAGCAAAAATAAACCATGAAAAAAAAAATGCAGATGAGTCCAAAAAACTTGTTCGGACGGCGGAAATTCTATCGGTTTAGAAAACCGTCGAACGAATTTTGAAATAAAATTTATACCGCAAGCGCACGGTGTACGAATGTAGCACGCGGCGAATACGGGTCGATCCGCAGGGAATTGATGATTTTAAAATTCTATTCAATCAAATTATACCAAGTCGAGAGTGAATAGCTAGAAATGTAAGAAACTAACAAAAACTAGCAAAAGAAAATGATAAAAATATGAAAGTTAAGACGATTTAGAGGCAATTTCCACTCTCTAGGTCACATAAATCAACAAAATGAAGTTATGATCTCTCTTTTCTTGTCATTAGTGAATTAGTTGATGTGCTTATCATAAGAATGGTATATTTGTGCTATTAATTAGCTCAATATAAACCATCAAACTATAACACAACCACTAATACACTTTTAAATCTCATAAAAATATGACAACAAAGTTGAAAGCAAAATCTATTTTAAGCATGGCCTATTAACTATTAATTAGAAATATAAGCCATCAAATTTTAATTTCAACAATCACTTCCTTGCCATAATCATATGTAAATGAAGAGGCAATTTGTGTTTTGTTTGTTTAAGTATAGCCTATTTGTTATGAACAACATAGACTATCAAATTCAAAGCTAAACAACATCATTAAACCACTTCAATCATTCTCATTAAGCACAAAAAGAGAGCATAAACATCAAAATGTTGGATCTACATACTAGAGAGCTTCATTACCCCTAAATTGAAGGGACTAAGCTCTCATATTTGTTATCATATGAACAAATGTAGAAAACAACATTAAACAAGAAGAGAGAAAGAGAGCAAAATGAAAAGAAAAAATATTCTACTTGCATAAAATAAAAGAGATCTATACTAGAACATGAAAGAAAATAAACAAGAAAAGAAAATGAACATGTAATTAAAAGGAAACACTAAATAACATTGCATAAAAAAAAAAGAATTACATAAGAGAAGAAATGGCTAAGTAGCCATGGAAAGAAAGAGAGCTTTGATTTATTTTCTAAACTAAAACTAACTAACTAAGAGGGAGATGGCCACATGAAACATAAGGGGTATTTATACAAGTTAGAAACCCTAATGCATATTTTTGGGGAGTACCCAAAATGCCCTTGGAGGAAGTGTGATGGCCAAGTTATCATTATCTTTAATAATCCCCCACTTAAATGTACATGAAGCTTTAAATGTCTTTTAGCATGTGCATTAGCCTTTAATTTGTACATTAAGGTAGTGGGTAGGGGGGGTCCTCCATGTTCTTCACTTTGAATTATTTCCATCTTCATTCCTTTGTATTCATTTTGTGCATGCATATTCCTTCATGAACCCACTTGTAATTGAGTGTAATTTCCTACAAAATAATATAAAAAATTTCAATTAAATTTTCTCAAATTAATATATGCACAAAGATGACCATTTTGCCCCTGGATGAAGATGAATATGTGACAATTTCAAATAATATGAATTTTGGTTTAAACAAGTTAAAATACCCAATATGATCATTTATTTAATTTAAAAAGAATAAATATGGTGGTAAAAAATATGCACATTTACGTGCACATCAAATACCCCCACACTTATCTTTTTATTCGTCCTCGAATAAACTAAAACTAAGGTAAATCTGTTTTCGTAGGGAGCACGATTGCATTGAGCGTATGCAATAAGCCGTTAAACCTCTAGGTGTCCCCAGTAGGACGAGTGTTGTCTCGTGAGGGTTTTCAGCGGATACTATCCACAAAATCCAAGTGCGGGATGAAAATATTTACAAAATGCACGATTTATTTACAAAGAGATGAATGCAAATTTTTGAAAAATATTTACAAATGAAGGATTTATTTTTAAATTGACACGAATAAGTTAAATATAGGTTTTGGTTATTCTATTGAAAATTTATGTCATTTACTGGTCAAAATTTCCAACAAAAATCAAGTTATCATAACAAATAGACAATAGTTTAACTTGTTGTTTCGGTTGATAACAAAGTGTAATTATAAAATGGATCCTTAGTTGATTATCAAAGTTTATCAAAGTGGTATTTTCATTTCTTTTCAATAACAAATCAAATCAACTAAGTAAAAATAGTGCTAGGATTTCAATTGCTTGCTCTCTCATTATTTGCAAGAAAAATTACTCACCTAGCTCAGATAAACTGAGGCCAGATATACCACCCATGCACTGCCTTTCGGGCTTATGTGAGGGGAGTACAGAGCATGGCGAGTGCACACACTTTCATGCATACACTATAGACCGTAGGTGGTTTTTATTAAGTCTTTTTATTTTACATGTGTTCCATACATCATAACCGTGAGGACTTTTAAATGAGTATGAAATCACATAATCAAAAATTCCAAGTAATCATCCATGCATAACCGTGAGGACTTTTAAATGAGAGTGAATACTTGGATGTTATTATTTTTTATTTTTATATTTTTTTGAGAGGGAGTTTTGCAAAATCATCTTAGCACCATTTAACTTAGAAGACAAAAAAAATGTTATATCTTTTAATTTAAATCAACCTCTTTTTAAAACAAAGATTTTCAATTAGGATGTACTTCATAATTAACACATATGAATCTTCCTAGATACTAGTTAAACCATTATTATTTGTAATCAAACTTCATTTTTATTTTTGTTAAGACCAATAAATTTTCAAAAAATTCAATTTATTAAACCAAAGCCATATATTTACCTTATAGTGTTTCTTTTAAAAATAAATCAAAAGAAAATTTGTTTATGGGATTTTTTTTTTAATTTTTCTTTTGATTTTAAAGCAAAAATAAACCATGAAAAAAAAATGAAGATGAGTCCCCCCCACACTTGATTTTGACTGTGTCCCCACAGTCAACCCAAATGGAAGGAGAAAAATAAAATAAAAATCCTATATTTACATGAAAGATTACTATTTACAAGAGATGAGAAAGTATATAGTCAAAAAGTAAATGAAACGGTCTTCTAATGACCGATTCATTTGTCTCGTCAAATGTGTGAGACACGGCTTAAGCACGAAAAACCAAATCGTAAAAGAGTTTGAAGTTGATTGTCGATTTGGAAAAACGAATGTCGTTTTATTAAAAATCGTAGGAGTTGTTTTATTTTCGATGATTTTCAGGGTCGACAAAACAATTGATTGAAGTTCAAGTTTATTTTCACGAATTTGAAATTCAAGCTTATCATTGAAAACGTTTTCACAATTATTGATTTCAAAATCAAAATTGTGATTTTCATCTTCCCCTTCGGAATTCAACAACTCATTTTCAAAAAGTCCATAAAACTCATGTTCATTAAACTCGACTTCCTTTATTGGATTATCAACAACTTTATTACATGTCTCAAGTTCAAAATTCAAAGTTGGTGTATACAAATTTTTAGAAAAAGGAAGATCAAAATTTAAATCGAGTTTCTTACCCTCAAAAGAATTGAAATCCAACACAATTACCATCTTTTCAACAACTTCGTTAAGATCATCATTTTCAGTTTCAAAAGTTGTTGTTTGAAAATCATCGATTTGGGTAAAAGATGGATTATCGTTTGACTCGTCACACATTGAAACTTGATTCTGTTTCTCACGAAAATTTTCCAATGTTTTAATCAACAAATTCGTGTGATCATCGTAAATTTCATTCATTTGCTCAACAAAGTCAAATTTGTAATTGTTAACTTGAAAATTTTCGATTTGGACTTGTTGAGAACAAGAATTGTCAATTTCGATAAACGGTAGATTATTATTTGATTCTTCGTGGGTTGAGATTTGATTATGATTTTCACGATAAGTTTTGTATTTTTCAAGTAATAAATCCCCGTTATCTTTTTCCATTTCGTCAACAGAATCAAATTCATGATTATTAATTTGAAAATTTTCTCTTTGAATTTGTTGATAACCAAAGTTTTCAATCGTACTGCAATTGAAACCATTCCCATTGCCAAATTCGTTTGAAAAGTTGTTCCCATTTTCATGTTGAGTTTGAAATTCATTTTGGAGTTCAAAATTAAATTGGCATGGGTTATAATCGTAATCGTTTGAATTTTTAATTGAATTCAAATTTTGAAATCCTTGACTCGAGTTGTTACACAAATAAGAATTACATAAATCATTTATCTCTTGATTTTTTCGTGTAGAAAGTTCGAGTAAAGATGAAATCATTTCAATGCTATTTTCAAGAGTCGAACGTTGGTCATCGTTTTGAAAATTTTGTTGTTCGAAATTTGAATTATTTACACAAAAGTTGTTAAAATATCCATACGAATTTGGAGTGAACTCATATGGATTATATTGATTTTCGCAGTTAAATTCAAGCGAGTAAGAAAAAGGAAACTCGGACATTTTCAAGATTTTTTTTTTTTTGGTTTTTTTTTATAAACAAAAATATTTACAAGTAGAATTTATTTTTCAGAATCGAAAATTGATTTTTGTTTTGTTTTTGGGTTTCAATTTTTTTTTTGAAAAGATTTTTTTGGATTTTTGATTTTAATTAATTTTTTTTTGGATTTTTGGAATTTTGATTTGAAAATTTTCAAAAGAAAAGAAAAAAAAACTAAGTTAAGAAATATTAACAATTTTTTTAGTTTTGAATTTTGAATTTTTTTTTTTTTTAATATGCATGAACTAATGCAACTAAGTGAATGCAAGGATTAAATACAAATGATTTATCCTAAGTTAACCCAAAATTGTATATTCACAAATTGTCTTAGATAAACAAGATAGTTCTCAGCCAGGTAACGGGCAGGATTTATCGGTGCACCACGAATCACCGTAGCAATGCAGCCGAAGGTTTAAGTACCTTCAGAGGAACAACCACTATAATATTTACGAATCACCGTAATATTTATAAATGGTTATTACTCTGCCGTAGCCTAGACACCAAGAAATTAAATTGTTCAAAAAAAAGACAAATTGTCAATATACAATTAAGTGTTATCGATGTCTAACCGTTATTATTAATCAAAATCTAAGATGAAATGCAGAACAGAAACTAAACGTGTATTAACAATGCAACTACGAATGAATTTTTTTTATTTTTTAAAATGCAAATGCAAGCAACCAACAATTCAATTCAAAAGAAACGAAAGCAGAATTTTTTAGCAAGCAGAGCAATTTATTTTGGCTAGCTAAGGAAGCAATTTTCAGCAAGCTATTCTTCCTTTATTTGCTGCTTTGGCAACCTGAAAATTAAAAACTAAGATATATACAATTATTATTTTTTGGTTTTTTTTTTTTTTTTTGAAAGGAAACTTAAAAGTAGGGTTTTACTTAAAAAAAAAAAAATTTTTTGAAATAAGGATGGACTTAAAACAATTCAAAACAAAACAAGTTCGAAATTTTTGGCAAATGATTTTTTTTTCCTAAAAAAACAAAAAATATTTGAAACCTAAAAATAAAATAAAAAATAAAAAAAATTGCAAACTAAAAGGAAAGAAATTAAGGGAAGAGCTTAACACACTTTGTAAAAAAAATTAACACACGCAAGCCCACAAATTATTGCCAGCCTATACTAATGCCCAAACTAATCCACAGTTCAGAAATCACAGTGCGATTCCTCTTCCAAAAACCCACTGAAATTCAGAGTCAATTAGCGCTTTCGATTAACACAGAAATAAAAAAAAAATCAATTCACAAAATTCACATAATCAATTCACAAAATCAAATTCACGAAGCTCAATTCACGAGAATAATCGCTGTTCGAATTGCGATTGCGGTGGCTTGAAGAGGTTGGATTTGCGCCTGGGTTCGCGAGTTCGTGGCAGTGAAGCGTTGATGTGGAAAGAACAGGGGTGGTCGATTGTTTGAAATAGCGATACGGGGTTGTGCGACCTTTTCAAGTGATGAATTGTGCCATCTTTACTTCTTTTTTTTTTGGTTTCTTGATTGTAGTTGAGGTATGGCCGAAGTTTGTTGTGGTGGAGGAAGTAGATGGATTGGCGATTGGGGGATTCAGGTTCGATTGCAGTAGTTGGGTTGCGTGTTTTGAGGGGATTTGAGGCAGTTAGGTGGATGGTTGAGGAGTGCGAACGTGGGATCGAGTAGATGGGTGCAGGTGTTTTGCGGCTTTGATGGAGTTTGGGTGAGTTTGAGGTTTGAGTGGAAATTGAAAGTAATGGTGGATGTTAACAGTAATGGTGGAAAGACAGTGATGCAGAGAAGGCACAGTGAAGGTTGGAGGGTGAAATGGTGACAAATGTTTGGTTGGTGTTTTTGAAGTGTATGGAAGATAGTGTGCAGGAGCTATATTGTAGATGGAGATGGTCAGAGAGTTTTGAGCAGTAAATGTATGGTGGAAGGTTGCAGTTGAATGAAGAATGTTATATGGGAACAGTAGCAATGATCAGAGTTGATGTTGAAATGAAATGATATGAATTGGTGAGGTGATGACTTGATTGGTGGTCTCTGGCCGGGACTGGAACTTGTGAAATATCAGGTCTGTGGACTCTGCAGTTTTGGTGGTGAGGAATGGTGGTATGTTTGTGTTGTTTGCAACTTCGGGTTTGCTGCAGTGATGGCTTGCGAGGATGCAGTGGGTAGGAATGTATGTGATGGTGATCTGCAATGGGTTGGTGGTGCTTTTGCAAGTTGAATGGAAGGTTTGGTTGTGTGTGGAAGAAGTGTAGTTACGTCGCGGGTTGGATTTATGAAGTCGTGAGTTGTTGTGGTGGTTGTGATGACTTTGGACAAGGGGGTTTGAGATGGTTGCTGAGATATATGGAAGTGGACAATGAATTGAAGTGGAAAGGGGAGTCTGGTTGTCAATGTAAGGAGGTGATGTAACTGTTGTAGGTTCTCTGGGCGGTGATGGTGGTTGGCTTTTGTAAGTAGTTGAAGGCAGTATGTTGAACGATTGCTGCAGTAGTGAAGGGTATTTGGTCGATGAGGAAGTATTGTAGTGGGAGGGTGAAGGTTATATGAAGTCCAGCTATGTTGAAATGGAGGTTGGAGTTGTTGAAATGAATGATGACAGGTTGGTTACTGGGGATGGATGCTGTATGGCAGCGAGGAGTTCAACAGATGGAAGATGTTGTGTTTTGTGTTGTAGTCAAGTAATGGAGTTTAGTGGAGAATGGCAGCTTATAAATGGAGCAAGACAGAGTGAATATGCAAGACAGGGTGAATATGAAACTATGGGCGGTTTGTGTTGAGACGTAGATCGACTTTCGGTGGAAGGTGAATGTATTATTGATGAAGTATCACTGTGCAGGCAGAAAGAAGTGGCAGCAGTGGTTACCGTTGTTCTGTCTCAGGTGGAAATAGTGGTAGAATGATGGTGCATGTAGTAGATATGGATATGGTTTACAGTGGCTGTTGAGAAACAGAATGAGTAATGTTTGGAAATCAGTGTGCAGAAAACACAATGTAGAGAATGTAGAAAGCAGTTGTAAAAATGTATATGTAATTGCAATTGAAAATTGTAATTGGAGATTGAAAATGAACTGAACTAAAAATTTTTTTCATGCTTTTTTTTTAATATGCAATGCAAATGCAACTAGTAGATCAAAACAACCAAGCAAATCAAAATGATGGAACAAATCACACAATTTTTTTTTTAATATGCAAACACACAAAAGAAAATCACACAAAAATCAAACAAAACTAATTCGAAGAATAGAAAATCAAAATCAAAACAACTTCCCGGCAACGGCGCCAAAAACTTGTTCGGACGGCGGAAATTCTATCGGTTTAGAAAACCGTCGAACAAATTTTGAAATAAAATTTATACCGCAAGCGCACGGTGTACGAATGTAGCACGCGGCGAATACGGGTCGATCTGCAGGGAATTGATGATTTTAAAATTCTATTCAATCAAATTATACCGAAGTCGAGAGTGAATAGCTAGAAATGTAAGAAATTAACAAAAACTAGCAAAAGAAAATGATAAAAATATGAAAGTTAAGACAATTTAGAGGCAATTTCCACTCTCTAGATCACATAAATCAACAAAGTGAAGTTATGATCTCTCTTTTCTTGTCATTAGTGAATTAGTTGATGTGCTTATCATAAGAATGGTATATTTGTGCTATTAATTAGCTCAATATAAACCATCAAACTATAACACAACCACTAATACACTTTTAAATCTCATAAAAATATGACAACAAAGTTGAAAGCAAAATCTATTTTAAGCATGGCCTATTAACTATTAATTAGAAACATAAGCCATCAAATTTTAATTTCAACAATCACTTCCTTGCCATAATCATATGTAAATGAAGAGGCAATTTGTGTTTTGTTTGTTTAAGTATGGTCTGTTTGTTATGAACAACATAGACTATCAAATTCAAAGCTAAACAACATCATTAAAGCACTTCAATCATTCTCATTAAGCACAAAAAGAGAGCATAAACATCAAAATGTTGGATCTACATACTAGAGTGCTTCATTATCCCTAAATTGAAGGGATTGAGCTCTTATATTTGTTATCATATGAACAATTGTAGAAAACAACATTAAACAAGAAGAGAGAAAGAGAGCAAAATGAAAAGAAAAATTATTCTACTTGCATGAAATAAAAGAGATCTATACTAGAACATGAAAGAAAATAAACAAGAAAAGAAAATGAACATGTAATTAAAAGGAAACACTAAATAACATTGCATAAAAAAAAAGAATTACATAAGAGAAGAAATGGCTAAGTAGCCATGGAAAGAAAGAGAGCTTTGATTTATTTTCTAAACTAAAACTAACTAAGAGGGAGATGGCCACATGAAACATAAGGGGTATTTATACAAGTTAGAAACCCTAATGCATATTTTTGGGGAGTACCCAAAATGCCCTTAGAGGAAGTGTGATGGCCAAGTTATCATTAGCTTTAATAATCACCCACTTAAATGTACATGAATCTTTAAATGTCTTTTAGCATGTGCATTAGCCTTTAATTTGTACATTAAGGTAGTGGGTAGGTGGGGTCCTCCATGTTCTTCACTTTGAATTATTTCCATCTTCATTCCTTTGTATTCATTTTGTGCATGCATATTCCTTCATGAACCCACTTGTAATTGAGTGTAATTTCCTACAAAATAATATAAAAATTTCCAATTAAATTTTCTCAAATTAATATATGCACAAAGATGACCATTTTGCCCCTGGATGAAGATGAATATGTGACAATTTCAAATAATATGAATTTTGGTTTAGACAAGTTAAAATACCCAATATGATCATTTATTTAATTTAAAAAGAATAAATATAGCTGTAAAAATATGCACATTTATGTGCACATCACTTTGGATTCAGATGATGAGCCGAGCTAAGTTTTCGAAGTTAGAGAATTCATAGATGTGTTTGAGCCTGTAGTTGGATTGCCACCGAAGCAAGCTATAGAGTTTCATATTGATTTGGTTTCGGGAGCCGAACCGGTGAGTAGTGTTTGCGCCAAAATTGGCCACAAACACCCAATGTCGTGAAAGCACCCGTTTATGAACACAAATCAGCAACAATCAATATAGAACTCAGATCTAAGCAATAACAATCACAATAATTCACAAATAACATTCACAAACACAGGATTTACAGTGGTTCGGCGATCTTGCCTACGTCCACTTTGAAGCTTATATCTTTATTGATTCACTTGATGAATCCGATCGATTACAGCGAACTATAATTGATGATAGCTTTTAAATCTGAATACAACAGCAATAATGAAGAGTAGAATTGAATCCAGCAGGGTCTGGACGTTGAATGGCGGAAGATCCCCTTTTCCGAAGGCTTCGGGGTGCTATTTATACGCGTAGGAGGCACAGATCTCTCTCAAACTTAGGGAGACTTTTTCTGGCACGTGAGTGGTCCCACGCGACCGACCCCACCAAGTTTCGACTCGATCTGAGATCGATTCGAACTCCATTCGAATCGACCAAAAAATGACCCAATCGAGCTGAAACTTGGCAGGAACAAACTTTACCTTGTATGGAAGCTACTGTGAAAATTTCATTGTACTTGGATCGGTAGATCTCGAGTTATTGTGGATTCGAAATGAAGTCTTTCGGTCGCTGTTTGCTTCAATTGATTCCTTCGAATCGATATCTTCGACTCCGTCGGCTCACGTGGTTCCGTGATGAGGTGGCGCGCGTCCTTCGAGTCGATCCGATCTTCTCTCCGGGTTGAACGCTTCGATTCCTTAGATCTCGCCGACTTCGTATCATGGAGTGACACGTCATCCAAGCTAATTGACTTGGTGGAATAAGAACAAGTGATTGTTCGTGGATTCGAGCGTGACCGATTCGAACTGAGGCATCCCAATGGGTTCGAACTCGATCGATACGAACAAGATCGGTTCGAAGTGACTAACTCCTGATGGATTCGAACCTGATGGATTCGAATGGAGCGAGGCATTGTCATGTTGATGGATTCAAACCTGATGGATTCGAATGGAGCGAGGCATTGTCATGCTGATGGATTCGAACCTGATGGATTCGAATGGCATGCTCTTTCCTTAGATTTTATCGATCATAACTTGCACATACGAGCTCCGATTGACTTGAGATTTGAAACGTTGGCTTCTGCAGCTTTGGTCATCATGTCTTGTCAATTGTGGCCCGATCCGGACTCGGACAAAATTTATCGATATCCATAGTGAAGCAGTGTATAACCAATCTTTGAGACGAACTGTCTTTGGTTTTCGACCGATCTTTTGATATCATGGCTTTGCCAAAAAGCGGGATAACATTTGCCCCCCAAAATATGCCTTGCGGTAGGAAGGCGTGTTTTGTAATGCCATGAGCTGGATGTTCATATCCTGTTGATCTCCTGCAAAGGAATTTACAGTTTTATGTGACCTCAAATAACGACCGTTCGAGATCGAGATATTTGAGATGAAGTGCGACCATTCATGGTCAAGCGCCTAACTTCAAATGACGATCGTTCGGGATCGAGCCATTCGAGGTGAAGTGCGATCGTGCACGGTCAAGTGGCGGACCTCAAATGACGACCGTTCGAGATCGAGCCATTTGAGGTGAGGTGAGTTGTGTCGTTCGGGGCGAGTTGTGACCGTTCGAAGTCGGGTGCCATTCGAGGCGAATTGTGATCGTTCGCGGTCGTGTGCCGTTCGAGGTGAATTGTGACCGTTCGCGGTCGGAGTGCCGTTCGAGGCGAATTGTGACCGTTCGAGGTCGGGTGTCGTTCGTGGTGAGAAAGTGTGCCGAGAGGGCTTGGTGTTATCGATGCCAGGGTCACGTTCGGGTGAGTTCCTGGATCGTTTGTGTGCCTATTGGAGGCGAATAAGTGCACCCGGGGGGGCTTGGTATTGTTGATACCAGGTTCACGTTCGAGTGGGTCCCTGGATCGTTTGTCAGGGCGGCATATCGCCATCTCAGAGCATGCCTAAGGACCGTTCATGACCCCATACATGTGTAAGTAGCTTAGCCATTTCAGAGTTATCAGAATCAAATATCTATTCAACAGATAGTTTTAAAATAGAAATGTCAAACAAACCAAGTCTAAATGCCCAAATGAAAATGAAACAAAAGCAAAGTAAGGATGTCAAAGTGTAAGTTCCCACTACGAAACGGTCAATGATCATTCAGAGCATGCCTGGGGATCGTTCGCGATCTCTTACATGTGTAAATGATTTAATTGTGTTAGTGGGAAACTTACGACTTGTTCATCGTTATTCAATCAATTGATAATCAAACGGTGCCTTGATTCAGGGTCGCCTCTAGCTGATGTAGACGGTGGTCGCTCTGGTTCCACTGCTGGAGTTCGCCTCCTCACATACTGAGGGGCATACCGTTCCTGATATGCCCTTCCACCTCATCCTTCAGATGCCTACAGTCGTTAGTGTTATGACTGTTTAATTCATGAAATAAACAAAACTTATCTGATTTTCTTTCTTCAGAGGTTGGATCCCTTCGCATTGGTCTACGATACGGAACCTGCTCCTTGGTATCCTGATAAATTCGTTCCAGACTCTCATTCAGCTCTGAATAGGTGGTGAATCGTGCCTCTCTCCGCAGTCGCTTTGGCCCGTTACCACTATCCTCAGCCTTTCGTTTTCCTTTATCCTTGCCTGAGTCCTTTTCGAGAGGCTTTTTGTCTTTAAGCATATAAACTTCTATTCCCTCTCCTTCTTCTCTTTCTGCATTCGCATCCTCTAATCATAAAAACTTTTCTGCCTCGTCGTAGAATTCCCCTAGATCTACAGGTGGATCTTTAGTTAATGAATTTTTGAACTCTGTGCCGTCAGCTACTCCGGACACAGCTGCCATCACAACCATAGATGGATCTGCTCGATCCACCGAAGCTGCTGCCGCATTGAATCGCGTTAGATAACTCCTCAAAGTTTCTCTGGTTTTTTGCTTTAGGGTTGCCAAAGTCATCACATTCTTAGGTCTTGTAATGTAAACCCTGAATTGCCTCATAAATCTTTCAGTTAAATCATTCCATGCTCCGATAGATCCACTCTCTATTTGTCTAAACCATAACGCTGCAATATCCACCAAGTACAATGGAAAGCACCAGGCCATAACCTCCTCTGATGCCCCCAGCACTTCCATATGCCTCATATACTTTGTCAGATGAACCATGGGGTCCGTTCTCCCGTTATACATGTCCAACGATGGTAACTTGAAATCCGGTGGGTTCCTAGCTCGTCTGATTGCTGGAGTAAAAGGACTCCTATTGACATCCTCCAAATCTTTGTTTACCAAACCGCCTCTCATAGCTCTTCTAACCATCTCCGCCAACTTGTCACTGTCTCTGAGATGCAATCTTCGTTCACTACTTTCAACCTGCCCCCCGAGTTCACGAGGGAACTCCGAGATCTGCACCCTTGACTGAGCGTTCACTCCTCTGCTACTCCCAGGTTGCGCAGATGCTCCTCTCTCTCTCCGAGATTGGATCAACGTTCTCTATAGGTGTGCCTCCGAATCCAGGTGCTACGCCGGATGGTCCTGCTCCATTTCGAACTCCATCTGCTTCTATATTCTGTGCTCTGAGTTTTCCTATCTGTTGAAATAAACTCTAGATCAGCTCCTCTTGTTTCTTCATCATTGTCTTCATCTCGTCCCTAGTGATGAGGATCGACGCTTGATTCGCTCCTGAAGAAGCCTCTTGACTTCCTTGGTGTTCACTTATCTGTGGCCTTTGTTTCTTACTTGTTTGTCTCGTCATGGTTCTTAGATCTAAATTCTTAAGTCTTCAAATTCAAATTATCCTGAGTTCAATTCTCAGTGAAAGCACCAAAATGTTTGCGCCAAAATTGGTCACAAACACCCAATGTCGTGAAAGCACCCGTTTATGAACACAAATCAGCAGCAATCAATATAGAACCCAGATCTAAGCAATAACAATCACAATAATTCACAAACACAAGATTTATAGTGGTTCGGCGATCTTGCCTACGTCCACTTTGAAGCTTATATCTTTTTTGATTCACTTGATGATTCTGATCGATTACAGCGAACTACAATTGATGATAGCTTTTAAATCTGAATACAATAGCGATAATGAAGAGTAGAATTGAATCCAGCAGGGTCTGGACGTTGAATGGCGGAAATCCCCTTTTCTGAAGGCTTCGGGGTGTTACTTATAAGCGTAGGAGGCCCAGATCTCGCTCAAACTTAGGGAGACTTTTTCTGGCACGTGAGTGGGCCCACGCGACCGACCCCACCAAGTTTTGACTCGATCTGAGATCGATTCGAACTCCATTCGAATCCACCAAAAAATGACCCAGTCGAGATGAAACTTGGAAGGAACAAACTTTACCTTGTATGGAAGCTACTGTGAAAATTTCATTGTATTTGGATCAGTAGATCTCGAGTTATCGTGGATTCGAAATGAAGTCTTTCGGTTGCTGTTTGCTTCGAATCGATGTCTTCGACTCCATCGGCTCACGTGGTTCCGTGATGAGGTGGCGCGCGTCCTTCGAGTCGATCCAGTCTTCTCTCCGGGTTGAACGCTTCGATTCCTTAGATCTCGCCGACTTCGTATCGTGGAGTGACATGTCATCCAAGCTAGTTGACTTGGTGGAATACGAACAAGTGATTTTTCGTGGATTCGAGCGTGATCGATTCGAACTGAGGCATCCCAATGGGTTCGAACTTGATCGATACGAACAAGATCGGGTCGAAGTGACTAACTCCTGATGGATTATAACCTGATGGATTCGAATGGAGCGAGGCGTTGTCATGCTGATGGATTCGAACCTGATGGATTCGAATGGCATGCTCTTTCCTTATATTGAATCGATCATAACTTGCACACACAAGCTCCGATTGACTTGAGATTTGAAACGCTGGCTTCTGCAGCTTTGGTCATCATGTCTTGTCAATTGTGCCCCGATCCGGACTCGGGAAAATTTATCTATATCCATAATGAAGCAGTGTATAACCAATCTTTGAGATGAACTATCTTTGGTTTTCGACCGATCTTTTGATATCACGGCTTTGCCAAAAAGCGGGATAAAAAGTAGGCCACCAAGCAGGATGACCCCTTTACAGATAAGGGAGTTGAAGGTGAAGTTGGTGGATTTAGAAGGAAAGAGATTTATCAAGCCGAGCCGTTCACCATGCGGTGTAGTGGCAGTGTTTGTTAAGAAGCTGGACGAATCGTTGAGGCGATGTATCAATTATTGTAAGTTAAATGAGGGGACGATAAAGAATCGGTATCCATTGCCGAGGATTGATAATTTGTTCGACCAGCTAAGTGGACCAAAGGTATTTTCTTAGTTGGATTAGGCAAGGGGTTTCCACCAGCTCAATGTATCAGAGGATAGTATACCTGTGACAATATTCCGGACCAGATTTAGATCGTAAAAATAGTCAGTTATGCTGTTCGGACTGACGAATGCTCCAGCTTTCTTTGTGGATTTGATGAACTGGATTTTCCAAGAGCACTTGGATAGTTTCATGCTGGTTTTCATAGATGACATCTTGATTTACTCTAAGGATGAAAGAGAGCATGAGGTTCATCTTAGTGTGGTGCTTGAGACGCTGAGGAAGCATCGGTTGAAAGCAAAGTTTTCAAAGTGTCACTTTTGGAAGAAGGAGTTGAAGTTTCTTGATTATGTAGTCTTAGAGGAAGGGTTATCAATGGATCCGACTAAGATAGAGGCAGTGAATAGTTGGAAGAGACCCGAGATAGATATCGAGATTAAGAGTTTCCTTGGGTTGGCTGGCTATTATTGGAGATTCAGTAAGGATTTCTCGCAGATAGCAGCACCAATGACCTGGCTAATGAGGAAGGATGTGAAGTTTGCATAGACCGATAAGTGTGAGGAAGCATTTCAAAGTTTGAAACACTTATTGACCCATGCACCTGTGTTGGTTTTTCCAGAAGCGAATCAGGATTTGGTAGTTCATACTGATGCATGTGGAAGAGGATTAGGAGCTATGCTAAGACAGAGAGGTAAAGTTATTGTCTATGCTTCTAGACAGCTTAATCCGCATGAGGTTATATATCCAACGCATGATTTGGAGTTAGCTGAAGTGATTTTTTATTTGAAGGTGTGGAGACATTACCTTTTGGGAGAAAGGTTTGAGCTATATACAGATCATAAGTCGTTGAAGTATTTTGTTCTCTTAGAAGGAGCTGAACATGAGATAGCAGAGGTGGTTAGAGTTCATAGCCGCTTATGATTTTGGGATTGAGTACACACCAAGGAAAGGAAACAAGGTTGTAGATGTGCTTAGCAGGAAGCATCAGAATGCAGTGTTAGATATGATGGCTGAGTGGAAAGATTTAGAAGCATTAGCAAATTGCAGAGTGCAATGGAGATCTGAGGTTGGGTCTAGTGGAAATACAGTTGTATTGTCTTGTTTGAAAGTTCGACCAGCGTTGATCGAATAGATTGCTTCTAAGCGGATAGAGGATCCGATGTTAGCTGAACGGATCTTGAAGCTATAGGAAGGAATCAAGAACGATGACTTGAAAGATTTCAGTCTTGACCAAAATAGATGATTAAGAAAAAAAGGAAGATTATATGTTTTGAGTGTAGGAAACATAAGAAAGGAAGTTTTAGATGAATGCCATCGTTCGAAGTTCACTGTACATCCCGGAGGTACCAAGATGTATCAGGATATAAAGAGGAGTTTCTTTTGGGAAGGAATGAACCGTGATATTGGTTTGTATGTAAGGCAGTGCTTGAATTGCCAGCAGGCAGAGGCCGAACACCAGAAACCAAGCGGTTTGCTTCAGCCGTTAGATATTCCAATGTGGAAGTGGGATTCTATTTCTATGGACTTCATTAATGGGTTGCCAAGGTCGAACTGGTGTAATGAAAGTATATGGGTCATGGTGGATAGATTGACCAAGAGTGCCCACTTCATTCCAGTTAGGTCACCAAGACGTCACCTATTTTAGCAAGATTGTTCATGAAGAATGTGACTAGACTACATTGAGTTCTGAGCAGTATAGTTAGTGACAAAGATTCCTTGTTCACTAGTGAGCTTTGGAAGAGTCTACAAGAAGTATTAGGAACCAAGCTTAGGATAAGTACCGCTTACCATCCGCAGACAGATGGGAAATAGAAAGAGTTAACAAGATCTTGGAATATTTGTTAAGAGCTTGTGTTCTTTATTTCGGAGGAACATGGGAAGTCCATCTGCAACTGGTCGAGTTTAGTATAACAAGACTTACCATAATAGTATTAGGATGGCACTGTTGGAATTTTTGTATGAAAGGCTATGCAAATCTCCCATTTGTTGGTTGGGGACCAAGGATAAGTTGATTATTTGTCCGGATTTGGTCAGAGAAGCTGCAGAAAAGATTAAGGTCATTCGAGCTAGAATGAAGGAGGCTCGGTCTAGGTAGAAGAGTTATGCAAATAAGAGACGGAAAGATTTTGAGTTCTTAGTTGGGGACCAGGTTTTTGTCAAAGTATTACTGATGAAGGGTGTGTGTAGATTTGGGAAGTCGGTGAAGTTATATCCTAGGTTCATTGGACCTTTTCCTATTCTTCAGAAGATCGAAAAATTCGCACATAGACTTAAGTTACCGAGCAGTTTGGTAGGTGCCCATGGTGTTTTTATATATTCTCATCTCAGAAAGTGTGTTAGAGACCTGGAGACTACTATTACACCGATAGTGCTAGATGATTTAGTGGTAGAACTGGACATGACCATAGTGAGGAGCCAGTTCGCATAGTTGTGAGAGATGAGAAGAGACTTAGAACCCAGACGGTTAGAATAGTCAAAGTCTAGTGGAGTGACGATGAAAGAGATTGTACTTGGAAGGTTGAGAGTAGGATTGGAGATACTTATCTTGACTTGTTTCGATGTTATGTTTTACCTTCTTGTTTGTTTTGAGCCTTATTGTAATTTCGAGGACAAAATTCTTTAAGGAAGGGAGTCTGTAACACCCCAAATTTTTTATTAAATTATTTAGGAGATTTAGTTAGATAAAATAAATAAAATAACATGTTGATTAGGAGGTTGATATTTGATTTAATTAAGGTAGCCGTGCCTTTTTAACTAATAAATTAAATTAAGGGCTTAAAATGAATTAGAGGAGGGGTATTATGGGAAAGAGGCCATTCCTATATTATCTTCCTTTGGTCATGTATCTTAACACACGTTCATTCTCATTTCTAAAATTGAAAAGCAAGGTCGGCCACCATTAACAAGGAAAGAAGAAGAGGAAACAAAAGAAAAGCTTAAGGAAAGCAAATTCAAATCAAACTCATTCAAATCTCATGCTCCTTAATCTCTAAAGCAAAGGTAAACAATGTTTACATCTCTAAACTTTTATGGTTTCGATTTTAGGATTAAATCCGAATGATTTTGTAAAGGTTTGTCATGTTTTTGAATGATAAAATGATTATATATACATGTTGATGATTTATATATGTTCACGTATATTTTATGACATGTTTTATGATGAAAACCCTATTAAATGATATCCGTTAGCCTTGCGAATTTTATGACGATCTGAAAAGTTATTTTAGAGATGGGATTCAATTTTTAGATTTTTTTTGAATTTTTGTGGAATTATTATGAATTTTCTAAGGAAGAAAATGGTATTTTGGATTATTAAATTATTTACCCTAAAAAATAATCATTGTTTAGATCCAAAAATTTCATATGTTGAAGAAAACATATTAATTGTTTTTCTAGAATTTTCCAAAATTTTCCAAGGTGTAGTTATGTAAAATAATTTATGGAATGAGACTTAAATGTTATAAATAATTATAAAGGAGAAAGGGGCTTTTCCAAAAAAAAATTAAATTGAAAGTTGGCAGCATTTTTGAATATGAAATTTTAAAAACCAATGATATTTAGAGAAACAAGGAAAGTGGGGGCACTAAAGAACTATTTTAAAGCACAAATAGTTTTTCCTACTATTTTAACTCTTTCGGCAAGAGGTTCCGCCTCCATTCCAAACCTTCAGGCAAGGTCGAAAGGTATCAAACCTTTCGACAAGGTCAAATACCAATGCACATGGTATCAGGCAATTGATACATAGTGAATTGGATGAAGTCGAAAGGTTTAGGGATGAAAGGTTAGAGCTTTTGAAGGAGATGAAGTTTTGTTTTGGGTTTAAAGAAAATACGCCTGCTAGCTTTCGGCAAAGAGCTTTCGACACTGTTAAATGGTTTAAAATAAAAAGGTTTCGATTGGTTTGCTTTCTTTTTTTAATTGAAACCTTTCGACAAAGTTGAAAGATATAGCTTTCGATAAGGTTGAAAGCTTAGTGGCCGCTTCCAAACCTTTCGACACGGATGGAGTCAACGGGCATCTTTTGTTTTATAAAACTTGTCGCCTCTCTCCATTGATTTCAAAGGGTTTTGTCAACCACCAACACTTCCTTGTTTTCGAATGGTTTCGAAAGGTTTTATGAAGGTTTCAAAGTAGTTGCTTTCGACTCCAATGTTTTTATGATCCTTTTGCTCTACTAGAAGGCATAATCCAAATGTTTTAAGTCGAAACATTTTAAAGGTTTCAAAGTAGTTAACTTTGAATGGTTTCCAAAGTTTTCCACTTGTTTTAAATTAAATCCAATGTCTTCGAAAGGTTTTGAGTTTCATTGCTTTTGAAAGGTTTATAAATGATTTTATAGGGAAGGTACCCCAAGATTTCGACAGAGTAGAAAGGTGAAACCTTTCGACTGGGCCGAAAAGAAACCTTCCGACAAGGTTAAAAGGTAGGACCTTCCGACACGGTCGAAAGGAATGGTTTTGAAATGATTTCGGAAGGCTAAGGTTTAAAGGTTTTAAAAAGGCGGATGTCATATGTTTAAAGCTTATAAAAGGAAGGGTTTTTAAAAGGTTTTGAAGGAGTTACCTTCAATGATTTTGAAAGGTTTATAAAAGGATATGAAGGAGTTACCTTCAATACTTTTGAAGGGTTTTATTAATAGTTTTGAAGGAGTTATGTTCAATGTTTCCAAAGGTTGTTTTAAGGTTTTAAACAAAGGTTTCGAATGGAATGACTAGGCAGATAGCCTAAGTGTTTTACGTTATAAAGAACTTTAACTTATTTTAAAAGGATAGATAATCCTTATTTAACATCATCAACATTACTTTGAGTAAAGTATATATAAAATGGCAAATATAGCTTAGAGTAAAACAAAAGATATGTTTTTCTTTTATATATATGATTTAACGACAAAATCATTTGGAAAAGGTTTTCAAGGAAAATTTGCAGGCAGTTAGCCCAGATATTTTGAAGGGCTGTTAACCCAAAAGAAAATTTGTGCAGTTGGTTCATTTAAATTCGGACAGTCGGTACATTTTGAGGGCAGTCAGCCCAGGGGATTGTTAGTCCAAATAAGCGGCAGTTTTCCCAGATATGAACAATTATTTCATTTGTTAGCGTAATGGACCTTGGTATTTCTTAAGGACAGTTAGTCCACTCTTTTACCTGTTTTGGGCAGATACCTATTATCTAGCATAAAAGATATTGCTCTTTTGGTATAATCAATTTTTGAATAGATAGTCCAAAATAGAGCAGTTAGCTCAAAATGTGGGGAAGATAGTCCAGTGAAGAACAAATAGTTCAGACTTTAGATTGATCGTCTATTTTATTTCTTATTTTACCATAATGGATATTGCTATATTATTATTATCAGTGGATTAACCAGTTTGGTTACAGGAAAGGATTTGCAAAATATATGTTTTGAAAAGAGATAATAGTAAGGGAAAACTCATTCCTCTAAGCAGCTTGGTCTAACTACATATTAGTAAATAGAGATGTAGCAGAAATTATTCATACCAGGCTTTATGCCTGACTCAAAATTTTGTTTCCCCTTAAACTCTTGGATGCTCAAAATTTTATTTAAATATGCTAAGAGTTTAGGTTTTTAGGTTTTAGCAGATTTTGGCGAATAAGGCATCCAAAGATGAGCAGGTTGCTTACGGATAGCTAATTTAAGAATTCAGTTTTAAGTTATTTCTACTGTGTATTAAGACAGTTATGCCTATATTGCTTTGATCATCCAAGGGGGAATCTTCATATGTCTATCTTGGTGTATTGTTGTAAATTATATTTGATTGATGCCTAGGATACGTTTGGAGATTTTTATAACTTGGATATGATATTATTTGAAATGTAATCACTGAAAATTATTGTTTTTGGAAATTATCGATTTTGTTCATATTCAAGTGCTTCTGATATTATGGATATTATTAATATTACTTTATTTCGTCACCAGAAGTTAATACTATGGATGACTGCAGCATCATATCGCTAAGCTTTTGGCCTCCAAATACAGGATGTTACATTTAGTATTCCAGTTAGATTCCTTATTGATATGGGTGCCACTTATTCTTTTATTTTAAAAGATGTGGTAGATAGGTTGGAGTTAGAAATTGCTTATTTAGTAATGTCTCTGCATGTTGTTAATCCAACTGGTGGGTATGCTACTTTCTGCCTAAAGTGCACAAACCTTGTATTTGAATTATGTGTCACATATATTTTTGCAACCCATATTTTTTGACTTCATAAGATACGCAGTAATTTTGGATGTGGACTGGTTAATGCATAATGAAACTAGGATATTTTATGCTGATAGAATCATCGCTTTAAGGAATCTAAGTGATGGAAAAAGGATTATGGTGAAGTTATATATGTAGTGGGTGATAAGTCAAGATTGACGAAGTGTGTGATGGACGAACATAAGGATGAGATGAATATTAGTAGTTCTGGAATTTACATATAGCTTCATACTAATGACAGGATTACTGCCAAGAAGGGCGATTGAATTTTAAATAGACATGTTGCCAAGGGATCAACCTATTGGTAGTCACCTAGAAGAATTTCACCCAAAAAGATGGGAGGATTAAAGAAGGAGCTGATGAAACTTGAGTATAAAAGTTTCATTCGATCGAGTTCGCCGTGGGGTGTATCCACAATATTTATGAAGAAGTTGGATGGATCATTATGGATGTTTATTGATTAAAAGATGTTGAATGACATAATAGTGAAGAATCGTTATCCATTTCCTAGGATAGACACTTATTTGTTCTATTGAGTAGAGCTAGAATAATCTTGCATCTAGATTTGGCCATAGGATTCTACCACTGAGGGTAGTAGAATATAATGTTCCATTGACCATGTTCAGAATAATATATGGTTCATATAAGTGGGTTGTGATGCCCTTTGGGTTGACCAACGCCCATGCGTTCTCTATAGACTTATGAACCGAATCATTCACGATCAGTCTGATAGATTTATATTGGTCTTTATTAATGACATCCAGGTGTATTCTAAGAATGAGAGGGTGCATGAAGTCTGTCTTAGATTGACATTGGAGACGATGCGATGACACTAATTAAAGGAAAAATTTTATAAGTGTCACTTTTGGGAACATAAATATAGTTCCTTGGTCATGTGGTATCAAGGAATGGATTGGCAGTGGACTCATCAAAGATAGAAACCATAAACAGTTGGAAGATAGTAGAGATGGTTATAAAGATGAGAAGTTTATTGCATTTATCTAGCTAGCACCACAGATTCATTAAGGATTTCTCATGTATAGAAGCACCGGTGGTTAATTTGACCAGAAAAAACAAAATGTTTGTGAGGATCGATAAGTGTGAAGGATCATTTCTAGAGTTCAAGAAGAATTTATTCTCTGAGAAAGAGCTGAATATGAGGCGGCGTGGATGGTTACAATGCTATCTGACATATGACTATGGTATAGAGTATACGCCAAGAAAGGGGAACAAGGTTTGCAGAAGCTTTGAGTAGGAAGCATCTAAATGGAGTACTCGCCATGATTGAGAAATTGAAGATCTTGAGACATTGGCATCCTATGGAGTACACTGTAGAATAAATTCAGGATCAAGTCAAAATCTGGTAATGGTGGCAAGTTTGGAGCAACATTTAACTCTAGTAGGCATATGTTCTAAAAGGAAAAGAGAAGACCCATTGTTAGTCGAAGAAGTAAGAGATTAGGGATGGGTGCAGATGCAAAGGACCTGAAAGGATTTGAAATGCATTCAATAGAATGGCTTAGGAAGAAAGGAAGAATACATGTTCTGAATGTGGAGAATCTTCAAATGGAGGCCTTGGAAGGTAGTCGTCGATCTTTGTTTACTATTTATCTTAGCGGCATGAAGATGTATTATGACATAAAGAGAGTATTCTTTTGGAAAGGGATGAAGAGGTATGTCAGTGAATATATTAAGACAGTCAGTAGGTAAAGGCTGAACATTAGAAGTCGAGGGGATTACTTCAACCATTGGAAGTACTGACTTAGAAGTGAGATTCAGTGTCATGGATTTTATTACTAGATTGCCTAGGTCGAGAACAAAAAATGAAAGCATTTGGTGATAGTCGATAGACTAACTAAGTGGCCCATTTTATCCCTTTGAAGTTGACAAGAACGACAGCTGGTTTGGCGAGACTATACATGAAGAATACTATGAGACTGCATGGGATTCTGAGTAGTGTTGTGAGTGTAGAGACCCATTGTTCACCAGTGAGTTCTGGAGAAGTTTACAGAATGCATTGTGTATGAAACTGAGCATGAGCATGGCTTACCACCCATAGATAGATAGTCAAACAGAAACGGTGAACCGTATGCTTGAAGATTCGCAGAGTGCATGTATTTTGAATTTCAAAGGATCTTGAGAAGATAATTTACATCTGATAGAATTTGCATATAACAACAATTGTGAGTTGATTATTGGCATTGCCTCTTTTGATGCAGTTTATGGTAGACCAGATATGTTACATGCCTATAGGTTGGACATAGGAGATAGATTCGTGTCAGGAAAGATTTGGCAAGGGATGCTACTAAGAAGTTAGAATTGGTTTGTGCTAGAATAAAAGTATGGCAATCAAGGTAGAAGAGTTATGTTGATAAGAGAAGAAGGAATCTAGAGTCTGGAGTGGATTACTATGTAATAGTGAAAGTTTCTCCGATGATGTGCCTTTGGAAGGTGAGGAAATCGGCACCTAGATATGTAGGACCATTTCTAGTGATAAAGAGGATTGGTAAACTCGCTTATTGAGTCGACTTACTAAGTAGTTCAGCAGGTATGCATAATGTTGTTTACACATTATATTTGAGGAAATGTGTGCACGACCCAAGTTCGGTAGTTAAGGATTTATCTTTAGTGCCAGTTTTGACTTATATTAGACGACCGAAGGGAATAGTATGTTGTGATATGAAAGATTCGAGAAACAAAGTTATAAACTTGTTCGCATCCAATACAGAGACAATGTAGTGATTGTATCTAGGAGGTAGAGGATAGAATTAGGAATGTCTATCCAAATTTATTTTGACATGTATGACTAGACATGTATGTTTTGTTGTATAGACTAGTAGTAACACTAATATGACATTGAGTTATTATATGAAAGTGTGCTAGTAGTTGCACTAATACGTTATGATCAATGATTGATGGTTTACATTAGTGGGGATCTAGTGTAATCATTATACTATATGTACATTGTTTTGATGATGGTCGTCTTTATCTTGCCTTGTCTGAGTTTCGAGGATGAATTCTTATAAAGATGGGAGACTATAACACCCCATATTTTGGAATGCTATAATATGAGGAACTAAATAAATAAATAATGAATCAAATTAAAGTGTGATGTAATAATAAAGATACACTGAATATTAGAAAGAGAACGAATGTAAAATGAAGAGTTAGGGGTTTAATAAGAATAAGCTAGAATGGAATTTTAGCCTAAAGTCTAAATTGCTAAACATCAAACCTTCCACCTTTCCATCATTCTCTCATTCAATCAAGAAAACAACAAATAAGGACAACCACATTTCATGAGGAGGAAGAAAAAAAATCAAGCAAAAATAAAGAGTTTTTATTTCTAAGAAGTGCAAAGGCGTTTAAAATCAAGTTTTATCACATTAAAGGTGAGTAATCCTTTCTCTAAAACCTTTCGAACCTGTATAGGTTAGGATTATATGCACTTGTGACGTTTTGAATAATAATGAACAAGTTTTTGAAGACTAAATAATATTTGTTAATGCATGGAATTTAATGTTGACGATTTTATATGCGTTTAAGGTAAAACTATATCGAACCTTAGCCAATTCGCTTGAGATTTGTATATTATACATATTATAGTAATTTAGAGATGACTTTTTGATTTCATAATTACTTGAAATTATTTGGAATTTATATGAAATTTCTAAGTTAAGAAAAGGCTTAATTTTGGGAAATTAATTATTAAAATATTAAAATAATTATCTTAGCCTGAAAAATTTTATGAGGTAAAATATGACAATTCGGATTTTTGTTGAATTATCGAGATTTTTACCATGTGTTTTGAAATTAATATGAATTATTTAGTAAAGAGAAGAGTGATTTGCTAATGGGTAATTAATCAATTAATTAGTAAAGTAATTAATAGTACTTGAGAAGTAAAATTACATAAACTTAACCTGAGGTAATGAGAATTTGACACATAGCAAGCTTTGGAGTAAAGTGGTTACTTTTGATTGCAACAAAGTAGTTTTCACTTAATTTACAAGACTGCCACAATAATACTCCATAGCCTTAGTAATGTTATGACGCAATAGCTTAAAAAATTACATGTGATGGCTCTAAAATGATAGCACTTAGCACTAAACATGTTAACCTGCAACTTATAATACTCAAAAACTTTTGGCCTATGGTAGGCTTAAGCATGCGATAGCTTATAATACTCAATAGCTTCTAGCGTGCAGTAAGGTTAAGCATGCAAGAGCTTATGAAAATCGATAGCACTAAAAAAGGTTAACACTTGATAACCTCAAAATTATTAAGGTGTGATGACTATGAGTGTCACAACATGATAGCCTTACAAAGTTAAGATGCAGCAGTCTTAAAATGTTAACACTCAATAGCTTTGGCATATGATTGGTGTAAGCATGTTATAGCTCTTTGAAGCGCAATAACTTTTGGTATGCGGTAGGGTTAAGCATGCGATGGCTTATACTATACGATAGGTTATGGCATGTGGTTGTAAGGAAATGCTTGACATGTGATAGCCTAGTGAAAACATGTGATAGCTAAAATGCTAATGAATTGTAAGTAAATGAATGAACTTACAAAGTTAACTTGATAATTGTGGGTTGCAGAATTATAGATCTTAAGGCTAAATAAACACTAGATGGTGGTGAATAGTGTTTTCTAATTTTTATAAATCTTTTTAAATTTCTTTCAAGTTTAATATTAAATCATAGTTTTCGAATGTAGAATAATATCAACAGTCAATCATAGAGGCAGACACAGATAAAATAAAAGTAGTAAATTAAAGTAGAGATTTAGAGAGATGACGCAAGGGATTTTATACTGGTTCGGATTTCCCTTAAATCCAGTCTCATACAATTGCTTGCACAGGTTTCTTTTCAAATGCCAATTTTGAAATGGGCATAAGGCAAACCCAATTATGATCTCGATTCCAAGGCTATGAGAAACGTCCTCCTGATTTTCCAGGCTTAGGGTGCACCTACTTCATTTGGACGGGCTACAAGCACACCCACTCGGATTTTTGGATTACCAAGCACACCCAATTGATTTAAACGGGATATGATCAAACCTAAGAAAATACAACTAGAGTTTGATGGTTTTTCAAAGACACGATTTCTTGAACTTTGGATGCAATGGATCCTATAACCTCCTCGACAGCTGATGTGCACATAAATGTGCATATTTTTATTTCCATATTTTATCGAATCTAATTAAATAAATGATCATGTTGGGTAATTTAACATGTATAACCAAAATTCAAATTATTTTTAAATCGTCATATGTTCATCTTTATATAGGGGAAAAATGGACATTTTTGTGCATCTATTAATTTGAGAAAAATTAATTAGACATTTTTATGATTTTTTTAGGAATTTGGATTCAAATGCAAGTGGTTTCACGAAGATATATGCATGCACAAGAGTGAAGAGAAGCAAATGAAGATGAAAATAATTCATTTCATGTATCATGGAGGACCAAACCACTCACCTACCTTAAGGTATAATTAGATGCTAATGCACATGCTAATGGATATTAAAGCTTCATGCACATTTAAATAAGGATTAACACATGCTAATGATTACTTAGCCACCATATTTCTTAAGATGGTAGTTTGGGTATTTTCCAAAAAATCGAATTAGGTTTTCATACATGTATAAATACCTTCTATCTTCATGTAATTATCCTCTCTTCCTCTTAGCCTCTTTAGTTCAATTTAGGATAAAAAAATAAATCAAAGCTCTCTTTCTTTTCATGGCTACTTAGTCATTTCTTATTTCATGTAACTTCTTTTTATGCAATTTTAATACATGTTCTTTTCTTTTCTTGTTTATTTCCTTTCATGGTAGTAGTATAGTTTCATTTCTTATGCATGTAGATTAGCTTTTATTTACATTGCTCACTTTTTCCTTTTTTTCTTGATTCATGTTGCTTTCTACATTTTTTGATATGATAACAAATATGATAGGCTAAACCCCTTCAATTTAGGTTTAATGAAGCTCTCTTATCGTGTAGATTCAACATTTTGATCATTTATGCTCTCCTTTTGTGCTTAATGGAAATGTTTGAATGGGTTAACTTGTTGTTTTAGCTTCGAATTTGATAGCCTGTATCCTTGACACCAAATAGGCTATGCTTAAACAAACAACAAACACAAATTACCTCTTCATCTAAATATGATTATAGTAATGAGGTGAATTTTGAAATTAAAATTTGATTGTCTATGTTTCTACTCAATAGTTAATAGTCCACGCTTAAAATAGATTTGATTTTCAATTTCATTGTCAATTTTCATGAGAGTTAAAAATGATTTAGTGGTTGTATTATAGTTTGATAGTTTATATTGGCCTATTAATAGCACAAATATGCCATACTTGTAATAAGCACATCAACTAATTTCACCAAAGACCAAAAGAGATGTCATAATTTCATTTGTTGATTTATGTGATCTAGAGAGTGGAAATTACCTCTAAATTGCCTTCGAACTCTCATATTTTTACCCATTTTCATTTGTTAGATTTTCTACATTTTTTATTAGTTTAAAAAAAAATCTATAACTCTTAGTTTAATTTGATTGAATAGAAATTTTAAAATCTTACAACTCCCTGCAGATCGATCCGTACTCGCCACGTACTAACATTTGTACGCCGTAGGCTTGCGGTTAAATTTTATTTCAAATTTGTCAGCTATTTTTCTAATTCGATAGAATTTCCGTCGGCTCGAACAAGTTTTTGGCGCCATTGCCGTGGAATTTTTTTTTATTTTAATTTTCCATTCTTTGGATTATTTTTGTTTAATTTATAGTGTGTTTGTTTTGGGTGTTAACTTCCATTTAAAAAAAGTTGTGTGTGTATTTGTTGTTTGATTTTTATTTACAATTTACTGTGTGCTTGTTTTCTAGTCTATTTTCATTTGGCATTTGCATCTCTTCATTTAAATAAAAAAGACAAACACAATTTTAAAACAATTTTTTTATTGCATTTACATTTTTTTTCTTTTCTTTCATTGTCCTCTTTTTTTTACATTTTCAAACAATAAAAGAAAATTCTGCATGCACGGTGCTCCTTTGCATATCACTTCGCATACATTTGCACATTACAACACTCTACACCCGCAAACTACCCCCCTGCTATACTTCTTTCACCAACCTCTCTCTGTCGCCTCACCATCTCCTCCTTGACACACATTATCATATTATACATCCTCCACGACCAAATATATACACTGTCAGCATACTAATTCACAACCTCGTATGCCATCTAAAATCTCAGCAAGTAACCTACTTCTAACCTGCATATCCTCCACCACAACAGTTCCATAACAAACCATCGACAAACCACAAACAAACTGTCCTTCATAGAAGCCATTGATGCACCCAACTTCTACGCACAACCATTGATACCACCCTATTTCCTCTTTTATCACTTCCACCACAACCAGTCACCATTACAACATCACTTCCATCAACTAAATTTCCTCTGGTTCATCATCAACATTTACTTCGAACCTCCTTCCTACGGTATTACCACAAACCCCTACATACTTCTTGCTACAACGGTCATTAACATCTTCACATTCCATGTCATAATTCACATTGCATACAACTAAATCACAAAATTTCACCAAATAACCAAACCGTCGCCATTCATCCATTTCAACACCCACAATTCCACTTCAACTTCCATATTCAAGACCACTTGATCACCTCTATTTCACTCCCAGGGTTCATACCCATCTTCCACCATCCATCATATCACCCCGTTGAGACAATCATCAACATATTCCAGCCACAGTCACACTTCTGGAAACATTCATCAACCTACCCACTAGAACTCCACCTACTACAATACATCACTACAATCGACATCCTCTACAACAATCTGCTACTGACAGTTTTCAGTCCTACCCTGCCTAATTCTGTTCTAACTCCACCCACATACTTCCCCCAGCCACTATTTGACTGCCACACATCTCTATCTATCACCCTTTCAAAACTACATTGTCAAGTGCAAACCGGACTTGTTCCTCACTCATCTACACTACTGTTCCTTGATCCCTAAGTCCTTCACTGCCTTTGCTCCTCCTTAAATACATATCACCTTCGAAAAAGTTCAAATCTCCTCCAATCGCACCCCTTAACACCACAAACTCATGACCTACCTCCTGCATCAAAAATCCATCACCTCCCTACAAATCGTCAACCGTGAGCACTCCAGCAATCGTCGCTATCAACTGCCACACGACTTCCACGAACTTCACTTGAAACCTAACTCCATCTCCTTGACAACCCAGTCTTCGACCACCAAATTACTGTGATAACCAGACATAAATGTGACCTAACAGCAACCAACTTCGAACTCCACTCATCAAAAAATCACTGTGACCATCCATCCACATCAATCTCCCTAAACCAGCAATTCACCGTCCTCCCCACCTTATTTCACCTAACAATTCCATGCAATTTCGGTCTCAAGGATTGCTTCAATTTTGATTATTGGCTTGGGTATAGTGCTAATTTGATTTTGAGTTTGAGAGTTTTGAGTTGTGCATGTTTGTTTTCTTCTTGTTGTTAATTAGTTTCACTAAGAGAAGGAGGTAGTTTTTAGTTGTGGGTCTTGGCCTTTTAGCTTGTGGGCTACCGGTTTGGAGTTGGTAAACTCTTTTTTTTTAGTTTTCATTTTTTTCCTTTCTTCTAAAAAAACAAGAAAAACTCAAAATAATACAAAAGTTTGTTTGTTTGAATTTCTTTTTAATTTTTTTATTTTCTATTGTTTTGGTTTAGTTTCATTTCTATTTTGCTTTCATTTATTTTAGTTTTTTCTTTGATATATGTGTGTGTGTGTGTAAGAAAAAATCTGTATATATATCTTTATTTTATTTTCAGGTTGCCAAAGTAGAAAATCGCAAGGAAAAGACTTGCTTGCTAAAAAAATAATTGCCTTGCTTGCTTATATATAAAAAAATTGCTGCTTTAAAATAAATTGCTGATAATTCTGCTCGCTTTGGTATCGTGCCTCTATCTCTTGTTTTTATTTGCCTTACATTGTTGTTTGCTTGCGTATAAAAAAATTCAAAAACAAAAACAAAAATTCATTCGTAGTTGCATTGTTAATATGTGTTTAATTTTAGTTTTGCATTTCATCTTAGATTTTGATTAATAATAATGGGTAGACATTGATAACACTTAATTGTATATTGACAAGTTGTCCTCTTTCGAAAATTTATTTTCTTGGTGTTTTCCCACCTTTTGGAAAGGCCGTGATACCAGGAACTTAACTTGAAATTAGGGACAGTCCATCCCGAAGATCGGTTACACACAGGTTTGCTATGGATGTTGATAAATTTTGTCCGAGTCTGAATCAAGCTACAATTGGCAAGACATGACAAGCAAAGCTATGAAAGCCAATATTCCAAATTTCAGGTCAAACGGAGTCCATATGCATGAGATACGATATCGATAAGAATAAAGAGAACACACCGTTTATATCCATCCTATTAATGCTTGTTTGCATCCGTCAGAAGTTCTACATATTCGTATCCATCGGCGAACATCTGTTCGTATCCATCGGAATGCGCCACTTCGTATCCATCAGCTGAAGGGCCTTGTTCGAATCCATAAGGTAACCTTAGTTCGTATCCATCTGGTGACCTTAGTTCGAATCCATCAAACAATCAATACTTCATGTCCATCGAGTTACCACTATTCGTATCCATCAAGGCCAAGCAGAGCTGTCATCTGTTCGTATCCATCAAGTTGAAGCAACTTCGATCGATACGAACAAGGCCTCACAGTCGATACGAACCGAGCTACTCCCATCAATACGAACAAGGTAACAGCTATCGATACGAACTAGGCGAAAATATTGGGACGACTCAGTCAACTCGGCATCGAGAGCAGATCGATCCAAAAATCACACACCACGTCAACTAACGAGGACATGCCCAATATCGAGTCGAAGTAATCGATGCGAACATATCGATTAAAACAGAGCATCCTAAAGAAAATGCAATCTTGCATTGATCATAACTCGCGAATCACAATTTCAAATGCTATGACATTTTCACAGAAGCTTACGTACAACCTAAAGAATGTTCTTACCAAATTTTGACTCGATTGGATCCATTCTTGACCGATATGAAATTCGTTCGTATCGATCATTGATCGAGTCGAAATCGCCTGTGATCGATCGTGTGGGCCCCCTCCCCCACGTGCCAGAATAAGTCTCCTGAGATCTGAGCGAGATATTTGCCTCCAACGCCTATAAATAGAGCCCCAAGTTCTACAGAAAAGGAATCTTTTGGCTCTTTGACATCCAAACTCTGTCGAAACTATTTCTATACTAACATAACTATTGTTGTACTCGAATTTCAACACTGTAATCCATTGTAATTCGATGTAGTCAGTTGTGATTAACAAGTGAACATCAATAAAGTCATCAACTTCATAGTGGACGCAGGCTATACGTCGAACCACTCTAAATTGTTGTGTTTCTACGTGTTTTTGTTATCTATTTTAAAGTGTTTGTTAGATAATCCTTGTTTTACATTTTTATTCTTCATTTTTATCTCTTTAAATACTTCTGAAGAGTGTTGTGCCCAATTTTGGTACAAACACTTTGGTACTTCCCTTGAGGAAACACAATTTTTCTCCTGCTCTTTGGAGCTACTATCGATAACGGATTGCATAAATCCAAGAGGAAGATTCAGATCTGAAGTTCAGAATCCTTCCAACCTATTAAGATTTGCATCAGATCTAGGAAAGGACTTCACTATCCACCATGGTTAGCGCAAGGACCGCCTTTACAGCTGCAGATCAAGAAGCACGGGACAGACAGAATCCCGTACAACAACCTCCATCCAACCAGAATGTTGTCGGACCGTCAGATCCATCTGGCCCTGTCACCCTTCAAGAGTTTCAAATGCTTATGCAAGAGCTGACTCAGATTCGTTAGCAGCTTACTGAACAATTGCGCGCCAACGCAGAATTAACTAATCAGCTAAACCGCTAAAGACGTAGGAGATCCAGGAGGGTTCAGGCCTCCTACTCATCCACCGAAAGTTTAGCCTCATCTAACTACCATCACAGATCTACATTCCCTCGACTGGACGTAAGCTACACCCAAGCCACGGGAGTTCAACCAACTCTGAACGTTGGACAACTGAGAGTTGGCCCATCAACCAGCTACCAGACTGGACCCTTCTCCCGGGGAGATACTGCTCCTCACTACACCACAGACAACCGTGCTACCACCGCCGTTGTTGAACCAGGGGTTGATGCCCGGATTCAGCCAGATCTAAACCATCATCAGCGTGGACGTACTCCCAAACCCTACGTCCCTGAAGACTTAGAACCAAGGAAGCGATACATGGACCGTCGACCGCGTCCGGTATAACCTCGCATTGTGGAACCCGACCACACCTTGGCTCAACATGCATAGAATGTCCAGATGCCGGATATACCGACGATGATTTGTCAAGTGATTTGAGAGAGTCAAGGTCTCACAAATGACAACTGGGGAATCTCCCAAAGTCATACTCCCTTTACAGATGAAATACTCTATGTTGAACCCCTTCGGCGATTCAGAATGCTGGCTTTTCCCGTCTATGAAGGAAGTTCTGATCCCAATCAACACATTCTAAAGTATGAATGGCCGATGAATGCTGCGAGAGCTGATGATGCAGTGAAATGTCATAGTTTTCCTATTTCTTTAAGGGACATAACCACCATGTGGTTCACTAGTTTGCCTCCCTGGTCTATTTCTTGCTTTGAACAACTAGCAACCAAGTTTGTTGAGCAATTTCGAATGCATGTTGCAAGGCTAAAGGATGTTAATACTCTGTCCAATGTCACTCAAGCTCATGGGGATACACTTAAACGCTATTTAGAGTAGTTTCATGCTGCATGTGCAGAGATAAGCAATCCCAATGATATCTCCATCTTGATCGCATTAACTAAAGGTATTGAACATGATTCCAAGTGTGAAAATTGGTTGGCTGGAAAACCACCTGTGTCATTGGTCCAAGATGGCCCAATTCTTGAGAAGGGAGGATGTGAAACAGTCTAAGAAGCAGGATGACGCAGGGTCGAGCATGGAAGGGATCCAAAGTAATGTTGGAGTTAAACAGTCCAAGAGAGTTCCAAGAAAGTGCAATGGAACATTCAGAATAAACAAACTTACTAGAAAGACGGTGGGAATCAGAACAGAAAGTGGGATCAAAACCGTGGTCCACGACGTAGAGCTTCAATGTTTGATAATTACACTCCACTGAATACATCGCTAGAGAATGTATATCTACAAACCAGTAATACTATGCAGTACAAGAAGCCTGCTCCGAAGCCATCATCGGAGAGGCAGATCCAAACAAGAAAAATTTGTAGGTTTCATGAGAGTTATAGTCACAATACAAATGAGTGTCGTCACTTGCAAGATCTCATCGAGAAGTTAATTAGAGAGAGGAAGTTGGAACAGTTTGGGTGGGCACCGCAGTATGGAGGTGCAGGCCCATCGAATTGGAATAATGTACCTAATCTGGCGAGACAGGAGGAACCCGCTCGTACCGGAGGGAGGTTGGTGATAAACACTATGAGTGGTGGTCCTCATCTAGCAGATCGAAGCTGTAGGGAAATGAATTCATAAGCTAGCTCTATCAGGCATGCGGACTTCGAGTGTTGTAGTAGTTGTGATGATGGGGCTCCAGCCAAGCAACAGAAGACGATGACTGACGACATCGTGTTTCGAAACAGAGAGGTTGATGAGGTCGAAACCCCCACTATCGATCCACTTGTCATATCAGCTCAGGTAGGTCCTGCTTGGATGAAGAGGATCTTGGTTGACAGTGGAAGCTCTGTGAATATATTTTTTAAGCGAGCATACGATCAAATGAAGATGGAAGCAAAGGATTTGAAATCTTGCCAATCTCAAATCCGTAGCTTCATCGAGAGTGCTACTATACCCACTAGAGTGGTGGAACTACCAGTGGAGTTGGGAGTTAGAGAATGTCGGAGAGTCTGGATACTACAGTTTGTTGTTTTATATATAGAATCCCCTTACAATGCTTTCTTGGGCCGACCGGCCCTTGCTGAATTCAGGACAGCCATTGCCCCATGGTGCTTAACTCTAAAGTTCCCCACCGATCGTGGGGTTGGAGTCGTTCAAGGAGATTAGGCTGTTGGATGAGCCTGCTATATTGCTAAGCTACGTGGGGAGCAGCGAAAGGAGAAAGGGAAGGGCATAGAGGAATCTCTCTACGTCCGTTTCGCTGATAATAGACAATTGGTGCATGGACCCAGGCCCGGGCAACCCAACCAATTCCAAAGGGATCTTGACCCGAGAGATGCTGAAAGTGAGGATGAAACTAAAGACAGTCAAGCTTCCCCGACCAAACTGACAATCGATGTCCCGATCGATGATGATGACAATTCAAAGATGGTAAAGATAGGATCTCAAGTAAGCCAACAGGCACAGATGGAACTGGTTGAATTCCTCCGGGCGAACCTCGACGTATTCGCTTGGACACATTCTGACATGTTTGGGATCTCGTCGGACATCGCGAGCTACACTTTGAATATTAACCAATGGTATATCGCGGTCAAACAGAAAAGGCGTGCTATGGATCCAGAGAGATCTATCGCCCTTAAAGAAGAGATCGATAAGTCGAAATTGAATGGGTTCATTCGAGATGCCTTGTACCCTGAGTGAGTATCCAATCCCATACTTGTCCAAAGGCAAAATGGGCAATGGAGGACGAGTGTTGATTACTCTGACTTGAACAAATCTTGCCCGAAAGACAATATTCCACTTCCCCGAATTGATCAGCTCGTAGATTCAACAGCTGGGCACGAGTTATTATCTTTTATGGATGCTTATTTCCGGTTACAATTAGATACCTATGCACTTACCCAATAAAGAACATGCCAGCTTCGTGACCGATCTGGGACTGTACTGCTACAAAGTCATGCCTTTTGGACTAAAGAACGATGGGGCAACATACCAATGGCTAGTCAATCGAATGTTCACCAACCAGATCGAAAAGATCATGGAAGTATATGTGGACGACATGCTGGTAAAGTCACGATTCTCCACTGATCATATTAAAGACTTGGAATCAATATTCAGCATCCTTCAAGAATACATGATGAAGCTCAATCCACTGAAATATCACTTTGGGATCGCATCCGAAAAATTCCTTAGGTTCATCGTCAACGCTCGAAGAATCGAAGCGAATCCCAAAATGATTTGGGCAACCAGAAATCTTGAAACCCCGAAAACCATAGAGCAAGTCCAGAGCCTCAATGGGAAGGTAGCATTGAGCAGGTTCATTTCAAAGTCCACCGACAAGTGCATTCCCTTCTCGATCTGATCCGTAAAGGGAGAAAAACTTTGAATGGACCATGGAGTGTGAAGGCGCATTCAGAGTACTGATTCAACGTCTCTCCATACCACCAATTTCGTCAAAGCCTATCGATCATGAGCAACTATACCTTTACTTGGCGATATTAGAAAACGCAATCTGTGCTGCCTTAGTTCGGGAGGAAGACCAGTGTAGAAACCGGTATACTACATTAGTAAACGACTAACCGGAACTGAGAGAAATTATCCAAAGCTAGAGAAATTGGCTTATTGCCTTTTTATTGCCTCAAGGAAGCTACGTCCGTATTTCGAAACTCATCATATCACCGTTTACACCGATCAACCGTTACGATAGGTCCTTACACGGACTGACACATCTGGTAAGTTACTCAAGTGGAACATTGAACCGAGCCAGTTTGATATCACTTACACTCTGAGGCTAGCTATTCAAGGACAAGTCCTAGCGGATTTCATAGCCGAATTTACCTTCCTAGAAGACTTTCCTAAAACCAGTGAATCTCCCGAATAAATCCGGAAGCTGCATACTGATGGTGCATCAAATGACCAGTGCTCGGGCGCTGGAGTAGTACTTGTAACCCCCGAAGGTCGATCCATATGTTATGACCTAAAATTTGATTTTCGTGAGACCAATAATGAAGCTGAATATAAAGCCTTGCTTGCTGGATTGAAACTCGCCCACGATTTGGGAATTATTGCTGTAGAAATCTACTGTGACTCACAGTTGGTTGTGTGTCAAGTTCAGGATGAATATCAAGCCAAAGATTGAAACTGGCTACTTATCTAGCTCGAGTCTAGGAGATACTTAATCAGTTTGATTATTATGCCATATTCTACATACATCGTGAGCACAATCAAATGGCTAATTCATTGGCTAAGTTAGCAAGTACGGGCAAAGCACAGCAAATGAGACTTGCTCCTATGGAGACGTTATCTTCCCCATGCATTGAGCATATGGAGATAGACTATGTATTTGAAATCACTTCCTATAAGAAATCATGGATGACTCCCTTTCGAAATGACCTCGAGCATGGAATGCTGCCTGAGCGCAGGAGTCAGAAGAGACGGATTCTTCGTAAAGCTTTACGGTTCATAATTCAGAATGGAGTCAATTATAGAAGAGGATATTATGTTCCTCTCCTCCGATGTATCGCCCATGATGAAATTAAATGAGTGTTACATGATGTACACGAAGGAGAATGTGGCAATCGCACCGGAGGGCAAGCTCTCACTAAAAACTCCGATATGGGTATTATTGGCCAATTGTAAACTGTGCTGCAGCAGACTATGCTAGGAAATATGATAAATGTCAAAAGCATGATCGAATTCCTAGAGCCTCACCTACTAAGATAACCCAAATGGTCAGTCCATGGTAGTTTGCAGTATGGGACATTGATATCATTGGCTCTCTACCTCTGGCCAAAGGTGGTGTGACGTATGCCATCATCGCAGTTGATTACTTTACCAGGTGGGCCGAAGCTGACCTTCTTGCTACGGTCACGACGAAGAAGGTGATCAACTTTGTAGTTTGCAACATTATCTGCCGATTTGGTCTCCCACATACCAGCATCACTGATAATGGAACCCAATTCGACGGTGTTGAATCCAAGGATTTCTGCCAACGATTCCACATTCAAAAGAAATTCTCTACAGTTTCACACCCTCAGGCGATTGGCCAGGTTGAAGCTGTTAATAAGGTTATCAAGTCTATACTAAAGAAGCGACTGGAAAAGGCCGGGGGTAAGTGGGTTGATGAACTTCTTATGGCTTTATAGGCTTACCAGACAACCTACAAGTCCATGACAGGACACACTCCATTCTCTCTAACCTATGGTTCAAAAGCCGTTATTCCAGTTGAGATGGAAGTACCTTCTCACCATGTGACTTATTATGATCCAAAGACAAATGCTATTCTACTTGCCGAATCCTTGGATTTGTTGGATGAGAAGCGCAAAGAGGCAGATTTGAGGACAGCCGCATACCGAAGTCAAGTCGCCCGATTGTACAATGCCAAGGTTCGACCACGAGCCTTTGAAATTGGCGATCTCGTCCTCAAAAGAATCTATTCGGTTCCTTTGCACATGAAACCAACTTAGGAAGGATCGTATATGATTGAACAAAAACTCAGAGATGGAACATTTAAGTTATCGACCGTTGATGGTCTTACTTTGCCGAGAGCTTGGAACAGCGAGAGTCTTCGTTGCTACTACACATGACATGCTTTATTTATTTTAGTCAATTTTTCATTTGCAATTTGTTTCTGCGTTTTGAAATATGAATTTGTAATAAGGCAACCGACTTTGCCGTATTTTCTCATTTTAGCAATAAAATGCCATCTGTTCGAGCCAAAGCTGTGATTTATTGAATGTGTCATACAACCATCACGACGCATGAAGAGCTAAGTTCCATCGTACAGTAGAATTTATTCAAATAGGGAGTGACTATGATACGACTGGTCACTCGCTAAGTGAAACCAAAGCTTAGGGGCAAGTCACTGCACTAAAGCCAAAAAAGGATTGTTACACGACAATCCTTTAACTAACTCCAAACTCCTAGAGTATGAGTAGGAGTATAAACTTATAAATACGATTCCGAAGAGGGCGGACCCATCCACCTAACGACTTCGACCGTATCCTAACCAAGTTTGAGGAGGATGGATCCATCCATCTAACGACCTCACTTGTTAACTTTGGGTGGATGTGAATTGACCATCCCCGATCCTGATAAATCCATCGTTCCCGGAGTGCGGATGAAATCCTAAAAGCCTAAACAGATGTGACTGACCATCTATCGGCCAACTATAAATTCCCATAGTGTGAACTAGAGTATAACACCAACTCCAAATTCCCAGAGTGTGAATTGGAGTATGAACATCAACTCCGAATTCCCAAAGCGTGAGTCGGAGTACAAGCATTGACTATAAACTCCTAGAGTGCGAGTTGGAGTATAAACACTGACTTCGGGTTTCCAGAGTGCGAACCAGAGTACAAACGTCGACTATCCCCAGATTCCCAGAGTGCGAACCAGGGAGTAGACTACAAATAACTATGAGTCTCCACAGTGTGGCCAGAGTATAAACATAACTCGGGTGTGATTGACCACTCGCAAAATAACTTAAGTCCCCAAAGCGTGGACACATACTTTAAAACTAAAAAGGCATGATCGACCGCCAACATACGAATGCAGGTCCCCGGAGTGTGGACGTAATCATTATTAAGTGAGCGAGTGTGATTCGACCACTCAACTCTCACTTGTTTTAGCATCGATTTATTATGTTAAACTCGAAGAAATGAAGGCAAAGTGCAATCGCTGGCCGATCTTTACAACTCATCCCCGAAAGTGGGGGCAGAGCTTAAGTATCAACCATCGAATGAATCTGTGCAACATTGAAATTCAACTTTATCCTCGATCATGACTTGTGTTTGTGATTTTCGAACTTGACAAATAAAAACAAACTCAACTCAAAGGTTGGAACTTTGCAAGTACAATGGACTGAAATTCAAATACTGGAACACTTAAGCATAAAAGACAGTAATTGAGTTAAAACCAAAAACAATATTTCATTTCAACTAACTATGAAAGAAGTCCACATACAAGTTTTCCAAAATTCCTTCTAGCAGGGGCCAAATCCGCATCTACACACGGCCTACGAAAGGAAAGTAAAAGAGATTACTATATATCTACCAAAAAATGTGCCGAAGAGGCCTATTTACTCTTTTTTCTTTTTCGGCTTCCTCTTCGGTGTGGAACTGCTGGAGCCGCTAATGATTTTCCGCTTTGAGCTCTTGATTTTCATCGGTCGATCTCCAGGCGAGGGCATAATCTCGATGTCTTCCTCTGAACTCGAGTGTATGGGGATGCTTCCTAAAGGCGGAGTCAGAGGAACTGGATCAACTTTAGGAGGAGGCACTGGTGTTAACAAGTGTATCTCCAGGTGATATCATTCTCAATAAAGCCGGACCAAGCGTCGCCATTCCACCTCTAGAACTGCCACCACAATTCGCTGCGTCTATTTCGGCATCGATTTTGGCCAATATTTCTTCTTCGCGAATCGATTGAGCCTCACCGGGGGAATCGGTGGTCGGCATTGAAGAGCCAGTAGAAGATGTGATTCCACTTATGACAAATTGTAGGTCTGCAAAAGGGTCACTATGGCGACTGAGGAGTTCCTCCATCATTTGCTCATCAAAAGAGAATGTGCCCCATGCATTCCATCAATCGGTGAAGTCATCGTTGCGGTGATTGCCTCAGTAATGATGGCCTTCTGCATTAGGTGCGATTCTTAGGTTGCAGGAGGCGCTATCAGTGTAACTCCAGTCATTGGACATAGAAAAAGATAGACTATTTGTAAACGCTTCAAATCAAGCCATTTACTTCAGACACGTATGAAGAATGTTCAGAATACCTTCCTCGGTTAGGCTGGTGGATGGCTGAGCGGCTTCAGAAGTATGCTCTTTAGTAGGAGATAGCTGCAGCTTTGAGTTGGCACAGGAATATCCAGACTTGTATCGTGATGCTCAACACCTGAACCTTCCCTAACTTTCAAGCATTGGGCGTCGAGCTTCTCCTTTTCATGTGAGATCATCGACTCATGGAGAATCTTTCTTTCATCTTCATTCAACACACGATTCTCGAACTCAAATTCATCGATTGATTCATCTGGATGCGTCGTCCTCTCCTCCTCAACCAATCGGCTCCAACCATTGTGCAGATGCACCGAGTAGTTTTCGAGCCAGGCTAAGTTCCTATGCTTCAGCACATTGGCATTATAATTGATAGGGAGATCTTCAATGTCATCCTCTAGCCTACACTTCATCGCTTGGATCCTTTCCTCAACCTCAGTCTCCACCACACGAACTTTCTCCACTACCGCATCCCATTCACCTTGAAGCACCACAGCTTGATCACATGCCTCCTGTGTTGCGGTATTGGCGTCGTCCCTCTCTTTAATGATTTCAAAAAAATTGGACATAAGCTCGTTAAATTCTTTGAGGGCTGCATCCTTCTCGACAGTAACGCTGGTGTTACGATGGCCCATCTCCTCCACCAGGGCGTAGTGTGATTGCCCCATCCTCTCCATGGCCGAATTGGCCTCATCGGCCTTATGAGTGGCCTCCATTTCTAACTTTTGGAAGGACTCAGCTTCAGTATTAATCACTTGGATAGTACGGTCCTTCTGAGCAAGCTCACTCTCTAACTTCTAAATGGTGGCCGCCCGCTCAAAGGCCAGCTTCGATACTTTTTTCGCGGCTTTCCCCCACTCCTTGTATTGAGTGTAAATGTCATGGATGTAATCGTGCATTGTGTTCTCAGCTTCCGTTGGAATTCTCTTCAAGTGCGGGGGGAAAATATAACCATCAAAGCAGATATCTGGAAAATCCTTCTTCATTTGGGAGATTTTAATTGCTCGTTCCCCAATAGGCTCGGTGAGGACCTACTCTGCAATTATAGGGGCCATTGTTTCAGTTCTATGATGGTGTTATTCAGGCCTAGAGACTTGAGAAGACGGTTTCTGGTGGGGAGGCTCTACCAGTTGTTTTCCATGGATTGAGGGGTGTGTAGAGATTCTAGGAGGTGGAGAACATGATCGGAATCGGGATCGAGATCGATGTCTATAGTCCATGTCCCTATCTCTATCATATCGTTCCTGACTAGAATAACCATGGTCGCAGTTTCTATCATCTTCCCTTCTACGGGGTTCATAATATGAACTCGATGACTGACACGCTAAACGGAGGCTCCCAAGCATATAATCTTTCTTAGAAATCGTATCTGCGAAGTAATAGAAGAATAGAGTTAGTAATCTCCCAAAGTAAGAAACTTATGGACATGAATCGTGTTGTGCCGTGAAGTGTATATGTATGTGCAACCCCCCGAACAACCGGAAATGTCAGCCACACTAGTGGGAAGAGACTCGTTTAAATCTAAGGCATGCTGAAACTCCTCCAATCCGGCATCATGTTGAAATGACACATAATCCGGCATTGGAATATCGACGAGCACTTCGAAAAGATTTTCCACCTGCGAGGGAGGAGCCTCCAAAATACTAATCCCCGAAACAGGCAAAGACACGACCACAGGTTTCCATCTCTCGGATTTAAAGCGTTTGAAAGCAGCTGCCTTGCCTTTTCTCTTTCCTTCGGAATCTTAAAAGGCATCAGAAGGCCCGACCACAAGTTCATCATCGGTGGGTGTTCTTTCTGGATCAACCCCTTCAGTTATAACAACACCGGGCATCTTATATTTCACTTGTTTCTTCGAGACAGCCCTTAGCATTCCCTCAAGCCTTATACTTTAGCTGCGCTCGATCAATCCAACGATTCTCAAATTTCTACCTGTTAGAACCAAATCGATGTCCCTCACTTCACTCAGAACTTCTTGAAGAACCCATACTATCTCTTTGAAATGCGCACCTTCGGGTCGTGGAATTACAACCGTAAAGAAAAGAAGATGTTAGTTTGACATCAACTATGATCACCATATTAACTACTTGAGAAGACCATGGTACTTATGTCTGAATAACCATCGACTGGCAAATCCCGAGGGGGCATCGAACATAAAACCATTCCATTTTAAAGTAGCTCAACCTGGTCCAGGACCCCATTGCCACTTGACAATTCCTAACCGCTTCCAGCAATGTAAAGGAAGGGCTATCTCCCCAGCTCTTAACAATGAATAGGTATCTGATTTCGAGCGAGGTGGGGTGGCCGAAAGAGATGCTCCATAAATACAATGAATAAGCTGTTCAGTAAAGCATATATGTTGGGGTGTAGCTGAGATGGAGCGATTCCTAAGAAAGATAACACTTACCTAATGTATTGGTTAAATGGAGGAAGTGTTCCTGTTGCATGCGTGGCGATTGAAAGCAGTAAACCCCTCCAGTGGATAATGCAGTCAATCGTTTGGTCTTGGTAGTAGCACATCATCAAGTGACAAGCCATGCCTTAAACATATCCATCCCAGCATGTCTTCAGAAACGTTGGACGGTATAGAGTCTGGCGGATTACCAATAAATGTGGCACCTGGTTTCTCATCAAGAGCCGGATTTATAACTTCGTCCGCAATGGTCGGTATCCTGATTGTTAGAGGAAGTGAACTCTGAGTTTCCTACTGTTGTGATCATGTAGATTCCATAACTATCTAACTTACGAAAAATCATCATTAGATGATAATAAGCCCGTGCATCCCCCGGTGTGAAGTGTGTGAATGTGTTGTGCAGTGCAGTGATACGGATTACTTGAGAAATTCTACAAAGTATGAAGAAATATGCAAATGACGAGACTTTGAAATTCAACTGGAGTGACTGTCATCGCTGAGCGTCACAGCCGTGTCATCCAGACGTTAGCGATTGATCCAAGCTAAAGTTAATTAAAAGTTTGTTAAGTCATAGTTCCATCGACGAGCTTCGAAGGATAGTCAAATATGTAGTTTAGCGGTTAAGTTCAATTATGCAAGGCCGAAGCTCGTTTGAGTCTAGTGTTCGAATTCTTACACGAAGTTTGCATTGATTAAAGTCAAGGCTCGGATCATTCGATGCAAAAGCCTCAATTTTGTATCGGTCAAGAACCCTAGTTCGTATCGGTCGAAAAATGTAAGTTTCTTATCGATCAATATCTGTTACCTTCGTACCAATCACAAATTGGCAGCTTCGTATCGATTAGGATGTGCAATGATTCATATCGATCAAAGATGGTGAAGTTCGCATCGGTCACTTACCCGGAATTTCATATTGGTCATTTACCCTACGATTACGTGTTGATAACGTCGAATCGATACGAATTGCCTCCACTATGGATCGATATGAACTTCTTCATTCATCGGTCAATTCTGCATCGATACAAACTCTATGCCTTATGATCGATACAAAGCTAAGTCATCTCCTTCTTTTCATCTCTACGAAATAAAGGCCGAGCAACCTTCAACCAATTCCTTGGTATCACTCCTCGTTCCTTCTTCTTCGATCAACATAAACGCCATTACTCTCTCCTCAACCTCACTCCAACCCAACTCCGGCATCAACGGCTCCAGAATATGCCGCAGCTTTAGATGAACTAGCATTGAATCTCGAGTCTCGTCAATGTCTACATGAATTCGTCGATTAGTTACCTATTAGAGAATTGGTTCGAGAGATTAATGGGTCAATTCGAAGGAAAACGATTTGCCTTCCAGTCGTCTTGACAGGTTCCAATCGATTTCACCTCCAGTCGATGCGAATAAGCTTGTCGAATCCAATAGCTCGAGCTTCATCGATACGAGATTTGCAACGTAGGCTTTTCTGAAACATGAGATTCTATCGATTCGAAGCTGGCTATTCGTACCCATCCATTCGAGTTCATCTGAGGTCCATCAATACGAAGCGTCCATCTTGTGTCCATCAGTGAGGATTCCATCGATACGAAATCATAGTTTCGCATCCATTGCTCTTTAGTCCACAAAAGACCACTTCTACCGATGTGAAGTGAATTGGAGATAATGGGTTCGTATCGGTCACCATCGAGACGGACACAAATTTCCAACTCCTTGAATCAATCCCGGAGAGGATCGATATATGAAAAAACAAAACAAACAACCTTTAAACTTTTCACATCGATCTAGGAGAGGATCAATACAAAAGGATACTCCAAGATAACCGTCAGGCGTTGTTGCAACTTGAATTTCACACTGATTCAGGAGAGGATCGATACGGAATTCAACGTGAGAAAACTGACGATGACTCGTGAACGTGCGACGTTAACGAGAGTCATGTTATAATATATGCATGTATGTCGGACTAATATTCAATTTTCAAAAATCCATAGGAATTGAATACTCACTATCATACAACAATTGGTTGCAATAGTACAGAGTATAAAGTTGGCAGTTAACAATTCATATTGTTGAGAAAAGAAATCAAAATTTACAACTTCCAAAGAGAAGATGACAGACGTTTAACAAGTCGAATGGAACCGTTTAGAGTGAAGATTGCAGCTTTTCAAAGCACGTTGTGTTCTCACGAGACATACTTTAGGGGGCAAATGTTATCCCGTCTTTTGGCAAGGCCGTGATATCAGGAACTTAACTAGAAACCAGAGACAGTCCATCCTAAAGATCGGTTATGCAAGTTTGCTATGGATGTCGATAAATTTTGTCCAAGTTTGGATCAAGCTACAATTGGCAAGACATGACAAGCAAAGCTATGAAAGACAACATTCCAAGTTTCAGGTCAGTCGGAGTCCATAGGCACGAAATATGGTCGATACGAATAAAGAGAACACACCGTTCATATCCATCCTATCAATGCTTGTTCGCATCCATCAGAAGTTCTGCATATTCGTATTCATCGGTGAACATCTGCTTGTATCCATTGGAACACGCCACTTCATATTCATCAGCTGAACGGACTTGTTCGAATCCATCAGGTAGCCTTAGTTCGTATCCATCAGGTGACCTTAGTTCGTATCCATCAAACAATCAATACTTCGTATCCATCAAGGCCAAGTAGGGCCGTCATCTATTTGTATCCATCAAGTTGGAGCAACTTCGATCGATACAAATAAGGCCTCACAGTCGATATGAATCCAGCTACTCCCATCGATACGAACATGGCAACAGCTATCGATACGAATTAGGCGAAAATATTGGGACGACTCAGTCAACTCGGCATCGAGAGCGGATCGATCCAAAATCTCGCATGCCACATCAACTCACGAGCACGTGCCCAATATCGAGTCGAAGTAATCGATGCGAACATATTGATTCGAACATAGTGTCCTAAAGAAAATGCAACCTTGCATCGATCATAACCCGCAACCCACAAGTCCAAATGCTATGAAATATTCACAGGAGCTTACGTACGACCTAAAGAATGTTCTTACCAAATTTCGACTCGATTGGATCAATTCTTGATCGATACGAAATTCGTTCATATCGATCACAGATCGAGTCGAAATCGCCTGGGATCGATCGCTTGGGCCCCCTACGTGCCAAAAGAAGTCTCCCGAGATCTGAGTGAGATATTTTCCTCCTACACCTATATATAGAGCCCCAAGGCCTGCAGAAAAGGGATCTTTTGGCTCTTTGATGTCCAGACTCTGTCGAATCTTTTTTATACTACATAGCTGTTGTTGTACTCGAATTTCAACATAGTAATCTGCTGTAATTCGTTGTAGTCAGTTGGGATTAGCAACTGAACGTCAATAAAGTCATCAACTTCATAGTGGACGTTGGCCTTACGCCGAACCACTCTAAATTATTGTGTTTACGCGTTTTTTTGTTACCTGTTTTAAAGTGTTTGTTAGATAATCCTTGTTTTATGTTTCTATTCTTCATTTTTATTTCTCACATACTTCCGAAGAGTGTTGTGTCCAATTTTTGTACAAACACTTGGTGTCTAGCCTACGACAGAGCAATAACTAATTATAAATTTTACGGTGATTTGTAGATATTATAGTGTTGTTTCTATGAAGGTACTTAAACCTTCGGCTGCGTTGCTACGGTGATTCGTGGTGCATCGATAAATCTTGCCTGTTATCTGGCTGAGAACTCTCTATTTGATTTGAGACAATATGTGATTATAAAATTTTGGATTAGGAAATGCTTAGGATAGAAAATTTGTAATTAAACCTTTGTATTCATTTAGTTGCATTAGTTCATGCATATTTAAAAAAAAAAATTCAAAATCCTAAACTAAAAAAATTATAAATATTTCTTTACTTAGTTGTTTTAAAGTCCTTTTCGAAAATGAAAAAAATCCAGAAATCAAACTTCCTTTTTAAAAATAATTCCTTTTGGTAAATAGTTTACCTTTTAAAAAAAGAATATAAAAATCCAAAAAATTGACATTCTTAAAAATATCTCAATTTCCCTATTCACATGAATTTTACAATAGTTGGGAAAATCAATATAATTCATATAGTTTCACATCAAACTCGTATGGATATTTTAACGACAACTTCTATACAAACAACTCGAATTTTGCGCAAAATTCGAGAAATGGTGACCAACCCCCGACTTTTGAAAAGAGAATGAAATCTTTACTTGAAATTTGTACACAACAAAATCAAGTACTGAATTATTTGTGAAATTCGTTTCAAAATAATCAAAATTTTAATTCACTTCAAAATTCCATTGATTTTGATTACAACCCATGTCAAAACCTTTTCGAACTCCAAAATGAATTTCAAAAGTGAACCACTTTTTAAATATTTTGACAATGGGAATAGTTTTGGTGCATGGACAATTTTTGTTCTCAACAAATTCAAATTGGAAATTCTCAAATTAATAATCATGAATTTGATTAGAGGAGCAAATGGAAAAAAATTACGAGGATTTGTTGTGTGAAACCTACCAAAAAATTCGTGAGAAACAAAATCAAATCCCAACTTGTGATGAATCAAGTTGTAATCCACCATTTATTTAAATTGACAATTTTTGTTCTCAACAACTCCAAATCGAAAATTCTATATAATAATTATAAATTGGATTTTGTTGAGCAAATGAATGAGATTTAGAATGATCACACGTATTTGTTACTTGAAACCTATAAAAAAAATCATGAAAAACAAAATCAAATTCCAACGTATAACGAGTAAAGTGATAATCCACCTTTTACCCAAATTGAAAATTTTCAAATAATAACTTAGAAATTGAAAACGACAATCTTAACGAAGTTGTTGAAAATACGGTAATTGAGTTGGATTTCAATGCTTTTGAGGCTGAGAAACCCAATTTGAAATTCGATCTTTGTTTCTTCGATTTTGAGAATTTGTATACAACAATTTTTGATTTTGAAAATGATTTGTGCAATGAAATTCTTAGTAATCCAACAAAAGAAAACGAATTTAATGAACACAATTTCTTTGAATTATTTGAAGTCGAGTTGTTGAATGTAACGATCCGGAAATTTTAACAATTTTAATAACGTTTTTAACTGGATTTTTCATGAAAATATAAGAATTAAATTTGGTAAGGAAAATTTGATATTTGCAATACGTCGATTTAAATAAAGGAAATGGTAAAATTTCGTTGGAAAATATAAAAGTTAGTTTTGTTGTGTAATTTTTTTTAAATTAGGTAAATTGATGGAAATAAAATGTTTTCTAAATCTGAATATTTTTATATAATAAAAATGTAAATCATTTTTTGAGTGGGACGTCATATTTCGTTTAGCCAATTTGGATTGCTATTGCTCCGTTTATCTTATTTTCGGTGTTTTAGCAGCATTTTCAGCAGCGAATATCGAATTTTGATAAGATGGTCGTATCACTTATATCTATGTACCATTCTGTTCATCTCGTCGTGTTGATCTCCGTAGTATATTTGTGTATTTTGGCAGTTGGTGAACTGCAAAATTAAACAATTGATCGTACCAGTACCTGTTTTGAATCTTTTTGTATCCTATGTTCTTTCAATTAACCGCCATGGCAAATCTAATAGCAACCGCCTTTTATATTCCTAAATTTATTACCTAACATTCACTATTTCACCGGTTGCTTTTATTTATATCGGTTCATTCCTCTTCCTCTCCTCTTGTTCGTTCTGCTTAAAAAAATATGGTAAAAAGGTAAAGTTCATATATTTTATCTTTATGCTGGCATTCATCTTCTTGCCTAAGACCATTCTCCATCTTGTCTTTCCCTTTGTCTCCAAAAAACCTAAGGTAGCTCATCACCAACCCTTCACCTTTTCCTTCACCCACACCTGAGCACGCAACCAGATCCGGCTCTCACCTCCCCTCGCGTGCAACAGCAGCCACCAACAACCATTGTAACACCATTAGCCTGCCATGCCATTCCCTTCTCCACCGCCCTCCATCTGAAGACAAAGCCTCCACTTCCTGTAGCCTCTCTCCACTTTGAATACCACACCTATCGCCTATACACAACCACTTGACTTCCCCTCCACCATGACCTCCATCCACCTTGACTTTCCCCTCTCCGGCCTCATAACCGAGCACAGTAACCTGTCACTCCAGCTTCACCAACAACCCAACCTCGCCTATGCTCATCCCTCCTTCCATCTCGCTTTACTTCCCTCCTCCGACCGCAACCACTTGTCCATGCATCTCCTCCCTTGAAACTGCCTACCACCCAGTGCTCCGTTTCCACCTGGATGTGACAGCTGAGTGCATCTCCAGCATCCGATGCAGCCTCTGCACGCCATCAGGTTCTCTACCCGATAGCAAACACAAACCCACTACCTCTTTCTCTTATGCATGTCCTCCATCTTCAACTCCGCCTTTCCCTGTTTGTCCCACCATTAGACCTGCACCCACCGAGTGACCGGCCTCCATGACCTCCGCCTTCCCTTGCACCACGCAGCCTTCCTTGCTTTTGAGAGTATAGTGTACGTATATTTTGCAATCTGAAAACTCATCTTCCCTCTTTTATATTAAAAAAATGAGTATGTATTTAAATATATTTTTTTAGAATATAATATATATTTTGATTTTGAATATATGTGTTTTATGAAATAATGCTTTCGAAATATGATATATAAAGATTTTATTTTTAAAATGTGTTTTAAATTCGAATATTGATTTTAAGAAAAAGAAAGACTTATACATATATAAGTCTGTATATTTACTTCTACAGCCAATGTCTTCTTCTTTGCTTGTCAATACTCTAGCTTTTCTTTGTTCGCCGTTGTCCAGAGATTACAACAGTAATTTTCTACCTTTGTCGCTTGTCCGTGTGCATGTTTGTATCACTCTATTCACTGTCATTGCATCCATATCCTCGAAAGGTGAGCAATCACTCATGATTAGCATTCTCATATTTAGTAAATTTAATTCACATGAAATGAAGATTGAAATATGCTGTTAAATTTGAATTGTTAAGTTGTTTAATTGCTAAATATGATATGCCATTATCTACTATTGTTTACCTATAACATATAACACTATAACTTGTTGTATATATTATATTTATATTTTTACTGATGATATATGCCTGTTGTTGATATGTTATTATCATATTTGATCTCACTTTGCAAGTTCCCTGTTAGTTTAGAAATCCCTATGGGTTGAAATGATACATAACCGAACGATATTTTAGAATAGGGAAAACTCGTTATGGGTTGAAATGATAAACCCAAACGATTTTTGTTGCTTTTGAATTTTGGGATTGCGGGTTAAAATGATATATACCCGTATATATTAAATATAAATTGCAGATTGAAATGATAAACATCGGTATCACTTGACCATAGGATAGAAAATTATAGATGGACACCGTTGGTTTATATTTTAAAAATAATTTCCTGAAAGGAAATATATAGGTTTTATTAAATATTGATTTTAATTATAATATAAAGATTTTCTTTTAATATATATGCAAAATTTATATTTTTAAAATTATATGTTTTGGAAACTTTGAAATTATAAGTTATATTTTGAAATGCAAATTATAAAATTTTATTTATAACTTTATTATTTTTATTTTATATAAAATAAAATAAAATAGATTTAGTTTAATAATAAGATTTAATTTAATAAAATTTAATTTACGTAATATATAAAATATGTTTTTAAATTATCTATATAAATTTATATTAATATATTTGAAATAGATTTTCGTAATAACTTTAATAAATTAAGGTTGGAAAGATAAATTGAAATTAATTTTAATTTAATTTGTTTAAGAGTTATATTTAAATAGAAATTGATTTGAAAATTTATTAATTTGAGATGTTTAAAGATATGATGTTTTTACTTGGTAACTTGATTTTGATTAAAGGTGAAAAAATAAATATTTTCATATTAAAATAAGGTTGAAATTGAATATTTAATTTTGATTTAAATTTGTAATTTGAGATTTCATTTAAGTGTTATTAAAATGATTGAATGAATATTTTTAAATTTATATAAAATTAAAGTCGAATTTTGAAATACAAATGAGATTTATCAAATTGTGTTATTGTAAATTGTTGAATGTTTAAACTTCAAATCCATTGAAATTGGAGGTGGTGTTAAGTTGTAAAGAGACCAAGATTTGAAATCGATATAAAGTAAAATGGTTTAATGAGAATTTGAATTGAACCTTTAATCCTTCAATTGAAATTGTTAAAACTGAAATTGATTTAAATGGAATTATGGAATTAAAGTTGATTTTAATTAATATGCGAAGTTGGAAGAAGCAATTCTACTTTGAAACCTTTTTTACATAAACTATTTTTAATATATAAACTATTTTAATCTATAACCTATTTTTAAATATAAACTATTTTTAATTTTTAAATATTTCAAAACATATATAAAAACTATTTTCAATGTTTAAACTATGTAAGTTGGAATTGTTATAATTTAGATTTAATGGATTTAAATACTAATATTTTGATATGATGGTTTGAAATTGATTTATAGTGGTATGATTTCGAAAGTGATATGATTTCAAAAGTGGTATGATTTTGAAATGTATATGATATTTTAATATGAAGAATAAACTGTTTGAAATATAAAATGACCATGTGTAAAATAAGCGTTTGGTTGTTAAAGAGATCGGGATCGAATATTGTCATACTCTCTGCCAATACCGAAGACCACGTTAACAACTGTGTACGTGGTGGAGACTCCAGAACGAAGTAGGAAGGTTTGTGTGCGATTATGTATGAGGTATTTACGTTGCCCTGACTTCCGTGAGTCAGCTTAGATGTAACTAAAACAGGAGCCATGCCGGGCCAAGTGAGGTCATTCCTTCTATAGGTCACATTTCTTCGATACCATTTTATTACTTTGTGATTTGATTGGGTGCACTTTCTGATTTGAATGTGTGTCTCGAGGGTGGGCGGTAGTAACTGCTATGCATTACCACCAGCTCGGATCCGTAAAACGGTAGAATCCTACCCTGGCATTGCCTCGCGTGTCGTGTTTACATGCCCTATAGTGCCTTCTACGAGTTTAGTTTGTATCATACCTATGGAGTGCCCTCTGAGTAAATCACCGATTTGGTGGAGCTTACGGCACTATATTGACTACTGGAATATATGAAATTTGTTAAGGGGGATATAGGTAATGCCTTAATGCTATTTTAATACTTTACTGGCAGACATATCATAATGGCGCATATTACTACATAGTAGACAGTTCCACGGATCGTTAAAGGATGGAAATCCCAAACATCCTTTAAGTTACTTGTATTACAATTGACATTTCACTTGAGTTGAATTTACTAGTATAACAATATTAATCCTAACTTGAAAGTTTTGCATTTTGCTTTATGCTCAGGTCAGACTGAGTATCACAGCATTTGAGACTCACCTTTGGAGCTTGGAGTTTTCTTGAAGATCTGTCTTTCTATCCAGTTTTCGTGTATCTCTATTATTTATAGTTTTCCATTCAGACTTGTCACTTACTTTGTTTTGAGATTTCTGTGTATTGGATATCGGTTGTATTTTGTTTAAGACTCTTTTGTTTATTGTAGTAGCTTCATGAAATACTATTTATTTATTCCATTGCTTATCATTGTATTCTCTGTGATTCTGTGATTGATTTATTTATTGTATATGCTAAGTTTTTCCAAATATAAATTAACAATCTGTTGTTTTGAGCAGTTCAAGTCTAACATGAGTGGATGATTGTCGATTTGAACGATTTGAAATACCAGGTCGTTACATTGAATCCGACGGCGAAGAGTTAAATCACCAGTTTGGTTTTGAAATCGATAATTTTGAAGAAGTTTTCAATGATAAGCTTGAATTTCAATTTGGTAAAAATAAAATTGAACTTCAGTCAAATTGTTTTATCAATCCCAAGAATCATCGAAAATAAAACAATTCATTTGATTTTTAATAAGCCGACATTCGTTTTTCCAAATCAACTTTCAACTCTAAAATCTACTACGATTTGATTTTCCGAGCTTAAGCCGTGTCTCGCATACTTGACAAGACAAATAAGTCGGTATTTAGACGACCGGTTCATTTACTCATTAACTGTATATTTTCTGATCTCTTGTAAATAATAATCTTTTCTTGTAAATATAGGTCATATTTTTATTATTATTTTATCTTTATCCTTTCACTTGGGTTAATTATGGGGACACGGTCAAAATCAAGTATGGGGTAAGTCTTATCTTCTTTCTGATTTTTCATGTTTAATTATTTTTCCATTTTCCTTCCGAAACTCAAAAAAATTAAATAAGTTCCTAAATTTTTTTCTTTCTTCGGCATTTTGATTTATTTTTGAAGAAAGATTAGAATAAATTTTGGTTATTAAATTGAAATTTTTTGAAAATTTGTTTGTCTTATCAAAAATAAAAATTAAGTTTGATTATAAGTAACAATGGTTTAACTAGTATGTAGGAAGCTTCATGGGTGATAATTATGAAGTTTATCCTAATGGAAAATCTTTGTTTAAAAAAGTGGTGGATTTAAAGTAAAGGGTGTAACATTTTTTATCTTCTAAGTTAAATGGTGCTAAGTTGATTTTGCAAAACTCTCTTTCTTTCAAAAAAAAAAGAAAAAAAGAAAAAAAACGAAAAAAGAAGAAGAATAATAATAATAACCACCTACGGTCGATAAGCGCATACAGGCAAGTGTATACACTCGCCATGCTCTATACTCCTCTCACATAAGCCCGAAAGGCAGTTCATGGGTGGTATATCTGGCCTCAGTTTACCTGAGAAAGGCGTGTAAATAAAATAAAACTTAATATAAACCACCTAAAGTCGATAGGTGTGTGCATGTAAGTGTATGCACTAGTTATGCTCTGCATTCCCCTCACATAACCCCGAAAGGCAGCGCATGGTGGTAATCTGGCCTTAGTTTACCTGAGTCAAGTATGTAAATAAAATAAAACTTAATAAAAACCAACTACAGTTGATAGTGCTACACCTATAGGTGTATGCACTTGCCATGCTCTGTGTTCCCCTCATTTAAGCCCGAAAGGCAGTGCATGAGTGGTATATCTGACCTCAGTTTACCTGAGTTAGATGTGTAAATAATAATACTGTTAACATTTCTTTCAAATAAAGTGAGAGTTACCATAGAAACTATAATTTGAGTCAGGTAGTCAGGTGAATGGGGATGGGAAATCTAGAGCATATTACATGTTTGCATTATACATTTTATTATGTTATGTCTTGACCATTGTGGATGTAGGTGCACTGTAACATCCCGTATTTTTAAGCCCTTGAATTTGAAAATTTAATTCATTTTAAATGTTTAATGTGGATTCTTAATTGATTTTGAAATGAATGGATTCGGGTTCAATCAATGAAATAAGCTATAATTTTTAATTTATAGCAATTCGGGTTGAATTTGAATAATGGAAAAATAATAATTTAAATATTCGGAATTGAAATAAAAGAGAATCTGGATGTAAATAGTGATAAAATTGGTTTCAAAATTTTATTTTTGAGTTATTTGAGTGTAAATAGCATTGTGGGAATTTTAGAAGAATTACAAAGTTGACAAATTAATATTTGGGATTTTATATTAAATTAAAAATGAATTTAATATTAGTAAAATGCAATTTAATCATATTTTGATCCGGAAAGAGCCAGAATGATTTTTTTATTGTGTTTATAAATTTTATATGATTTACTGTTAAGTTATTAAAATTTCAAAAGTGAAATTTTAAGCGTTTTCGTCAATTTTGAGAATCGCCCGATTTAATAGACGAGTTAAAATAGCTTTCCGGGGCACAGTCTCAGAATTCGACGAAACTAGTTCCATTGGATCCGTAATAGTTAGTTATTATCGAATTTCAATTTTCGTAGCAATCGGAATTTTCGTCTGACTGTAGCAGCACGAAACGCTTAGAAACCGATTTAACCGATTTAATTTTAAATTGATCGTTTAATTCTGTAACTCGCACGTATGACTGAATTAGCTTCCGGAACTTGTTCCATTGTGTCCGGAACGTGGAAAACCCTAGGAACGCCTGTCGGAATGCGTAAATTGGAGGTTGTTTGCATAAACTGTGAAATTGAGAATTTTATTAATTAAATAATATTAAAACTATTATATATATATATATATATTAAATTCTCTCTAAACCCTAGCAAATAGCACGGGCCGCCGCTTATTTATTTCTATGGCCGAAAATAATCGATTTTCTCTTCCAATTTGCGATCAATCCGTCAAGCAATCGCGGAAACTTCCAACATGAAGATCGAAGAGTGCATCGTGGGCTTCAGATCCAATGGTTGATTTAGGTTGAGATGTCGTTTGGAGGTGCAAATCGACTCCGTCTGCTGTAGAGTCGAGCGTGTTTTCTGAGCATGGCCGCGACCGAGCTCTGCATGCGTTGGGTCGAACATGGAGGTGGAGACGTGTTCGTAGGGGTAGCCTCCGATCGAGGTGAATGGCTTCGTGGAGGGTGCGATTTCGTGCCCTAATTTCGTGATGATGGGTTCGTGCATACTATCGCTTGATTTCGTGAGAGAGAGGAGCTTGCGTGCGTGTTTGGGAAGATGTGTTGAACGGCTATGATTTCGTTTGGTATAATAAAATTAAATTTAAACGAATTTGTTTTCAAATTGGTATTTAAACTTCAAAAATTCATAACTATTGCGTACGACATCAGATTGAGGCGAATCCGGAAGCGTTGGAATCGCTGAAACGAGTGCTACGTGATGGTGTAGATCCTGATTCATTCCGGGCAAGTAGAAATTTAGGTTAAATCGGACTCCGTACGGTTTAATTTAAATTTCGAACGCTCGTCGAAACCCAAAGTGAGTTAATCTCACTCACATCTGGAATATTAGCTGATTTAAGTAGTTAATATTTAATAATTGTGTGATTGGTTGAAATGTTTATTTATATCAGCCTGGATCGATTTATATTTATAGTGTTGTGCTAATATTTGTGGATGCAGGGAAAACAGGTTGGAGGGATCCAACTGGATTCCTCACAATGTAGTAATTATTTTATAATTGATGATGATGTCAGTTCTATATTGTGATTGATAAATTTTTGATAAAATTGTATTGTGAAATTGTGGGATAAACTATAAACCCAGAATGTTAATTATAAAGAAAATTTGGAGTTTTAATTATAAAGGAATTAAATCGGGTTTCAAAAGAAATTAAGAAAATTAATAAATAAGGAATTTAAAAGAATATAATAATTAGAATCTGTTTGGATGGAAAATGAAAATTAGTAAATTTGGGATTTTAAACACTGTGGAAAATTTATCAATTGATAAATGAGAAGTATAGATTTCTAGAAGTGAATTCTGTGGAAATTGTGCTTAAACTCCAAAGGGTTTTGTTGGAAACCCTGGGAAGAAAATTTATGTTTTTAACATAAATCTGAATTGGAACCAATCGGCTAAATTTAAAGAAGGATTTTCTGGTTTGTTCGAATAGGAGTAAGCTTCCCTGGAAAACCAAGTTGGAATTTTAAATAGATTTAACTAAATGAAAGTTTAGGGTTTAAGAAAAATTGTTATTTTAAAGTAAAAAATTAATAATTTGGCAATAGTAATGATTTGAGAATACATTAGCAATTATTTTTACAAATAGATTGATTTAAAGCCTGGTATTGACTTAAGTTATTTGAAAAAGTATTAATTTTATTTTTAAAACACTAACTTTGAATTTAGTTTAACAAAACCCTTATTTTAAATCAAAGGTTATATCTTAATAAATAGTTTTCTTCACATATTTTAAATTTATAGTCTTGAGTAAATAAATAGAAGTAATTTACCAATTTTAAAGTATATTTCAGTATAAAGTATTTTAACTGTTTAAAAATCACATGTTTTGAACTTGGTTATTCCAACAGGAATATATGGTAAAGGATTTACCTTGTAAAAGAGAACTTTGGACAATTGTTTTCAAATGAGCTTTGAAAAATTTGAAAATATATCTATAAAGATATTGAGGCAAATAATATGGGAATTATTTATTGTGTGATGGATGCTTATGGATGTTTGTGAATATAAATTGATAGTTAAATCACCGACTATCAGTATTGGACAAATGCGTTGATCGGCCGGGATCGAGATTTATTTCTCGAAAACCACTTCGATCTGGTTTGTACATTTCGTGCGAAAAACGTGTTCGGAGTCGAGGATGGAGCAGTGAAGTGCAAGGGCTGGTCGCTACTAATCCTGAGGATATTTCCAAAATGGATGTAGTAGGAGTAGTGCCTTCGGTTCCGTTCGAACCCAGGACAGACTTGTATGGACGAATACTTGCGAAACATCGTCAGGTGGGCGATGGGCTTTCTAAGTGAAAACGTTCTAAGGTAACGCTTAACCTCAAGCCTCGTCAACCGGAAATGGCTAAAACAGGGGAGGTGCAGCAAGGTTAGGTGGGTCATGACCAAGCAGGACAAGATTTTCCCCTGTCTAGATGTCCCATTATTTTTCGCTTAGTGGGTGGTTGGTCGCGCCAACCACGGGGTTATCTTGTTCGGGACTGTTCAGTAAGGAATGGTTCTGGCCTTGTGTTGCAGGGGAGCGGGCGTACTCCTCGGTACTCTGATCTAGGCCAGGTACTGTGACGGGCGGTACCCCAGTAGCCCAGCCATTGATGGAAATCCATTCTCCCTACGAGCCTTGTATGAGTTTTGTTTGTATTACCCACTTTTGTGGCTAGTAGCTGGAATTTAATAGATGTAACAATTTTGGCTATTTTATAAGTATTTGTAAATAGACCCTATTATAATATCAGAGGATTTCTATAAAAAGTGTTTTTAGCTATCGTAAGGTAAAAACCCGACATGTTTATTTGTGGCGTGGTCTTAGAGATGCTTTTGTTTTTCAAAGGATTTTTGAAACTTTAATAATCAATTTGGATGCATTATTATCAGCTGGTATTCCAGACTGACTCGGGTGTTATTTCATTATAATGCTCGAGTCAGACCGAGTATTATATGTACAGGACTTGATACCATGGAGCAGGAGAGGAGCTGGAGTTCGAGGCGTATTATCTATACCTATATATATGTATATTCCGCTACTGTGAGTTGTATGGTATGTCTGATTGGTAATAGTTGATGTACGAGATACTCTGATGATATGATGTATAAAAAAAATTATAGATTTCATTTTGTGTAAAGTTCTATATCTATTATTATATTTTATCCCGCTGCGACTGTGAGATTCTGATATTGTTTAGTTTCTTATTCTATCTCTTCTTCTTTAACCCTAATGGTTCGTGTTATCCCATTTTTGGTCAAAACTGGAATATCAAGGTTGCGTGTGTTTCCACCACGACCGGAACAAGAAGAAGCAAGCAAGCGTATATAAGTCTGGGATTTCACTCATGATTCAAGTACAAAGGTTCATTCGGTAGAGCAAGGCAAGAGTTCGTTCGACACTACACTCCCCGAGTTCATCCGGTAATAAGTGTCATCTGGTACTTAAAACCCCTCGCTTTCATCCGGTAGTTCAAGTGTTTGAGTTCGTTCGGTATTCGAACTCCCCATGGCTCATTCGGCATTCTCAAATATGAAGGCTCATTCGGCATTCCCAACACAAGGGATCATTCGGCATTCTCAGTACAAGATCCATTCGGTAGTACCGAGACCGAACCACAACCTACCGGACCAAGTCCCACCGAACCACTCCTCTTTCCATGTCCACCGAACCAACTCATTCTCCATCCACTGCCGAACCAAGGCAACGCCGGGCCAATCAACGCTCTCCAACTACCGAATCAAGGAACGCCGAACCAGATATGCCAGGCCAGATTGCTTCAGCCCAGGCCCACCAGCAGCTATAAACATCCAAGACCTCTACCCCCAACCTCACTCTATAAATAGAGGGGCAGGGGTACAACAATGGCGGACAAGTTTGAGAGCTCAAGCACGGATAGAACTTTCAAACAACATTCATATACTTGTATACAAAGCTTTGTACTTGTAATCTGAAGAGAAAAAGGAGAATACCGTATAAAGTGGACGTAGGCATGTTCTGGCCGAACCACTATAAATCTGTGTGTCTTTTACAGTTTAGTCCCTGCTTTTTACATATTTGCATAAATCACCCAAATCACTAAGAACAACATATAATCAACTAAATCGTACGACTTTGAGGTGTTTGCCCATTTTTTGCGCAAACAGTTCGTAATTCTGTGCCACTTGAGTTAATAGAGGCAGAATAGTGTTGATTCAAGGGGTACGGATTTGCGGGCCGTTACACTTGGTATCAGAGCTTAGGTTGGAGACAACCTAGGCTTTGGTGGGAAGAATTTCTCATTAAATAGAGTCAATAGTACTCTATAATGAGCTGAGCGTACTTATAAATATGAGAGCATACTTGTTAGTGAATATAAAATTGTTTTTATACTGTGTTGGCTTATCGGTTGAGTGTTTATGAATTCTGGTTGGTGCGGGAAGTACAACCGTATCGATAGGGGTTTCTAAACTCTTAAACAAGATAAACCGACATAGTAACGTTTTAAAAGTGGGTAAAAAAATAATTTTGCCCAAATTATATTTTGATATAAAGGAAATAATTTTCTGAAATTATATATATATATGGATGTTTGGTTGCTAATATTAAAAAAGAAAATCAAATAAGAATCTAAAATTCCAAATGGTTATAATCAAATAGATTCTATAGGTATAAATTATATAAAAGGAAGAATAACTAAATTAGAATTAAACCAGAATTTAAATCCCGGAAGTCTTGGAAAGAATTTTAAATGTAATGGAAATAAAGGTTTGGAGATTTAAATTCCTGGAAAAGTTTGGAATGTTTGCTAAAGGGTTTGAAGGTGATAATGAAATGTTGATTTGGGAAGTATTTTTGAATGGAAACCGTTTTGGAATGAATTTGGAAAGTAAGAAAGCACTGAACTCACTTCAGTCACTGGAAAATAATCCTGATGATGCTGGCCACATCATTAGAATTCATTTTCGAGTTTCTAAAGTGATGGATTGCTTCCCTAGTACTTGATTATGGTATTGTTTGGATATGTTGGGTATACAAGTGGTTTTATAAATTTCAAAAGGAAATTTGTTTTAATAAAACCAAGTGTTTTGGAATTGGGAGATTTGATTTGATACCAGGGGTGTATGAGTTATTTATTATTTCAAATGGTTTTGAAATCAAACCGGGCAATAGAATTCTGGAAAATTCTATTTAAATAATGTGTAGAATAAAATGAATCAACTATTGAGCTTATTAAGTGAAGTTGGTATTAATAAGAAGGAAGAAATGAGAATTTTAATCTTGGAATTAAAATTTAACTTGAGTAATTGGAAGTGAATAAAATATATTGAAGTGAATAGAAAATTTGAATTTAAATTGGGATAAGTTAAATAAATTGGGTTTAGAATTAAATTGACTTGGGTTAAATTGAAATGTAAGATGACTTGAAATTGTGAGTCATTGAGAAATGAGTTATACCCATGAGCTATTAAGTGCTATACTTATAATCTGAAAGTGTGGATTTAAAATTTGCAAAGGATTAAGATTGAAAAATTATAACTTTGAAATTGTGATTATAAGATGTAAATGAATTCAAATGAGCAATATAAACTTCTAAATAAATAAGTTGGTGAACTTATATAAATAGATATGAAATTTTAATCACAATTGGAAAATAGTTGGATGGTATGGTGTAAAGTGAGATATAAAAGAAGTGAATGAACTTAAGTTAGTAAATATGTTTTGAACTTGTATATGGAGAATAAAATTGAGAATTTGAATTGAATATAAGGTGGAATGTAAATTGCTTAGAATTGCATAATGAAATTCATATTCTAAAGTTATTAAGTGTTATAATTTGAATTTGTGATTATAAAATGGAAATGGACTTAAATAAGTAATCTAAACTCTTGAATAGAAGTGAAATTGTAATTCATTAATGGAAAGAGTTGAATGGTGTAGCAAATTCAAAATTTGACCATAAATGAAATGTAAAGTGTAAGGAAGCAAAGTGAGAATATAAAGGTGGATATTCTTAAGTTAGCAAATAAATTTTGAATTTATATATGGAAAAAAAAATATGTTTTAATAATGAAATTGAAATTTAATTTCAGTTGTGTAATAAATTATATTGAAGGAAATTTAGATCCTATTTAAAGGAGTGGAAAGGAAGGGTAGAAAATTTAAATTTGCTAACTGGAATAATTGGAAAATGGTGATATTATAAATGAATTTAGAGGGAATTGAGGAAGTGAATTAAAACCTAATATGGATTAGGTTATTGACTAAAATGAATTACAATTTAATGGAATTTGTAATGAGATGAATAGAATTTTGATGGGTTGGTCAAAATTTGGAAAGTAAATAAAACTCCAATTGTGGCATGGGATTTAAATTTGTGATAACAAATAATGAAGTGTGAATAAAAAATGGAATTGGATTATAATAGTGATGGTTGAAATTGTAAATAAATTGAAGTGTGTGAAATGATTTGAAGTGACCTCATTATCACTAAAAGATTTAAATTATTGGATATAAACTAGGATTGGCTGAATATACCAATCAAGTTTAATGGAATTGGAATTTGATTGAATGAGAATCAAATGAAAGAAGAAAAAAATTGATACAAGAAGATAATGGAAATATTGTATGATTTAAACAACATAAGCAAATTGGAAACAATAATGATGGATGAGCTTTATTAAGTAATCTTGAATGAAATTTGTTAGCTAATGAAATTGAATTGCAAGTGAGATGATATTAATTAATTATTGTGATAAATTAAGGATGTATGAGTTGTAAATAATCCAGGATGGAATGATATTAATATAACCTTAAGTAAAATGATGAATTTGGAGTGAGAATACGAATGTGATTTAGAAATTGAAATGGATGATTCAGAATGGAATACAATTAATGTAAATTTAAACTAGAATTAATTTTAATGGTTATGAGTTTAAGTGGTGATTAGTTTTGGCTTGAATGACATGAATATTTGCATATATTCAGAATTGAGTTGTTTAAACAACAAATGAATTTGCTTTGAATAAATTGGAATGGATTGAAATGTTATTAAGTAATTTTTGCATCAGAATGAAAATGAATTATAAAAGAAATAAAAATTCTTCAAAATTGAAAATAAAATTGGTTTGTAAATCAATTTGGAATTGAATTGAAATAGATTGATGTTAGTGAAGCATATATTAATCATATAGAAATAGAAATGAATTGGTTGTAATTAATACAAATGGTATATAATGAACTTGAATGTAAATCATTCAAGTGAAATAAATGAAGTTAGTTGGATGAAATTAGAATGGGTTAAAATCTTGGTAAATGGATTTGAGTATAAATGTAAGTGAATCATAATAGAAATGCAAATGTAGCAAATTGAAGTAAAACTTGCTTGGTGAATCAATTCAAAAATTGTATAAAGTATGAATTGGAATGGCAAAACTTGTTTGTAAATCTTTTGTGTGAAATAAAATGGAATTTGGTATTAGAAAAGGGACTTGTGCATGTTGTAAAATATGGTTTACTTATGGAATCATGCAAATTGTTGATTGGATTATGAAATGGTTATGTTTTGGCTTACATTTATATTGGAAATGTTATTAAAAAGTTCATATCTTCGAAAACTAATGAGTTTGTTGAGTAAGTACTGGTATAGAAGGCGTTCGGGAGAGTTGGAGCACGTATATGCGTTATATTAGCCGCTCGCTATTAAATTTGCTAAAAAGGTACGCCTACGCAAATATAATTGGGAAAAATGATATATATATATATATATATATATATATATATTGTGATATATTTTGGTTTCCGACCGTGTGGGTCGATGTATATATATTTATCTGTATCGCGATATCGCGAAAGCTCCTCCGTGCAGGGGAGACTCTGCCAAAATTTTCTGGAAATTTTGGGAGTTAGAAATTTTGTTGGGAATTTTGAAAATTTGTAATTAACTTGGAAAGTTACAAGTTAAAATTAAAGCTTTAGAATAAGTAAAGCAAATGAGTTTGGGATTTAACTAAAGGATTTTGGGAAGAATATATAAGCTTCTAACTAAGCTAATTGGGTAAGTAAATGGGTTGGAGAGTATTTTCTACCTTAGCAAATTTCGAGGACGAAATTTTTATAAGCGGGGAGGAAAGTAACATCCCGTATTTTTAAGCCCTTGAATTTGAAAATTTAATTCGTTTTAAATGTTTAATGTGGATTCTTAATTGGTTTTAAAATGAATGGATTCGGGTTCAATCAATGAAATAAGCTATAATTTTTAATTTATAGCAATTCGGGTTGAATTTGAATAATGGGAAAATAATAATTTAAATATCCGGAATTGAAATAAAAGAGAATCTAGATGTAAATAGTGATAAAAATGGTTTTAAAAATTTATTTTTGAGTTATCTGAGTGTAAATAGCGTGGTGGGAATTTTAGAAGAATTACAAAGTTGATAAATTAATATTTGGGATTTTATATTAAATTAAAAATGAATTTAATATTAGTAAAATGCAATTTAACCAGATTTTGGTCCGGAATGAGCCAGAATGATTTTTTATTGTGTTTATAAATTTTATATGATTTATTGTTAAGTTATTAAAATTTCAAAAGTGAAATTTTAAGCGTTTTCGTCAATTTTGAGAATCGCCCGATTTAATAGACGAGTTAAAATAGCTTTCCGGGGCACAGTCTCGGAATTCGACAAAACCAGTTCCATTGGATCCGTAATAGTTAGTTATTATTGAATTTCAATTTTCATAGCAATCGGAATTGTCGTCTGACTGTGGCAGCACGAAACGCCTAGAAACCGATTTAACCGATTTAATTTTAAATTGATCGTTTAATTTTCTAACTCGCACGTATGACTGAATTAGCTTCCAGAACTTGTTCCATTGTGTCCGGAACGCGGAAAAACCCTAGGAACGCCTGTCGAAATGCGTAAATTGGAGGTTGTTTGCATAAACTGTGAAATTGAGAATTTTATTAATTAAATAATATTAAAACTATTATATATATATATATATATATATTAAATTCTCTCTAAACCCTAGCAAATAGCACCGGCCGCCGCTTATTTATTTCTATGGCCGAAAATAATCGATTTTCTCTTCCAATTTGCGATCAATCCGTCAAGCAATCGCGGAAACTTCCAACATGAAGATCGAAGAGTGCATCGTGGGCTTCAGATCCAATGGTTGATTTAGGTTGAAGATGTCGTTTGGAGGTGCAAATCGACTCCGTCTGCAGTAGAGTCGAGCACGTTTTCTAAGCATGGCCGCGATCGAGCTCTGCGTGCATTGGGTCGAACATGGAGGTGGAGGCGTGCTTCGTAGGGGTAGCCTCCGATCGAGGTGAATGGCTTCGTTGAGGGTGCGATTTCGTGCCCTAATTTCGTGATGATGGGTTCGTGCATACTATCGCTTGATTTCGTGAGAGAGAGGAGCTTGCGTGCGCGTTTGGGAAGATGTGTTGAACGGCTATGATTACGTTTGGTATAATAAAATTAAATTTAAACGAATTTGTTTTCAAATTGGTATTTAAACTTCAAAAATTCGTAACTATTGCGTACCATATCAGATTGAGGCGAATCTGGAAGCGTTGGAATCGCAGAAACGAGTGCTACGTGATGGTGAAGATCCTGATTCATTCCGGGCAAGTAGAAATTTGGGTTAAATCGGACTCCGTCCGGTTTAATTTAAATTTCGAACGCTCGCCGAAACCCAAAGTGAGTTAATCTCACTCACATCTGGAATGTTAGCTGATTTAAGTAGTTAATATTTAATAATTGTGTGATTGGTTGAAATGTTTATTTATATCAGCCTGGATCGATTTATATTTATAGTGTTGTGCTAATATTTGTGAATGCAGGGAAAACAGGTTGGAGGGATCCAACTGGATTCCTCACAATGTAGTAATTATTTTATGATTGATGATGATGTTTGTTCTATATATTGTGATTGATAAATTTTGGATTAAATTGTATTGTGAAATTGTGGGATAAACTATAAACCCAGAATGTTAATTATAAAGAAAATTTGGAGTTTTAATTATAAAGAAATTAAATCGGGTTTCAAAAGAAATTAAGAAAATTAATAAATAAGGAATTTAAAAGAATATAATAATTAGAATCTGTTTGGATGGAAAATGAAAATTAGTAAATTTGGGATTTTAAACACTGTGGAAAATTTATCAATCGATAAATGAGAAGTATAGATTCTGGAAGTGAATTCTATGGAAATTGTGCTTAAACTCCAAAGGGTTTTGTTGGAAACCCTGGGAAGAAAATTTATGTTTTTAACATAAATCTGAATTGGAACCAATCGGCTAAATTTCAAGAAGGATTTTCTGGTTTGTTCGAATAGGAGTAAGTTTCCCTGGAAAACCAAGTTGGAATTTTAAATAGATTTAACTAAATGAAAGTTCAGGGTTTAAGAAAAATTGTTATTTTAAAGTAACAAATTAATAATTTGACAATAGTAATGATTTGAGAATACATTAGCAATTATTTTTACAAATAGATTGATTTAAAGGCTGGTATAGACTTAAGTTATTTGAAAAATTATTAATTTTATTTTTAAAACACTACCTTTGAATTTAGTTTAACAAAACCCTTATTTTAAATCAAAGGTTATATCTTAATAAATAGTTTTCTTCACATATTTTAAATTTATAGCCTTGAGTAAGTAAATAGAAGTAATTTACCTATTTTAAAGTATATTTCAGTATAAAGTATTTTAACCGTTTAAAAATCACATGTTTTGAACTTGGTTATTCCAACGGGAATATATGGTAAAGGATTTACCTTGTAAAAGAGAACTTTGGACAATTGTTTTCAAATGAGCTTTGAAAAATTTGAAAATATATCTGTAAAGATATTGAGGCAAATAAATAATATGGGAATTATTTATTGTGTGATGGATGCTTATGGATGTTTGTGAATATAAATTGATAGTTAAATCACCGACTATCAATATTGGACAAATGCGTTGATCGACCGGGATCGAGATTTATTTCTCGAAAACCACTTCGATCCGGTTTGTACGTTTCGTGCGAAAAACGTGTTCGGAGTCGAAGATGGAGCAGTGAAGTGCAAGGGCTAGTCGCTACTAATCCTGAGGATATTTCCAAAATGGATGTAGTAGAAGTAGTGCCTTCGGTTCCGTTCGAACCGGGACGGACTTGTATGGACGAATGCTTGCGAAACATCGTCAGGTGGGCGATGGGCATTCTAAGTGAAAACGTTCTAAGGTAACGCTTAACCGCAAGCCTCATCAACCGGGAATGGATAAAACAGGGGAGGTGCAGCAAGGTTAGGTGGGTCATGCCCAAGCAGGACAATATTTTCCCCTGTCTAGATGTCCCTTTATTTTCGGCTTAGTGGGTGGTTGGTCGCGCCAACCACGAGGTTATCTTGTTCGGGACTGTTCAGTAAGGAATGGTTCCGGCCTTGTGTTGCAGGGGAGCGGGCGTACTCCTCGGTAATCTAATCTAGGCCAGGTACTGTGACGGGCGGTACCCCAGTAGCCCAGCCATTGATGGAAATCCATTCTCCCTATGAGCCTTGTACGAGTTTTGTTTGTATTACCCACTTTTGTGGCTAGTAGCTGGAATTTAATAGATGTAACAATTTCGGCTATTTTATAAGTATTTGTAAATAGACCCTATTATAATATCAGAGGATTTCTATAAAAAAGTGTTTTTAGCTATCGTAAGGTAAAAACCCGACATGTTTATTTGTTGCGTGGTCTTACGAGATGCTTTTGTTTTTCAAAGGATTTTTGAAACTTTAATAATCAATTTGGATGCATTATTATCAGCTGGTATTCCAGACTGACTCTGGTGTTATTTCATTATAATGCTCGGGTCAGACCGAGTATTATATGTACAGGACTTGATACCATGGAGAAGGAGAGGAGCTGGAGTTCGAGGCGTATTATCTATACCTATATATATGTATATTCCGCTGCTGTGAATTTTATGGTATGTCTGATTGGTAATAGTTGATGTATGAGATACTCTGATGATATTATGTATAAAAATTTTTTTTATATATTTCATTTTGTGTAAATTTCTATATCTATTATTATATTTTATCCCGCTGCGACTGTGAGATTCTGATATTGTTTAGTTTCTTCTTCTTCTATCTCTTCTTCTTTAACCCTAATGGTTCGTAATTCTATGCCACTTGAGTTAATAGAGGTAGAATAGTGTTGATTGAAGGGGTACAGATTTGCGGGCCGTTACATGCACGGTATACGGTTATTGTAAATTGGGTTAAGATACCAGTGAGAGGAAAACCCATTCTGCTAAGCGGTGTGGTTTCACTAGATATCTATATGGTTTGAGATGGTAGGTTATTATTTGTTAACAAGATTTCTTGTCAACATCCCCCATGCATTTCATAAGATTGTTTATATGAATTCACCCTTTCGATTGAGTGGATTTTTCATTATTTGAGTGAAATGACTAAGTCGGAAGTTTTTGTGATCATAATTCTAATCCTAACAGTAGGGGACCGATATCAGAAAGTTCAAGCAAGTATTTATATCTTATGTAGAGTTGGGGAACGAATCATCTTACTTTTAGACTTACCGAAAGGTATAATTATGGTCTAAGCATTTCAACTAGTCGGGATCCATAGTATTGCAAAACCTTTCGGTAATTCGAAAGGTTTCTTAGAAGTTTAGGAAATCACTTAGCCCCCATCGAATGATTTCAGTGCACTCTAAAGCTCATGATGTGACCAGATCGATAGTTTTGTTAAACCTTCCAATGGATCAGAAGGTTTAGGGAACCATTTAATCCATTCGGTCAGCTTAATTAGATCTAACGATCTTCATCCTTGTCATTTCTTTATATTTTCCTAGGAAACCGAAAGTAATCCACATATCTTAATGGTTACATTAGACCTTCCAATCGATCAGGAGGTTTAATAAACCATTAAACCCTTTGAAAGGTTAAAAAATCATTCTGGGACATAAGATAATGAGACTACTTTATCTACCCTTCTTTTGATACTTTCGGCCACTTAGGTTGGCACTCCGCTTATGAAAACCATTGTAAAGAATGTATGATTCAAACATGTAAGGCAATAACAAGAGCTGAGTCAATATGCCATTAAACTTATATTTGGGACCGTCCTACAAGTTTCATTCCCCCTTCTTTCAATTGGTATTTAAATTGAGGAGAAGGAAACTTATGAGGTTGTCTGTTGATAATTTCATAATATATTCTCGAAATAAACAAACAATATAAGAAATAAATCATCTAAGGTCAGCCGTTAATGTAAAATTAATGTCTGATCATGATTATACCCAAATTCCAAGTTAATCGCGAGCCACAATTCTCTTTATTTCTCCATAATGGAATCTGATACAAAATTTAAGAAGATATCCCCCAATTTGATTTCAAAATTAGGTTTACACTGTGTTGAGCGAAAGCAATAGAGATTGTTGAGTAGATGAAATGAGAAGAAGATCAGATCCTGAGACCGGACCTCTTGGGTCTTATTTATAGATGTTGGCGGCCTTATGCTCTCATCAGGATGGAAGGATCCTTCTTCTATATAGTTATGAACCCCTGGGCTTTAACGAAAGGTTTTCTCTTCACACACCATCATGGACTGTTGAACTTCATAGAAGGACTTATGTTTCCTAATGCATTTATATGTTCTTCATCTTATCGCATGGTTGGTTCCTTATGAGACGCTATGAAACTTATGATTTTGTCGAAAGGTTGCTCCCCCATGTAATTAATGCCGAGAGCCACATTTTCCTAAATGATATCGGAAGATGGTCCTTTATTGAATCATGGATGTTATCTTTCTTTAAAACTCTCGATGCTATCGAAAGATGCTAGATAGATACGTTCACCGGCTCAAAAGGCTTATTATGCTTTTGAAAAAGTTTGTTAACTGAGCTGCTTATTCCGGCCTTATCTTTCCTACTCCTCTGGGAAGATATTTGTTTGAATGAGAAACAATGAATCCTTCACATTCCCCCGAAGGGTTCAGATTTGCATCAGGCCTGCTTCTTGAACTCCGTCCTTTTTATTTAAAAGGCTTGGGGTGCTCGTATTTCCTTTCGTCTTTGCATTACGTCAAGCGACACTATAACTATTTTCCTTTCGATACTTGCGAAAAGCTTTTTTCTGAAGTTACTATGTGCTCTTTACTCCTCAGGTGTTATGCAAACCTTTTGGTGTCTTTAAAGAGTAACTACTTCTAATACTCTTTTCCTGCACGGAAGGTATTTGAAGTGCCTTCTTTATCTTCATTTACATTTTATGGTTAACATTTAGCCCTCCCCTATTGTGTAAAGAAGGGTTTTGTTCTTTAGGACAAAGATTCTAAGATCATAGAACGATCCCTGCATTCTTCCAGCTGATAATGAATAATTGAGGTCCAGAAAACCCGATTTAACATTGATAACGGAAGCACTTGAAGTCCAGGATGCTAATTTTGGGATATCATTTTTTGATGACTTCTAATAGGAATTCCAGAATGTCATTTCTGATGATTGATAAGGGAAGGCCAGAAGATCTTTTCCAATGGTTAATGACAGAAGTCCAGAATACCAACTTTGGGAATTAATAATAGATGACCAAAATTCCAATTTGGTAATTAATAATAGAAGACCAGAATACCATAATTGGTAACTAATGATTGAAGATTAGAATTCCATTACTGGTGATTGATAATTGAAGACCAGAATACCATTGCTGGTAATAATTAAAGACTAGAATACCATTACAGGTATTTAATAATTGAAGACCAAAATAACATTGCTGGTAATAATTGAAGACCAGAATACCGTTGCTGGTAATTAATAATAGAAGACCAGATTACCCTTTCCAGTATCAAGTGATAGAAGATTGGGATATTATCTCTTGCCATAGGAGCCTAGAACTCCCGTCTGGTAAATGTTCGCAAGAAGAAGTCAGCGACTTCCCTTTGATTTTCTTGTTGAATATGCTATCCTTCGACTGTTTTTGTGCTTCACATGCTATTGCTTTCTCGGGCCCGAGTTTTCTTTGTCTAGTTATCATTTGTTCTGGCCTATTTCAGGCACGGACTCTTTTGTCTGATTTTGTGCTTATTTAAGCAGATCCTATTTCAGGCTGTTTTTCATATCTGACAGTACCGACCTTTTTGGTGGTTGCTACTTCAAGTTATGCCAATTTCTGGTAGTTCCTGTTTTAGGAATGGACTTTTCTTAGTCCGCCGGACATTTATCCAGGTTTCTTGTATGCTCGGCAAGTTTTTTCTAAAGCAGGGCCCGAGGACTTATCTGACCTCCCTCCAGGAGGTGCCTTGGCCTGGCCGTAGCGTGGCACGGTTAAGGGCTTGTTTGGAACCTTGGCCAGGCCATAGCATGGCGGGACCAATGGATTGCCCGTCCTCCCTCTAGGAGGTACCTTATCCCGGCTATAGCATGACGCGGATAAGGGCTTATGCTACTTTAACCTGGCCATTTTTGGTTTTGGCACAGATAAAAGCTTATGACCTCCCTCCAGGAGGTGCCTTGACCTATCCTTCGCAGCGCAGCCAAGGGCTTTCTACCATTATTGTTAGCCTACCATCTTAGGTAGTCAAAGTTTTTAAGGAGAACTTCACTCCCGACCATGTAGATTTTCTTTACTAGATCATAGTAGAGGTGTATTAGAAATGCTTTATTCATTCAAAGTTAGAAAATATAGTCTCAAATGTTCCACATTCTAGGTTCTTGGTACCATATTCCCATTAGGGTAGCATAGCTTGTAGGCTCCTGGAGGAATTTCTTTGAAGATTACCAACGGACCTTCCCAATTAGGTCCCAGTGGCCCGTCTGATGGGTTTTTAGTATTGGTCATTACCCTTTTAAGTATTAATCCTCTTGTCTGAATGACCTGGCTTTTACCTTTGAGTTGTAATATCTTGATATCCTCCTTTGATATTCAGTCTTTATCAAGGCTGCTTCATCTCTTAATCCATGAATCAAGTCGAGTGATTCCTTTCTCAATTCCTGGTTTGAACTAAAGGTGTAGGAAATTCTTCGATGAGAAGGTACCTTAATCTCTACAGGTAGCATTGCTTCACATCCATATGTTAGGGAGTATGGGGTATGACCTGTTGCGCTTCTAGTTGAAGTTCTATAAGCCCACAGAACTAAGGGCAACTCTTCTACCCAATTTCCTTTTGCCTTGTTCAGCCTTTTTTTCAAGATGGTTTTGATTATTTTGTTAGCTGCTTTGACGGCTCCATTGGCCTTCTGATGAGCGACTGACGAGAAGATTTTTATTATCCCGTTCTTGTGGTAAAACAGTGAAAACTCTTCACTCTCAAATTGGGTCCTATTGCCGGATATTATCTTACAAGGTATCCCGAATCTTGTGACAATGTTTTTGATCACAAATCCCATCACTTTCCCTATGGTAATCTTTAGGAGTGGTACCGCTTCAACCCATTTCATAAACTAATCTATTGCCACCGCAGCATATTTTGATCCTCCTTTGGAGATTGGAAGCGGTCTAATTAAGTTGATTCCCCAAACATCAAATGGCCATGGGGTAGTAATAGGGGTTAGTTGACTTAGCGGGAGTTGTGGTATCTTGGAATAACGCTGACATTTCTCACACCTTTTAATATATTTCATAGCTTGATGTGGCCAGTAAAACCCTTGCCTTATTATCTTCTTGGCTACTTTTATTCCATTAGAGTGATCCCCACAAAATCCTTTGTGTGCTTCCCTTATTGTTTTCAATCCGTTTTCAGGTTTCACATAACGTAAGTAGGGAAGGGCATACTCTTTCTTGTAAAGAATTCCACCCATAATGGTAAAGCTCCGAGCTTGCCATTTTAACCTCCGCGCTTATAATTTATCAACGGGCAATTTTCCATTGACCTTACGATCTACAATTGGTGTCATCCAAGTGTTTTCATAATTTTCTTCTGCTGTTGGAGCTACAGATTCTTTATTCAGTATTTCATACTCCATTCTCTTCCGATTTTGACGCCAAGGGCTGTGATTGGGTTAATATAAGTTTTTCCACAGCTTTCTTTTATCTATTTTCCTCAATGCTGGGATTGACATGAAATCCTACAGGTAAAATTCGAGTTTTAGGAGCTCCTCTTGAGCTTTCCAACTTAGCCAGTGAATTTGCTTGAGATTTTTCTCCTCTTGGTATTTGATGTATGGAGAAATCTTCAAAAAGTGCGAGCATCTTCAAAACTTTCTTCACATACTGGCTAAGTATAGGATCCTTGGTTTGATATACCTGCTTAATCTGGTTAACCATTAATTGAGAACTGTTGAATACCTTGGTTCTCGAGATTTTAAGTTGCAAAGCAAGGGTTAATACAGTAACCCTAGACTCAAACTTAGTTACACTATTAGTTGTTGAGAATCCCAACTTCTTAGCATAGTGTAACTTATGCCCTTCTGGGGTAATTATCACATATCCTACCCTCGCTCCTTCCTCATTTGATGCACCGTCCACAAATAGTTTCCACTTGGGTTTTATATCTTTTTCCTTTTTGGATTGCTCTGAAATGAACCATGTATAATCATTGATGAAATCGACCAATACTTGACCTTTTATAGCTGTTCTAGGCTGGTATGCTATATCATACTGACTTAGTTCAGTTCCTCACTTAATTAACCTTCCAGAAGTTTTAGGCTTGCCAAAGACTTGCTTCAATGAGAAGTTGGTCAACAATTTTACTGGATGTTCCTGAAAATAGGGCATTAGTTTTTTAACTGTCACAATTAAACAGTACGCTAGCTTCTAAATGACTGGGTATCGAATCTCAGCATCCTTTAACCTTCTGCTTACATAGTAAACTGGTAGTTGCAATCCCTCGCTATTTCCAATCAATACCGAGCTCATCGGATGTTTAGAAATTACCATATATAAGAAAAAATCGTCTCCCTCTACGGCGCTAGATATGGTTAATGGCTTTTCCAAATGTAGCTTCATTACTTGAAATGCCTTTTTACAATCTTTATTCCATACAAAATTCTTCTTCTTCTTGATCACGTCAAAGAACGGTATGCACTTATCAGTGGATTTTGATATGAACCATCTTAGTGTCGTCACTTTGCCATTCAAAATCATAACATCTTTATTTTTCCTAGATTCTTCCATATTCTTAACGGCCTCGATCAATTCTAGGCTAGCCTCGATCCCTTGTGCACTCACAATATATCCAAGAAATTTTTCGAAATGGCCTCCAAAGTTGCATTTTTGGGGGTTGAGCTTCATTTGATAATTGTGGGGAATTTTAGACATCTCGTTCAAATCTTTAAGGTGATCTTCTGCCTCTTGAGGTTTCAGTAACATGACATCAACATAAAATTCCATATTCCTCCCAATTTGTCCTTTGAACATTCGGTTAACAAGTTTTTACATAGGAATCTGATTGTACCCGGAATACGCATCCATTAGGAAAGTAGCTTGTGTCTACTGGTAGAGTCAACCAATTGATTTATCCTTGGCAATGGGTAGTAATCTTTTGGACAAGCTTTATTCAAATCTGCGTAATCCATAAGGACGCCTCTTTTTATTGGATTTCTTTATCGAAACGGGATTTGCCAACCATTTGGTGTATCAGACTTCCCAGATAAACCCATTTTGTTTTATTTTCTTGACTTCTTTCTTTAGAGCTTCTGTCCTAACCTTATCAAACTGCCTTTTCTTTTTCCGAACTGGGGGAATGTCTAGATTGATATCTAGAGCATGGCTCATGACCGTGGGGCTAATTTCGACCATATCAGAGTGGGTCCAAGCAAAAACGTTCCTGTTGTCTTCTAAAAATATATCAATCTTGACTTTAGGTGTTCCTCAAGACCCTTTCCCACTCTGATTATTTTGGTAGAATCAGCAGGATCTAGTAGAACCTTTTCAGTTTCTTCGACTGGCTTAACTCTTTCTACCTCTCCTCGATAATCTAATTCTGTAATGATTTCCCTTTCTTCGATTGAGTTGAAATCTACCCTCTTTCTTTTTCCATAAACTGCAAAACACCTTGCAGTAATACCTTTATTAGTTTTTTCATATTTTTTCTTTCCTTCGAATGATGGATGTAGAAACCCATCTTTCGAAGGCTGTAGAGTAATAGAAGTATCAAAGTAACAAGTAAACTCCCTGTTGTATTGTTCTAGGGTTGCAAAGTACATTTCTCGAGATGCGAATTATTCGCCCTGGATAGTTTCCCAACCACTTTTAGTGAGGAATTTAAGCATTAGATATTTCGGTGAGATGAATGCATCCTAATCATCCAGCACCGTTCGTCCAAAGAAGGCGTTATAGAATGATGGCTGATCTATGATCACAAAGGTCATTTCAAAGACTCTGGAACATGGGAAAGTCCCAGTTGGACAAAAGGCTTCACCTGCCCAAGCGAAGTTGTCCCCTTATTGTTGAACCTAAAGATTGGCTTAGGACTAGGTTCAAGTCTATCTTTGGAAATCCTCATCTGATCAAATGCATGGCGGAATATCAACAGCGCTTCCCATGTCAACCAGAGTTTTTGTGACCACCCGAAGATCCTATTTGGCTATGATCATTAAGGGATCATTATGGGGATGATGGATCCCCCTCCTTGGCTCCAGTGATTAATCACCAGTGTATGCATATTGATGTTGTGTTTCGGACTTTTGAACTACGGCTCTTCCTGTATAGGGAATACACCCTTTTAGCTTCTTGAATGTGTTTGCTTCGGGCACTTTGACTTCTACCAGTTAGATGTGATCCTCTATATATGGCATCAATCCTATTTTGGGGTGGACTTAAGCTTAGCGGGTCATCTTCCTCGATCACATTTATGGTATTTCCAGCAGACTTCCTTGCATTAGTGTTTGTTGGGAGAGTTTGTTGTGGGTTCTTCACGAATTCCTTCATCTATCCCTCTCGAACCAACTTATGAATTATCCCAGTTAGAACCTTACACTCATTGATTCTGTGGACATTATCTTTGTGGTAGGAATAGTATTTGTCTCCTTTTTCTGCTCAGGATAATCTAGGGCCTCAAATGAATTGGGGAAGTTGACCTTATCCTGGGTCATTGCACAAATGTAGGAGATTGGTCGATTTAACACCATTGTGTTAGTATTGGTATCTTCCCACCAGGCCCTCTTGGGAATTCCCTCCGAGCCAAATCTACTACTTTCCTTCTTATAACCAAATTTCTTTTTTAGTAATACAGTTCGTCCATTCGGATGAATTTATCGGCTTGGAAATGGGAATCTTGAAGATCCCAACATCCATGAATGAACAGGTCCTTCCAGAAAGGAAAATTAACTATGAGTCTTGAGTGGATAGCGATCAATTTATCTTAATCATTCATGCCTTTGGCCATCAATGCTTCCATATTAAATCTCTTTAGATAATCCCCTAAGGACTTTCTGTGATTTTTCCTAATGTTAGCAAGCACGGTGTAATCAATAGAAGGATCTTTATGTATGCAGATTGAGAAAAGAATTCGTATGAGAATTACTTCCAAGATTATATCGTATTCTTACAATATTGCCGACACCATTTAGCTGCGGCCCCCTGTAAAGTGACCGGAAAAGGTCGACACCTCATAGCGCCAAAAGCATTATATAAATCCTTCTGGATATCAAACGTCATCAAATGATCATCCGGGTCGGTTGTCCTACGATATTTCATGGTGGGGACCTTCACATGAAATGGTATTAGAGCTGACATAATTTCATCGATTAGGTTTGTTGCCGTCTGAAGTTGAACTCGCGGAACAATCTTTATCTTTCGCATGAACTCTTCCCTGATAATTTGCCTTCGATGGAAGGCCTTCCTTTTTTTTTGATAGAAAAATGTGAGCTTTACCTTTGACAACACCTGTATTGGTTTTTCTGATTCCTTCTTGGAGATTCAACTTCTTCCCCTGTAGTGGTAGCTTTCATTGACGATCGATGAGATAATACTTCATTCAAAAGATCTTTCATTTCTGCCATCTAGTGTTCAAGATATGTGAATTTAGCCACATGTTCCTCTAGTTGAAGATCCTAAGTTGGAGCCAGCTGTGGGGACACCTAAACATGAACTGGTGGTGGAGTCATTTGAGGTAGGGAGGAAAGTTTCCCCTACTCTCTATTTCCAAGATTGGAAGAGGGTGATATGTGTTCCTCCAGAGAAGTAGCCTGATCATTCCTTTTGCTATTGGTAAGAGGTCTTCTTGATTTCATTACCTATAGAAAATCAAATTTCATAATTTTTTATATCAACCACGAGGTCGGAGGTTCAAGCCCTCCTTCCAGTGCCAAAAATGTTAATAAGATTTCTTGTCAACATCCCTAATGCATTTCATAGGACTGTTTCATATGAATTCAATCTTTTGATTGAGTGGATTTTTCATTATTTGAGTGAAATGACAAAGTCATAAAGTTTTGTGATCATAATTATAATCCTAACAGGAGGGGATTGATACCGCAAGGTTTTAAGCAAGTATTTATCTCTTGTGCAGAGTTAGGGAAAGAATCATCATACTTTCAGCCTTACCGAAAGGTTTAAGTATGGTCTAAGCATTTCAACTGGATGGGATCCATAGTATTGCAAAACCTTTCGGTAATTCGAAAGGTTTCTTAGAAGTTCAGGAAATGACTTAGCCCCCATCGAAGGATTTCAGTACACTCTATGTTATCTCGCCTTTTGGCAAGGCCGTGACACCAAGGACTTGACTGGAAACCAAGGACAGTCTGTCCCGAAGATCGATTACCTACAAAGTCCACTATGGATACTGGTAAATTTTTCCTAAGTCCGGATCGAGCTAAAACCAATATGGTACAACAAGAAACACCATGAAAGTTAGCGTTCCAAATTGTAAGTCAATCGGGATTCGTATGCTTAAGATATTGGCCGATCAAAACCAAGGAAGACACTTACAAGTTCGCATCCATCTAGGCATATAAGTGGTTTGTGTCCATGTGCAGTGGCAATTTCATTCGAAACCATACATTTGTAGCCATGTCGTTCGTGTCCATCTCATTCGTAACCATCACCGTGCAATAATCCTACCCATATCCATCAAGTCTCAAGTGGAATGCAGCCAGTCTGTATCCATGGAAGAATCACTTCGTTCGTATCCACCAGGCACTCCTTTATTTCATGTCCATCAAATTAGCATACTTCATGTCCATAAAACATTCAGCACCTCATATCGATCTCCTGAATATATTCCTCATATCGATCCACTGAATATACTCCTCGTATCGATCACCATACATTGTAGATACGAGGCTTAACACATCATAGTCAATACAAATTAACCAAACGCATGATATGAAGTGACACGCTAGAAGGATATGAACGAAATAAGACCAATGGATACAAACAGAGCCTAAAAGAAAGGAAGACTCGATTGCTCGGCATGAAAAGTGGATCGATCCTAGAAGATAGCACCGCGTCATCTAGCCAACACGTGCGCGCTATCGATAGGAACAAGATCGACACGAATGGAAGTGATACGAGTTCGACAGCCCATTGCAAATCCAAACTTTCATCGATTACAACTCAAAATCTACAGGTCCAAATGCCACCAAATTTTCACAGAAGCTTGCCTACAACCTTAAGGATATACCTGATCAATTTCAACCCACAAGGACTAATTATTGATTGATACGAACTCAATTCGTATCATTCCAAGATCGAGTCGAAATCACCTGAACTCAGTTCCATGAGACCACCCAAGTGAGAAAAGAAATTCACCGAGATCTAGGCGAGATACTTGTTGCCTACACCTATAAATAGTGACCCTAGACTGCAGAAAAGGGACTTTTGGCCTCTCTACGTCGATACTCTACCGAAATTGCTACTGTACTTTGATTGCACTGTAGTAATTCACTTGTAACCTGCGAGTTATAATCAATAAACATTAATCATTTCATAGTGGATGTAGGCCATACGCCAAACCACTCTAAATTTGCGTGTTTTTGTACTTTTTCTTATCACTGATTGGTGTATTTGTTATATCTGCCTCATTTTACATCTATTTTCTTCATTTTATCTCTTCAAATACACCCGAAGAGTGTTTTGCCCAATTTTGGTACAAACACTTTGGTTCTTTCATTGAGAGACCTAGCTTTTCTCCTGCTTATTGCATCTACCGTCGATATCGGATTGCAAGAATCTAAGGAGAAGATCAAGATCTTAAGCCTAGAAGTACTTCCATCCTATTCATATTTGCACCAAGTCTAGGGAAGAACTTCGCTATTCACCATGGTCGCTACAAGGACCACCTCAACCGTTGCAGATCCAGAAGGATCAGATAGGAAGAACCCTGCACAACATCCCTCTGCAGACCAGAACACAGCTGGACCTTCGAATCCGCTAGGCCCCGTCACCAAGGAGGAATTCCAGCTACTGATGCAAGAGTTGACTCAAAGCTACCAACAGCTTACCCAACAGCTCCGTGCCAACATGGAGTTAACCTATCGGCTGAACCGGGAAAGACGAAGGAGTTCCAAAAGGGAACATGCATCCTATTCATCTACTGAAAGTTCATCTCCCTCTGATTACAATTATAGATCCACGCGCCCACGGTTGGATGGAGGCTACGCGTAGGCTACCGGGCATCAGCGCACTTTGAATCTTGAAAAAGCGAGAGTTGGTCTATCAACCAGTCATAAAACCAGGCCCTCCTCCCGAGGAGGGATGGTTCCCTATCACACCACTAACAACCGTGCTTCTATTGTTGCCGTCGAGTTGGAAGCTAACACTCGGAACTGAATGGATCCAAACCATCGCCAACGTGATTATACTCTGAAGCTTGTGCTTTTGAAGACCTGGAGCCAAGGAGGCGAGACATGTACCATCGACCGCGCCTGGGCTATCCTCGCATTGTGGAACCCGACCACACCTTGGCCTAGCATGCCCAGAATGTCCAGATGACAGATATCTTGATTATGATCCACCAGATGATCCATGAGAGCCAAGGGCTCAACCAATGACGACTGGGGAATCTCCCGGAGTCACACCCCGTTCATCGATGACATTCTCTAAACTGAACCACCTCGATGATTCAAAATGCCAACTCTACCTGTTTATGAAGGGTGCTCTGACCCTAACCAGCACATTTTAAAGTATGAATGATTGATGAATGCCGCACAGGCCGATGATGCTGTCAAATGCTGAAGTTTCCTAATTTCCCTAAGGGGCATCGCAAATATGTGGTTTACTCGTCTACCACCCCGATCTATTTCATGCTTCGACCAGTTGACTATGAAGTTTGTTGAGAAGTTTCACATGCATGTCACAATGCCCGTAGATTTAATACCTTGTCCGTTGTCGCTTAAGTTCTCGGAGAGACATTTAGACGTTACTTGGAAAGGTTTCATGCCACTTGCATAGAGATTAGTAACCCTAATGATAATTCCATATTGATGGAGCTGACTAAGGGAATTGGTCCTGATTTCGAATTTGGCAACTGGTTTGCTGGAAAACCCCATGTATCTTTCTATTCCAAGGTAGCTCAGTTCTTGAGGAAGGGGATGCGAAACAGTCTAGGAAAAAGGATGACCCCGGACCCAGTGTGGAAGGAATCCAAAGCAATGTTGCTGTGAAACAAACCAAGGAGAGTTCCAGAAAGGTGCAGTTAAATATATAGAATAAGCAGAATCAACAGAAAGGCAATGGAAATCAGGGTAAGAAGCGGGATCAGAATCATGGACCATGACATAGAGCTCCCATGTTTGACACCTATACTCCTTTAAATACATCCCTAGAGAATGTACATACAAACTTGTAAAACTGTCCAATATAAGAAACCTACTCTGAAGCAATCCTCAAAGAGACAGATTCATACTTGGAATTTTCGTAGATTTCATGATAGTTATGGCCACAACACGAACGAGTTTCACCATGTACAGGATATTATCGAGAATTTGGTCCAAGAAATAAAGTTGGAACAGTTCGTTCGGGTGCTAGGTTGGAGGTGTGGGCCCATCAAATTAGAGTCAAATACCAAATCAGGTTAGACCGAAGGAACCTGCACGCACTGGTGGGAGGTTAGTGATTAACACTGTTAGTAATGGTCCTCATCCAGCGGATTAGAGCTGGAGGGAAATGGAGTCGTATGCCAACTCTATTAGGCATGCGAGCTTCGAATGTTGCAGTAACTTAGAAGATGGGGTTCCAGCCAAACAACAAAAGATGATGACAAGTGACATAATTTTACGAGACAAGATGCCGACAGAATCGAAGCCCATCCATTGATCCACTATTTATTTCAGCTCAGATAGTCCTGCTTAGATGAAGAGGATCTTAGTGGACAATGGAAATTCAGTGAACACGCTCTTTAAGCGAGCCTATGATCAAATGAAGATGGAAGTCAAGATTTGAAGCCTTGCCAGTCCCATATTCATGGCTTCAATGGAAGTGCGACTATACCCACTAGGATGGTGAAGCTACCAGTGGAGTTGGAGGTTGGAGAATGCTGGAGAGTCCGGATGCAGCAGTTTATTGTATTAGATATTGATTCACCGTACAACGCTTTCGTGGGCCGATCGACCCTAGCTGAATTCAGGGCTGCTATCGCCCCTTGGTTATGACTTTGAAATTTCCTATAAATAATAGAGTCGGAGTCGTTCAAGGAGACCAGGCTACTAGACGGGCCTGTTATTTTGCCGAACAACGGGAGGCTCAGCGAAAAGAGAAGGGAAATGGCATAGAGGAATCTCTCTATGTCTACTTTGCAGTTAATTGACAGTTAACGCCTGGGCCTAGGACCAGGCATCACAGCTAATTCCCGAGAGATCTTGACGCAAGAGATAATGAAAGTGAGGACGAAGTCAAAGACAGTCACGCTTCTCTAGCAAAGTTGATGATCGATGTTTCGATCGATAATGATGACGATTCTAGAATGATAAAGATTAGATCTTAGCTAAGCCAATAGATGAAGGAGGAATTGGTTGAATTTCTCTAAGAAAACCTCGACGTGTTTTCCTAGATGCACTCTGACATGTGTGGGAACTCACCAGACATTGCGAGCCAACATTGAATATTGACTCGCGACATGTCTTGGTTAAGCAAAAAAGGCGTGGGTATGGATCCGGAGAGATCTGTCGCCCTAAAGGAAGAAGTAGATAAGATCAAGTCGAATGGGTTTACCCGAGATGCGCTATATCCAGAATGGGTGTCTAACCCTGTACCTATCAGGAAACCAAACGGGAAATGGAGAACTTGCGTTGACTACTTAGACTTGAATAAAGCTTTCCCTAAAGATAGTTTTCCATTTCCCCAGATTGATCAAGTTGTAGATTCAACAGCCGGACACGAGCTCTTATCTTTCATGGATGCATATTCCAGTTACAATTAGATTCCCATGCACCTACCCGATCTGGAGCACACTAGCTTCGTCACCGATCTAGGACTTTACTGCTATAAAGTCATGCCATTTGGACTCAAAAATGTTGAAGCGACTTACTAACGGCTAGTCAATCGAATGTTTTCTAACCAAATTGGAAAAACAATAGAGGTATATGTGGACGAAATGCTTGTGAAGTCATGATTCTCCACCTCTTATATCAAAGACCTGGAAACGATGTTCAACATCCTTCGAGAGTATAGAATGAAGCTCAACATGTTGAAGTATCACTTTGGAATCGCGCTCGAAAAGTTCCTTGGATTCATCTTTAATGCCTGGGGAATCGACGCCAATCTCGAAAAAATCTGGGCAATTCGAAATCTTGAGACTCCCAGAACCATAAAACAAGTGCTGAGCCTCAATAGGAAGGTAGCTGTGTCGAGCAGGTTCATCTCAAAATCCATCGACAAATGTATTCCCTTCTCCGATCTTATTAGGAAAGGAAAGAAGAACTTTGAACGGACCCAAGAATGTGAAGGTGCATTCCGAGCACTAGTTCAACACCTATCCATGCAACCTATTCTATCGAAAACTATTGATCATGAGAGATTGTACATCTATTTGGCGGTGTTAGAATATACAATCAGCACTACTTTGATTCAGAAGGAGGATCAGATACAACGGCCATTCAATTACATCAGTAAACGACTGAATGGAGCAGAGAGAAATTATCTGAAGTTGGAGAACTTAGCTTACTATCTTGTCATTGCCTCGAGGAAGCTTTGCCCATATTTCCAGGCTCATTCTATCACTATCTACACCGACCAGCCGTTACGACAGGCCCTTATGCGGCCTGAGACGTCTAGTAGGTTACCTAAATGGAATATCGAGTTGAGTCAGTTTGACATCACTTACACACCGAGGTGAGCTATTCAAGTATAAGTCATAGCGGACTATTATCCCACCTTTTGGTAAGGCCGTGACACCAAGTACTTGACTAGAAATCAACGACAATTCATCCTGGAGATTGTTATACATAGTTTCACTATGGATACTAGTAAATTTTTCCCGAGTTTGATCGAGCTACAATTAATATGACACGATAAGCAAAGCTATAAAAGCCAACGTTCCAAATTTCTAGTCAATCGGAGTTCATATGCTCAAGATATTGATCGATCAAGGTTGAGAAATCCAACTCTATTCGTATCCATCAAATTTTGTATCCATTCCCCAGGAGAGATTCAGTTCGTATCCATCGCCCACCAACTTTCTTTGTATCCGTCAAAATAAAGCTACTTCATATCCATCAATAAATGTCCATTTCGTATCAGTCTCCCTCCATCCATCTCGTATCGATCTCCCACCATCTATACGAAGAGCAACAACCACCGATCAATACGAAGAAAGCAACATGAAGCATCGATACGAAGGCGGCCTCCAACCACCGATATGAAGTAGCATGCAAGCGTCGATATGAACGGAGCCACGCATTACCGATACGAGATAGTATCGATATGAAGATGACAATGTCATAAAAATCCAAACTTGCATCGATCATATCTCAAGATCAACAAGTCTAAGTGCCACCAAATTTTCACAAAAGCTTGCCTACCACGTCAAGAATGTACCAGATCAATTTCTGCCAAAAAGGATCAATTCTTGATTGATACAAATTCCATTCTTAACCCTTTGATATCGAGTCGAAATCACCTGAAATTGATCCCATGGGCCCACCACATGAGGGAAGAAGTCCTCCGAGATTTAGGCAAGATATTTGTTTCCAACGCCTACAAATAGTGACCGTAAACCTACAGAAAATGGACTTTTGGCTTCTCTACGTTGACATTCTACCGAAATCGCTTCTATACTTCAGTTGTACTATTGTAATCTTTTGTAATCAACGAGTGAATTTCAATAGACATTAGTCATTTCATAGTGGACATAGGAAATACAACGAACCACTCTAAATTTGCATGTTTCTGCATTTTTTCTTATCTACTGATTGGTGTGTTTGCTATATCTACCTCATTTTACATTTATTTTCTTCATTTTATCTCTTCAAGCACATTCAAAGAGTGTTGTGCCCAATTTTGGTACAAACATGGACTTCGTCGCCGAATTCACTATCCTAGAGGACTTGCCCAAAACCATCAAATCTTCCAAATACATATGGAAGCTATACACAGATAGTGCAACGAACGACCATTGCCTAGGCACTGGGGTTGTACTTGAAACCCCAGAAGGTCGATCTGTATGTTATGCCTTGAAGTTTGATTTTCGTGCAACCAATTACGAGGTCGAATACTAAGCTTTACTTACCAAACTCAGACTCGCCAAAGACTTGAAAATTATTTCTGTAGAGATTTACTGTGATTCACAATTGGTCGTGTGCCAGGTTTGGGGCGACTACCAGGCCAGAGACCAGAGATTGGCTGCTTATCTTGCTTGGGTCTAGGGAATATTGTACCAGTTCGATTATTATGCCTTCTATTACATACCCCGAGTACAAAACCAGAAGGTTGATTCTTTGGCAAAATCAGCCAGCACCGGTGAGGCGCAGCAAATGGGACTCATTCTCATTGAGACACTATCTTCCCCGAGTATTGATCAAATGGAGACCGACTAGGTACTTGAAGTCATACCCGATAAGGAATCATGGATGACTCCGTTCAATAACTATCTCGAGCATGGGACCCTGCCAGAGCGTAGGGGTGAGAAAATTTTTTGGAAGGCTTCGCAGTTCACTATTTAGAATGGAGTCATGTATAGAAGAGGATACTCTATTCCTTTACTTCGGTGTATCACCCACAATGAAATCAAATGAGTATTACATGATATGCACGAAGGAGAAGGTGGCGATTACACCGAGGGGGCAAGCTCTTGCTAAGAAAGTGCTTTGATACGGTTATTATTGGCCGATTGTAAATCGCTACACATTTGACTATGCCAAGAAATGTGACAGATGTCAAAAGCATGCTCGGATTCCAATAGCCTCACCTACCAAAATAACTCAAATGGCCAGTCCATGGCCATTCACAATATGAGGCATCGATATTATTGGGTCTCTAACTCTGGCTAAAGGCAGCGCGAAGTACGCCAATGTTGCAGTTGATTACTTTACCAAATGGGCAAAAGTCGAGCCCTTGCTACTATCACGATGAAGAAAGTGATCAAATTTGTGGTACGCAACATTATCTGTCAATTTGGGCTCCCACATACCATCATCACTGACAATGGATCCCAACTCGATAATGTCGAGTTGAAAATTTTCTGTCAGTGATTCCATATCCAAATGAATTTCTTTACAGTTGCACACCCCCAAGCGAATGGATAGGTCGAAGCTGTTAACAAAGTTATAAAGTCCACTATGAAGAAAAGACTGAAAAAAGCCGGGGACAAATGGGTCGATGAACTTCCTATGGACCTATGGGCGTATCGAACCATCCAAAAGTCCACGACCGGCTACACTCCATTTACACTTTTCTATGGCTTTGAAGCCGTTTTTCCAATCGAGTTGGAAGTACCTTCTCATCGTGTGACTTACTATGATCCGAAAACAAATGCTACATTGCTTGGCAAATCTCTAGACTTCTTAGATGAGAAGCATGAAGAGGCTGATTTGCGGGCATCCGCACACTGAAGTCGAGGCGCCCGATTGTATAATGCTAAGGTTCGACCCCGAACCTTTGAGCTGGCACTCTCATGCTCAAGAGAATTTACCCCATCCCTTCGCATATGAAGCTAATGTGGGAAGGACCGTATGTTATTGAACGAAGACTCGAAGACGGGATATTAAAATTATCAACTGTCGATATTATCACTTTGCCAAGAACTTGGAACAACAAAAGTCTACGTTACTACTACACATGACAGGCTTTGTTTATTCATTTAATCTGCTTTTCATTTGCAATTTGTTTATGCATTTTGAAATTTGAATTTGTAATATGGCAACTGACTTTGCCATGTTTTTCATTTCAGCAATAAAATGCAATCTCTTCGAGCCAGAGCAGTGATTCTTAAAATGCATCATGCGACCATCATAATGCATGGAGACCTAAGTTCCATCCTACAGTGGGACTTATTGAAATAGGGAGTGATTGTGATATGACCGATCACTCACTAAGTGAAACCCAAGCTCAAGGGCAAGTTGTCATATTGAAGCCAAAAAGAATTGATACACGACAATCCTCTGACTAACTCCGGCTCTCAGAGTGCGAGTTGGAGTATAAACTTACAAATATGAGCTTGAAGAGGGTGGATCCATCCTCCTAACTACTTCGCCCATGTTCAATGCAAACTCAAGGAGGGTGGATCCATCCACCTAATGACTCGCTTGTTAACTCAGGGTGAATGTGATCCGACCGCCCATGATCCTGATAAATCTATCCTTCCCAGAGTGTAAACAAAATCCTAAAACTCAAAACAGATGGGATCGACCGTCTGTTGACTAACTCTAAGCCTCCAAAGCACGGACTGGAGTATAAACTTCAACTAGGTGTGATTGACCACCCATAACGAACTCTATGTCCCCAGAGCACGAACTGGAGTATAAACTTCAACTTGGTGTGATTAACCACCCACAACGAACTGTAAGTCCCAGAGCGCAGACTGGAGTATAAACTTCAACTGGGTGATTGACCGCGCACAATCAACTCTAAGTCCCCAGAGCATGGACTAGAATATAAAGTTCAACTGGGTATGACTAACTGCCTACAAATAGCCTAAGTCCCCAGAGTGTAGACATGGACCTGATCATTAAAACGGGTGCGATTGGCCACCCGAAAAACAACTTAAGATCCGGAAGCATGGACGTAACTTTAACCATTAAGCAGGCATGATAGACCACCTGCATGTGAGCTCAATCCCCAGAGTGTGGATGCGATTGTCAATAAGTGAGTGAATATAGCCTAACCACTCAAACACATCTCTCTACTATTTAGTTTCGATGGAGTAAAGCTAAAAATATCGAAGGTGGAAAGCAACCACCATCTGACCACTTCGACTCATCTCCAGGACAGAGGAATGACTCCAGCACCAACTATTAATCAAGAAAGTACAGCGTTGGGGATCGACCTGATGTTTGGTTATGACTCGTAGCCATGACTTTGGAACTTAACCACCGAACACAAGTTCGATCTAGAGGCTAATGCTTCACAAGTGTGTCGAGAGAAAACTCAAGTGATGCAACACTTAAACAAATAAACTCGGAGTCGTGCAAAGACTGAAAGGAAATTCTATTTCATCTATCCTTTAAAAGCAAAATAGATACAATGAGTCTATGCAAAAAAATCCTACTAGCAGGGGCCAAACCCGCATCTATATACGGCCTACAAGAAAGAAAAGAAAGCTCCTAACTATCTACCAAAAAAGGGATGCCAAGATTCATTCGTACTCCTTGGGCTTCTTCTTCTTATGCTTCTTCTCCTTTGGAGTTGACCCACTAGAGCTGCCATCATGATGTCGTTTTGAGCTTTTGCCTTTACCAGGCTTGTCAACTGGTCGAGGGAAGTATCATGGTCTCCTCCTCCGAACTCACTGGAATCAGGATGCTTTCAGAAAATGTGGTTGGAGGGACGGGGGCACTTTCCATGTGAGACGGGGGGAACCCTAGTAACGATAATCGTACCACCCAGAGAGATCATGAGAAAAGGGGCTAGGCCAGGTCCTGCCATTCCACCTCCTATGGTGCTACCCATTGTTGCAACCACCATTTCAGCAATAATTTCCTCCATTATTGCATTGTCATGACCTGCTTGATTATCCGGTGAGCCACAGAGCTGGCTGCGAACGTACTTTCACTCATAGCAAATGACAAGTTTGAAAGTCGATCATTGTGGGTGCCTAGGAGCTCATCTATCATTTGCTCGTTAAAAGTGAAAGCGCTCGCATCAACTTCCCCAGCCGTAGCAGTAGTATTGGTCGTCGTTGCCTCCTTTATGATAGCGTCTTGCTCTAGGTTTTGTTCTTAGGTTGGAGGAGGCATAGTCGATGCTTCTTCTATAACTGAATGGAAATAAGAGAAATATTGGAAATTTCCTTTGATAATATCCCAGATTTTGAATGAGTTTGAGAAATGTCCGAGTACCTTCCTCAAGTTGGCTCGTGGTGGGGTCGAGGTTCCTCCTGACATGTGCTTGCGGGACAAAGATAGTTGGGGCTGATTCGGATCATATGCCAGCACAGGTAAAGGATCAATTGGAGGAGTGGATTTAGGCTAGGTTGGCACAAGGATCTAAGAGCTGTATCATGATGCCCAACATTAGAGCCCTCTCCAACCTCCAAGTTTTTAGTAGCAAGTTTATCTTTCTCAAATGCAACAGTGTCATCATGGAAGAACTCTCCTCGAGGGATTCGGTATGATGTTCTGCCTTCTAATCGGCGAAAAGATGACGCCGGGCACTATGTAAGTGAATTGGGTAATCGCTTAGCCAGCCCAAGTCACAGTGTTTCAGAACATTGACATTGTAGGTGAGTAGAAGATCTTCGGTTTCACTCTCAAGTCTAGCCTCCGCTGCCCTGGCCTTGACCTCAACCCTAGCCTCGGCCTCCTGAGTATTCAACATCGCTGCATCCCGCTCGTTTCGAGCCTCCATAGTTTGGTCGTAGGCCACCTGAGCAATCTTGTTAGCTTTATCTTTTCCTCGACGATGTCGTCGTATTTGGCTTTTAGCTCTGCCAGCTCACGAGTGATTTATCTTTTTCAGCAGTGACTATGGTGTTCCTTTGACCCGTGTCATCTACTAAATTTAAATGCTCCTGCCTCATCCACTCCAACTCCTTATTGGCCTCATCAACCTTTTTTAGGGCCTCTATTTGGAAATTCCTTAAAGTATCATTCTCTCCAGTAAGCATTGTGATGATTCGATCCTTCTGGGTGATGGTTTCCTGTAATTCTTCGACTTTCTTTGCCCGCTCAAACGCCACAGCTTAAGATTTCTCGGTGGTTTTCTTCCAGTCTCGGTATTAGCCAAAAACATGATAGACATGATCATGAATGATTTTTTCTGCTCCATCTAGAAGCACCATCAAAGTTGGAGGAAAATGGAAGCCGTCGAAGCATATGTTCGGAAATTCTCTTTTAAGTTGGGCTATCCTGGCGGCTCCCTCACCTATCATCTGTAACCGATGAAGTAGCTATAATAGAGGTGTCCACCCCGGTTGTACAGCGATGTTCGCTGGGTCTTGGAATTACCGGAGGCGCCGGTTGGGGCAGAGTCGCAATAGTCTACGTCCTCGAACTAGGAAGTGGCAATGAAACCCTGGGTGGAGGAGAGCATGATCGGCAGTGGCATCTATCTTGCCTCTCCGTTTCTCTTTCTCATTCCCTAGCTCTCTCTCTGTCGTAATAATCCCTCTCTTGACTAGAGTGGCATCGTTCATAGTCAGAATCATGCCTACAAGGTTCCCTATAAGAATTGGAAGATTCACATGCAGTGCGGAAACTACCGAGCATAGACCGTTTCCTCGACATCCGGTCTGCATAATTAAAAGAAAGGCAAAGTTAATTATCTTCTGAGATTGGAAAACTCGTGAATATTGATTATGTGATGCATTGAGTGTATGCATGCATGTGTTAACCCCCGACCAACCAGTTATATTGGCCGTAACCGAAGGAGTTGGCTCTCCCAAATCTAAAGCGCTTTGAATCCCTTCCAATCCGGTATCTTTTTGGAGCGACACATAGTCCGGGATTTGCAAGTCCTTTGAAGGAGTTCTCCATGTGTGAGGAAGGAGCCTTCGAAACTATAGCACCGGCGGCGGGCAAAGACACAACCATGGATTTCCGTCTCGTAGATTTGCGAAGTTTACGAACAACTGCTTTGCCTTTCCTTATCCTTTCTGTATGTCGAGGACTATTTGAAGGCCCGGCTATGGTTCGTCCTTAGTGGGCATATCTTCTTCACCACGTCACTCAGTGATTACAATTCTGGGCGCTATTCATCTAGCTTGTCTTACTGGAGCTTCCCTGAGAGATCCTTCAAGCTCTTTGCTCTGATCTCCATCAATCAGCCTAACGGCCCTTAGATTTTTCATCCGTAAGCACCGCTTCGATCTCTCTAAACTTGCCCGGTGCCTCTTGAAGGATCTTGACGATTTCCCAAAATTGATCACCTTTGGGTCGAGGAATTGAAGCTATAAAGAGGAAATAACATTAAGCTCGGTATCAATGAAGATTAACCAATTAGTCGCCAGAGGAATACCAGAAGAATTGCAACACTTATGTCTAACTAGCCACTATCTAGTGAATCTTGGTGGTCACCGAACATAGAACCACTCGGTTTTGAAGTAGCTGAGTTTGGACCAAGTCCCAATCACAATTTTACTGTTTCTGGCTCCCTTTGGGAATGTGAATGAGGGGTTATCTCCCCGACTCTTTACATTGAACAAGAATCTAACTTCCTCTGGAGTCGGAGGTCGGAAAAGGTGCTCTGAACGATGAATAGGCTGTTCAGCAAAGCATACCTATTCGGATGCAACTATGATGGGGAAATCCCTAAATAAGATAACACCTCTTGGATATACTGATTGAATTGTGGAAGTGTCTCGGCTGTGCAGGAAAATCTGTTAAAAGAGGTATACCTTTCTAGAGGAGTATATGGCCTATCATTTGGCCCTAGTAGCTGGACACCATTCAACGATAGCCCATGCCTCAAGCAAATCCTTCCAAAAATTTCTTTAGAAATATTAGACGGAATCGAGTCTTGTGGATTCCCAAAGAAAACTGCTTCTAGTAGCTCGTCTGGAGTAGGACTTATAACTTCGGCTGCAATAGCTAGCATCTCAATTATTGGAAAGGGTGGGCTCTGAGCCTTTTGTTATAGCAAGCTTCCGGGTTCCATAGCTAATCAACTTAGTAAAAACTATTGTTAGGTGAAATAATCCCATGTTTTTCACAAAGTGAAATGCTTGAGTGTGTTGTGCAATGCAATTCTATATAATACTTAAGAAAATTCTATGGAGATTAGCAAAGTGTTTGAATAAAGAGACTCCAAATTCAGCTGGAGTGACCGTCATCGCCGAACGTCACAATCCTGCCATCCAGACTTTGGAGATCGATTCAAATTAAGGTTTAGTAAGTATTGTCATATTACAGTTCCATCGATGAGCTTCGAAGGGCAATCAAATGTGTAGTATGTTAAGTCAGATTATGTAAGGCAGGAGCTCGTCGGAGTCAAGTGTTCAAGAATGCTATTCGTATCGATAAAAGTTTAAGCTTGAAATCAACCACCAAAGTCTACTTCATCTCGATTAGGGAAGCGCCATTTCATATCGATCGAGGAGCTATGGTTCGTATCGACCAAAAAATCGTAGTTTTTATCGATGCTAAGTAATCTACTTTGTATTCGTTTGTAGGAAATTCTCTCGTCACCAACCGATACGAAGCACTCCACTCATTCGATATGAAACACTGCCAGTCCAAGTCGGTACGAATCTCCTTCCTCCTTCACCGATACAAAACTCTAAACCTCACAACATGACCAGATTAATAGTTTTATTAAACATTTCAATGGATTGAAAGGTTTAGGAAACCATTACCTTTCGAAAAGAATGTATGATTCGAACATTTAAAGGCAATAACAAGAGTTGAGTCAATATGACATGAAACTTATATTCAAGACTCTCCCATAAGTTTCTTACCCCTTCTTTTGATTGGTATTTAAATTGAGGAGAAGGAAACTTATGAGATTGTATGTTGATAATTTCACAACGTATTCTTGAAATAAACAAAGAATATAAGAAATAAATTATCTGCCATTGGCCTTAATGTAAAATTAATGCTAGATCATGATTATCCCCAAATTCTTAGTTGATCACAAGCCATAATTCTCTTTATTTCTCCATAATGGAATTTGATACAAAATTTAAGAAGATAGCCCTCAATTTAATTTCAAAATTAGGGTTACAATGTGTTGAGCAGAAGCAATAGAGATTGTTGAGTAGATGAAATAAGAAGAAGATCGGATCCTAAGTCCAGACCCCTTGGGTCTTATTTATAAATGTAGGCGGCCCCCTTCTGGCCTTATGCTCTCATTGGGACAAAAGGTTCCTTTATCTATACCATTGCAAACCCCTTGGCTTTAACGGAAGATTTGCTCTTCACACACCATCATGGGCCGCTGAACATCATAGAAGGCCTTGTGTTTCCTAACGCATTTATATGTTCTTCATCTTCCTGCAAGGTTGTTTCCTTATGTGACACTATGAACCTTTCAATTTTGTTAGAAGGTTTCTCCCCATGTAATTAATGCCAAGAGCAGCATTTTTCTTGAGTGCTATCAGAAGGTGGCCTTTTATTGAATCATGGATGCTACCTTTATTTAAACCTTTTGATACTGTCGAAAGATGCTGGATGCATACTTTAACCGGTTCGAGAGGGTTATTATGCTTGTGAAAAACGTTGTTAACTGAGATGCTTATTCCGGTCCTATCTTTCCTACTCCTTTGGGAAGATATCTGTTTGAATGAGAAACAATGAATCCCTTCATTTTCCCCAAAGGGTTTAGATTTGTGGCTAGCCTTCTTCTTGAACTCCTTCCTTTTTATTTAAAAGGCTTGGGGTGCTCATCTTTCCTTTCGTCTTTGCATTACGTCAAGCGGCCCTATAACTACTTTCCTTTCTATACTTGCAAAAGTCTTTTCTCTGAAGCAACTATATGCACTTTCTTCCTCGGCTGTTATGCAAACCTTTCGATGTCTTCAAAGAGTAACTACTTTGGATACTCTTTTCCTGCACAGAAGGTCTTTGAAATGCCTTCTTTATCTTCATTAACATTTTATGGTTAATATTATTCATATCAAACTTTTTGTTTGACTTGAAGTTTATGTTTCCCACTTAAACTCTCAAGTGCTCAACTAATTTTGTGTAATTTGAGAGTTAAGTTTTCCAGGTTCTCCTTTAGACAAATAAGCTTCCAAAAATGTGCAGAAGGTAAGCTAGCTATTAGGAGTTCTTTTCGTTTGATTTCGCTGTATAATTGGATGTAATGGAAAATTTGTTTAATTGCCTATATTTAGACACTGATCTACCAAGGAGGCATCTTCATATGTTTCTCTTACCGTATTATGTAATAATTATATTTGTCTGAACGTGGTGTATGAATTGATATTATGCAATGAATTTGAAATGTGATTTGAAGTGGAACGAGAAATTTGTTTTAAAAATTGAGTTTGATTTTTTTTTCATATCCATATGTTTCTGTTATATCAATGTATCCAACATTACCACATTTGGTCACCGAGAATTAATAACTAGGATGACTACAACATCTGTAGCAGTTAGTTTTAGCCCTCCAAATGGGGAATATTACACAAAGATTGGATCTGCTTTTATGGCATCCTAATCTTCATTATCCCTTTTTATAGTGCAATCTGAGTTGTTGGTTGGTTTGTTCTTTATTAAGGAAGAAATCATCTATCTAGGGGCATTGAAATGCTTTTTTCTCCTTGATCATCTGCATTTGGCTTAACTCTAAATTACTTTGATTTCTTGGGATAAAAGAGAGAATATCTTAGAAAGATTGAAGAGTTTGTTCAAGTTTTTCACACAATTTTTGATATGGAGAAGACATATTTGCAAAAATATGTTTGATAACGAAAAAAGAGTATGATCAATGGGTTTTATGGAAGAAATAGGCTTATATAGGAGTAGAAAGTTGTTTGGAATGAATGGATGGAAGATATATTTTATTTTCAAATTTAAAATTTTTGCTATCTGGTAGTTATATGTCGACATATAAGTTACGTGTATGTCGACATACATACCTAAATTTTCAAAAAAAAAGTGTATTATTTATAGTTTTTGTTTTTATTTTATTCCATTATATTTTTTTAACTTCCGGATACTAATGAACAGTATAGGATAGTAATAGATATATTTCATTACTTCGAATTGAAAGATACATGGATTTTAATGATTTATAAAAGAAAATACATAAAAACAACATGAACTTGAACTAAAATCACATAATATAAAGCTTGATATCATAAGGTAACAATTAGATAGGCTTATAAGGATGTAGATAATGATGAAGAGCCGGCAAGTTTGCAAATGATCTTTCCAAAGTATTTGTCCACTTTGTTGGAATGATAGGTGAACTTTTTACCAAATGATCTCTTAAGCTTCTTTGGTTTTTAAGAAGCTTTTCTTTATTCCTTAGGATCTCTTTATTGGAAAGGTGGGGTGGTTTTTCAAAACTTTCTAAGGAAGTATCAACTTCTTCCTCCTTTTCCTCTTCTTCTTCCACTTCCATTTTATCACCTATCTCTTGTTGTTGTATATTTCTTGTTCTCCTTCCTATTCTAATCTTTGTTCCTTTTTGGGAAGTGTCTCGTATGGTTTGAAAAATGATGGAATGTTCACAAGAGAGATATTGGCTTTGTCGAAAACATTTTGAGAAATAGATTTTTCTCCTCTTCAATCAACACCAAATTATATGAAAATTTTATTAAGATACACATCATGGAAGTGTGTGTTCTCATGTCTAGAAATGTTCTTATGAACAAAGTCATCTAAATTTACTTGTGTCTAATTGATGTTTAATGACCATAAATAGTGAAAAGACCTTTAAAAAAATTTTGAGTAAGTTTATTGTAATTACTCATCCTCGGAGTGATACTTCGCTGTAAAATGAGACTCATAAGTGTTGATTTTGTTCGAATATTCTTATGTTTAAATTGAAATTCTTCATAGCTTTCAAAAATATCATGAAAAACTTCATGATTTTGCTCATCAATTTGAAGAGTGGAGAGGTCAATTCCACTAGATTTACAACTGAGGATATTACCTAAAAATTCATAATTTGCAACGATTTGAGTATTGTTAATCCAAAATTTGGTATAACACCCGTAAAGCCAAAAATGATGAGCTAATCTTTGATACGAGTTCATATGTCGTTACGACATGGTTTAGTTGGTGTTAGTTAAATCAAGAATAAGCTTAGCATTCAAGGCTCAGTACGAGTGCATACCTAGGAAATAGATTCATAATTCTCATGAACTTTGGATGTTACACATTTGAAAGCCAATATGATTTCATGGAGCATTATATTCGAGATCTCTTAAGGGGGAACAATATATTTGAAAGCCCTTAAGGTCACTTGGAATAATATATTCGAGAATCTATTTGGTCTTTAAAAATAGAACACTTAAAGTCCTATATCATTTATTCAAAGGAGAGAGAACATAAGTAGTAAATGTGTGCATTGGCTCATTAAGCATGTTAATGAACTAAATAAATAGTCCTTAAGTCCATAGTCCAATTTCTATATGTATGACATAAAATAGATGTTATGCATATAAACACTAGTTTGGACTGAAGTTCATGTGATCCTATATGAATAATATTGCATTTTCTTTGAACCCAAAGAGCTTCATTATATGCATGCTCATGTTTAATAATGTCCAAGATGCACGATCATATTAACAGGCATACCAAGTTATCATTTATTTCAATGGAGCATGATTACAATCAAATTGGACCTTTTCCCCCGAATCAATTTATGGTTATAAGAGTTTAATTTTGAGAGGAGAGAAAAGAATGATCGCCCCCTTCATGGCCTTAGGTCCCTATTTATAGGAGTAGATGGATTTAGCGTGATGCGTTATGCCGCCTCTGGCCTGACTTATCTTCAGCATGCATAATCTTCGCCTATCCTAATGACGTCGATATCATAGACAATTTGCGGTATTCTTTATTAACAGGTGGTGCCATCAACCTAAAATGAAATTGATATGACGTAGTATTAATATGGAGTGGCATTGATATGGAGCGACATTAAAGATAGGCGGTGTTGATATGATGCGTTATGGGTTACAAGTTACATTGACAATGCGTGGCTTTGATGACGTGCAGCATGGAATCTATGAGGCATTAATTAAATGCGGCATAGATGTTATATTGCATGTAAGTAGCGCAGCATCACTCGAGGCATGGTATTGAAAAAAAGCGGTATCACTTGAGATGGGACTTTGAGGAAAGGCGGCATAGAGGAGAGGCGGTATGCGATGTTGACTTTATACAAACTCCACCATTGTTTTGATGAAGCATTCGGTATCTTTAGGTGGTGGTTTATGATATGCAGATGTTCGATATAATTATCATCTTGTTAACATGCAGCATTGACTATGGACGGCTTTGATGAAGTGCGATATCAATGGGGTGCGATATAAATTCCTTTATTCATATCCTTTAGAAAGTATATGGATAACATTTGCCCACTCTCTTGTATAAAAGAAGCCTTTTACAATTTAGTTTAAAACCAATAATTTCTTTCCTTCTTGATTCCTTGTGCGATTTTCTTCCAATCCCGCTTTCCTATAAAACATAAAGTGGATGATAACTTTCATTATTAACTTTAAACTCAATTTCAATTTCAAGCAATCCTTTTTGGGATTTGATTGAGCTCTAAGTAGGTATACATTGTCCATACTATCTGTATGAATCAAGCTTATAATTTTGCTTTAATAGATCAATAAATAACAATAAATTTTCAAATAAAACCCAAGAAGATTATCTGGTAATATTATAGGAGGTGGTGTTAAACATTTTTTCTAACAATATCATGAATAAAAGGCCAGAACTCATCAAGCAACAATAGTATATTCTAAGAAGAAAGCTAGCAAAATTATCCGAAAAGATGACCAGAAAATCGATTTAATAATAATATAAGATTAAAAATCCATCTTGCAATGGTAGAAGACAGAAATCCATATGATAGTAAAAGAAGGCCAGAAATCCATCTAGTAGTATTAGAAAACTAGAAATTCATCTGATAGTACAAGAAGACCAAAAATCCATCTAGTTGTAATAGAACACCAGAAATCCGTCCGATAATAAAAGAAGACCAGAAATCCATCTGGTAGTAATAGAAGAAAAAAAACCATCTGATAATAAAAGAAGACTATAAATCCATCCAGAAATAATAGAAGACTAGAAATCCATATGACAATAGTAAAAGACCGAAAATCCATCTAATAATAAAAGAAGACCGAAAATCCATCTAGCAATAATAGAAGACCGGAAATCCATCTGGTAATAATAGAATTCTTTATATAGGTAGATCTCCATTTCCTTTAAGGATTGTTTTGTCCATGTTTTGACGTTCTTCCTCTAGAATATTGCTTCGATCCATTCTTTAGGATAGAGTTTAACCGACTCAATTCATCTCCTTATCACAATCTTTAGGTGATGATCTCAACTTGGATCAAACCATTTGTCATTACCATATGTGATTGTTTAGATCTGGTTTTCTGGTGTGTTTGGTAAACTATATCAAGTAGAATTGTAGACTTACCGGACCTCTCTCTAGGAGCCACTTTAGTAAGGCCTTTGATAAAGGCACTAAAGGCTGATCCGGTTGTGACAACCCAGGATTTTTGGCAATATTAATTTGTTGATCTTCTAATATAGTTACTTAAATTTTTCAAAACTTATCTTTTCAAACAATAAAATGTGCATTCTAATTACTGTTGTTTATATATATATATTGTAAATGAAACTATGATTTGAAATTCAAAATAAATATCTTAAAAATAATTTAAATTTAAACAATGCATTTTAAACATTTGAGATAATTATATATATATAATTAGTAATGAAAATATTAATGACTTAAGTTTGAAATAAATAAAAGGATTATAATATTAAGTGAACATAATCAATAAAAAAATAAATATAAATAAAAAGAAAATATAAAATATTCACTTGTGGACATTTTTAAGCTAAGGGATGTCATGCAAATACACGTGACAAAATTTATGGCTTTCTTCATTTAAAAAAATAAAAATAAATAAGATGATCTAAAGAGAAACAAGGTTGTACAACGTATATACTTATATATATCTCCTTTCTTTCTTTCATCTTTCATTTTTACAAACCAAATTAAAATCAGAGAAAAACTAAATCAAACAAATTCTTCAAGTTTTCAACTAAAAACAAGCAAAGATTCAAAGCAATTCAAAGTACAAATTCAAGCTAGAACAAAGTAAGATCAAGATCTGTAGCAGTTTTCAAAAATCAAGTTTCTAGATTTCAACTATCCTCTGTTCAAATTTTCAAGTGAGTAAACTTCACCCTTCAAAAACCAAGTCCTCTTTATATTCTGATGCATGTGATAAATAATGGAAGTAATGTGTGAAAATGTTTTTCATGAATGTATAAATATGCTTTGCATGTATATCAGTATGAAGTTGTTGTGTGTGTGTGTGTATACATGTCTGTGCATGTCTCTGTTTTGGTTCAACAGACCAAAAACTTCTCAAAATTTGATTCCTCTTCATATAAACCATGTTAGATTATGATCTTTAAAGAAAATACGTTTGTAATAAATAAATTTTATTTTTAAAAATATTTTATGTGTTGTTAGAAGGTAGAGATACTGGAAAGAAGGAAGCACAGTGAAAATCCAAACATGTCAAAAATTCAACCTCCATAATTCCAAGATTTTCATATATAATCTGATTCGACTTTAAAAACAATGATTTTTAATGGTAATTTCATGATTTTTAAGTTAGTAAATTAAGAGAACTTGCAAGTTGAACGAAATTGAGATTTTGCTCAATTTTCGGCGATTGGTGGAGGATCGTGGGTGTGGATCGTTGCTGGAGGTAATTAGTTGGTCATAGATCATGGAAAAAATGATCGGTGCGTTTTTAGTTCACCATGGTGGTTGAACGGTGACGAAGTAGGATTTTAAATCCTGTTTGGGTCGTTGTTGTTTGCTTGGCCAGTGGGGCGCCGCGACAGCGTTGGGCTTGATCGGGGGTAGGGGAAAAGGAAGAGGATGGTCTGGCATAATTCCAGGCGTGGCGATGTGGTTTCAGGCGATCGGAGGTGGCGGTGCGAGGTGGTTTTGGTGATCGGTTTCGTTCCGGTGGGTGTTCATTTTTTCTCGATTTTGATCTGGAGATTGTATCGGGTTTCTGAGTTGTGGGAACATTTGTGCATGTCGACGGTGACTTGCTGGCGATGGCGATGATGGTCGGTGACGCTCTGATGAAGTGTGTACGTGCACGGTGCAGTCATCCAGGTTTTTGGTTTGAGTTAAGGTAGGATCAGGTAATCGAGAGAGAGACGGGGAGGAAAGAGGATTTGATTGAGTTTGGGCTCGAGTTGCATATGGGTTTGGCTCGAGCTGTTCTCTAGAGTATTAGCAGGTTTTAAAAATAAAAGTAAAACAAATTTTTTAAAAACAATTTCCTAACCAAATTTCTTTAAATGATTATTGTTTTCTTAAATATTTAGGTTAGTTAAAGGTTATATAATAATTTATTTTTAACTTAAATTAATTAAATTTGGAATATTTTATTTATATGTCCATTATTTTAATGAATTCCTAAGTTTACTAAATTAAAATTAAATAGTGTAATTAAGTAAGTAGTTAAAGGAAAGGAAATGTTTTTAAACAAAAGTCTTAAGTTATTTCATATGTTAATAATAAATTAATTCCAAACATTTAATTTAAATAAAATTTAGCTGATAATTAAGTAAATGGTTAAGATAAATGTTTTAAACTTTTAATTAATTAAGGTTTTAAGTAATTGTAATTGATTAGCAATTAATTCGAATAATTAATTAAAATAAAATAAAAGGCATGAAATTAGTTAATGACATTTAAACAGGATTTGTAAGTAATTAATTTATAAGTGTTTAAATTAATTTATTTTAATTGAATTAGAAATTGTGTGACCAGTTAATCTTTCATATGGATGATTAAAATTATGTTGAATACTTTGGATTATTTAATATCTCTAGTATGATGATTTATGATGCTCTGTTATATGAAATGCCTGAATTGAACTGTTGATTAATGTGAGATGTTTCATATATCTGTGATGAATTTCTGTGTGAATTCGGTATTCTGCAAATTTAAATTGAATTGTTTTACTAAAACAACTTGGCCTTAAAAGACGGCGTTTGAATTTCGATGAGACCGAGATCGGATACCAAATTGTTATCCAAAAACCACATCGATCCAAATTAAGTGATAGGTCATGAAATCTCAAGTGAAGATTCAGAATGCAAGGGCTATTTGTCGTTAACCCTGAGGGTGATTCCAAAACGAGTGAAGCGGAGATAGTGCCTTCGGTTCCGTTCGGATCCGGAACGGACTTGTATGGACGAATGCTATCAGACCATCATCAACGGAGGACGATGAGCATTCCAAGATATGTATGCTATAAAGGTAATCGTAGCCTCAAGCCTCATCAACTGGGATCGGCTAAAACAGGGGAGGTGCAGTAAGGCTAAGTGGGTAGCACCCAACTAGGATAAGATTTCCCCTCTCTAGATGTCCCTTTTATTCGCCTCTGTGGGCGATTGTTGGCCACAACCGCGGGGTTGTCTTATTCGGACTATCTAGTAAGGGGTAACTTCGATCTTGTGTTGCAGGGGATCAAGGTGGATCCTCGGTACTCTGATTTAGACCAGATACTGTGACGGACGGTACCCCAGTAGCCCTGCCATTTTATGGAATCCAATCTCCAATAAGTGCCCGTACGGTTTTGATTGTGCCCAACTATGTTGGAATGTGAGATGTAAGCATTCCAGCTATTTTCTATTTTATTTGAAAACCCTAGACACTATTATAATATAACTGGATTTCCTATCAAATGTTTCGGTTACCGTAAGGAAAAACCTGACCGTGTGTATTTGCGGTGAGTCTTACGAGATACCTTTGATTTCAAAAGATTTTTCAAGTCAAACAACTTAAACCGTTTACTCACACCAGACCCATGTCTGACCCAGAGTTTATTTTCTATTTTCTTAAACTCTTGGGTACTCAAATCTTTATGAGTAGCCAAGTGATTCAGGTTGGCTTGACGTATTTTGGAGAAGACTGCGAGCAGGAGACCTTGGCGTATCTATATATATCTATTCCGCTGTATTAGTAACTTGGTTTGCATTTTGGGTTGTAATGGATGGACAGGTCATCACGACTGTCTAATATGATGTTTGTAAAACTGAATTACTCTGATGTATAATATTAGTGACTACTGTGTAATATCTATGTGATGTAATATATATTTTTTTCGTTCCGCTGTGAGATTCTAATGATTGTTTAGTTCTTTCTTTCTATCTATTTCTTTTCAACCTATTTCTTTCTAAATTACGACATGTCTTTCTATGGAATGAAAGACAGGTCATCACAGTTGGTATCAGAGCATTAGGTTAAGGTAATACCTAGGCTTTTGGGATAATACCCATCATGAGAGAGCGTACTTGTAAGTTTTATATATCTATATACACCTATCTGATTGTTGGGTTACCTGTCCAGGTTGCCAACATGAGTTCCAAGGGAAGAAGAGGCAGAGGTGTGAGTAGCACGATGACCACAAATGGAAGAGGTCTGAATGCTGAAGGAGGAAGGGTAACTATTGAGGCTGTAAACCCAATACCGCCTCGAGTAAACTTTGCAGCGTTGTGCAAAGACTTTGCCAATCTTAGAGGAAAGACTTTTAAGGGTATGGACTCTATCATTGAAGTTCTTGTGCTCTTGTGAGCGGATTTTCAAGAGTTTGGATCTGTCAGATTAGCAGAAGCGTGTTACGGCGTCATGGCAACTTCAGGAAGGAGCAACTGTGTGGTGGGACGCAGTCACCATGAATGTTTCTGAGGATGATTTCTCTTGCAGCAAGTTCAAGGAAGTGTTTGAAGAACAGTTTATGCCTACCACAAGGAAGACTCGACTGTATAAGAATTTTCTGGACCTTAAGCAAGGAAGTTTGTCGTATCAGAGTATGAAACCAAGTTTAATGAGTTGTCCCGCTATGGAGCTGGTCTTATTGACACACCCTTTAAGAAGAATGAGATTATTATGCTTGGAATGAGGCCCAATTTCATGAGGAGATGGCTGCTCATCTCAAAGGGTCATTTGTGGAACTGGTAGACATTGCTTTGAGATACGAAGAGCTTATGGAAAAGAAACCCATGGCAACAGTGGCAGCACCGAGTGGAAATGCTTCCAATCAAAATAAAAGGAAATTCAACCCGAACTAGAAGAAGCAGGGTAAAGGAAAACCTGGAGGCAACAATGCAGCCCGGAAATGTTATGTGTGCCAATAGGAAGGTCATTTGGCTAAACGGTGTCCTAGAGGTGGAGCTCCGCAGCAGCAGTAGAGTGGACCCATTTCCACGATGGTTCAGAAGTCCTTATGTTTCAATTGTCAACAGCCCGGACATATGGTGAAAGCTTGCCCACTTCTCTAGAAAGCTCAACCGAATAATGTGTTTGTTATTCAAGGTGGACCGTCAACTTATACTGATGGGAAAGGAAAAGACAACCTTGAAGGTACTTTGCTTTTAGATGGCATTAATGTCAGAGTTTTTTTTTTAATTCTGGTGCTTCCCTTAGTTTTATTTCTTTGGAAACGGTAGAGAAATTTCACCTTACCCCTAGTGTCGTGGACTGCCCTATTTTTGTATTAATCCCATAGGAGGAGTGACCAAGTTAGATATGATCTGTAAAGGTTTAAGAATTCCTTATCTATCCCATAGTTTCTCGTATGACCCGTTTGTGTTGCACTTTAAAGGATTTGACCTTATTTTGGGAATTGATTGGTTAGCCAAGCATAAAGCTATTCTGATTTGTGAAGAGAGAACCGTGTCATTGGAAACCGAACTGGGAAGGATTGCAAGAGTGACTTGCGATAGTTCAAGATTTCACCTGCATAGTCTTTTGCATGGGCTCGAGGCATCTCAAGAAGAAGTAGGGACCATCAAAGTTGTCAGAGACTTTCCAGACATCTTCGAAGAGGTCAAAGGTTTGCCCCCGTGTCGGGAGATTGAGTTCTGTATCGACTTAGTTCTAGGTGCGATACCGGTGGTTCAACCAAGTTGAAGGATGGCTCCTAGAGAGAGAGAAATTGGTGAAGCAGACTCAGGATTTCTTGGAAAGAGAATTGATCAGACCTAGTCGTTGTAGCTGGGGTTTTGCTATAGTATTTGTAACCAAATCAGACTGATCTTTAAGAATTTGTGTAGACTATCGGGAATTGAATAAGGTTACCATTAGGAATAAGTACCCCTTGCCTCGTATTGATGATCTTTTCGACCAACTTCATGAGGCGACTGTGTTCTCCCAATTGGATCTAGCTTTGGGTTTTCACCAGCTAAGGGTAGCCAAAGACAGCATACTCTTGACTACATTTAGGGGACCCAACTGTTTTTATGAGTGGCTGGTTATGCCTTTTGGGCTAGCCAATGCTTTGGCTTATTTTATGGATCTTATGAACCGTGTCTTCGGGGATGTGATGAACAAGTTTATGCTCGTGTTCATTGATGACATTCTCAACTACTCCAAATCAGAGGAAGAGCATAAGCATCATTTGGAAATAGAGTTGGAAACATTGAGGAGGCATTTCCTGAAAGCTAAGTTTTCAAAGTGTCATTTCTGGAAGTCAAAAGTAAGATTTTTGGGACACATCGTATCCGGAAAAGGCATCTCTATGGATTCGGTCAAGGTAGTAGTTGTTCAAGAGTGGAAGCAACCGTAGACTCCTACGAAAGTTTGCAGTTTTCTTGTATTGGTAGGTTACAATTGGAAATTCATCCGAGATTACTCTAAGATTTCCTCCCACTTGACCAAACTAACTAGGAAGGGGGCAAAATATAAATAGACGATTGTGTGTGCCAGATGTGGACGGGTTGAGGCAGGAAGTTTAGTCTGAAGGCCATAAATCTAGGTTAAGTATCCATCCAAGGATCTCAAAGACGTACAAGGATATGAAAAGAGTTTTCTGGTGGACAGGAATGAAGAAGGATATTGCTACTTTCGTAAATGGATGTGCGATCTGTCAACAAGTGAAGGGTGATCAGCAGAGGACTGCGGGATTATTGCAACCTCTGGAAATTCCAAAGTGGAAATGGGAAATGATATCAATGGACTTCATCGATGGGTTGTCAAGAACCAAAAAAGGAAATGAGAGAGTGTGGGTAATCGTAGGCAGGCTGACCAAGAGCGTCCACTTTATCCCAGTTAAGGCAACTAGAACTGTAGCGTCTTTAGCAGATATTTTCATAAAGAGATCGTCAGGCTACACGGAGTTCCCATCAGCATTATGAGCGATCATGGCCCAATTTTTACCAGCAGATTTTGGGAAGCTCTACAAATGGTTTTGGGAACGAGGTTGAGTTTAAGTACAACTTATCATCCCCAAACCAACAGTAAGACAAAAAGGCTGAATCACATTCTTGAAGATATGTTGAGAGCTTGTATCCTGGATTTCAACTGATCTTGGGAGGACCATCTACACTTGGTAGAATTCTCGTATAACAATAGTTATCAGGCAAGTATTAAGATGGCACCCTACTAAGTTTTGTATGGAAGGCCTTGTAGATCACCGTCTTATTAGGTAGAATCAGGAGATTGTCTTGTTCTTAGTCCAGACTTGATTCGAGAGGCATCTGCGAAGGTTGAGCTGATAAGAAAAGAATTAAGGCAGCCCAAGACCGTTAGAAAAGCTATGTAGATAAGAGACAAAGGAAATTGTAATTCAAAGTTGTAGATTTGGTATTTTTCAAAGTTTCCCAATCAAAGGAGCAATTAGATTTGGAAAGACGGGAAAGCTCGCCCCGAGATATATTAGACCTTTCCGTGTTCTCGAGAGTAGGTGCTTTGGCCTACAGGATTGAATTACCGGAACGGATGGCAGGGATTCACAACGTATTTCACGTATCTTATCTAAGGAAGTACATGTACGACCCATCACTGATTGTAGAACCAGTAGTTCAGAAAGATTTAAAGGTCGAAACGGACTTAACTGTGGTCGGGCATCCAGTTCAGATTGTAGACCGAGATGAGAAGGAGCTCAGGAACAAAGTGGTGAAGTTAGTTAAGATTCAATGGAACGAGGATCCTAGAAATTGTACCTAGAAAACGCTAGATAGTATTAGGAAGGTCTATCCGGAATTGTGTCAGGATAGTTAGGATTGTTTGTTTGAATGAATTGTTTGCTTTGGTTGTTAGTATATGATTGATATGTATGCTTTGTTGTTGAATGTAAAAGCTTTTGATTATCTTTTGCTTTAAATTTAGAGGACCAAAATCCATTCAAGGGGGAGGAATGTGACAACCCGGGATTTTTAGCAATATTAATTTGTTGATCTTCTAATATAATTATTTAAATTTGTTAAAACTTATCTTTTCAAACAATAAAATGTGCTTTCTAATTACTGTTGTGTGTGTGTATATATATATTGTAAATGAAACTATGATTTGAAATTCAAAATAAATATCTTAAAAATAATTTAAATTTAAACTCTGCATTTTAAACATTTCATATATATATATATAATTAGCAATTAAAATATTAATGACTTAAGTTTGAAATAAAATAAGAATAAAATAAAAGGATTATAATATTAAGTGAACATAGTTAATAAAAATATAAATATAAATAAAATATAAAACATTCACTTGCGGACATTAAGGGTTGTCATGCGAATACAAGTGTCCAAATTCATGGTCTTCTTCATTTAAAAAAATAAAAATAAATAAGATGATTCAAAGAGAAACAAGGTTGTACAATGTATATACTTACATATATATATATATATATATATATATATATATCTCCTTTCTTTCTTTCATCTTTCATTTTTACAAACCAAATTAAAATCAGAGAGAAACTAAATCAAACAACTTCTTCAAGTTTTCAATTAAAAAAAGCAAAGACTCAAAGCAATTCAAAGTACAAATTCAAGCTAAAACAAAGTAAGATCAAGATTTGTAGTAGTTTTCAAAAATCTAGTTTCCAGATTTCAACTATCCTCTGTTCAAATTTTCAAGTGAGTAAACTTCACCCTTTAAAAACCAAATCTTCTTTATATTCTGATGCATATGATAAACAATGGAAGTAATGTGTGAAAATGTTTTGCATGAATGTATAAATATGCTTTGCATGTATATTAGCATGAAGTTGCTCTTTGTGTGTGTCTATATATGTATGCATGTTTGTGCATATCGCTGTTTTCGTTCAACAGACCAAAAACTTGTCAAAATTTGATTCCTCTTCATATAAACTATATTAGATTATGATATTTAAAGAAAATATGTTTGTAATAACTAAATTTTATTTTTTAAAATATTTTTAAGTGTAGTTAGAAGGTAGAGATGCTGGGAAGAAGGAAGTACAGTGAAATCCAAACATGTCAAAAGTTCGACTCCATAATTCCAAGATTTTCATATATAATCTGATTCAACTTTAAAAACCATGATTTTTGATGGTAATTTCATGATTTTTAAGTTAGTAAATTAAGAGAAGTTACGAGTTGAGGGAAATCAAGATTTTGCTCGATTTCCAGCGATCGGTGGAAGATCGTGGGTCTGGATCGTTGCTGGAGGTAGCTAGTTGGTCGTAGATCATGGGAAAAATGGTCGGTGGGTTTTTTTTTTCACCGTGGTGGTTGAACGGCGACGAAGTAGGGTTTAAAACCCTGTTTGGATATTCATTGTTTGCTTGGCCAGTGGGGTGTCGCGACAGCGTCGGGCATGATCGGAGGTGGTGGAAAAGGAAGAGGATGGTCTGGCATAACTCCAGGCGTGGCGACATGGTTTCAAACGATCGGAAGTGGCGGTGCGAGGTGGTTTTGGCGATCGGTTTCATTCCAGTAGGTTTTCATTTTTTCTTGATTTCGATCTGGAGGTTGTATCGGGTTTCTGAGTAGTGGTAACATTCGTGCATGTCGACGATGACTTGCTGGCGATGGCGACGATGGTCGGTGACGCTCCGATGAAGTGTGCGCGTGCAGGGTGCACAGTCGTTTGGGTTGCATAAGGGTTTGGCTTGGGTTGTTCTCTAGAGTATTAGCAGGTTTTAAAAGTAAAATAAAATAAGTTTTTAAAAAACAATTTCCTAACCAAATTTATTTAAATAATTAATGTTTTACTTAAATATTTGGGTTAGTTAAAGGTTATATAATAATTTGTTTTTAACTTAAATTAATTAAGTTTGGAATATTTTATTTATATGTCCAATTTTAATGAATTCCTAAGTATATTAAATTAAAATTAAATAGTGTAATAAGGTAGATAGTTAAAGAAAAGGAAATGTTTTTAAACAAAGGTCTTAAGTTATTTCATATGTTAATAATAAATTAATTCCAAAAATTTAATTTAAATAAAATTTAAATGATTATTAAGTAAACGGTTAAGATAAATGTTTTAAACTTTTAATTAATTAAGGTTTTAAGTAATTGTAAATGATAAGTAATTAATTCCAATAGTTAATTAAAATAAAATAAAGGGCATGAAATTAGTTAATGACATTTAAAAAGGATTTATAAGTAATTAGTTTATAAGTTTTTAAATTAATTTATTTTAATTAAATTAGAAATGGTGTGACCAGTTAATCTTGCCTATGGATGATTAAAATTATGTTGAATACTTTGGATTGTTTGATATCTCTAGTATGATGATTTATGATGCTCTGTGATATTAAATGCCTGGATTGAACTGTTGATTAATGTGAGATGTTTCATGTATCTGTGATGATTTTCTGTGTGAACTTGGTATTCTGAAAATTTAAATTGAATTGTTTTACTAAAAACCTTGGCCTTAATAGATGGCGTTTGTATTTCGATGAGACCGGAATCAGATACCAAATTGTTATCCGAAAACCACATTGATCCAAATTAAGCGATAAGTCGTGAAATCTCAAGTGAAGATCGAGAATGAAGAATCAGAATGAAAGGGCTATTTGTCATTAACTCTGAGGGTGATTCCACAACGAATGTAGCGGAGATAGTGTCGTCGATTCTGTTCAGACTCAGAACGGACTTGTATGGACGAATGCTATCAGACCATCGTCAATGGACGATGATGAGTTTTCCAAGATATGTGTGCTATAAAGGTAATCGTAGCCTCAAGCCTCATCAACCGGGAATGGCTAAAACAGGAAAGGTGTAGCAAGGCTAAGTGGGTAGCACCCAAGTAGGATAAGATTTTCCCCTATCTAGATGTCCTTTTTATTCGGCTGTGTGGGCGGTTGTTGGCCACAACCGTGAGGTTGTCTTATTCGAACTATCCAGTAAGGGTAGCTCTGGTCTTGTGTTGCAGGGGATCAGGGTGGACCCTCAGTACTATAATCTAGACCGGGTATTGTGACGGACGGTACCCTATTAGCCCTACCATTGTATGGAATCCAATCTCCAATAAGTGCCCGTACGGTTTTGGTTGTGCCCAACTATGTTGGAACATGATATGTAAGCATTCCATCTATTTCCTATTTTATTTGAAAACCCTAGACACTATTATAATATAACTGGATTTCCTATCAAATGTTTTGGTTATCGTAAGGGAAAAACTTGACCGTGTTTATTTGTGGTGAGTCTTACGAGATACCTTTGATTTCAGAAGATTTTTCATGTTAAACAACTTAAACCGTTTACTCACACCAGACCCATGTCTGACCAAGAGTTTATTTTCAATTTTCTTAAACTCTCGGGTACTCAAATTTTTATGAATAGCCAAGTGATTCAGGTTGGCTTGACATATTTTGGAGAAGACTTGGAGCAGGAGACCTTGGCGTATATATATATATATATATATATATATATATATATATATATATATATATATTCCGATGTATTAGTAACTCTGTTTGCATTTTGATTGTAATGGATGGACAGGTCATCACGACTGTCTAATATGATGTTTGTAAAACTGAATGACTCTAATGTATGATATCAGTGACTACTGTGTAATATCTATGTGATGTAAATTTTTATCTTTCTGCTGTGAGATTCTGATCATTGTTTAGTTCTTTCTTTCTATCTATTTCTTTTCTACCTATTTCTTTCTAAATTACAATACGTCTTTCTATGGAATGAAAGGCGGGTTGTCACACCGATGCTCTGGGTGCTTGCAAAACCAGAGACTTACCTGATCTCCCTTTAGGAGATGCTTCAATGAGGCCTTTGATGATGGTAATGAAGGCTGATATGATGCTATGAATAGCTATCATCAGCAGAACCAAAGAATTATCTGACCTCCCTCTAGAAGGAGGTTTAGTGAGGCCTTTGATATCGGCACAAATGGTTGGTTCGACGCTCTAGGTAGCCATCTACATAGAACCAAAGACTTGCCAGATCTCCCTTTAGGAGACGCTTCATTGAGGCCTTTCATAACGGCACTGAAGGCTTGTCCAACGCTCTGGTAGCTACCTTAAGTAAAACCAGAGACTTATCTGACCTCCCTCTAGGAGGCACTTTAGTGAGGCATTTGATGATGACACTAAAGGCTTTTTCCATTTGTTTAAGGAGAGTCTTACTCCTGATCTAGCATACATTCTAATTTCAACTTCTTTATTCATCTATTATTGGAAAATATGGTCGCAATTGTTTGACATTCCATGTTCTTGCTATCACATTATCATCGAGTCCGCATAATCTGTAGGTCTCAGGTGGGATTACTTTGTGTATGACTAGGGTTCCTTCCCAACTTGGCCCAAGTGGTCCACCTGCTAGGTTTTTTGTATTTGCCATAACTTTTTAGAGCACAAAATACCCATTTTGGAATGACCTCGATTTTACTTTTGAGTTGTAACACTTGGATATCCTTCGTTGGTATTTAGTATTCTGTGTGGCTGCCTCATCTCTCAATTCATTATTTAGATCTATGGATTCTTTCCTTAATTATTGATTTGGATTGAATGCATATGCAATTCTTCGATAAGAGGCATTTCCACCTCAATTAGAAGCATTGTTTCACATCCATACGTTAATGAATATAGGGTATATCCTATTGTTGTTTTAGTAGTTCTATAGGCCCATTATACCAAAGGTAACTCTTCTACCATGTTTTCTTTAGCTTTATCTAATCATTTCTTGAGAATGGTTTTGGTGGTTTTATTGGCCGCCTCAACGGCTCCATTAGCCTTAGGTGAGATACAGATGAAAAGCTCTTGATGAGTCCATTTTTATTGCAGAATTGAGTGAATTCTTCACTTTCAAATTGAGTTCCGTTATCAGATATTATCCTTTGTGGGATTCCAAATCTGGTAATGATATTCTTGATTACAAACTTGAGTAATTTTCTAGATGTGATATTTGGCAATGGTGCTTCTACCCACTTAGTGAAATAATCTATGGCCAACAGCATACTTTCTCCCCCTTTGTAGATAAACAGTGGTCCTACTGGGTCGATTCCTCATATGTTGAAAGGCCATAGGCTTGAGATTGAAGTCAATTCGTTTGGCGGCAAATATGGGATTTTAGAGAACTTTTGGCGCTTATTGCATCTTTTCACATGGCCAATGGTATGGTTAGCCATTCGAGGCCAATAAAAGCCTTATCTCATGACCTTCTTAGCTAGTTTTATTCAATTAGAATGATCACCATAAAATCCTTCATGAGCTTCATTCAATGATTTTAGTCCACTTTCTAGATCCATACATCTTAAGTATGGAAGAGAGCATCCCTTCTTATAAAGTATTCCATTCATCATAAGGAAAGTTGGAGCCTAATGCTTAATCCTTCTTACCTCCTTTCTATTGGTTGATAATGTTCCCTTTACAAGGTATTCAATAATAGGTGTCATCCAATTATTCTTAAAACGATCATTTGTCTCTGAATGGGAGAATTTCTCTCGAGGGATTTCATTCTCCCTTTCCACCTCTCTATGGTCTAGAGCTTGAGATCTGGTTAATACCATCGATTCTTTTTTGACTTGGGCATCTTCTCCTCTATACTGGGATTTTGTTTATAACCCACTAGAACGATCCGGGTTTCTAGTGCCCCTCGTGAACTGTCCAGCTCAGCTAAGAATCAGCTTGGGAGTTCTTTCCTCTTGGTACTTGGTGTATTGAGAAATCCTCAAATTAGTTCAACATTTTTAACACCTTCTTTACATATAAGACTAGTTTGGCATCCTTTGTCTGGTATGTCTGTTTCAACTAATTTACCATTAATTTGGAATCATAGAAAATTTCGATTATAGGAATTTTCAGTTGTAGGGCCAAAGAGAGTCTCGCCACCATTGATTTGTACTCTACCACTTTATTAGTGGCCAAAAATCCTAATTTCATAGCATAATGTAGGTGATGTCTATCAGATGTGACAATGACATACCTGCTCCAACACCATGTTCATTTGAAGCTCTGTCATGACCCGATTTTTCGACGCTCGAAAATCGATATCAATGTCCACTATATTAAATGCCGAACAATCGAATGCCGAAAAACCAAACTGTAAGGGAAAGAAGAAGGAGGTAGAAGAAGAATAGAAAACAACATCAGAATCTCACAAACGCAGCGGAACAATATATAATAGATAAATGACTGATCTTTATACAAACGAACTATATCTGTTTATACATTACATCATCAGAATACAACACAAATCAATAACACAATTCAGGACAGTTATAATAACTTGTCCTTCCAAAGCTGAATATACAGCTTACACTGCACAGCGGAATACACATCAAGTACATGATACGTCTCGCCATCCAGCTCGTCTCCTGAGCTCCATAGCATCCTATCCTGTATTATAATACTCGGTCTGACCCGAGCATTATAGTAGAACAATACCCGAGTCAGTCTGGAAAACCAGGTGAGAAAACACACTCAATTGAATTATTAAAAAATTTCAAAATCCTTTGAAATCAAAGGTATCTCGTAAGACCATGCCACAAATAAACATGTTGGGTTTTTACCTTACGATAACCAAAACATTTCTTATCAAAATCCTCTGATATTATAATAGCATCTAAGTACAAATACTTATTCAAATAATTGAAATTGTTACATTCATTAAATTCCAGCATAATAGGTATACAAACAAGTCTGAAGGCACTTATTGGAGATTGGTTTTCCACCAATGGCAGGGCTACTGGGTACCTCCCGTCACAGTATGTGGTCTAGATCGCCGTACCAAGGATCCACCCTGATCCCCTACTACACAAGACCGGAGCTACCCTATACTGGACTCTTCCGAATAAGATCACCCCGCGGTTGGGATCAGCAACCGCCCACATAGCCGAATAAAAAGGGACATCTAGATAGGGATGACCTTATCCTAATTGCTAGCCACTTAGCCTTGCATGCACCTACCCTGTTTTTTCCATTCCCGGTTGATGAGGCTTGAGGCTATGCATTACCTTTTTAGCACACATTCACTTAGAATGCTCATCGTCCTCCTAACGATATTCTGAAAGCATTCATCCATACAAGTCCATTCCCGGTCCGAACAGAACTGAATGCATTACTCCTACTACGTCCATTTTGGAACCACCCTCAGGATTAGTAGTGATTAGCCCTAGCACTTCACTGCTCCATCTTCGACTCCAAGCTCTTGTCTTCCTCGTGAAAACATTCAAACCGGATCGAAGTGGTTTTTGGGAAACAAATCTCGATCCCGGTCTCTTCGAAACGATCAACGCATTGGCCAATATTGATAGTCGGTTGTTTGACTATCAAATAACATAAACAAACAACCATCAGGCTTTAATAATTTTCCAAATTATTTATTTCAAAATATGTTCGCAAGCTATTTTTCAACACTTCAACCCTTTGAAAATAGTTTTCAAATCATTTTTCTCTCGCGGAATAAATTTCCAACTATTGTTTATTTCCGCTGAAAATCACTAAGTCTAATTACTTAGATTTTTAAAAAAAATTAAATCACTTTATCCAAAAAAATTAAAATACTTAAAATAAAAACTGTTTAAAACACTTTATTTAAAATACTATATATGAAATTTATAGTAATTTCTTATGTAAAACTTAAGCCAAAACTAATTTTAAAATAAAAGTTATTCCATAAGGTATAAATATTAAATAATTATCTTTTATATCATAATACTAGTTAAACCTTTAAACTAATTACTACTATAATTAATTTAAATAAATATTTACTTTAAAATTCTAAAACAATTTAAAATAATAAAATTTCTCTAAAACATTCTTTTAAAACTACTTTAAAACTCTAACTTATACTTGGAAACCCTTCTTTGAAAATATACTCGGCTTTTCAAGGAAATACACTTTCCTTTCCACACCTTTAAAAATAAACCACTATTTATTTTCAAACAAATCACCCTTTCCTTATAGCTTCAAAATTATCCTCTGATAAATATTTCACTTTATTTATATACCTTGTTTATAAATTTCACAATCTCATTCACCTTTATTCACAGTTCCAACACTTAGTCGGTTTTCAAATCCATTTCCAAACCGTCTCCATTTTAAAATAAATTCCTTTACTTATCCAAATTTATCTCAAAACCCATTTATCCCATATTTACACCTTAATTATGATTTAAATTCTTCTTTAAATCGGAAATACCAATTTCATATTTTATTTCAATTGCTCCTTTTATTTTTCCAAACTCGTTTCAAATCTTATTTATTTTTTTTAAATATATTTCTTCATACTTTACAAAACAATATTGCTTAAGTCAGTATTGAAATAAAATCCTTTTCCCCATTTATTCAAAATCCCTATTTTTCCCATTCTTGAATTTAATATATAGGTTAAATCTAACCTTTATCCCTTTTCCAAATTCATTCCTTTAATTTATTTGAATTCACTATAATTATTTACTTAAAAATTTCCCCTTTTATTTCCTTTAAAATTCCAAACTTTATATATTTCATGTTTTCTTAAACACCAATATATGTTCAACCAAGCCATAGCATTCAATAAATTTCAATTCTCAATATAATCAATATAATCCATCATGGATTATCACATAAATCACAGTACTGAATATAAAATAAATTCAACATTTTGAGAAATCCAGTTTGATCCTTCCAACCAGTTTCCCTGAATCCATAGATGTTAGCACAACAATTTAAAATACCAATCCTGCTTCAAGGCGGGATATCGCATTATAAAAGGTCATCCGCTATTATGCGGGGCGCATTGGGTCTTATCCGCTATATAATGCGGGAAATCATTCACTCCAATATATATACTATATATAACATATCACATCCAAGATGATAATAACGTATCAATTCAAGCAAACAAACAATAATTTAATTTAACTATTTAAATTTAAAGGGTAATCCAAATGAGTGAGATTAACTCACCTTTGATTGTTCATTTGCAATCCGATCCACACCGGCTTGATTCTTCACGGTTCTGACCTTGTATAAACAATCCACGATTTATTACTATTTGAATTAATCAAACAATTAATCATCATTTACTTAATTAATTTTAACTTATAGTTGATTTAAACTAATTTTCCCCTTGAAATCTTTAGTAACTAAAATAATTAAATAAGTTAATTAAAACAATTTAATCTCCAAATCCATTATTTTAAAATTACATTAGTAGATTTAGAATGTGTATATTTATTTTTCTTTTGAAACTATACACTTATATAAATAAAAAGTAGATTTAAAAATCTAATTTTTATATAAACTTCCAACATTTAAAGCTCCTATATTTTTTTAATTATTATTCTTTAGTATTTTTTAGAATCTTAACTATATACCTAATTAGATTAAATAGGCATGTGCATGCATATATATTTATATTTATACCTTTCCTACTGTATGCATCTATATATATATGCTTCAATATAAATCTTTAAACTGAAAAAGAGTAAATTTGTTTTATCTCTTACTGTATATTTAAAAATCTAGTTTTATCTATTTATTACTTCTGCTTCATGTGTATATATACACATTTATATAATATTTAAATCAATAAACTGAAAATACCTACTTCGAGACGCTCGACCCCAAATCGATCGGCAACCCTCGCCTACGCTTCCCTTACATCGATTGCGACTCTCTGCTTCAACACGACACGTCGCGCCCTACTTCTCCTGCCCAGACCCATCCATACCTGCCCCACTTCGTGAACGCCACTAGGTCGCACTACCCAAATCCAACGTGACTCAAACTGCCTCTAACAGCACATCGCCACCCTCTATTGGCTAACCCTCCTCCACCACATGCATTCGAGTGCCACCCAGCAATGCGTCCACCTTGCCTCACGACTGACCAAATCGCGAGCTGCAATACCCAGCTTCGAGTCGATCTCGGTTAGAGGAGCACATCATTCGCAAACGATTCAAGTTCATGAATTTTTTATATATATAGGGATGAATTGATTCAAATTGGAAGATTAGAGGAGCGAATTACATCTATGTGGGTTTTTGAATGAATGAATTTCATTCGTTATATATAAATTTTATAGGAAATTCAGCTCGGCCATTGTTTTATTTTTTTGAAGTTAAAATGAAGAGCTCGGCAAATTTTCTTCGACCATAAATAAATTTGAATGAACTCTCATTCGTTTATTCCCTTTGTATTTTTTTAATCTTTATAAAAAGAAATGAAGGACATTTGGAGCGTGATAAAAAAACAGTAGACACGTGTTCTAATGTTATAAATTTGTCAAATTTGAGAATATATATATTTAATTCAAATTTAAATCATTTCGATTTACACACTTTAGAATTCTAAACCCCTATCGAGCCATGCCACTAGGCGTTTATAATGTTATACCCCTATTTCGAGCATAATGGAAAAGGTTTCGAGTCCTAATTCGATCGTATGAAGAAGATAGCTTTTTGGACCAGAGTATTATATTGAATTTCGATATAAATTTTAGCGTTTTAACCTATCGTAAGGCCACATGACAACTCAAGCACTATAAAAAATGAAATCCCATAATAATACACTATTATGGATCCAATGGAACTGGTTTCATCGAATTCCGAGACTGTGCCTTGGAAGGCTATATTTAAACGTCAATTTAAACGATATATTTTTTAAAACTGAACAAACCACTTTTAAATTCGATTATAAAACTTTTTTATCTTCAGTCTTTTTAATATAAATTTTTATAAGCCTTCAAATTATTTTTAACAAACTTAAAACTCCGATTCAATAATTTACCCAGTTTCCAATTATTAAATTCAATTTTTAAATTATCCAAATAAACAGTGATATTTGAAATTCAAGTTAAACTAACTTTCAAATATTTAAAATCAATTAAATATTTCAATTTCAAGTATCCAAAAATTCCGGGTCATAACATTCCTTCCCCCTTAAAAGAATTTTGTCCCCGAAATTACTAGTTAAGAGGAATTGTCCACAACCCGTTCATCATTTTCCCAAACCAAACAGTTTTTAAACATCTTCTCAGACAAACTTTTTATGGAAGACACAATAATACTCTTACTAACTTTCCAAACCCATCCATAGGGTTTAAAAAATATTACTTACTAAACCGTTCAAATTATAATTTAAAATCAAATTATCAAAATTTTCTCAAATTTTTTCCTAACACCCTAAAATTTTGAAAAATTTCACCAGGTTCTCCTTTGCGCGGCTAGATCGGTACAACTACAAAATGCCTCTATGGGCCAATTTCAAAAGAAAACAAAAGGCCAAGTGGATTGATAAGAAAACCATTAAATTTCATATAGCAAATTTAAATACATACCTTTTTGTCAAGTAATTCAATTTTATCTTCTGAAATCTAAAAACATCAATTTCCTTGTGCTCTTAAAACATCTATATATCCTACTTAGCAATAATGTCCAATTATAACATTCAAAATCATTTTATTCACTTCTTTTACAAAATCTCAATATTTGTTTCGCTTAAGCCAAACGATGTACACATATCATTCGTATGCAATATCAAATTCGATCGCTCACTCGATCACACAATTTCATTTCCGAACTAGTATCGTCCACCCGACTTCCTAGTGCGAACTCAAATATGGTTTCTGATTAGAAACGTCATTCTCCTTATATAGCCACAATTATGGTAGAGAATTTTCAGAATCAATCAAAAATCTATATCCAGGTTTTTCATCGAAAATCGAGTGAAAAATCCCAATTCGGATCAATATAACTATCTCAAAATTCTATGCTTGAATCTAAATCAGATCGCTATGCGGATAAATAATATACGTACATCTTACATATTTATCTTAATTGATTATTAGCTATATCAGTTTCCTTTTTATTCACATTTATTTTTGATTTCCATTACCTATTCACAATTACCCCATTTCCCAACTTCCAGTTTAATCTTCACTCAATTATTAACTTTGTATATTTCTAATACCAAATTTACTTAAGAATTCTATCATTTATTTCTAAAGTTCAATATGAAGATTTTATATACTTCTTATGACTATTTTAACTTTACCACTTAAGCTTTCACATCTAACTTCATTTAACTTTTAATTCCATTCTGAATTCAATTTACCTTTCATTTTAAATATTGAATTCTATTTACTTTTATCTCAAACCATATTCATTTTCTTTAATTAGTCCCACTAATAATTTATTTTAAATCTCAACACTTATTATTTCCAACCTTTAATTGATTATTATTTTCTAGTCCACTACAAACTAATTCTTCAACTTCACTTTACTTTACACAATTTAAATTAAATATCATCCCAATATTAAATTTCAATCTCATTTACTTACAAATGTAAATTCATTTGTTCATTTACAAATCTATTTCCAACTAATAAATTTTATTTCAATAACCATTCTATTTAGTTTACTTAGAATTTTCCTTAAATTCGCTTTTATTTAACTAGATACAATTACATTCCAATTAAACTCAATTTTAAACTTCTAAAAGTTTTTCCAACTTATTTATACTCCATAAAGTTTTTAAATTACTTCCAGAGTTCAAGCAATTACTTAACATTCAAATCAACTTTGAAAGCATATACATCTAAATCAGTTTATTTCAAAATCATACCCAATTTCACAAACAAATCCCAATTCAAAACATCCATGCAGCAATTCCTCCCTTGAAAACTCAAAAATGAACATCGATGATGTTGCAGTCATCACCGAAGTTATTTTCCAACGACCGAAAAGAGTTTAGTGCTTTTACTCTTTTTAAAACTTTCAAATATTTTTGATTCCAAATCTCACCATATTTCATATTCAATTCAAAAATATTCCTCAAATTATATCACCATTATTTCTCCAAAACCCTTTGAAAATCATTTTCAAACTCAAAAGGGATATAAATTTCCCAAATCTCAAATTTTTAAATCCTTTTAACCCATTGCAACTATTTTTCTGGAATTTTATCCCATTATAATTATAAATCACATTTAAAATTCACATTTACAAATTCTATTCTATTATATCAATTTATTTCCTTAACTTTGGCTATAATTTCAATTTCTTATTTAATTCTTACAACAATAATGATAATAACTAAATATTATCACTTTCTAACAGCCAAGCAACCATATATAACTATAATAATTTAAAGAAAATTATTTCTTTCATATACAAAAATAATTTGGTAAATTTTTTTCATTTACCCTATTTTAAAACAATACTGTGTCGGTTTATCTTGTTTAAGAGTTTAGAAACCCGTATCGATGACATGGTGTCCATACATTGACCAAAATCTATAAACACTCAACCGATAAGTCAACACAATATAAAAAGAATTTTTTATATTCACTAACAAATATGCGCTCATTTCTATTAATACACTCAAACTCATTCTAGAGTACCAATGACTCTATTTCTAATGAGTACTCCCCACCAGAGCCAAGGTTCTCACTTAACCTTCAGCTCTGATACCAAATGTCACGATTCGATTTTTCGAGCCTAAAAATCGACATCAATACGTCCAGTGTATTAAATGCCGAACAATGGAATACCGGATAACCAAACCGTAAGGGAAAGAAGAAGGAGGTAGAAGAATGAATAGAAGACAACATCAGAATCTCACAAACCGAGCGGAACAATATATAATAGATAAATGACTAATCTTTATACAAACGAACTATATCTGTTTATACATTACATCATTAGAATACAACACAAATCAACAACATAATTCAGGACAGTTATAATAACTTGTCCTCCCAAAGTTGAATATACAGCTTACACTACACAGCAGAATACACATCAAGTACGTGATACGTCTTGCCATCTAGCTCGTCTCCTGAGCTCCACGGCATCCTATCCTGTATTATAATACTCGGTCTAACCCGAGCATTATGATAAAATAATACACAAGTCATTCTAGAAAACCAGCGTGAGAAAACACACTCAATTGGATTATTGAAGTTTTTCAAAATCCTTTGAAATCAAAGGTATCTCGTAATACCACACCATAAATAAGCATGTCGGGTGTTTACCTTACGATAACCGAAACATTTCTTATCAAAATCCTATGATATTATAATAGTGTCAAAGTACATATACTTATTCAAATAGTCGAAATTGTTACATTCATTAAATTCTAGCATAATAGGTATACAAACAAGTCCGAAGGCACTTATTGGAGATTGGGTTTCCATCAATGACAGGGCTACTGGGGTACCGCCCGTCACAGTACGTGGTCTAGATCACTGTACCGAGAATCCACCCTGATCCCTTGCTACACAAGACCGGAGCTACCCTATACTGGATAGTCCGAATAAAATCACCCTACGATTGGGATCAGCAACCGCCCACACAGCCGAATAAAAAGGGACATCTAGGTAGGGATGACCTTACCCAAATTGGTTGCTAGACACTTAGCCTTGCATGCACCTTCCATGTTTTAGCCATTTCCGGTTGATGAGGCTCGAGGCTATGCATTACCTTTTTAGCACACTTTCAATTAGAATGCTCATCGTCCTCCTGACGATGTTCTAAAAGCATTCATCCATACAAGTCTGTTTCCGATCTGAACGGAACCAAAGGCACTACTTCTACTACATCCATTTTGGAACCACCCTCAGGATTAGTAGCGATTAGCCCTTGCACTTCACTGCTCCATCTTCGACTCCATGCTCTTGTCTTCCTCACGAAAACATTCAAACCGGATCCAAGCAGTGTTTAGGAAATTAATCCCGATTCCAGTCTCTTCGAAACGATCAATGCATTGGCCAATATTGATAGTCAGTTGTTTGACTATCAAATAACATAAACAAACAACCATCAGGCTTTAATAATTTCCCAAATCTTTATTTCAAAATATCTTTGCAAGCAATTTTTCAACACTTCAACCCTTTGAAAATAGTTTTCAAATCACTTTTCTCTCATGGGATAAATTTCCAACTATTGTTTATTTCCATTGAAAATTACCAAGTCTAAATACTTAGATTTTAAAATAATTTAAATCACTTTATCCAAAAACTTTAAAATACTTAAAATAAAAACTGTTTAAAACACTTTATTTAAAATACTATATATGAAATTTATAATAATTTCTTATGTAAAACTTAAGCCAAAACTAATTTTAAAATAAAAGTTATTGCATAAGGTATAAATATTAAATAATTATCTTTTAAATCATAATACTAGTTAAACCTTTAAAATAATTACTACTATAATTAATTTAAACAAATACTTTAAAATTCTAGAACAATTTAAAATAATAAAATTTCTCTGAAACATTCTTTTAAAACCACTTTAAAACTTTAACTTATATTTGGAAATCTTTCTTTGAAAATATACTCGCTTTTTAGGGTAATACACTTTCCTCTCCACACCTTTAAAAATAAATCACTATTTATTTTTAAACAAACATCCTTTCCTTATAACTTCAAAATTATCCTTTGATAAATATTTCACTTTATGTATAAACCATGTTTATAAATTTCACAATCTCATTCCCCTTTATTCACAGTTCCAATACTTAGTTGGTTTTCAAATCAATTTTCAAACCGACTCCATTTGAAACAAATTCCTTTACTTATCCAAATTTATCTCAAAACCCATTTATCCCATATTCACACCTTTAATAATCTTATTTAAATCGAAAATACCAATTTCATATTTTATTTCAAATTCTCCTTTTATTTTCCCATACTCATTTCAAATTTTATTTTTTTAAAATACATTTCTTCGTACTTTACAAAACAATATTGCTTAAGTCCTTATTTAAATAAAATCCTTTTTCTCATTTATTCAAAATCCCTAATTTTCCCTTCTTGAATTTAATATATGATTTAAAATCTAACCTTTATCCCTTTCCCAAATTCATTCCCTTAATTTATTTGAATTCAATATAACTATTTACTTAAAAATTTCCCTTTTTATTTCCTTTAAAAATCCAAACTTTACATATATTTCATTTTTCTCAAATACCAATATATATTCAACCAAACCATAGCATTCAACAAATTTCAATTCCTAATATAATCAATATAATCCATCATGGATTATCATAAAAATCACATTACTGAATATAAAATAAATTCAACATTTTGAGGAAACCAGTTGGATCCCTCCAACCTGTTTCCCTACATCCACAGATGTTAGCAAACCAATTTAAAATACCAATCCTGTTTCAAGGTGGGATATCGCGCTATAAAGGGTCATCCGCTATTCTGCGGGGTGCATAGGGTCTCATCCGCTTTATAATGCAGGAAATCAATCACTCCATTGTATATATATACACACACTATATATAACATATCACATCCAAGCTGACAATAAATTATCAATTCAAGCAAACATCCAATAATTTAAATTTAATTATTTAAATTCAAAGGGTAATCCAAATGAGTGAGATTAACTCACCTTTAATTTTTAGTTTGCAATCTGATCCACACCGACTTGATTCTTCACGGTTTTGACCTTGTATAAACAATACTCGATTTGTTACTATTTGAATTAATCAAACAATTAATCATCATTTACTTATTTAATTTTAACTTATAATTTGATTTAAACTAATTTTCCCCATGAAATCTTTAGTAACTAAAATAATTAAATAAGTTAATTGAAACAATTTAATCTCCAAATCCATTATTTTAAAATTAAACTGTAGATTTAGAATGTGTGTATTTATTTTTCTTTTGAAACTATATACTTATATAAATAACAAGTAGATTTAAAAATCTAATTTTTATATAAACTTCCAACATTTAAAACTCCTATATTTTCATTTATTATTCTTTATTATTTTTTAGAATCTTAACTATATACCTAATTAGATTAAATAGGCCTGTGCATGCATATATATTTATATTTATACCTTTCCTACTGTACACATCTACATATATATATGCTTTAATATAAATCTTTAAACTAGAAAAAGAATAAAAAAAATATCTCGTACTGTAAATTTAAAAGTCTAGTTTTATCTATATATTACTTATGCTTCCTGTGTATATACACACATTTATATAAAATTTAATCGGTAAAATGAAAATACCTACTCCGAGATGCTCGGCCCCAAATCGATCGGCAACACTCACCTACGCTTTCCCTATATTGATCGCGACTCCCAGCTTCGACATGACACGTCGCGCCCTAATTCTCCTGCCTAGACACATCCATGCCTGCCCCACTTCGTGAACGCCACTAGGTCGCACTGCCCAAATCCAACTCGATTCGAACCGCCTCTAACAGCATGTCGCCACCTTCCATTGGCTAACCCTCCACCACTACGTGCATTCGAGCGCCACCTAGCAACACGACCACCTTACCTCACGATTGACCAAATCGCGAGTTGCAACACCCAGCTTCGAGTCGATCTCGAGTAGAGGAGAACACCATTCGCAATCTATTCAAGTTCTTGAATTTTTTTTATATATAGGAATGAATCGATTCGAATTGGAAGATTAGAGGAGTGGATTACATCTATGTGGGTTTTTGAACGAACGAATTTCATTCGTTATATATAAATTTTATAGGAAATTCAACTCGGCCATTGTTTTATTTTTTTGTCAGTTAAAATGAAGAGCTCGGCAAATTTTATTTGGCCATAAATAAATTTAGAAGATCTTTCATTTGTTTATTCCCTTTCTATTTTTTCATCTTTATAAAAAGAAACGAAGAACATTTGGAGTTTGATAGAAAAAACAGTAGACACGTGCTTGAAGGTTATAAACGTGTCAAATTTGTGAATATATATTTAATTCAAATTAAAACTGTCTCGATTTACACACTCGAGAATTCCAAACCCCTATCGAGGCATGCTGCTAGGCGTTTATAATGTTATACCCCTATTTCGAGTACAATGGAAAAGGTTTCGAGTCCTAATTCGATCATATGGAGAAGATAGCTTTTAGGACCAGATTATTATATTGAATTTCGATATAAATTTCAGCGCAATACCCTATCGTACGGCCACACAAAAACTCCAAGCATGATGAAAATTGAAATTCGATAATAATACACTATTACGGATCCAATGGAATTGGTTTCGTCGAATTTCGAGACTGTGCCTCGGAAGGTTATTTTTGAACGTCAATTTAAACGATATATTTTTTAAAACTGAATAACCACTTTTAAATTCGATTCTAGAACTTCTATTATCTTTAGCATTTTTAATATAAATTTTTACAAGCCTTCAAATTATTTTTAACAATCTTAAAACTCCAGATTCAATAATTTACCTAGTTTCCAATTATTAAATTCAATATTTAAATTATCCAAGTAAACATTGATATTTGAAATTCAAGTTAAACTAACTTTCAAATATTTAAAATCAATTAAATATTTCAATTTCAAATATCCAAAAATTCTGGGTCATCACAACCTCCATCTACAAATAATTACCATTTAGGCTTTAGATCATTTTCCTTTTTTGACTGTTCTTTGATGAAATTTGTACACTTGTTAACAAAATCAGCAATAGCTTGCCTTTTAATTGCCGCTCGAGGTAGAAATTCCATGTTATATTAATTAAGATCTATCCTCCAATTTACCAATCTTCCCGAGACTTCTGGTTTACTGGAAAAAAAATTAAGAGAGAAATTGGTTAAAACCTTGATTGGATGTTCTTGAAAGTAAGCTCTTAGCTTTCGTGCTGTAAGCATTAAGCAGTATGCTATTTTCTCTATGACTAGATATCTAGTCTATTTAGCCTTTTACTTATAGAGTATACAGAAGCTAAATCCCTTTCTCATCTTTTATCAATGCAGAATTAACTACATGTTCGAAAACTGTCGTATAAAGATAAATGTTCTCTTCTACGGGACTATATAAGGTTGGTGGTTTTTAAACTTTCAACTCCATGAAAGCATTTTAACAGTCTTCTCCCCAATCGAAGTTCTTCTTTTCTTAATCACATTAAAGAATGGAATGTGTTACCAGGTATCTTGGTCCGGCTACACAATGGTAATTATAGAGATCAGAATTGACTCTGTATGGGGAAGATGGCCAAGAGACGGCATCTATGTGGCCAGGGTGTGATTTTCGGGTACTATATCCAGCCAAGGGTAGATAAGGTCAACGAGTGGATGATACATGATGTCAAAATTATGTAGGTTAGCTTAGTGGGATAGGGGTCGGCATAGATGAATCATAGGCCGAGCAGTGTGTCGCCTCCATCAGCTCGGCATAACATGTTGAATACACTAGATCGGCATAGTTAGTAGAGTGGATCGAGTCGGCATGGAACTTATGGTGGACTAGGTCGACATGGTATATATGGTGATTCGGGTCAGCATAGAAAGTGGCCCTCCATCGGGTCGGCATAGAAAGTGGACTCCATCGGGTCGTCATAGCAAGTAGCCTCCATCGAGTTGGCATAGCAAGTGGCCTCCATCGGGTCGGCATAGCGGTGGACTCCATCAGGTCGGCATAGCGAGTGGCCTCCATCGGGTCCGCATAGCGAATGGCCTCCATCGGGTCCGCATAGCGAGTGGCCTCCATCGGGTCCGCATAGCTGTGGCCTCCATCGGGCCAACATAGCAAATGGGATTTGGCTGGGTCAGTATGGAACTTATGATGGGTCGGGTCGGCATGGTATTTTTAGTGACTCGGGTCTACAAGCTTGGATTAGTCGGCAAAGTATATTATGAGGAGAATCGGCACATCAAAAGTGATGGGAATATCATGATGATATAGCCCGGATCGGTATGATTGGCATAGTATGTTGGGCTAAGCATTTCTTATGGTGGGTCTGAATGATCAAGTTGAAGGCCGCTTCCATCTATAAATACAGGGGCATGGGGCCATTCTTGGAGATCCTTTTTCGGCTACCAAGGGAAAACTCTACCATTTTTTGTAATTAGTTTCTCTTTGTTCTAATTTGTTCTCAAGCTATTTCTCATGAATTGTACTTGCAATCAGTGGAGTGATAAAGCTATAAAGAAAGCATTCAAAGTGGACGTAGGCAGTCAACGTCCAACCACTATAAATCACGTTGTTTTTACTTTCTGCTATTTTTCTGGATCATTTTGTGCTACTCCTTGATTTTCATTTAATTTCTTCATTTATTTCACTACTAAAATCTGTTCTCAGGAGTTTGTGACCAATTTGGTTGCAAACATTTAGGTGCTTTCACTGAGAGACTGATTCTCAGGCTATCAGGATCACCTTTGTTGCTACTGAATTGAGGAAATCCCTCAAAGGAGATCCAAGTTCACTTTCAAAAGCTTGTAGATACTATTCATATTTTTCAAGATTTAAGCACAGGAATTCAAGATGGTAAGGCACACTAGATCTACTTCCTATAATGTTGATGCCAACGAAACTGCTAGTATCCAACAAGACGGTCCGAGCAATCAGCCTGCTAATGTGAGTGTGGAGCCTGCTGCGACCCCAAACCCCACTGATTCCATTACTAGAGCTGAATTTAATGACTTGATGAGGGAGCTAATAGAGAGCCATAGGTAGCTAAACGAGCAAATCCAGGCTAATGCCACCCGATGAACCAGATTGCTCAACTACAACACCAAAGCACCGAAGGAGGTCTCACTTCGTACTCGGCATCATATAGCTTAATGTCATAGGATGAGTTCCACAGGAGAAGGTGCCGAAGAATTGAAATGACACGAGCTGAAGCGATGGAGCAACATGGGGCAGACCACCACGGGCAACAAAATTGGGTCGGTGCCGAATCCTCCCTAGGGGTCGGTACCGATGCCTCAACCATGAGGATGGCTCCTCGGCTTCGCCTGAGGGGTCATGCTCACCTTGGAACTGGGAACTTATGCCCTGGAGCACGCTTGAATGCCAGTCAATTACCTTCCCATAATGATAATGAAGTGAATCCTCAAAACAGGCATCTGGAGGACAATAGGCCAACAAGGCATTATATGTCCAAGAGACACCGGCCAGAACATTTGCAGATAATGGAGCTAGACCGGGCACCCCTATCCAGACTTCGGACATGTCCGCAATGGTCAAGCAGATGATAAGGGAGAACCAAGGCATGACTAATGATGATTGGGGAGTCTCTAGGAGTCATACTCCGTTCACCAACAACATTTTATAAGTTGAATATCCCAGAAGGTTTAACATGCCTATAATGCCCACTTACGAAGGGAAGACTGACCCTTGACAACATGTCATGAGCTACGAATGGTGGATGGACTCAACCATGGCGATTGATGCAACCAAGTGTAGATGGTTCCCTATAACTCTATCTGGGATTACTACAATGTGGTTCACAAGGTTGTTAGTTCCTAAGATGATGGTTTTGATGACAACAACCTTAGGACTTGTTATAAAATATAAATATAAATATTCTTGTCTAGATATATATGTGTATGCAGGATATATATATAGAGGTACTGACAATGAAGACTGTACAGTAAAACGATTCAAGACTGAGTATCGAGATTCAAGACTGACGAATTCAAAATTGAAGAAATCAAGAGTTCAAGATAAGTAATAAAGTCTATATTTATGCTAAAACTTCATAATAGCACTAAAATCTTTATTCGAATTTTAATTATGGAATGGAATCCACCTTCTCGCTTTAATAGCGGGACGGAACCTATGACCTCTTTAGTGGGATGGAACCCACGACCTTCTCTAGTGGAATGGAATCCATGAAATTTTCAAAATGATTTATTTTTTCAAAACTATCTTTTTAAAATCATCTCTATTAATTTAAATGTTTTAGCCTTAATTCAAAAACTATTTTTAATCGTATTAATTTCAAAATCATCTCTTGTTTTTTTAAAATTATCTCTTGATTTTAATATTTTAGCTTTAATATATTTTAAAGAAATCTATATTTAGTTTTTAATATTACTTTTACATTATAGATTATATATTTTAAGATTACTTTCTGAAACTCTTTTATAAGTTTAAACCATATTCAAAATGGTTTACAAAGTTTAGAAATTGTTTTGACAAGTTTAAAAATAGAAATCATTTTAAAGCAAAATCTATTTTCAAAAATAACATAGGCATGTCGACATCCTCATCTCCCCATGTCGACATAGCAGCCGTAGGATTTAAAATTCAAATTTTCAAAAGAAGTGTCGATTCGTCATAACCTTTCATCAATGGACATGATCATTGTTCTCCTATAAATACCAGTTGTTTTCAACAAATTTTAAGTCAATTTTTCTTTATTTCTTCACCCCTTCTTCTCCACTCAAATATTCTCTTATATTTTAAATGCTTTAACAAAACTCTGTTGAAATTCTAAGTGAATCAAACTCGATCATCTCTAGTTTGATCCTCATCCACTCTCTCTCAAAGATCTCAGTGCTAGTCAAAGTTATAGGATTATTTGTAATTAAAGAAGTGTATCGAATCTCTCTCTATCAAAGTGTGATTGGAAACGGTGTGATCGTGGCTCATAAATTAATTGGATATGATTGTAGCCCATAAATCAATTAGGTGATCTTGTAGCCTTGTTAAATCAAGAAAATATGCCCAGGAATCGGAGACAGAAGGGTGTATCTCATAGCCTTGAAATCGAGGTTGTAATATCGATAATATATTTGATAAGAAATCTACACAATAAATTGTGTGGGACCGGATATAGGGTAACTTCGAACTAGTATAAAATTCCAATGTATTCTTTCCTTCACTGCTTTTGTACCTAACCAGTGGTACTTAGTCCTATCTCATCATTATCTTGAGGGAAGCTCAAAAAGTAAAGTGGGACTAGTCACGTAGACCTGTCATTTTGCGATGGCCTAAGTATAATGCACATACCTTAAGGAAACCTCAGCAAATATATGTTGTTACCTTACCTCGTCTATTTAATATATCAATAATACTATAGAACATCCATAGTTTGGAGAAAGCTCAACAACTAAAGAGTATACAAGTAATCTGTTAATATATAAATGGAGGATGACTGTAATGACCTGGAATTTCAAATGTTTTGTATTTAAATATCAGACTTGTTTAAATAATGAAATCTTGGATTTAAAGTGATCAAAATGATTCCTAAAGATTATTAAACGCTTTTTAAATAATAAATGGTAATGGTAATCTTTTAATTAAAAATAATAGGATTAAACTTGTTTCAATAATAATTCTTTTCAATCAATGCCTAAGATTATCACCCGGGGGCACCGTCTCGAATTTTGTTGAAACTATTGTCGTTGGGTCTAGAATAATGAGTAGATGTGCACCATTGAGTTTCGTGGTGATCAGACGTCCTGTGCAATCTTGCGAGCTCTAAACGTGCAGCTATTGATTCTAGAAATTAAAATATAATATAAAATTTCCTACATAAACACCCGCACATCTAAACCCTTTTCTTATCTTCCTTTCTACTCCTCTTTCTCCCTTTTCCTTTTACTGTATGAAAGTAACAGCTGCCCCTCTACATGTAATCATTTTGGGAGCTGAAATGCATGAAAACAAAAGGCGTTGGATCAATTGTGCTTGTATAGAAGAGAAGTCCATGTCGTTATGTATGATGTTAGGAATGACGTCGGTTGGGGAGGAGTGACATGAGAGGCCGAAAATAGGGTTAGATTTTGGTGGTGATTAAGTTGGAATTACGAGAAATGAAGGGTAGCGTTGTACTTATTTTTAGAAGGGGCGTTAGTGGTGGCATTTTGGTGAACTTGAGTCATCTTTGATAAATCGTGATATACGGTTGTTGTATACCAGTGTGTTAGGTCATGATTTGGTCTGGTGATCCGCGCATGACATGGTGGTGTCCTTCATGGAGAAGATTGGAAGAAGAGACTGATGGAAGTGATGGTGTGGCGAATCGTAGCACAAGGAGGAAGAAAAGAGGAGAGAAGTAATGCGACATTGATGGGTTGTATCAGGTATCATTTATGCACTATGAACAAAACTGGGAAGAAAGGAGAGATGTTATGAAGGTAATTAATGGTAAATTAGTTAATTTTATTAAGTAATTAATCAAAAATCTTATAAAATTCATCACTTTTTCTAATGAGGTCCAATAGAAGAGTCGTCTTCGCTGTTGCACTCGCAGCGAGATTCTCTATGACTTGGTTTAGCTTGGGTTTGGGTATTTTATTCACCAGTTAATTTTTTTACGTTGTGTATATAAGGTTTGTTGGGCAAACTATAAATTAAAGTTGATAACAATGTCAGTTATTACTTTTGGACCCTCCTTGCTTTGGAAAGCAAGTGACAACATTATATTTTTTATAATCTCTCTGATAACCCTCTAAAACATGTATCATGGTCCGAACTTATTTGCGTGTTTGATATTGTTGTTTGATAAAATTGGAAAATGTGTGTGAATGGTTGAAGGGAAATGGTCACTATGAAGGCACTTTGAAATTCTTTATATTTAACATTTGTGAAATTGGTAAAATGTAAAAATATTGTAGGAATATATTGGGCTATTCTATACACATTTTTTAGGGTTATTTGGCATAAAGGAATTGGTTGGGAAAGTTATTAAATTGTAAAACAAAGTTGTGTTGGAAATCTCAATTTTTAGTAAAGTATAAAGGGCTTTTACTTTAGTTATATTTCCAATTCTTTTTATAAGGAGTTTATAAATGGTATTAAAGAAATCTAAAAGAGGAAATTGAAGTTTAAAAGTGTTTTTAGAATTATTTCTGAATTTTTTAAGTAAAGAGTTTTAAATTACAAAAACAAGCATTTTATCGTTTTAAAATAAATTATAAAATAAGTATTTTTAAGTAATACTTATGGGCTCGGTTAAGTTTTAAACCATAGTATGAGTATTTTAAAGTACATTTTTAAGTATGTATAGTTTTTCGAAAATTAGTAATTATTTTAAAGTAACTTGAAGCTTATGTAATATAGATATTGTATTAAAGAGGTTTTTAGTAAATACATAAGTAGAAAAGGTAAATTAAGCCTTTTATAAAGTAATAAAGGAAAGTTTTAATTTTAACATTTTTTGTTAAAATAAGTTGGTTTGTGAAGTTAAGTGAACATTAATTTGTTAAATTAATGTTGAGATAAGCAATTATAATTTGGATTATAATTGTGACTTTAAAAAGGAACGCTTTAAAGTAATAATAAGAGAAATGGATTTTGGGTTTGTTATGAGATTGAGTAACAATTATCTAAAAGCCTTATAAATATAATTTAATCTTTGAAGTGAGTTTAAAGGAATGGTTTTGTGAAGTATTTTGGGTTTGTTGTAAAAACCCTTGAATAATATTTCTAAAGTGGAAATATTGTTAAGTGCTTATGAATCGCTTAGATCTTTGACAATGAAATTTTAAAGATAATAATAAGTATGAAATCTTTAGAAAAAGATAGAAAGGTATAAGTTTTAAGGTATAAAAGTGAGAAGGGGCTTATAGTAACAATATTTGAGTGACATTAATTTTTAACCTCTTTGACTGTGTTTTAAGTACGTAATACTTGTTATTGATTTGTGAATATGCTTATACCGTTGAGATAAGTATATGAATACTTTCGAGAGTACTGAAATGTGTAGAAATGAATAGGGAAGTTTTAATTAAATAGTGAAGTTTAATTAGTAAGTGAAGTTTCGTTAATAAAGATGTTTACAGAGTAAAAAGGAGTTTTACTAATAAAATAGGTTTTTAATTAATAAATAATTAATCGATTAAAAGGGGATTAAAAGTCGTTTATGTGACTTGATCGTGCATTGTGTGTGTCAATCATACTTGTGTGATTACTTGTGTATGGAAAGTGTAGGAGGCTTAGTTTCCCTTATGCGATCAGTTTCATTATTTGTTGAAATTGACCAAATATAATTCTAGAAATATCTAGAAGAAATACAAGAATTATATGGTGCACTAATCTTTGGTGATGTTATACTGTACGTATAAACTCATTTTGCTCTTCTAGGAAAAATAATAAGGGAATCCATCCAGTTATGAGGTGATCTCCCCTCTTATGTATTGTCTATTTATTTTTGAAAGAATCGGAATTGAGTTAACTAGAAACTATCGATTAGTTTTGGAGCGCTCGATAAGCGAAGGAGTGTAATTGTATGTGATGACTTGAAATTGTAACCACTCTAAAACCATTTATGTGTTATATGGTTTGGAAGAGGTTCAGGATTAGTTCGAGATGCTAGAATCTATATGGAGATTTAAGATTTGATTGGAATGCTCGAACACATGTAGTTGTTCGTGATCTATTCAGGATGTGGGAATCCATGTGTGATTCTAAGATCTATTGAGATATGGGAATCCATGTACGATTTCGAGATCAGTTCGAGTTAGGAACTCGTATTTCGGAATCTGCTCGAGTTGTGACTCATATGCCGGAATGCCGGATGTAGCCTCACCAGTGGATATGACTAAAACTAGAGATATGATTCATAGACCATAAATTTAGTTAACCCATGGGTGCAGATGACTCTAACCCAGAGATACCTATAGTTATGCATGCATAAGTGGTGCACTCGTCTTCATGTTGTAGCTAGCTATGTATTTTCTATGTACACCGGCTAGGGATGGATGATGCTTCGGGAGGATATCTTTAATCCTTGTGCAGAAGGACCGTTCAAGAAGTATTGAGGGCACCTCCACGGAATCCTACACAATTAGAGAATGCGGCTTAGTGGTCTTGATTGTGTACCTATTATTGTTGTGGTCCACACTCACATGCATCTTGTCTATTTCATATTTATGTTCATCACCCTAGAAATTATTATTATAATATCCCAGGATTTTCTAATAGAAACGATTTGGTTATCATAAGGTAAATACCCATCCGTGTTTATATGGCATTGTCCTACGATATACCATTATTTTTTAAGGGTTCAATAAATATAAAAATCCATATGATTTGAATTCCTTACGCTGGTTTACTAGACTGATCCAGGCATTATTTTCTTATAATGCTTGGGTCAGCCCCGAAGATATTTCCAGATTTAGTTAGATGCTTTGTAGCTTTAGGAGACGAGTTGGACGCCTCGAAGACCTATTTACGTATTTTATTTTCTGCTACACTTCCTGTGTTGTATTTATCGGCGTTTGTAAGGACTGGCTGTTATAATTGTCCAGAATGATGATATGTTAGTTTACTCTGATTTATGTATGTATATTACGGTTTTCTTTTATATAAGGTTATTTGGATATTACATATTACTCATCATGATATGAATTCTGTCTTTTCTTTTCTTTCACCTCAACAATCTATCTTTTTGGCACTCGGTTGCTTGGCACGCAAATACAGTGGATGTATTAGTGTCGACTTTTAAGGGTCGAAAAGATCGATCATTACATTTGGTATCAGAGCTGAAGGTTACGCAAGAACCTTGGCTTTGGTGGGGTATATCTCATTAAGAGATATTATGAGTTGAGCATACATACATACACATACACATATTATATATATATATATATGAGTGCATATTTGTTATTGTTATAGAAATGTTTGGTATTGTATTGATTGGTCGTTTGAGTGTTTTATGGATTTCGGTCAATACGTGTAGCTAATGTTATTGATAGCAATCTCTAAACACTTGAACAAGACAAACTGATACAATATTATATTGAAATCGTTAAATGAAATAATTTTACCTAGGATTATATTTTATATATAAAAGAATAATTTTCAAAAATCGATATAGTTATTTATGATGTTTTTATTTATTAGAAAATGATAATATTCAATTATTATCATTTATTGTTTGATTAGTTGTGCTCGGCCAGTTTATAAGCAGTTTTACCATTTCACTGCATGGGTTAGGTAGATGGTGATTGTAAGGACATTGAAATAAAAATGTTATGAATTGAGTTACATAGTTTGATTATTAGGCATTCGGTGATAATGTTGGGTTAATTAATTTTAATAAAAGCTGTTTATTATAATCTAAAGAAAGATATACATTTGTGAATTAGATAAGAAAGTGACTCTATATAAGCATGGTTTATAAAGTATAGTCATAAATAAAAGGGATTTAAACTAATTTAAGAATGTAAATCCTAGTGTTTTTGGAAAATGTTTTCCAAAGTTTATGAAGATAAAATAATAATAGTACAATTTGAAAGTTAACATGATAGAAAAGTTTTCGAAAGGATTTTAAAAAATATAGATAGTACTGAACCTACTTCTATTGTTGGAAAATAATTATGGTGATGACTGCAGCATCACTAGCATTTATTTTCAAGTTTCAAAGTGGAGAATGCCACTATAGTAACTTTGCTACAGAGTTGTTTGAGTAAAAAAATTTGATTTGAATCCATAAAGTATGATATGATATACAAACGGTGATAAGTATATATTATTTCAAAATGATTTAAAATGAAACCCAGTGTTTAGTTCTTAAGTTTCCGGTTAAGTTATACTATGGATGCATGTATCATATGCATTAGGGTAGTTTGGTTATGCATCTTATAGGAACTGTTGATTAGTAATTTTCAATTATTAGGATTAAACAGAATTTTCAACGATTTTGGACGGTCGGAAACTTTCGAATGGATGTAACAAATTAAAGCTAAGTGTTTTTGTAAAAATATAGAAAGTTAAGTCTTCGTAACTCTTAAATTGACCTAAAGTGGAATTTAAACAGTTTTAATTTTTAGAACATATTTGTTAAGTAGAACAATATATGTTATTAAGCCAACTAATACACGTCTTTATCTTTGGGTTGTCTAAGAAAAGTAGACTCTAGTCTTGAGTTTAGATACCTGGTTCGACTCTTCTAGCTACTTGTATAGCCTGATGGATAAAGAAGCCTAGAAGGTTGACTCAATGATAAGATCCAAATTTATTTTGGGCCTTCATCACAATTTTAAATAAGTAAAATGAATAATATTGTTTTGTATATACTCCTAGGATGTAGTGGAATGATATACAATATGAACTTTAATTCTTAAAAAGTTTTAAAAATGAACTTGTAGGCTTCAGAAATGATTATAATATTAGCATTGCTCTATATGAAAAATGAATGTGAATTAAAAATGTAAAGTAATTGGTATAATTGAGAAACCACTTGAATAGAGTACGTAAGTTATACATAGATCATTTTATTCGCATGACAGTTCTTGATCCAGGATTCCAGTACATGAGTTAGTGGTGACTCACGCCAGTCTGAGTTAGGATTTTTCACTTGATTCTTCACAGCGAACACTTGATACAAATTTTGGAATGATCCAGAAGTTTTCTATCATGTATATGGCTATGTAAGGAAAATGGAGGTTTCTAATCAAGGAACCTGATCGGAATCTGCACTAGAGAGGTAAAGTGATTTATACTTGTTTGGAAGTGAAATCCATGTTACCGAGCAAGTGTTTAGATTTGATATGGCATACAATGGTCTAGGTACATCATATCTGCTTTAATATATTTTTGTATTGTGTTTATTGGCTTATGGAGGGTATGGTGAATGACTCTTCGAATTGTTTGGGGTAGCATGAGTGTTTGACTGAGTAATACCTGAGGTTGTTGAGTGCAATTTACGGTTAATAGGTTATTTATCAACTGCATACGATGACAAGTCTTTGAACCTAAGTGAACCATGAGCTTTGGTTGCTATTGATTGCAGTATTGTGTAGTATTATTATGGGATTGTTTTTTTCTTACTAGTGATTGCAATAACATTAGATATTGATGTGTGATTGTTGTTTTTGTTACAGGTGTCAGTATTTTGAGGATGAAATATTCTAAGGGGGGTAACGTAATGACCTAGAATTTTGAATGCATTGTATTTAAATATCATAACAATATAAATAATTAAATCTTGGATTTAAAATGAATAAAAAGATTTTATAAGCTTATTAAACTAATTTTGAATAATAAATGGTAATGGTAAACTTTTAGTTGATAATTAGCAGGATTAAACTTGTTTTATTAATAATTCTTTTTAATCAACACGTGAAATTATCACCCCGGGCCACTGTCTCAGATTTTGATGAAATTAGTATCGTTGGGTTCGGAATAATGAGTTGATGTGCACCGTTGAGTTTTTTGGAGATCACACGTTTTATGTTATCGTGCGAACTCGAAATGTTCTAGTGATTAATTCCAGAAATAAAATATAATATGAAATTCCCCATAAGAACACCCCACACCTTAAACCCTTTTCATTATCTTCCTTTCTACTCCTCTCTCTCTCTCTCCTTTCTTTTTGCTGTAATGAAAATAACAGTCGGCCCTAGTCATATAATTTTTTCTAATGCTACGATGCACGAAAATGAACAGCGTTCGATCAGTTTCACTTGTATGGAAGAGAGCTCCGTGTTGGTATGTGCAATGTTGGGTAAGGCGTTGACTGGGGAGGAACGACGTGAGAGATTGAAACTAGAATTAGGTTTTGGTGGTGATTAAGGCGGAATTAGGCGAAACAAAGGGTAGCCTTGTGCTTCTCGTTTGAAGGGGCATCGGTGGTGGCATATTGGTGAAATTTGGTCGTCTTTAACAAATCATGACATGTGATTATTATGTACTAGTATGTCGGGTCGTGATTTAGTCTAGTTATTTTGTGTAACAACCCGGATTTTTGTGTAATTAATTTGAATCTTTTATTTTTTAAATAAAAGAGAATTTGGAGATTTTTATTTGTTAAATTATGCAATCATTGATTTTCAAATTTGAGAAGCATATTAATTGATAATTGTTTATTTGGTCGATAGAAATTGAAATTCTTATAAATCAAATGTCAAATATAATTTGATATTTATCAATGATTACCAAGTAAAATTGTTAATTACTTAGTGTGAAATGATGAAATACTTAGTTTACATAAGTAAGATTTTTATATCAAAACAAGAAGGTAATAAAGTAATTACTTAGTGTAAAAGTGTTTGTAAAACATTAGCTAAGAGTAAAATAGTGTTTTATAATAAGTAAAACCTAATATTAGTACATTTTTCAATTCCTTTTTTTAACATTTCATGGCTGCTCCCGCCTTTGACCCGTCCCTCCCCCCATCTTTTCAAACTGTCCTTCCTTCTGTTCCTCTCATACCTACTCATGTTCACTCTTCGTCTCGTCCCTGTCCTTTGCCATCTTCTCCTCAAGCCTTACCACCACCAGTTCCCCCTCCGCTTACCACTACCATATCTCAGCCTTCGGACATTTCTTCCTCTTGGTCTTCTCTCTTCAAAACCAAGCCCCGCAATGCTGGTCGCTATTTGCCTGTGGATTTTCCCTTGGTTTTTGATGGGCAATCCCTCGTCCCTCCTGACGATGTTGTTAAGGAAGGAACTGACATATGGAGTGAGTGGTTAGTGGGTTTCTTTCTCGACAAGCCCCTGTCTTATCTCACTGTCATCAACCATTTGAAGAAACTGTGGAAATTGAAAGGAGAGATTGTAGTTAAATCTGATGGAAGTTTGTTCCTTTTCAATCTGTCATGTGCTGATGACAGAAGGAGAATTCTGGAAGCTGATCCTATCTTCCTTAGGAACAAGATTTTCATAGTTAAAGCTTGGGATCCATCAATTGGTAACAGTTGTAGTACTATTCAATCTGTACCTGTATGGTTAAAACTCACAAATATCCCTATCTATGCATGGTCTCATGTTGGTATCAATTGGCTGGCTTCAAGAATTGGTAAGCTTTTATGCATGGATACATCCACTGAGAAGCTTGAGAGGATTGGATATGCTAAATGTCTTGTTGAAGTATCGCCTGATCGAAGTTTAGTGGATGAGTTCCCTGTCAAATTATTAGACGGATCTACACAAGTTGTCAAAGTTTATTATTTGTGGAGGCCTGACATATGTCATGTATGTAAGGAGTTTGGACATTTAGAAACGTCATGCATAAAAAATGGTACTAATATTGTCAAATGCAATAATGATGCGGTTGTTAAGAGTGTAAATCAAGTACTTGTCAAGCCAGATTCTGGAATAGGCACAGTTCTTAAGAAGAATAAGCAAATATGGCAGAAAGTGGTAAATAGGAAGAGTAATTCAAATGTTCTTTCCACTAGTGTCATCACTGATATGAATATTAACAAGCTTCCAGCTGCAGTTCATGTTATGCCCAATATAGAGCAAGTGCAAAAAGGTTTGGATTGCCCGAGTGATCTCGAGCAAAACGTTAGTAAAACTCGAAGTGGTTTGGCAGCTGAGGTGCATGATGTTTTCCTATCCTCAAATAGTTTTGATGTGTTGAATGGGATTAATGATGATGCACAAGAGGTGAATGAAGCAACTTGTGAGAAGGAACATGTGCAAGTAGTGGAACAGGTGGTCAACAATGAGCAGATACATAATTCACGTAACAATTACAAAAATTTTGGAACTGCCTCAGTGATTCCTATTAGCACTATTCAAAATGAAACCACTGATACTATCACTTTGTCTGGTGTGCATGGTGCACACGCTTTGCCTGATGAGCCCTGTCCCCACATGTTCACTCATCAAACTGTCTCAAGCATGATCATCCAAGATTCTATCGCTTCATTGAATAATATCAACCCAACATCACAAAACAAATTTCTACCTCCACCTGAAAATGATCCTAATGTCCTCTTTTGTCTGTCCTTGCAAAGGCAAATAACTGAAATGGTTATTTCTATGAACTCTGCTTATCAACATCTTCCCAATCCACCCCTTTCCCCATCTTTGATCTCAAAACAATCAACATCAAACCAACCTTATGTTTTCACTGGTTCCATCCCAGGTTGGAAATCTCCCCCTTTGACTCCTTGTGAAGAGGTCGAAATTGTTCATGCGCATAGCTCAAATGCCAGCTTAAAGATTAAGAGAAAACTTTTGAAACATAACCACGTCTCTTCCAGACCAGAATCTCCTATTACGAGGAGCATGGCAGAAACTGCACATCAATCTCTAGTTTAAATATGCAGCTCAACATTGGTTCATGGAACATTAGAGGCTGTCACAACTTTATTAAGTTGGACCACGTCAAACAATTAATCACCATGCATCATTTGTCTATTTTTGCAATTCTTGAAACAAAGCTTAATCTTCCCCTAACTTTTTCTGCTGCTAATTATGTCAATCCAACCTGGACTTTGTCTCATAACCTTTCAGAAGCTAGCTATGGTCGAATTATGATCCTTCATAATCCAACTGTTCTTTCTCTTAAGCTAATTCATTCCACTGCTCAGATTATGCACTTTCATGCCAAATACCATAATCCCCCAACCTCCTTTTATATCTCCTTTGTATATGCCTCGCACACTTTAGCAACAAGACAATCCCTTCTCAACTTCATGCTTGCTTTAAGGCAGGAATCGCATCCTTGGATAATTGCTGGCGACTTCAACTGCTGTCTTGCCTTGTCTGACAAGCAAGGAGGACGTCCTCTTTTGCAAAAAGGCATCTATCCCCTAAACACTGCTATTTATGACTCTTCTCTCATTCCAATTCATAAGGAAGGTGCCCTATTCTCTTGGAATAACCGCTCCAGAAGTGGTGTTCGTACCTTTTCAAATATTGATCACTCCTTTTCTAACTACAAAGCCTTTTCTACCTGGCCTAGTCTAACCACCTTTCTTCCTCCATCTATCCTATCTGATCACTCTCCGCTTATCATTTCCTCTGGTAGGAAGCACCATGATGTTAAAAGAGGGTTTAAATTTTTTAATTCTTGGACCCTTGATCCTGATTTTAATGCTATTATGAAAACTGTGTGGGCTAATCATTTTTTTGGAAATCCTATGTATACTTTTTGCAGAAAGCTTTCGGCAGTTAAGGATGCATTAAGAGACTGGGCTAGGCATAAGTTTGGCAACTGTAGCCTCAGATCTACCAAACTCAAGGAACGGCACAGGGTTGCTCAAGATTTGATGATGGCCCATCCTGATGTTGCTGAGTTTGCTGCCAAAGAATCTGACCTATTTCACGAACTTAGTCATGCATTGGAAATTGAAAGTGACATGAAAAAACAACAGTCAAGAATTAAATGGGCAGCGGATGGTGATAGGAACACTAGCTTTTTCCATGCCTCCCTCAAAGCCAAGCAATCAACTAGCAATATATTCTCGATTACTGGTGATGAGGGGATCTTACATACAACTCCTGAGTCTGTGAGCAGTGCTTTCCTTAAGCATTTTTCTGCCTTGTTGGGGAATGATTCCAATTTTATACCCCATTTGGATGACCTTTCTTCTATTGCTTTGCCTCAAGTCAATGGGGATGAAGCTGCTAGGCTTGTGGAAAAAGTCACTGACCTCGAAATTAAGAATGCTCTCTTTTTAATGAACAAGAACTCGAGTGGGGGTCCGGATGGTTTCAACATGCACTTCTTCACTTCTTCTTGTGATATTGTTGGTGGGAATTTCTGCAAGGCAGTTCACAATTTTTTTGACAAGTTCAAAATATTGAAGTTTGTCAATGCTACGAACCTTGTATTAATCCCCAAATGCATGCACCCTTCTAATGTGTCATCCTTCAGACCAATTTCCTGTTGTAACGTTACGCATAAGTGCATATCTAAGATCATTGCCACTCGCCTTGTTGCTGTGCTTGTGAGAATCATCTCTAAGAATCAAGCTGCCTTTCTGCCTAATAGGAACATTCTGGATAATGTTATGCTTGCTTATGAACTGATAAAGGGATATGGCAGTGCTAATGCCACTCACAATGCTATGCTCATGCTTGATATCAAGAAAGCGTTTGATAGCTTGCAGTGGACTACTGTGGTCAGGGTTATGTCACTTATGGGGTTCCCTAAAGTGTTTGTAGCCTGGATCTATGCTTGCATCTCCACACCTTCTTTCTCTTTGATTCTGAATGGAGCAAATTCTAGTTATTTTGTTTCCAAGCAAGGAATTCGCCAGGGAGATCCCCTATCTTCCTATATTTTCATTGTTGTGATGGAAGTATTTACTTGCTTCATAAAGCCTCTTTACCTCAACAGGCAAATTCATTTCCATTCCAAGTGCAAAGATTCCCAGTTGACTTCTCTTCTCTTTGCCGATGACATCATGCTATTCACCAAGCCCAACCATCAGTCTCTTCAAACAATTAAATGTGCCCTTCATAGATTTTATTTGATGACTGGTCTTGAGTTAAATGCTCACAAGTCGAGCATTTTATTTGCTGGATTTACTCCTGATCAAATTCAAGTTCTGTCCTTATCTGTTGGGATGCAAATTATGAATCATGGCATGATGTACCTTGGTTTGCCTCTGTGTTCTTCTAGAGTGACCATTTCTGACTGCCAACCCTTATTTCTGAAAATCACTGCAACCATGGAGAGGTGGACCACTAGATTTCTGACACAAGCTGGGAGGCTGATTCTCATAAAATATGTTTGCCATTCAATGATGATATACTGGGCAAGGGCCTTCATTCTACCAGCAAAACTGATTAATATGGTCAGAACTGCAATGTATAGATTCTTCTGGTTTGGTTCCATTCATGCTAAGAAGATATTTCCATGTTCATTCAAATTTTTTGAAAAGCCATATTGCAAAGGTGGACTTGGCATCATCAACCTATCTGTTTAGAACAAGGCAGCTTACAGTACCCACTTCAATGCTCTTTTGAGTAGGCATGACTCTCTCTGGGTTAGTTGGTGTCTGCAGCATAACATTGGGTCCAAAAAATTTTGGCAAATGGATATACCCCAGTCTTGCAGCTGGTCTTGGAGGAGCATTTTGAAGTTGAGAATTGTTTTTATGCCACTTATCCAAATTAAACTATCTGCCATGAGTGTCTGGTCTTTCTGGCATGCTCCTTGGATTAGCAGAGGTGTCATTCTTGATGGCATTTTCAGTTCGCAGGAAAAGTTCCAATCTGGTGTTAGTTTAAATGCCAAGGCTGTTGATCATATTGTGGAAGGCAAGTTGTGCCTGCCCTACTGCAGCAATCAAACTGTTAGGTCGTATTGGAGCCAGTATGCCTGTAAAAGGTATGATTTACATGACATGGAAACTGTGCTATGGAATGACAGTACTCACTCGATTAGCAGTGTTTATGATGCACTTCATGGTATTGTTGACATGCCTGATTGCATTTGGTTCAGAGCTACTTGCAAAGAAATCTCTCCAAATAGTGATAATCTCCTCTTTTGGAAGGTTGTGAATGATTCTCTTCTGACTAGAATGAAGCTTGTTGAGTATGGAATGGTTGTGCCCACTACATGTATCTTGTGCTATGCCTGTGATGAGACTATTCAGCACCTGTTTTTTGAATGTCCTACTGTGCTTCAGCTTTGGTGTGATATGTTGATCAAGCTTGGCATTGTTGGTGCGCCTGTCGACTTCTCCCAGCAGTGGTCGCTGATTTGGAATGCAACTAAGTGGAACAAAGTGAGGAAAAGCTCCTTTTTCTTCATTCTTAAAAAACTGATGAAAATTGTGTGGTGTGAAAGGAATAGCAGGGTGTTTGAAGGCAAATGTAGGAGTGTTTTAATGCTTTGGGTCGCTCTTAAGCAAGAAATTTTAAGTGGAATGAGAGTTAGCAGGCATGAATTTCTTGACCATCAAATTGAACCATGGATACCGTAGTGTTTTAGGGTCAGATTGTTTTTTCCTTTTTTTCTTCTTGTTGTAGTTCCATTTCGTTTTTAATAAAGCTGGTAGGGGCCCAGATTTCAACCCCGCTTACTCTGCAAAAAAAAAACCTAATATTAGTAACATTTTTCTCGTAGAAGAATTTGCAACACCTTGATTATTGGATCTAACCAAACTCTATTTGGCCTAAATAGAAGCTAATGTAAGAAGAGATAAAATTTGCGTTCATTTTCTTCTTATTCTATTCTCAGATCAAGAATCAGAAAACTAAAATCTTCTAATTATCAAACCCTAGCTCCTAAATCATCCCAAATCTAGTGCAACTCATCAGGCATTTGTTCAATAAATATAAAATCAATCTTCGGTAATCTTCTATATCCTCTAATGGGTTTAATTCATTGATTAATTCCAGTTTTGGTCAAGGGTTATGTTCTTTTCTCTTTCAATTTCTGAGTTTAACCTAGGTCTAATTAATGAGAGGTGCTAGCATAGGGGAATTTGGCTTTCAAGCATCAATTCAACCTTATAAACGTGAGTTAGTCACTAACATATCAACTTCTAAATCTTTGTTTGCCGCATACAATTGTTTGAATAATTTGTTGATTGAATTTCTTGCAATATGGTTGTGAACTTGAGTGATTATTTGATTGTTTGCTAGAAATTTAATACAAAAATCGCTAGTGTAAATAGTGATATCATGGTGTAAAATAATCAAAAATGACTCAATCTTTTGGTGGTATAAAGTTTTTTAGTTTGCTATAAATTCTCTTTCAATCACTTTCGAAATTCTGCAGTTTATGGAGTCGAAATTGAGTTTGAAACCGATGGTGTTACACTGCCCTTTGTAATTGGCTGAGTTCAAACCTAAAATTAAATTGGTCGTAACTTTTTTGTTACTTAAAGGAATTTAATAATTCAATCATTAATTTGCAAATTTGAGAAGCATATTAATTAATAGTTGTTTAATTAGTCAATTGAAATTGCAATTCTTATAAATGTAAAATATAATTTGATATTTATCAATGATTACTGAGTAAAACTGTTAATTAGTAAGTGTGAAATGATGAAATACTTAGTCGAAATAAGTAAGACTTTTATATCAAAACAAGAAGGTAATAAAATAATTGTTTAGTGTATTGTAAAACATTAGTTAAGAGTAAAATAGTGTTTTATAATATGAAAAACCTAATTAACGCTTTTCTAATAGCAGAATTCGCAACACCTTGCTTGTTGGATCCTAACTAAACCCTGTTTGGCACAAATAGAAGCTAGTGTGAGAAGAAAATAAACGTTTATTTTCTTCTCATTCTATTCTCAGCTCAAGAACCAAAAAACTAAAATCTAAAATCTTCTAATTATCAAACCCTGGCTCCTAAATCATCCCAAATCCAGAGCAAGTCATAGGGCTTTTGTTCAATAAATATAGGAATCAACCTCAGGTAATCTTCTCTATCCTTTAATGGATTTAATTCATTGAGTAATTCCAGTTTTGGTCTAGGGTTGTGATCTTTTCTCTTTCAATTTCTGATTTTAACCAAGGTCTAATTGATGAGAGATGCTAGCATAGGAGAATTTGGGTTTCTAGCATCAATTCAAGCTAATAAAGGTGAGTTAATCACTCATATATCTATTTCTAAACCTTTGTTTGCTGCACAAAATTGTCTGAGTAATTTGTTGATTGAATTGCTTGTGACATGGTTGTGAACCTGAATGATTGTTTGATTGTTGTTTGGTGGAAATTAAACGTAAAAATCGCTGTAGTAAAATAGTGGTATTGTGGTGTAAAATAATCCAAAATGACACGATCTTTTATAGTGGAAAGTTCTTTCGGTAAGCTACAAGTTCACTTTTAATCAGTTGTCGAAATTTTATAGACTATGGGGTTGAAATAAAGTTTGAAACTGATGGTGTCTAGTGCCCTGTGTAATTATCTGAGTTTAAACCTGAAATTAAATTGGCCGTAACTTTTTCGTTACTGATCGGGATTTAATTATTCTTAATGTCTTGGAAATCTTAGACTAGATGCTACAACTTTCATGTTTCGAATTTTACAATATCCTATGGTGTACATGGTCGAAAATACATTTTAGTGTCGTTATTTAGAAGATAAATGACAGCGTCAATGAAGTTAAAATCTGAGAATTGTTTTGGTCATAACTTTGAATCTCCAAAACAAATGATCTTTTTCTTGTTGGAAAGCTTGGACTTTTATCTTCGACTTTCATTTTTTAAGTTTTGTAAAATTATGAGATTTAAGTGGTCAAAACTGCAGATCTTTAAACCCTAAAATTGAGTTAAATGAAATAAATAGATAATCTTTGGATACAAGTAATATTACGAAAGAGAATTATGTTAGAACCTCGATTCTATAGTTTCGATGACAATAATTATACAATCGTATATATATTCCAAATATCTTTATGCAGGGATATGAAATATCTTTGTATAAGGATAATTCACTACAACCAAGAAGATAATTCTGAAGACATGAGGCAAAGCACGAGTATTAAGTTATCGGTATGTATGTATACGGTCGTAGAATAGTTATGTAAAATCTCCTTAAGTATATATACAAACAAATGCAAAAATCCTCAAAAACATAGAAAAATGCTAGAGTCAGACATCTGGATGCAGAACGCGAGATGTCTGGGTTTTGTTTCTGGACTTTATAAAATATACCAGGTCGGACTCCGACCTTACTTACCAGACGTCTAAAACTGAACTCGAGATTATTATTTTTTTTCAAATTCATTACTGTCAAAATTGAAAGGATGCTTCTATGTCTCTTCTCCAAAACTTTTCAGAAGCAACTCTAGAGCAGAAAAGAAATGGAAGCAATGATTTATTGCAACCTTTTACAACTATAAACATGTAGAACAAGATTGAGATTATTTAATCTAATCTAACTTATCTTCTCTAACTCTAAATCTCAGATTTTACTTTTGCCTTCTTGCTTTCAAGGTATACAATCAAAATTATATTCATTTTGATCTAAACCCTTCTATATTCTCAAGCACACAAATGTTTACATTACTCAAGGAGATTATAGGAAGAAACTATGCTTGCAGTCAAAATTAATGTTACCTAGAACACGCACTTATAAAAGAAATACTTTTGTATAAAAGCCTATTCTTTTGGGCGAAGCGAGGGAAATTGATTAGTGTATTTTCGAAGGGTAGCTTCGGGACTAGATGTAGGATGGGAGGTCCGAACTAGTATAAAAATTCTGGTGTGATTACTTTTAATTTTACCTGTATTATTATTCTGTGTGATTCATACTATCATACACTTACCTGTCATATACTATATATATACACGATCCTCCTATACTTTTAATTGGTATCGCATCAAGGTTAGTTCAAATCATAGTAACACATATTTGAAACCGTAATATGGCAAGTATTTTTCAAGAAGGTCAGTTAACTGCACGACCTCTTCTATTCACCGGATCTAATTATACATATTGGTCAACACATATGAGAATTTTTATGAAAGCAAATGGTTTAGAAATATGGTCAGCAACTCAAACTAAGTACGTAGCATATGAAACAAATATTAGCACGTGGATAGATGCACAAAAAACCGCTGCTTCTAATAATGCTAAAGCTATTAATGTACTTTTTTGCTCTCTTGATAAAAATGAATTTTCACGTGTTATGTTATGTACCACTGCTTATGATATATGGCGTACTTTATAAGTTACACATAAAGGTACAACTAAGGTCAAAAAACAAAAATATCAATTCTACAATCAATTCTCATCTTTCAAAATGAAGCAGAATGAGTCAATTGTTAATATGTACTCCAGATTTCAAACTATACAACACAACCTAATGGCACTAGGCGACAAGTTTACAGATTTTGATTTAGTATCTCGAATTGTCAATTCTTTAACAATTGAGTGGGAAAGAAAAGTATTAGCTATCGAAGAAGCTAATGATCTTTCTAAACTCAAAGATGAAGAGTTGATTGGAAATTTAATGTCGCATGAAGCTTATTTGCAGGCCAGAAAGGAACAAAACCATGAAAAGAACATAGCATTTCAAACAAGCAATGAAGATTCTGAATTGGATAGAGACGAAATTGTTTTCTTTGCCAAGAACTACAACAAATTTAAGAAATTCAAGAAAATGATGAGATTTCAAAATAGCGGAAAATCAAATTCATCAAATCAAACTTCGATCAAGTGATTTGAATATGATCAGTTCGAATACATGAAGTAGGATTGCCCAAAACCCAACAATGAGAAAAGGAAAAATAAGTTTGAGAAATTTAAGAAAAAGAGAAAGGCATTCCAAGTCACATGGGATGACTCTGACTCTTCCTCTTCATCCGATAGTGACAGTGAAAATGATACAAAGCAAGAAAATCTATGTTTCATGGCACATACTAATGAGGTATGTCCCGATCTTACCTATGATGAAATTTAGAAGTAAGCATGGAACTTGATGACAAATATAGAGAAACAAAGAAATAAAGTAAGGAATATGTTGCTAAGATAAATCGACTGAATCTTGAAATAGGGTTACTAAAAGATAAAAAATCTATTTTAGAAGAAGAACTAGAAAATGGTTAAGAAAAGTGCAAGAATCCTATTAAAAATGATGAGTTATCTGGTGAATTAGTAAAAGTTAAACTAGAAAATAATAAAATTTGTAGTGAACACGGTATCTTAAAAGATAATCTAGAAACTTCAAAATTTGAAACTAATGATCTTAAAAACAAGTTGGATAAAATTACTAATAATTTTACAAAATTTAACAGAGGAAAACAAGACTTGAAGAATTTAATTAAAATTTCCAAGCCATTCAAAAATCGAAATGGGCTAGGATTTGAGAATAAGACAACAATTACAAAGAATAGTAAGATTTATACTAATTTAAAAAAAATCTTCTTCTAAAAATGAGAATTTAATCTCAAATTCAAATATAATTAAAATATGGGTTCCTAAAAAAATAATAACCTAATTAAAAAAAAATCTAAACAGAAATATATAGATAATTATATGAAAGAAGTGATTCACAATAATATTGTATTTCAAAAGGAACCAGACCATTATGGATATGGTTTCCCTCATTTACTAACACTTAGGACCTAAAAAGTAAAAAGGGTACCAATTTAAACTTTTATAATTTTTGCAGGTATCCAAATACAGAAATAAAGAGAAATGGATATTAGATAGTGGATGCTCCAAGCACATAACAGGAAATGCTCATATGCTGCCAAATAAAAAGTACATTGATGGTGGCACTGTAATTTTTGGCGATAATTCAAAAGGCTTAGTCATTGGCATTGGAGAAGTCATCAATATCGGTATCTCTAACTCGCCTATTATTTCTAATATTCTATTAGTAGAAAACCAAAAACATAATCTTTTTAGTATAAATCAGTTGTGTGATAAAGGATTTGAAGTAAAATTTGAAAAAGGTAAATGTAAAATTCCCGATCAAAGCAAAAATTTACTCTTTAAAGGATTTAGAAATCATAATATATATAACCTAAATATGAACATTCAAAATAATGAGGATTTATGTCTAGCCGCAAATCATGATGATCCTTGGATTTGGCACAAATGTTTTTGTAGTATAAATTTTGAATAAATTAACAAACTAGCAAAACATGATCTAGTTAGAGGTCTTACTAAAATTAACTATAAAATTAAAAATTCATGTGACGCTTGTCAAATGGCCAAGTTAAAGAAAAGTTCTTTCAAATCTAAAAATAATATATCTACTAAGTAAACATTAGAATTGCTTCATTTAGATTTATTTGGACCAACCCAAGTATGATCAATAAATCATAACAAATATGTGTTCGTGGTTGTAGATGATTTTTCAAGATATACTTGGACATTATTTTTACAACATAAAAGTGACACTTTTGGAATGTTTAAAATCTTTGCAAAACTAATTACTAACTTAATGGATTTAAATTAAAAATATACAAAATGATCATGGAGGAGAATTCAAAAATGAACCTTTCACTTATTTTTGTAACAAAAAAGGAATTAGTCATAATTTTTCGATTCCTCGCACACCACAACAAAATGGTGTGGTTGAAAGGAAAACAGAACTTTACGGGAATGTGCACGAACATTACTAAATAGTAGTAATCCATCCAAACATTTTGAGCTGAAGCTATTGCCAATGCCTGTTATGTATTAAATCGTGTCACACTTCGACCTATGATTAAGAATACGTGTTATGAAATATTTTACGGAAAGAAACCAAAAGTTTCGTATTTCAAAACTTTTGGGTCAAAATGTTTAATTTTAAATACTAAGGATAATCTTGAAAATTTTGACCTAAAGCTAACGAAGGAATTTTTATTGGTTATTCAGAACGTGGCAAATATTATAAAAGAAAGCTTACATGTGTCTTTTGATGAAAATTTCCGACGAACTATTAAAGAAAACGAAGATGAAATTTTAACTACAAATCAAACTGAAAATACAAATAATGTGAATAATTCATCCTCCGATAATAATGAAAATGTTTAAAATCACCCACATGAATATTAAAAAATCAGCCTTTGGATAATATAATTGGAGACTTAAATTATCGAGTCACTAGAAATAAATTAAATGAAATGAGTGGCATTACTTTTATCTCAAATATAGAAATTAAAAATTATAAAGAAGCGTCTAAATATGATTCTTGGATCTTAGCAATGCAAGAAGAATTAAATCAATTTGAACGTAATAATGTATTGGACCTCGTTCCTAGACCATCAGATCAATCTGTAATAGGAACAAAATGGGTTTTTAAAAACAAAGCAGATGAAAATGAGAATATTATTCGTAAAAAAGCAAGAATAGTGGCTCAAGCTTACAACCAAGAAGAGGGAATTGATTGTGAAGAGATGTTTTCTCCCGTAGCTCGTCTCGAAGCAATTCGTACTCTACTCGCTTTTGCGCATCATCACAACTTTAAATTATTTCAAATGGTTGTTAAGAATACCTTCTTATACGGTTTTATCAAAGAAAAAAAAATTGTAGAACAACCGCCGTTATTTATCCACGAACAATATTCAGATCTTGTATTTAAACTCAAAAATGCTTTATACGGTTTATAACAAGCACCATGTGCTTGGTACGATCGACTAAAAACTCACCTACAAAATTCTGAATTTCAAATAGGAAAAATAGACACTACACTATTTATAAAGCATAAAATAATGATATAGTAGTTCTACAAATATATGTTGACGATATCATATTTGGATCAACTAATGAAAGTTTATGTAATGAATTTTCTAAAATAATGAAAAATGAGTTTGAAATGTCACACATGGGTGAATTAAATTTTTTCCTTGGATTACAAATAAAACAATTAGACAATGGTATTTTTACAAATCAAGAAAAATATTGTAAAGATTTACTTAAACGTTTCGGAATGGAGAACGTCACTAGTAAACCAACTCCTATGAGCACAACTTTATATTTAGATAAAGATGAAAAGGGAAAAGACTATGATCAAAAATCTTACCGTAGTATGATCGGCTCTTTATTATATTTAATAGCTAGTCGACTCGATATAATGATGACTGTCTGTTTGTGCGCTCGCTTTCAAGCTCAACCTAAGGAATCATATCATCGAGCAGTTAAACGTATTTTACGTTACTTAACTAACACCAAAGATTACGGCTTATTCTATCCTAAAGGTACGGCTTTCTAACTCGTATATAGAATTCGTAGGATGTAAAACATATAGAAAAGCACAAGTGGTACCTCCTATTTTATCGTTCAATCTCTAGTTTTGTGGAAAAGCAAAATTGCGTTTCACTCTCGACGTGTGAAGCAGAATATATCCCTGTTGCCTTAGCTTGTGCTCAAGTAATCCCTATGTAGCAAACACTTAGAGATTTTGGTAAAATGATTGAAAAATCTCCGATATACCATGACAATATTAGTGCTATCAATTTATCTAAAAACCTTGTTAACCATTCTCGAACTAAACATATAGACATATGGCGCCATTTTATTAGAGATAATGTCGAAAAGGGAATTATCTCCCTTGAATTTGTTAAGACCGACAATCAAATTGCCGATATATTCACCAAGCCATTAAATGAACAATCGTTTGTGAAACTTAGACGAAACTTAGGAATTTGTTCATATAATGAATTAATAAACGAAACTATATATTCTTTATTATCCTGAATGGTCACTCAAAAAAGCAAACAAACAAAAACCTTCTTCATCTTTCGTTTTGAAACCTTCTAAATACCACAAATCGTTTTTAACCAAAATAATTTTTTATTAACAATAATTTTTTTAACCATGAATTTCGTTAACTAACAAACAAATTTTTACCTTAACTAGAAACTGAAAAACACACACACACGCACATATATATATATATATATATATATCTCAAGATAAATTTTTAACCATATAATCTTCCACTCTCTAAAACATTTAAACTTTTATATGTAATGTCGTCTAATCACGATTCGACTTACTCAACCATTGATTTCTCCTCACTTTCTTCTGGTGGTACTTACACATCTCCTACCAAAACAACACCAAAATCGTATCCTTCCATAAACATTGTTCCTACTACTACTCCTGCGTACCATACCGGCTATTCTCCGAAAAGAAAAAAGGCCAAATATGGTATTAATATTGAAAATGATTCTCTTCATGACAAAATTGACGAAGTCCATCATTATCAAAAAGAAATGATGAACGTTCAAAAACAAATGTACAATACACAACGAAATTAAGGAGCTCATCTAAACTTTTTAGAAAAGTGCACCCTTGCAATATGTGAACACTCTCCTACAAAGGATTGTGTTCATGTACTATCTCCTCGTATGATAGAAACTCCTCCTCGTGCTCATCAAATAACTCCATGGAAACTATGGGGTGAAGGAACATCTGAAGCCTAATCAAGTCCAGTACATCCTTCTTGGTCTCTACTATGACCACTAAAAGAAGATGCCAACGTGGAACCAAATTTGTGAGAGAAAAACTAAAATTATTTTTCTTTCAATAACTATATTTCGTGTGTGTATATTTATTCTTGTTATAATAAGTTTAGAATTATTCAAGATTGTTATTTATATCTTGTTCTTAATAAAAATGAAAAAATATATAATAATAACAATCTTAAGTCTCTAACTAAAATCAAAAAATTATCACTATTCTGTCAAATCCAGATGTTTGAGATATACAGCCAGACGTTTGATTTCCCTCCTGGGTTATCACAGACTCAAAGAACCAGACATCTGACTCATCTATCCAGATGTCTGGTTAAAAATTCGGCTTACAGGTCTGAACCGAAACAAATTCCATTCTCTTTCTCCACAAACTATTCCTTTTATATATTTTTTTCAAATTCTAAAAAACCCTAGAATCGATTTTACTCCCTCTCTCAATTAAAAACATCAGAGAAATATGGCTCCCAAAGGAAATAGAATCGTCTCCGAGCATCGGAAGTAAGATCAACATTCTCCTTTGCAGCCTCAACTAGTCACCGACAATCACATACAAGAATGGCTGTAAAATAGTCAAAATTCTACAAAGAGGTTTGACGATCTGAAGGTAAAAAATATCCATCTTGGTCTTTTCTACTCCTTAGTTCAGTATCCACTATATCAAATGCTTGATTTATGCGAACAAGCAGGGATTGCAAGTCTAATCACTTCTTCCACAAATAACGTACCCATAGATCAACTTGTAATCTATCTATTTTTGCAAATTTGTGTAGTAGTGAAGTATGGAATCCGAAAAATGATGATGGTTGGCTTTGGTCTAGTGTATACGATCATATCGTTAAACTAACTCCGAGTATGATTGGACGGATCTTAAATTGTTCTAATTCTGGACGTACTCTTGATGAATTACCGTACAATAGATTCAAACCGCGGGATGAAGTCACTTATCAACTCTGGGAGGATCAAATGCTACAATGGTCTTCCAAATATCTACGACCCCGGGCAAGACTACTAAATAGGATGCTCATCAATACTATCATCCCAAGGCTTGGAAGTCATGAACAAATCTATGAACCCGAGCATAAAGCCATGTACACTGTCTTTGGTAGTATATAAAAAAATTTGGCTCGGTTCATTTTCGATGAAAAATCAAAAAAGTTTGGAATCGAAGTCGACCTACAATTCTATATCCTACATATATAATGCGTATTCTCAAAGCTTAAGGAGTTCCCTCATATTTATCTGGTTTAAAGAATTATTCATTCAGGATAGTGGGACAAAGTTCTTCAAACTTATGCATTTACCCGACAAGCCACCAAATTTCATATCTTTTGAACCATGGAAATTATTGCAAGAAATAGAGCAACCGATGTCGCCATCTCTACAACAACAATCAACTTCTCAACAACCCCTAAAGTATCATTCTGATTCTGACATCTTGGAAGCGCTAACTGTACCTAATCCAAATGATTCATTTTGGGATTTGTCTCTTTAGAATCAATAATTGCTTTCTCACAATCAAATAATTTTAAATAAGAAAGTAAGACGCCTTGAACACTCTTTTTCTACTCGAATGAAAAAAATGGAACAAACTCTCGAAAAGGTAGTATCAACTTTGGGAAAGACTATAAGGAAAGTTCGTGGGCAGTCTTCTTCTTGATCATCGTCATCTCATTCTCTATCACCACCGACAGCTCAATTTTCACTTCAAACGCATGAAGCTGGAACTTCTATGCAAGATGAGCCACATCAAGATGTAGATGCTCATGGCGGTAACCTTTCTTAGTCTTGTTCTTTACCTAATGTTTAATACTTTTATTATGTAATTATTTTGTGGGTTTTCTTGCGTGGGCTACTGTTCTATGAACTACTATTGTGCTATTGTTTTGTAGGCTACTGATTTGTGAACTATTGCTGCGTTCTTTTTATTTTATGGGCTATTCTTCAATTATTATTTTGTTGATTCTGATATCTTGAATCATATAATCTCTTATTCTTTTTGACAATGCCAAAGGGGAAGAAAATTATATATAAGCTACATATATGCAGGGGGAGATCATCAATGCTTAAAAATAGGGAGTAAACTCATTTTTTTACATTACATCGTATAGTTGTCATCCTCAAAAAAGGGGAGAATGTTAGAACCTCCATTATATAGTTTTAATGACAAAAACTATACAATCGTATATATATTTTAAATATCTTTATGCAAGGATAATTCACTACAAGTAAGAAACAATTCTGAATTAAGGCAAAGCACGAGTATTAAGTTATTAGTAAGTGTATATGTGGTCATAAAATAGTTATGTAAAATCTCCTTAAGTATATATACACACACGGATGCACAAAATCTCAAAAACATAGAAAAATGCCAGAGTCAGACATTTGGATGCAGAACACCAGATGTTTGAGTTTTGTTTCTGGATTTTTTTAAAATATACCAGGTCGGACATTTGACCTTCCTTACCAAATGTCTGAACGTGGACTTGGGATTTTTTTTTAAGTCATAACTGTCAAAATTGAAAGGATGGTTCTATGTCTCTTCTCTAAAACTTTTAAGAAGTAACTCTGGAGCAGAAAAGAAATGGAAGCGATGATTTATCGCAACCTTTTACAATGATAAATATGTAGAACAAGATTGAGATTATTTAATATAATCTAACTTATCTTCTCTAATTCTAAATCTCAGTTCTTACTTTTGCCTTCTTGCTTTCAAAGTATACAATCAAAATTATACTCATTTTGATCTAAACCCTTCTATATTCTCAAGCACATACACGTTTACATTACTCAAGGAGATCATACGAAGAAACTGTACTTGCAGTCAAAATCAGTGTTACCTAGAACACGCATTCGTCAAAGAAATACTCTTGTATAAAAGCCTATTCCTCTGGGCGAAGTGAGGTCAATTGGTTAGTGTATTCCAAATGGATGCTTCGGGACTGGATGTAGGACGGGAGGTCCGAACCAGTATAAAAATTCTTGTGTGATTTCTTTTAATTTTACCTACATTATTATTCTATGTGATTCATACTATCATACACGTACTTGTCATATACTATACACACACACACACACACGATCCACATACACTTTCAAATTCTTTATACTTATGAACCTTAGAATTGTTTTTTAATTAAGTTAATAGATACTACAAAAGATTTTTAGCAAGATATTTTATATATTAAGCATGGTTAGTGAAATATTTATGGATTTGGAATTTCAGTTTTGAAAAAATAAGTGTAAGAGGTTTTTAACTAATTATTACAATACTAAATTAGTTTTGAAAATGGATTTGAAGATTCACAAAGAAATGAATACATTTATAAGTGACTTTTGGAACATGGTACATAAACATTATAACCTTATGGAATTTAATGAATCAATGTGATTTTGGAACATGGAAAATCTTGTTTTGTAAAATAAATACTCTTGGAACAATTTGGAATACATAATATTTTGATTAGTGACAAATTAAATAAATGTTTTGAGAACCTTAATTATATAATATGGGAAGTGCTAATAACCTTCTTAGTGTTATCGATTGGTTTAAATGTTTTTTGAATCATGCTTCGTCGAATATGGCACAACCCCTCGAATAGAATGTTTGAGTGGAATTTTCTAACCCATTAGCGAATACTCGAATTTCGCCATATAGTATGGGATGCCTTCGTTAAATTCTTGTGATTGTATTTGGGGAAGTACTTAACACTTTAGAGTTGTATTCTTTTCTAGTGTGCGACAAGTGGTTGCTAAATCCTTAAGAGAGTATAGTTCATGTTTTCTGGTGGTATCTGTAATAAATGATATTTACTAGCTTTTAGTAAATACTAGAATTTCACCATATGGTATGGGACGCATTGGTTATGTTCTAGTGATTATTGAGGGTGATAGTATTTGGAATTATAAAGTTTACTTTCTTTTTATGTATAGCAAGTGGCTGCTAGAACCTTAAGAAGTTTATTCCTGGATTTATTTTCAAAGATAATAATATAATAATATTAAATAATGTAGATTTATCGAGTCATGGTTTCTATGATCGTCTTGATCGGTATGGACTATCCTTGAGTTTATTCTATGATTCTATGTTCCTTGTTTGACTACGATCCTTGGTATCAGATCGGTTCGAGTGATACCAATTTGTTTGTTTGTTTGCCACGGGTTTAAGTACAATCACTGCCATTGTTTTGGATGACCATTGCGATCGGTTTGGATTAAGATCTCTTAGATTCTGGAAATTAGGATTCTGTGACTATTCTGTGTTAGTGAAATATATATATATATATATATATATATATATATATATATATATATATATATATATATATATATATTGTGTCTTATGATGGATTAGGGTGCTTAAATATATCCATTGTTTAGTGACTAATTTTGTTTGTGACCTAAATGTATAAATTCGTGTCTTATGATGAATTCTAAGTTAAGTCAATCCTGTGACTTGTTATTTCTTGGATATTTGTATTACCTATCTATTATTTATTCTTGTGTTATATCTTGTTCTCGTCCTATTGGATATCTAGAGATAGTCTAACCCGGGTGTTATTTTACTCGGGTCAGGTCGATACTTTTCAAGTTATAGGACAGGTTGACCATTGAATGGTTGGGCTAGCAAGGAGATAAACATTTGGACTTTTAACTTATACCATTTAGGAAATTTGGACTTTATATACTAAGTGTATAAATAAGATTAGAGAATTGTAAATTGTATATTATTGAGTCTAGTATTTCATTTTTGTATTAGAGAATTGTAAACTTGTATATTATTGAATCTAGTACTTAATTTTTGTAGACTCATGGTTTGTATAAGTATAATTGTTTATTATTCTATTGTGATCTGTGATTGATGTTTATATGATATTTTGTTTTAATTTTGAGAAATCGATGTGTCTATTACTTTGTATTAATACTACACACGTCAAATTTTAGTTCCGATATTAAGTAAAAAGGTAAAAATGACATGTTAGTGTTAGTATAAAGATATATTCACATTCGATTGCCCTTAACAAGCCGTATCCTCTAGATTAGCAAACAACATTACTTGTATTGTTCTTTGCTAAATTGGTATAGCGGTGGGGTCATTATAATTGGTATCAGAGCTATGTCAGAACATTATAGCGTATAATATCATAGATCTTGACCTAGTGAGACTTAGAGTCTTGTCCCTTGGGGTATGTAATAGACAGCTCCGCTAATTATATATATAAGGATATGAATATAAAATGATTACCGGGATAATCATGTGCGGCGTATTTTGATTTAAATTGGAAATTTGGAATTTGAGATATTAAAATTTGGGAAATTAATGGGTTAAAACCCTTTAGAGTTTGAAAATTTTTAATTTGAAATTTTGGAAAATCAAGTTTAAGAGTTTAAAATTTGAAAAGGCCTAGGAATAGATCTGAGTGGTGCAATAGAAGCTAGTAGATTGTTTATGTTGACCATAATATTTAGTGATCTATAATAGTAGTTAATTAAATGATGTATGCATGGTTGATTGATTGTTAGATATTAATTGATTAGTTGTGTTTATTTAAATTTGGATGCTAGTGTTAATAAAATAAATATAACTAAGAAAAATTGGTGATCATTTATTGTGTTGACTTATTCGGAGATTGTTTAAGGATTTTGGTCGATATGTAGGACATCATGTTATCGATAAGGGTTCCTAAATGTCAAACGAGACATTTTGACGTGAGAAATAATTAAATTGGAAATTTGGAAAACAATTGAGTTTAAATAACTTAAAATAATATTTTAGCCATCGAATAAATTGTGAGAAGTAGAGAGTACAGTGAGGCAATGTTGATATTCTGAGTAATCAACTTACAACCAAGTGACGAAATGAATCGCTAAAATTACGTGGCTTAATATTATTTTATATAATGTTAAGTTTGAAAAGATCAATCTTGGATATAAATAATATTTTAAAAGGAAAATATTAGTTGGAGTTTGCTAATAATATTTGGAAAATGATTTGAAATAATATTTAGCCATGTAGTTATTGAGGGATATGGACGAACTGGGTAAGACATTGTTGATAGGATATACGAACAACTTTGTAAGTAATGAAGCAAATCAAAATAATTAGGGGCTTAATATCATTAATTGTGAAGGTAAAAGATTTTCGAAAGGATATTTTTGAGAAATGAAGTTAAAGAGAAATTTATCTATTAATATAAAAATGTTTAAAAGATTTGGTGATTAATATGATAATAGGAACTATAAAAATGTATATATGTTTTGTATGTCTATAAATATATTAGAAATTGAATTCAAAACCAGGTTGTGCTAATTTCATGTGTTTGGCTAATATAATATGGTTATGTTATAAATTTCATTTTCCATATGCTTGGAAACTATTCTCATTTGGTTGTTAAGTGTTTAGTAGGTACCAAAGGCGAGTGCTTCGCATTTGGAGCTCGCTTTTGTATTGGTTTATTTGTGCTAGCTAATATTAAGAATATAAATATCTCGGATTACATATTGCATTGTTATGTTTTTCCCTATGGGATGCCTCGTCTTTGAGATGATATGTATGTTATGTAAGTATATTAATATTGTAAATCATCGAAATACTAGCCGCGCAAAGGAGACGCTGGCAAAAAAACTTGTAAATTTAAGGCGCTAGAAATTTTTTGAGAATTTTGATAACTAAAAATTTAATATTAATTTTGTAACTCGGTGTAATATTATTGGGTAGATTTTGGAAACGATTTTAGAAACTAGTTAATAATAATTGTTTTCAAGGAAAATTATATGACAGATTTAATTCCTTCACTTAGGAAATTGAGAGAACGCAATTTCTTTAAGGAGTGAAGTCTGCAACAACTCAGATTTTTATGCAATTAATTTGAATCTTTTATTTTTTAAATAAAAGAGAATTTGAAGATTTTTATTTGTTAAATTATTCAATCATTGATTTGCGAATCTTAGAAGCATATTAATTGACAATCGTTTATTTGGTCAATTGAAATTGCAATTCTTATAAGTCAAATGTAATATAATTTGATATTTATCAATGATTACCAAGTAAAATTGTTAATTATTTAGTGTGAAATGATGAAATACTTAGTTTACATAAGTAAGACTTTTATATCAAAACAAGAAGGTAATAAAATAATTGTTTAGTGTAAAAGTGGTTTTGTAAAACATTAGTTAAGAGTAAAATAGTGTTTTATAATAAGTAACCTAATATTAGTAACATTTTCCTCATAGAAGAATTTGAAACTTTTTTATTATTGGATCCTAACCAAACTCTATTTGCCCCAAATAGAAGCTAATGTAAGAAGAGATAAAATTTACGTTCATTTTCTTCTTATTCTATTCTCATCTCAAGAATCAGAAAAATAAAATCTTCTAACTATCAAACCTTGGCTCCTAAATCATCCCAAATCTAGTGCAAATCACAAGGCTTTTGTCCAATAAATATAAAATCAATCTTTGGTAATCTTCTTTATCCTCTAATGGGTTTAATTCGTTGATTAATTCCAGTTTTGGTCAAGTGTTATGTTCTTTTCTCTTTCAGTTTCCGAGTTTAACCTAGGTCTAATTAATGAGAGGTGCTAGCATAGGAGAATTTGGGTTTCAAGCATCAATTAACCATATAAAGGCGAGTTAATCGCTAACATATCGACTTCTAAATCTTTGTGGCATACAATTGTTTGAATAATTTGTTGATTGAATTTCTTGCAATATGGTTGTGAACTTAAGTGATTGTTTGATTGTTTGCTGGAAATTTAATATAAAAATTGCTGGAGTAAAACAGCGATATCATGGTGTAAAATAATCAAAAATGACTCAATCTTTGGGTGGTATAAAGTTTTTTTAGTTTGCTATAAATTCTGTTTCAGTCACTTGCCAAAATTCTGCAGTTTTAAGGAGTCGAAATTGAGTTTGAAACTGATGGTGTTGCACTGCCCTTTGTAACTGGCAGAGTTTAAACCTGAAATTAAATTGGTCGTAACTTTTTGTTACTTAAAGGAATTTAATAATTCTGGATGTTCTTGAAATCTTGTACTAGGTGCTACAACTTGTATGTTTTGAGTTTTGTAATATTTTATGGTTTACATGGTCGAAGGTACGTTTTAATGCGCTGTCCTGAGGATACACAATAGCGATAATGAAGTTAAAATCTGAAAATTATTTCGGTCATAACTTTTGAATTAAAAATCTAAAATTAATAATCTTTTTGTTGTTGAAAATCTTGGACTTTTATTTACAACTTTTATCTTTTAAGTTTTGTAAAATTATGAGATTTAAGTGGTCGAAACTGCAGATCATTAAATCCTAAATTTGAATTAAATGAAATAAATAGATAAGCTTTGTATAAAAGTAATTTTATGTAAGAGAACTTTTATATTTATAAATCTTAGAATTGTTTCTTAATTAAGTTAGTAAATACTGTAAATGATTTTTGGCAAGTTATTTTAAATACTAAGCATGGTTAGTAAATATTTATGGATTTGGAATTTCAATTTTGGAAAAAAATATGTGTAAGAGGTTTTTAACTAATTATTAGAATAATAAATTAGTTTTGAAAATGGATTTAAGGATTCACAAAGAAATGAAAACTTTTATAAGTGGCTTTCGGAACATGGTACGTAAACATCATAACCTTATGGAATTTAAAGAATCAATGTGATTTTGGAACATGGAAAATCTTATTTTGTAAAATAAATACTTTTGGAACTATTTGGAATAACGGAATATTTTGATAAGCGACAAATTAAATAAGTGTTTTGAGAATCTTAATTCCATAATTTGGGAAGTACTAATAATCAAATTAGTGTTATCAATTAGTTTAACTGCTTTCGAATCGCGCTTTGTCGAATATGGCAAAACCCATTGAATAGAATATTTGAATGGAATTTACTAACCCATTGGCGAATACTTAATTCCACCGGGTAGTATGGGATGCCTTGGTTAAATTCTTGTGACCTTATTTGGGAAAGTACTTAACACTTTAGATTTGTATTCTCTTATTGACGACCCAAAAAATTTAATGGTTTTTATAACGTAATTAACTAAAAAAAATTTGAAAATAAATAATTAAATTTTAGCAATGAAAATTTGACATTTGGTATGCGTCTATTTAAGCATAGAAAATGGCAAATTTTCATTAGGAAATATGAAAGTTAGTTATGTTGTGTAAATTTCAATTTCAATTTAAAATCAGTTAATTTGGTGGAAGGAAGATGTATTTGAAACCTGAATATTTTTATACAACAAAAATGTAAACCATTTTTTGAGTGAGACATCATATTTCATTTCGCCAAATTTGAAATGATCTGCCTCCGTTTATCTTATTTTCGACGTTTTAGCAGCATTTTTTGCAGCGAATATTGACTTTTGATAGGATGGTTATATCGCTGATAACTATGTACCATTATGTCCATCTCGTCATGCTGGTCTCCGCCGTATATTCATTTGTATATTTCGGTGTCCGGTACACGGCGAAATCTGTGAAACGGATAGTCATATCGGTACCATTTTAGGCCTTTTAATGTTCTGTGTCCTTTCATTGTCCACCGTGATAAACCAATAGCGTTTTGCTTTTAATATTTCTAGAAATTCGTGTACCTGACTTTCACTATTCCACTATCTCAACATATTAGGTGTTGATTCATTTCTCTGGTTCATTTTCTCTGTCAATTCCTTTCTTTGTTATGCTCTACAAATAAAAATAGAATAAATAGTATAAGTTTGTTTATGTTAGTGAAACTGCTCTTCTTTCTCTATCCTTTCTTTGTTCTTCATTTACATTGTCCTTTCTTTGTTCATGTATCGTGCAACCTGCTTGAAAGAAAATAATAATGTATATTTTTAAGTCCGCTTACAAATTGTTTTGGCAAATTGCTCGTAACCATTTCCTTACCTATCTTTGATGTCTAACCTCTCTCCACCATTACCTTCACTCCACATCCGACCCGATAGCAGCGCCTCTACCACCTTACACAACAGCAGAAACCACTCTCCCTTCAATCCATTCCCTTCCAGGCACAGCCTTGCCGAACAGCCCACTCCCCTCTGGCCTTCCACCCTACCGAGCGCGCCAACCTCCACCCATAGCCTCACCACCGTCCGCTTTCCTCTCTCTCCACTTTTCCCACCGCCTTGACTTCCCTTTGGCCTTCCTCCAACCTAATCCCTTATGTCGTGCCACTGCTGATCCACCAACCTCATGCGCAAGCAAACTCCTTCACCCACGACTGCCGAACCCATCAGCCATTGCCATGCCTCATACCACCTCAGCCCTTACTCTCGGAGCCCACATCTCCAACCTATAGCCGCTTATGAGCAAACCCGCATCCACCCATGTGATGGCCAACCGCCGAAACCACAAACACACTCTCACCTTCTAGTGTCAGCCCAATCGAGCAGCCACTCCAAGACCACCACAGCCGCTCGCATCCAAGTGCCTGTAGTTGAACAACCGCTTGCCTCACCCAAAACTACATTGTATTAGTTCTTTTCTCATCTTCTTTTTTATATAAAATATATATGTTTCGATAAATATTGATTTTTAAAAAAACATTATATATAAAGATTTTTAAATATGTGTTTAAAATATTTACTTAAATTTATGTTAATATTGTTAAAATAGATTTTTTTTTTTTAATAGCTTTAATATATATTTATATATATATTATTTTTAAATATTCATTTGAAATTTTTTGAAGGAAATAGATGATTTTTATAAATATTGTTTTTATAAATAAAAAGTGTATGTGTATATATATTTTTGTTTCCATCATAATCAAGTTCGTCATTTTTCCACTATCGTATTTGTCGTAGCCTCCTTTATTCGCTTTGTCAAATTCTCGAGTCTGAGTACAAAGTTCTGGCTTTATCGCTGCCCGGACCAATATCTGAGTCGTCGTGTATGTATCCGTGTGCATGTATGTGTCATCTTCATCGCCATCGTTGTTCTTTAGCCTCGAAAGATGAACGATCACTCATAATTAACATTCTTATATTTAGTAAATTTAATTCACACGAAATGACGATTAAAATATATTGTTAAAATTTAATTTGTTAGTAATTAAATTATTGAATATGATATGTTATTTTTTTAAATTGTTCACATATGATTAATGTATAGCACCATAACATTATTGTATAAATATACGATATTTAAATTTGTTAATTATGATATATGCTCATTATTGATATACTATGTTATTTTATATTATTATTTTATTGTGCTCACTCTGCAAATTCTCTGTTAGTTTAGAAAAATCTCTATGGGTTGAAAACATACTCGAATGATCTTTTGGATTAGAAAAAATCATTATGGGTTGAAATAATAAACCCAAGAGACTTAGTTGATTTTGAAATTTTGGGATTGCCGGTCGAAATGATATATACCCGCAAATATTAAATTATTGTGGATTGAAATGATAAATATCTGTATCACTTGACCATAGGATAGAAAACAATATATGGACATCGTTGGTCTATTTTGAAAAATGATTCCCAAGGTTTTAAAAGGAAAATATATGGGTTTTAATAAATATTGATTTTAAAATATAGTATATAAATTTATTTTATATATGTGTAAAATTTTGTTAAAATTATATATTTGGAAAGTTTAAATTTATAAGTTAGTTTTGAAAATATAAATTTTAAGATTTTACTTATAATTTTATAATTTTTAAAATATATATAAGATAAGATTGAATATAAATAAATTTAATATAATAAATTTTAGTAAAATTTAATTTAATTAGTATATATAATATGCTTAAGTATTTATTTAAATTTATAATAATATTTTTATAATAGATTTTGTAATAACTTTAATAAATTAAGGTTGGAAGGATAAATTAAATTGATTTATGATTTAATTTGTTAAGAATTTAATTTAAATAAGAATTGACTGAAAATATATTGATTTTGAAATTTTGGAAGGTATGATTTTACAACTTGATTTAATTAAAGGTGATTAAATGAATATTTTCATATTTAAATAAAATTGAATATTTACTTTTGATTTAAATTTGTAATTTGAGATTTTATTTAAATGCTTATAAAATTGAATTGGTGAATATTTTAGAATTAAATGTAACTGAAGTTGGATATTTAATTATTGATGTTGATCTAAGTTGTCATTTGAGATTTTATTTAAATATTATTAAAAAGGACTAAGTGAATATTTTCAATTTAAAAAAATTAAAGTGAATTTCGAAATATAAATGAAATTTATCAAATGACTTATTGTAAATTGTCTGTGTATTTAAGCTCTAAAACCTATTGAATTGGAAATGGTTTAAATTTGTAGTTCAAACTTGGATTCGAAATCGATATAAATTAAAAATGGTTTATGATATGAATTGGAATTGAACCTTTAATCTTTTTAACTGAAATTGTTGAACTTAGATTTTAGTTGAATTTTGGAACTATAGTTGGTTTGAATATATTTGTGAAATTGAAAGAAATGGTTCTAATTTGAAACTATTTTTGATAAACTCCTTCAAATCCATAAACTATTTTAAACATATATATTATTTTAAATTTTTAAACAATTTTAATATATATATATATTAATATACAAACTATTTTAATATATAAAGTATTTTAATATATAAAACTATTTTTTGTATAAACTATTTAAATCTATAACCTATTTTAAATATAAACCATTTTTAACTTACAACTATTTCAATATATATAAATTATTTTCAATATTTAACTATTTAATTTGGAACTGTTATAATTTATATTTAATGGATTAGAATGCGAATATTTTGATATGATGGTTTAAACTAGTTATGATTTCAAAAGTAAATATGATTTTGAAAGTGATATGATTTTAAAATGAATATGATATTTGATATGAAGTATGAACACTGTGTGAAATAAGCAATTGGTTGTTAAAGGGACCGGGATCAGATATTGTCATACTCTCTGCCAATACCAAAAACCACTTTAACAACTATTTATGTGGTGGAAAGTCCAGAATGAAGTAGGATGGTTTGGTGACGTCTATATGAGGTATCCCTGACTCCCGCAAGTCGGCTTGATATGACTAAAACATGAGCCACGCTGGGCCAAGTGAGGTCGCACCTCCGATCAAGCATGCTTCTTAGATAACATTCTATTACTTTGTGATTTGATTGGGTGCACCTTTGATTATGGGAGTGTGTTTAAAGAGGTAGGCGGTAGTAACTGTAATGCGTTACCGCTAGTCTGGATCCACAAACGGTAGTATCCTACCCGGGGTATTGCCTCGTGTACCTTGTCACATGCCTTATCGCGCCCACTATGAGTTTGGACTATACAGTACCCATGGGGTGCTCCATGAGTAAACCACCGGTTTGGTGGAGATTATAGTATCTGTATAGACTACGGAAATATATAAAATGTGTTAAGAGGGATATGGGTAATGCCTAACGCTATTTTAATATTTTACTTTACTGTAGACGTTATCTATGTAGCGTATTGTATTATGTATGTAAATTGTTTCATGGATCCTTAAAGGATGAAATCCCAACATCCTTTAAGTTATATTGTTTTCCACTTAGACATTTCAGTTGAGTTTGTTTACTTACATAAGAATGTTAATACTGACTCGAGTGTTTTGTGTTTTGCTTTATGCTCAAGTCAGATTGAGTGTCACAGCATTTAAGACTCCTCTTCGAAGCTTAGAGCATTTCTTGAAATCTATCTTATATCTATTCAGCTTTCAGTTATTTCCCCTTTTTTATGATTCTGTCTTATCATTTTCTTTTGTATTAGAGATTCATTTGTATTCGGATCTCTGTTGTATTTTGTTTTAAACTCTGATGTATTTGTAGTAGCTTCATGAACTACTATTTGTTTATTCCACTGCTTATTGTTATATTACTCTATGTCTGTGATTTTGTGATTGATTTATTTACTATATATGCTAGGTTTTACCAAATATAAATTAACAGTTTGTTGTTTTGAGCAATTCAAGCCCGACATGTGTGGATGATTGTCGATTTTAATGGTTCAAAATAGCGAGTCGTTACACTTTTGGTGTTCGACAAGTGGTTGCTAGATCATTAAGAGAATATAGTTTAGGTTTTTCAGTAGTATCCGTAATAAGTGATATTTACTAGCTTTGAGTAAATACTTCGATTTCACCATACGGTATGGGACGTATTGGTTATGTTTTAGTGATTACTGAAGGTGATAGTATTTGGCACTTTAGAGTTTTCTCTCTTTTGGTGTGCGAAAAGTGGCTATTAGATCCTTAAGAAGTTTATTCCTGGATTACTTTTCAAACATAATAATATAATAATATTAAATAAATGTAGATTTATGGAGTCATGGTTTCTACGATCACCTTGACTGATATGGACTATCCTTGAGATCACTCTATGATTCTGTGTTCCTTGTCTGAGTACGATACTTGGTATCGGATCGGTTCGAGTGATACTAATTTGTTTTATTATTTTCCATGAGTTTGAAAACAATTATTGCAATTATTTTGAACGATTATTACGATCAGACTGGATTAAGATCTCTTGGATTCCGAAATTAGGATTATGTGACTATTCTTTGTTAGTGAAATAAATATATGTATTCTTGTGTCTTGTGGTGGATTATCAATTAAACTATTGATATTTTTATGCTTAGAGATGTTATGCTTCGTTCTATAAATTTAGTGTTTAGTGACTAATTTGGATTCGTGACCTAAATGTATAAACTCGTGTCTTGTGATGAATTCTAAGTTAAGTTAATCCGTGACTTGATATTTCTTGGACATTTGGAATACCTGTATATTATTTGTTCTTGTGTTATATCTTGTTCTCACCTTATTGGATATGTAGAGATAGTCTAACCCGAGTGTTTTTTTGCTTGGCTCAAGCCGAGACTTTTAGGTTATTGAATAGGTTGACCTTTGGATGTATGGGCTAGCAAGGAGATAAACAGTTGGACTTTTAGTTTATCCCATTTAGGAAATTTGGACTTTATATGTCAAATGTATAATTAAGATTAAGGAATTGTAAACTTGTATATTATTGAGTATAGTATTTCATTTTCGTAGGCTCACAGTTTGTTTAAGTATAAATGTTTATTATTCTATTGTGATCTATGGCTTATTTTTTATGTGATATATTGTTCTGATTTTGAGAAATGGATGTGTCTATTACTTTGTATTAATACTGTACACGTCAAATTTCAGTTCCCATATAAAGTAAAATGGTAAAATGACATGTCAGTATTATTATAAAGATATATTCACATTCAGTCACCCGTAACAAGCCGTATTCTCTGGATTAGTAGACAACATTACTTAAAATGTTCTTTGCTAAACTGGAAATAGCGATAGGGTCGTGACAATTGGTATCAGAGCTGTGTCAGAACATTATAGCGTATAATAGATCTAGTCCTAGTGAGACTTAGAGTCCTGTCCCTAGGGGTGTGTAACAGATAGTTTTTCTAATTATATATATAAGGATGCAAATATAAAATGATTATCTGGATAATCATTTGGGGCATATTTTGATTTAAATTTTAAATTGGTAATTTGGAATTTGAAATATTAAAATTTTGGAAATTAATGGGTTAAAACCCTTTAGAGTTTAAAAATTTTAATTTGAAGTTTTGGAAAAACGAGTTTAAGAGTTTGAAATTTTAAAAGACTTGAGAATTGATCTGAGTGGTGCAGCGGAAGCTAGTAATTGTTTCCTCTGAGTACATTATTTAGTGATTTATAATTGTAGTTAACTGAATGATGTATGCACCGTTGACTAGTTTTTAGGTATTGATTGCTTAATTGTGTTTATTTAAATTTGGATGCTTGTGTTAATATAATAAATATAACTAAGGAAAATTTGTGAGTATTTATTGTGTTGACTGTCCGAAGGTTATTTAATGATTTTTATCGATATGTATATGTGGGACGCCATGTTATCGATAAGGGTTCCTGTTGGGTGCGTTTCCACCACCACCGATCCAAAAAGAAAAGGAGACGCCACCTCTCCACCTCAAAGCCGAACCAACCTCTTCTCGTACCTGCCGAACCGAGTTCCGGCCTCTACCACCGGACCATTCCCCAGCCGAACCAAAACATCTCCTCAACAACACCGGACCAACCACTGAATCAACAACACCGGACCAACCACTGCCGAGCCAAACCTCACCCTCCACCGAACCACCACATCTCCACGTCCTAGCCGAACCAACCATACCGGACCAAGGTCTCATCTCCCACCAACAACCACCGAACCGAAGCTCCACCGGTCCAACCACCGGACCAAAGCTCCACCCAAAGCAAACCGGACCAACTCTGCCAGGCCAGATTGCATCAGCCCTGGCTCGCCAACTGCTGTATACATCCAAGACCCCTGCCCCCAGCCTCACTCTATAAATAGAGGGGCAGGGGTACAACAATGGCAGACAAGTTTGAGAGCTCAAGCACGGAAGGAACTTTCAAACAACTTTCATATACTTGTATACAAAACTTTGTACTTGTAATCTGAAAGAAAAAGGAGAATAACATATAAAGTGGACGTAGGCACGTTCTGGCCTAACCACTATAAATCTGTGTGTCTTTTACAGTTTAGTCCATCTATTTTATATATTTGCGTAAATCACCCAAACCATCCAGATCAACATAAAATCAACTAATTCATACGACTCGGAGGTGTTTGCCCATTTTTTGTGCAAACAGTTCCTAAATGTCAAACAGACATTTTGACATGAGAAATAATTAATTTGGAAATTTGGAAAATAAATGAGTTCATATAATTTAAAATAATATTTTAGCCATTGAATAAATTGTGAGTGGAGATATGGCGAGGCAATGTTGATATTCTGAGTAAGCAATCAGTCAAGTGACGAAATGAATCACTAAAATTTCGAGGCTTAATATTATTTTATATAATGTGATAAGTTTGAAAAGCTAATTTCTTAGATATAAATAATATTTAAAAGTAAATAGTTGAAGTTTGATAATAATACTCGAAAAATGATTTGGAATAATATTTATCCATGAAGTTATTATGGGAAATGGAGGAACTGGGTAAGACATTGTTGATAGCATATACGATCAACTTTGTAGTTGATGAAGCAAATCACAATAATTAATGGATTAATATCATTAATTGCAAACATAATATGTTTTTGGAAGAATATTTTTGAGAAATGAAGTTAAAGAGAAATTTATCTATTAATATATAAGTGTTTAAAAGTTTTCACGATTATTATGATAATGGGAATTATAAAAGTGTATATATTTTTTTTATGTCTGTAAATATATTAGAAATTGAATTAAAAACCAGGTTATGCTAATTTCATGTGTTTAGCTAATATAATATGGTTACGTTGTTAATTTCATTTTCCATACACTTGGATACTATTCTCATTTGGTTGTTAAGTGTTTAGTAGGCACCAAAGGCGAGTGCTTTGCATTTGGAGCTCGCTTTTGTATTGATTTTTTTGTGCTAGCTAATACTAAGAAGGTACGTATCTCGGATTACATATCGCATTTTTATGTTTTTCCCTACGGGATGCCTTGTCCTTGAGATGAGATGTATATTATGTAAGTATATTCATATTGTAAACTTTCGAAACACTAACCGCGCAAAGGAGACATTGGCAAAAAATTTCGTAAATTTAGAGCGTCCGAAATTTTTTAAGAATTTTGATAGCTAAAACTTTAATATTGATGTTGTAATTTGAAGTAATATTATTGGGTTGATTTTAAAAATGAGATTAGAAACTAGTTAACAATAATTATTTTCAAGGAAAATTTTATTACAGATTTAATTCTTTCATTTAGGAAGTTGCAGGGATGCAATTTCTTTAAGGTGGAAAGTCTGAAACAATTCGGATTTCTGTGTAATTAATTTGAATCTTTTGTTTTTTAAATAAAAGAGAATTTGGAGATTTTCATTTGTTAAATTATTCAATCATTGATTTGCAAATTTGAGAAACATATTAATCAATAACTGTTTATTTAGTCAATTGAAATTGCAATTTTTATAGATCAAACGTAAAATATAATTTGATATTTATCATTGATTAGCAAGTAAAATTGTTAATTAGTTAGTGTGAAATTATGAAATACTTAGTTTAAATAAGTAATACTTTTATAGCAAAACCAGAAGGTAGTAAAAATAATTGTATAGTGTTAAAGTGGTTTTGTAAAACATTAGTTAAGAGTAAAATAGTGTTTTATAATAAGTAAAACCTAATATTAGTAACACTTTTCTCATAGAAGATATTGCAACACCTTGCTTATTGGATCCTAACCAAACCCTATTTGGCCAAATAGAAGCTAATGTAAGAAGAAAATAAAACTTACGTCCATTTTCTTCTTATTTTATTCTCAGCTTAAAAACCAAAAAATTAAACTCTTCTAATTATCAAACCCTAGCTTCTAAATCATCCCAGATCTAATGCAAATCATAAGGCTTTTGTTCAATAAATATAGAAACCAATCTTAGGTAATCTTCTCTATCCTTTAATGGGTTTAATTCATTGATTAATTCCAGTTTTGGTCTAGGGTTATGATCTTTTCTCTTTCCATTTTTTGAGTTTAACAAAGATCTAAATGATGAGAGATTCTAGCATAGGAGAATTTGGGTTTCCAGCATCAATTCAAGCTAATAAAGGTGAGCTAATCACTCACATATCTATTTTTAAATCTTTATTTGTTACACACAATTTTTTGAATAATTTGTTGATTGAATTGCTTGCAATATGGTTGTGAACTTGAGTGATTGTTGTTTGCTGGAAATTAAATTAAAAATCATTGTAGTAAAATAGCGATATCATAGTGTAGAATAATCCAAAACGACTTGATATTTTTGCGGTAGAAAGTTTTTTTAGTTCGGTAAACCACTGGTTGAAATTATGTAGTTTATGGAGTCGAAATTGAGTTTGAAACTGGTGATTTTGCACTGCTCTTTGTAATTGGCTGAGTTTAAACTTTAAATTAAATTGGCCACAAATTTTTCGTTGCTTGTAGGAATTTAATAATTTTGGATGTTCTGGAAATCCTGGAGTAGGTACTAAAATATTTATGTTTTAAGTTTTGTAATATTTTGAGGTTTACATGGTCGAAAATACATTTTAGTGTCCTTGTCCTGAGGAAACACAACTGCGATAATGAAGTTAAATTCTGATAATTGTTTCGGTCATAACTTTTGAATCAAAAATCCAAAATTAATGATCTTTTTCTTGTTCAAAATTTTGAACTTTTATTTACAACCCTTATGTTTTAAGTTTTGTAAACTCATGAGAATTAAGTGGTCGAAACCGTTGGTCTTTAAACCCTAAATTTGAGTTAAATGAAACAAACAGATAAGCTTTGTATACAAGTAATTTTATGAAAGAAAATTCTTTATGTTTATAAATCTTAGAATTATTTTTAATTAAGTTAGTAAATACTATAAATGATTTTTAGCAAGTTATTTTGTATATTAAGCATGGTTAGTAAAATATTTATGGATTTGGAATTTCAGTTTGGAAAAAGATAAGTGTAAGAGGTTTCTAACTAATTATTAGAATACTAAATTGGTTTTGAAAATGGATTTAAGGATTCATAAAGAAATGAATACTTTTATAAGTAGCTTTTGGAACATGGTACGTAAATATTATAGCCTTACGGAATTTAAAAAATCAATGTGATTTTGGAACAAGGAAAATCTTGTTTTGTAAAATAAATATTTTTGGAATAATTTGGAATAACGGAATATTTTGATAAGTAGAAAATTAAATAAATGTTTTGAGAACCTTAATTTTATCGTTTGGGAAGGGCTAATAATCAACTTGGTGTCATTGCTTAGTTTAAATGCTTTCGAATCACGTTTCCCCGAATATGGCATAATCCATTGAATAGAATATTTGAATTTACTAACCCATTAGCAAATACTCGAATTCCATCGGGTAGCATGGGATGCCATGGTTAAATTCTTTTTCTCGTATTTGGGAAAGTACTTAACACTTTAGAATTCTATTCTCTTCTGGTGTGCGGCAATTGGTTGTTATATCCTTAAGAGAATATAGTTTAGATTTTCCAGTGGTATCCGTAATAAGTGATATTTACTGACTTATAGTAAATACTTGGATTTCACCATACGGCATGGGACGTATTGGTTAAGTTCTAATGATTACTGAAGGTGATAGTATTTGACACTTTAGTGTTTACTATCTTTTGGTGTTTGGCAAGTAACTGCTGGATCCTTAAGAAGTTTATTCCTGGATTTCTTTTCGAACATAATAATATTTAATAAATTTAGATTTATCGATTCATGGTTTCTACGATCATCTTGATCGTATGGACTATCCTTGAGATCATTCTATGATTGTGTGTTCCTTGTCTGAGTACGCTCCTTGGTATTGGATGGGTTCAAGTGGTACCAATTTTATATCTATTTGCTATGGGTTTGAGTACAATCTTTGAGATTATTTTGGGTGATCAGTACGATCTGTTTGGGTTAAGATCTCTTCGATTCTGGAATTTAGGATGTTGTGAATATTCTGTGTTAGTGAAATAAATATATGTATTCTTGTGTCTTGTGATGGATTCTAAATTAAACTATTAATATTTGTGTGCTTGGAAATGGTGTGCTTTGCTCTGTAAATTCAGTGTTCTGTGACTAATTTGTGTTCGTGACCTAAATGTATAAACTCGTGGCTTGTGATGAATTCTGAGTTAAGTTAATCCCATGACTTGTTATTTCTTGGACATTTGTATTACCTATATATTATTTGTTCTTGTGTTATATCTTGTTCCCACCCTATTGAATATTTAGAGATAATCTGTCTTGGGTGTTATTTTGCTTGGGTCGGCCGAGACTTTTCAAATTACTGGATAGGTTGACCTTTGGATGGTTGGGCTAGTAAGGAGACAAACATTTGGACTTTTAGTTTATCCCATCTAGAAAATTTGGACTTTATATATTAAATGTATAGCTAAGATTAGGTAATTGTAAACTTGTATATTATTGATTCTGGTATTACATTTTCATAGGATCGCGGTTTGTATAAATGTTCAATATTTCGTTATAATTTGTGGCTGATGTTTATATGATATATTATTCTGATTTTGAGAAATCGATATGTTTATTACTTTGTATTAATACTGTACACATCAAATTTTAGTTTAGATATTAGGTAAAAAAGATAAAAATGGCATATCACTGCTAGTATAAAGATATATTCACATTCGATAGCCATTAAGAAGTCATATACTTTGGATTAGCAAAAAACATTACTTTTAATGTTCTTTGCTAAACTGGATGTAGCAGTGGGGTCATTACAAGAATGACATGGTGGTGTCCTTCGCGGAAAGGATGCGAAGAGGAAATCAATAGAAGTGACGGCGGGGTGAATCATTGAGCAAGGAGGAAGAAAAGAGGAGAGAGGTAGTGCGACATTGATGGGTTGTATCGGGTATCATTTATGCAATGTGCACAAAATTGGGAAGAAGTGTGATATGTTTATGAAGTTAATTAAAGGTAAATTAGTTAATTTAATTACGTAATTAATCCAAAGTCTTATAAAATCCATAACTTTTGTGTATAAGGTCCAATCGAGGCGTCGTCTTCACCTTGCACTCGTGGTGAGATTCTTGACGACTTGGTTTAGCTTGGGCTTGGTGAGTTTACTTACATGTGTATATGTTATGTATATAATGTATGTCATGCAAAATATACATTAAAATAGATAACAATGTCAGTTATTACTTTTGGACACTTTGTATAACAAGTGACAACATTATATGTAGTATAACTAGTAACCCTCTAAAACATGTATTGTGGACCAGATTTATTAACATATTTGACATTGTTGTTTGAAAAAGTGGAAAATGCATGTGAATGGTTGAAGTGAAATGGTCGCCATGAATGCACTTTGAAATTACCTGTATTTGACACTTGTTGAATTAGTAAAAATATTAATATATTATGGGAATATATATTGGTCTATTTTATAAGCATGTTTTGGCGATGTTAGATCTAATGGAAATGGTTGGGAAAGTTATTGAATTGTAAGGCAAAGTTGTGTTGGAAATCTTGATTTTTAGTAATGTATAAAGGGATTTTACTTTAGATTTTTTTTCCGTTTCTTTTTAAAATGAGTTTATAATTGGTATTAAATTAATTTAAAAGAGGAAGTTGAAGTTTAAATGAGTTATTAGAATTATTTCTGAATTTTTAAAGCAAAGAGTTTTAACTTAGAAAAACATGCTTTTTATGGTTTTAAAATAAATTATAAAATAAGTATTTTAAAGTAATATTTAAAAAATGTTTTAAACCATAATATATGTTTTTTAAAGTATTTTGAAGTACATTTAAGTAATTATTGTTTTTATAAATTTGTAATTATTTTATTAAAACAATTTGGATCTTATGTAATGTAAATATCATTTTATAGAGGTTTTTAGTAAATTCATAAGTGGAAAGAATAAATTGAGCCTTTATAAAGTAATAAATGAAAGTTTGGATTTTAACGCTTTTTGTTAATATGTGATTTTATGAAGTTAAGTAAAGGTACATTAATTTTTTAAATTAATATAAAGATAAGTAATTGTAGTTGGGATTGTAATTAAGACTTTAAATTAGGACTACTTTAAAGTAATAACAAGAGAAATAGTTTTGTATTTGTTGTGATGTTTTTTAAGTAACAATTGTCTTAAATCCTTATAAATGTAATTTAATTTTTGAAAAGAGTTTCAAAAGAATGGTTTTATGAAGTGTGGGTTTGTTGTAAATAATGTTTTAGTAACATTTGTTTTTAAACCTTTAAATAGTATTTTTAAAGTGGGAAAATATTGTTAAGTGTTTATGAATATACTTAGATCTTTAATAATGGAATTTTAAAGATCATAACAAGTATGGAATCTTTCGAAAAAGATGGAAAGGTATAGGTTTTCAAGTATAAAAGAGAGAAGGAGTTTATAGTAACAATGTTTGACTGACGTTTGTTTTTAACCTCTTTGACTATGTTTTAAGTAGGTAAAACTTGTTATTTATTTGTGAATATGCTTATACCGTTGAGATAATACTTTTAAGAGTATTGAAATGTGTAAAAAATGAATCGGGAAGTTTTAATCATTTAGTGAAGTTTAATTAATAAGTGAAGTTTCATTAATAAAGAAGTTTATTGAGTAAAAAGGTGTTTAACTAATAAAAGAGGTTTTTAATTAATAAAGAATTAATTAATTAATTAAAAAGGGAATTAAAAGTCGTTTAATGTAGCTTATTCATGCTTTGTGTGTGTTAATCATACTTATATGATTACATGTGTATGGATTCATCGGAATGATATCTATGATCCTTGTCTAGGAGAATCGTTCTCGAAGTACCCAGGGCACCTCCATGGAATCCTACATAATTAGCAAATGCGCCTTAGCGATTTTGATTGTATACATATTATTGATGTGGTGTACACTCACATGCAACACAGCTATTTCTTATTTATATTCACCATCCTAGACATTATTATAACATTACTTTATTTTGTAATAGAAATGATTTGGTTATCATAAGGAAAAAAAACCCATCCATGTTTATTTACGACGTGGTCATACAAGATACCATTATTTCTAAAGGGTTTAATAGATATAAAAATCCATATGATTTATAGCTTCTCACACTTGTTTACCAAACAGATCGGCGGGGTATTTTCTTATAATGCTCGGTCAGCCCTGAGTATGTTTTTTGATTTAGCTGGACAGTTTGGAGCTTTAGAAAATGAGCTGGATGCCTCCAAGACCCATTTACATATTTTATTTTCTACTACATTTCGTGTATTTTGCTTATCAATGTTTGTGAGGATAGGCTATTATAACTGTCCAGGCTGATGGTAGGTTAGTTTACATTGATTGATGTATGTATATTACAGTTTTCTTTTGTAAAGATCATTTAGATATTATATATTACTCATCACAATGTGGAATTTGTTCTGTCATATCTTTTCTTTCACCCCAACAGTCTGTCTTTCTGGCACTCGGATGCTTGGCACGTGAATACTGTGGATGTATTAGTGTCGACTTTTAAGGGTCAAAAAGGTTGATCATTACATTTGGTATCAAAGCTGAAGGTTAAGCGAGAACCTTGGCTTTGGTGGGGTATAACTCATTAAGAGATAGGGTAATGGAATGCCTTACTATGAGTTGAGTGTATTATATATACGTGAGTGCATGTTTTTTATTGTTATAAAAATGTTTTGCATCGTGTTGATTGTTCTACTGAGTGATTTATGGATTCTGGTCAATATGTGTTGCTAACGTTATCGATAGAGATCTCTAAACACTTGAACATGACAAACTGATACGATTTTATGTTGAAATTGGTAAATGAAATAATTTTACCTAGGGCTATATTTTGTCCAAAAAAATAATAATTTTCAAAAATCCATATAGTTATTTATGATCTATTTGTTTGTTAGGAAATGATAATATTCAGTTGTTATCATTTATTGTTTGATTAGTTGTCCTCGACCAGTTTATGAGCAGTTTTACCTTTTCACTACATAGGTTGGGTAGATAGTAATTGTGGGGACACTAAAACAAACATCATTTGACTTAAGTTTCACAGTTTGACTATAAGGCTTTTGGTGATAATGTTGGGTTAAATTTAATTTTAATAAAAGCTATTTATTATAATACAGACAAAGACATACATTTATGAAATGATTTGGATAAGAGAGTGACTTTATATAAGTATGGTTTATAAAGTATAGTTTATAAATAAAAAGAATTTAAACTGAGAATTTAAGAACATAAATCCCGACGTTTATGGAAAAAATTCAAAGTTTTTGAAGAGAAAATAATAATAGTATTTATGTATGGAAATTTTTTCAAAAGGATATTGAAAGGGGTAGAAAGTACTGAACCTACTTCTATCGCTGGAAAATAATTCTGGTGATGACTAAAGCATCATCGTTGTTTATTTTTGAGTTTCAAAGTGGGGAATGCTACTATAGCAGCTTCGCTACAAAGTTCTTTTGGTAAAACAAATTTTGGTGTAAATCTCGAAAGTGTGATTTGATATACCAAAAGTTATAAGTATATATTATTTCAAAATGTTTTGAAATGAAACCTGGTGTTTTTGGTTAAGTTATACTATGGATGCATGTATCCTATGCATTAGGGTAGTTTAGTTGTGCATATAATTTGATCTTTGATTAGTGGTTTTCAATTATTGGGATAAAACGGAATTTTTGATGATTTTGGACAATCGGAAACTTCTGAATGGATGTAAGAAATTAAAGCTAAATGTTTAAAGTAGAGTTTTACTAACTCTTTAATTGAAAGGTTGTAGAATTTAGAAAAAAAATAATTTTTAGAACATCTTTGTTAAGTAGAACATTTGATGTTATTGGGCCAATTAATACATGTCTTTATCTTTGGGTTGTCTAAGAAAAGTAGACTCTAGTCTTGAGTTTAGATATCAGCGTCTGACTCTTCCTAGTTACTTGTCTAGCTTGATGGACAAAGAAGCCTAGAAGGTTGGCTCAATGATAAGATCTAAATTTATTTTGGGCCTTCATCGGAATTTTAAATAAGTAAAATGAATAATATTGTTTTGTATATACTCCTAGGATGTAACGGAGTGATATACAATATGAACTTTAATTCTTGAAAAAGTTTTAAAAATGAATTTTGGGCATTTGAAATGATTATAATATTAAGTAATGTTCTATGCGGAAAATGAATGTGAATTGAAGATATAAAGTAATTTGTATAATTAAGAAACCAATTGAATAGAGTACGTAAGTTGTACGTAGATCATTTTATTCGCTTGACAGTTCATGATCCAATATTCGAGTACATGATTTCGAGGTGATCACACCAATCCGAGTTAGGATTTTTCACTCAATTCTTAATGGCAAACACTTGATATGGATTCTTGGTATGATCCTGAAGTTTTATGTCATGGTATAAGATTATGTGAGGAGAACGGAGGTTTCTAATCAAGGAATCTGATCGAAGTCCGCACTAGAGAGGTCAAGTGATCTATACTAGTTTGGAAGTGAAATCTATATGATCAAGCAGGTGATTAGATTTGATATAGCGCACTAGAGGGGTAGTATGAATGATCGATTAATTAATGCTCAAGGTTGTTAAGCTTAAGGTACGCTTAGTAGGTTATTTATCATCCGTGTGCGATGAGAAGTTTTTGAACCTAGGCGAACCATGAGATTTGGTTGCTAATGATTGTAGTACTGTGTAGTATTGTTATGTGATTGTTCTTTTTGTTATCAGTTGTGACGCTCAACCCCAAGACCCACATTAACAAAGAGTATTACGGAGTAATACTATCTACTAATGTGGAGAATAGGGCTAGTTATTTTAATTTTCAAACAATTTTGAAAACTAGCCCAAGGCCTAATCCAAATTTGGCCTCTTCTATTAGGGGCAATCATTGGGCTCACATATCTGTTCAGGCCAGGCTGATAGCTTGGTAGGATAGAATACTTAATTACCCATACTCAATCCTAGACACTACCTTTCCGGACACCCTACTTTCTGGGTTATGAGCTTAATAGTTAACTGTAACATCACTAATTTAGACCGTATAGGCTATTGGACTTTGATACCATTGTTGGAACTACGTCAGTCTACAGCGGAAGTTATGGGTGAATTTCAAAAAAACTAATCATATTGGATCCTTATTGGCCTATGAAGTCTAATTCATTTAGAATATTTCTAAATATTAAATAAAATCTTTTATTTTATTTAAATTTGTAAATTATATAGTTTTATTTAATTTATATCTTGTACACACATACGTGTATCATATATATACACACACACACACATATATATATATATATATCTGTGTGTGTGCATGTGTCAACATATCAACCTGTGCAAGGTGTAATATGTCAGTGTTTATATACTGGAATTTACATCGCAACAAATACGTTAGCTCATCCAATATGCAAGTATATATTGTCCAAATATATGTATTATTTATATACTATTATTTATATAAGTATTATAAATATATGCAAATATATTAAGTTTTGTTCAAATAATTTTATATAAGTATATAAATATGTTTATATATATTTATATTTATAACCATATGAATAAAATATTAATATTACAAACATACTATTATAATAGATTTATTTAAATATAAATAAATTACTTATAAATATTAATTTTTAAAAAAAACCATCAGTAATACAAATGTAAATATATATCTAAGTATATTAAAAAAAATTAAATTCACACACATAAATATATGTATAATATATGTATATATATAAATTAATATAGTACGTAAATAAACTTTAAAATATAAAAGTCCAGGCTTTGCGCAATACAGCTGGGAAAATAATTTATTCTTTTTTTAATTTTAAAATACATTTAATTAAATGTCAATTTGAAAATTAATAAAATATTAATTGAAAATTAATTTCCAATCTTTATTTCAAATTCCTAAAAAATCATAAATGATATTTTATGCTTTGAAAAGAATTTCCACAATCGATTTAAAATGAAATTAATTATTTGGCTAAAATTAAATAATTAATTTAAAAATTAAAACAATGTTTTTTCTTCAAGAGCTTCTTTATTGTTAATATTATTTTATAAAATATGAAATATGATCTTCATAATATATTTAAATTAATATAATTTATTTATGTAATAAACTAGTTCGAATAATATTAAATATAAAATATTAGTAAAAAAGATTTTTCCACTGTTGAAAATTATTATAGCTTTAATCCTTTACATATAAAATCGTATGACTATTTTTTATTAAAGATGATGTTGTAATTAACTACTATATATATGTAATTAGATAATATGTATTTAATTTAACAAAATATAAAAATTAATATTTTTTATTTAGAGCTGTATTGACCTGATGTATATTTGATAAAAAAATATTTTTTATTTTAAATATATATACACATGCATACAAGTAACAACTTTGTGACAACTTTACTTGCATATCAAAATCGTCACCTAACTAACAATATATATAATATATACGTATATAATATAACTTTATAATTGAGAATTAATAACTATATATTTTGATTAGAAACATACTTTAATCCAAATGCCTTGAAATGCTCCTTAAAAAGATGATTTCTACCACTTGAAACTGTTTTCGATTCAACAGCTAATTGGTCTTTAAACCATTGACCACCAGTTATCCAATAATAACTGAATTAACTTGATTTAAATTTGATTAGATGGAGAGAGACCGATAGGGATTTCGGCCAGCAAGCATAAAGGAGGAGGCACTAAAAGATCCGAATCTAATTAGGTTAGAATGTTAATATAGTGGATAGAAAAGAGAGAAATATGGATCTCATTTCATACTAATTCTCCTTTAATATGAACCATCCAAAATCAAGCCTATTATAACCTAATTTGAGTTGCACATACCTATGTTTGCTGCCAAAAATATCAATCCCTATGATGGACCTTAAACTCATTTAAGCCTAAATAAAATATTATACAATTTAATCCATTAATTGCTTAACGATAACATATATCGATTGATATATTTATAACTATTATAAATATATCTAATAACATTTATCCATCAAAACATAATCACATTTTACAATTAATATTTCATAAATATTAAGTAATTTAATTAATTTATAATAATTATAAAATAATTAAATTGTTTGGCCAAAGGAGAATTCATCGTTTTGGCTGTGTGACTCGTCAGCTGTAAATTTGGTCAGTGATCAATTTTGAACTATTTAAATATTAACGTTTACACATCACTTAGCAAGTGGTGTGACATTTTTGTCAAATTGGAGAGCATTACGCACTCCAATCTCAATAAATGAGTAATACACTGTCCAACATTTGGAGAGCATTATGTATGCTGGTCTTAGTGGATGTACCGATTATTTAGTCTTGATACCTCTTGACTAGGAATATTTAAAATGGTATATTTATTTTTATTTTGATAAATTACTCATGGTTTTTTAACTACTATAAAAAATCATACCGATTATGGATTTTCTGTTATATACTTTGAATTTAGTTAATTAATATAACACATTATACAAGTATATAATAGAAAAAAACACATATCATTTCAAACAAGATTGCTTATCGAGGTAGATATATATAACAAATTAATTACATAATTGTCCCTAGGGCATACCCCTAACTCTATTGGCACAAACAAAAAAACATACGTAACTCGATAAGGCCAAGTCTCAACAAACCCAAAAAAGTCTAGTCGATTCTCCAATAGGGTTTGTAACAATCAAAGGTTGGTCAAATATCTTGGGTTTCAATCCTAATCTATCACCAAATTACTAGATATGAAGGAATGGAATGCTTTAACGTCCAATAAAGCACATACAATATGCCCCACCAGCTTTTCTCTAAGATAATCATTTAAGCCCATAATAAACTTCTCATTCTTCTTGAGTGGAGTATCAATAAAAGACATCCTATATTTTTAAAGCATATTATACACAGCCACATACTCCAAGATAGCCATGTCTTCTTATCTCAAATCAGTGAACTTCCTGAAAAGAATCGACTTCTGTGTAGCCGGTATATATTTCTCCTCGAACCTCGCCTTAAACTGCCCCTAGGTGATCTGGTCCTCGGGAGTAGTATTCTTGAGGGAATTTCCTTACCCCATCACTTGCCTTTGAAGTTTTATAGAGGGCAGCTTCCTCTTCATTACATTTTCCAATTCCAAGTCCTTAAAGGTATGTACGCAGGTGTCAAACCAGTCTTGCAATTCGATGACTAATTCTATTCCAAGAAATGGTTTGTTACCAAGATCAGAGTAATCTTTATTCAACTTACAAAATCAGTCCTCGATGCTTGCACTGGAGCACCACCACCTACATCCACAGTAGGAGCAACTCCTTGGGCATTCTATAGCATGTTCATCATCACATTGTTGAACATGGCCTGCACATCGTGGTTCACAGCAGCCTAGTCACTTGCTCCTTGCTCTATGCCAGAGGTAGAACTCCTAAGCATTCCTCGTTTGCCGGCTCATTCTTATAAGCTGCAATAAGAATGATTAGTCTCTCAAAGAGGAATAAACGGAGTCCGTGAATGTAATGCGACATATATACTACTATATAGTTTTGAAAAATAAAATATAACAAGTATGCTCTCCTACATATCGCTTGATCCATTATAAGGTGATAGCTTCTACCATGTTTATAATAGATATAAGTATCAACCTTAGCTTTAGCGAGTTGATCCAACTTGGAATCGCTTAACCTAAGCTTTGATACCAAATGTGATGACCGTCCTAAACATCTGGTACCCGATATACTTGTAGAGTGCACTATAGAGGTACCCGACCGATGCAAGATGATGGTTATAGGTGTAAAGTAACAAAAACCCAAAACATGAAACATGTAGCAAATCTCATGGTGCATGGCAATATATAATAATCAAATAGATGTAAAATAGGCAAGATAGTAATATAATCAAAATAACCATAAATAAGAACATTAGAGTGCAATAGGTTCACAGATTATACAAAACTAGAATGATAGAGTTTATACATCTCAAATCTCCAAAATAAACTCCATAATTGTCTCTCAAAAATACAAGTACTAACATAGCACAACAGTAATACAAAACGGAATATAAGCGATAGTAAGATCCAAAATAAAAATATATAAAAGCATAGCCTCCTAGTCTTACTCCGTATAGCTCCATGCACACTCTAAACCTGTTATCCCTAATCTACTCATCTAAGAGTACCCAAGATAATAAAAAGCAAAACATAAAACCTAGTATCAGACAACAGTATAATGTGAGTGATGCATCATCTCAAAATCGTATGTAATAATGATGATATAAGGTATATAGGACCATATTTGAAATGTCCCTACATCCAAAAAGAAAGCACGTAATAATCAATATATGCAAATATATTATCATCATAATCGTATGGGTATACAACAATCAAAGTACAATACCGGGCGTCTAGGTATACGGTTGAAAATACCAATGTCGTAACCCTTGAGTGACAACCATGTCAAATATAGCATCCATCAAACAATCCTCATAATCACTCATGTGCATTAGATATATGACAACTCATATGGCATGATCACAAGCCAAGGACCCAAAAAAACCCGGTTTCTTGGTGCTCGAATCCATGCCACTTCGTAAGACTAGGAACTAGACTAACAATCGCAAAAGTCCGACATAATCTACTATTGCAAAGATCTAATACGATCAAAATTCAGGTGGGCGTCCCCATGTACCCCTTTTGTATAAGCATACTAGAAACTTCTTAGTTATCAACGATCCCTTTTCTTGCATTTCTATAGGAACTCAATCGTTATTCCATTCCGGCTATCTTGAAAGAAGAACATAGTTGTAAATTCTGCTCACAAGCCCTCATCATTGAACTTGTCCTAATGAACCACCATCACAACTCCCATCATTGAGTCATCATCATCAAAACACCTTTAAACACCCTTCATAAGTCATAGAGAGAAATCATACTAAGTCCCGAAGTCATCGTGAGTCGTCCACCATCGCTCCATGTCGACTCATGCAACCTAGGAGCAAGTCGCTAAAATTTTGAAGCAAATCTAAGTCAAGCCTGAAGCACCCCGAAATTCCAAGCCCTGTTCGATTTTTCACCTATCCTACTTGAAGTCAAGCCAACCATGAAGTACCCCCGATCATCCTACCTTGTATGGCCCCTAAACGATAACACCATCGGACAACTTTCGCTATCCGATCTTCCATAGCGTCGATCCACAAAACCACTAGACAGCATTTGATGTTCGATCCCCCTATCACTAAACCCAAAGCCTTCCCCGAGCCAACTACCTCCTGACTCAAATTCAACTTCGAGCAAACCACCATCGGATAAGGCTTTCGAACCAAAATGTTGTATATCTCAAACTCCAATTTTTCACTGATTACATCGCTCCTCTCCACCCCGTGTGCATTCCCTATGCATTGATACGACTCCATACACCCTAAATCCTATCTGTCGAAGTTTGATCCTACACTTACAGTTCTCCCGTTGTATTTATGTCAAACTAGAGAGCATATCGCTGCTCCTTCTACACAAAGACCCTTCGCTGCTGAATCGTCCATTTATTTCGCTTCAATGAGCATTTATAACCATTCAAGCATACAAACAAACACCACACACATCAAACCAACATATATCAAGTCATGAAAATTCTTCACATAATGTATTTATAACATAGTCTAACACTTAAGTAATCATACATCAAAATAACATGATTAAAATACTTTAAATCATTTTTTTCTCGTTTTTACTCCATGTTAGGGTTTAAAACAACATAAAGACATAATTTTATCTTTTAAAAATGAGTTCAAAACATGTTAAAACCTATAGATATATATAATCGATGATGATAAATCACTTACCAACCACCTAAAACGTAGTGATTTGCATTTAAAAACAAGGCAAATCCGAAAGTAGACAATAAAGCCATAGCTTTTCTTCCTCAAATATATATTTAAAGATCTCTAGCTTTTTCCCTTGTTAATCTATCCTAAATCTATGGTTTAGACTATTGGGAAGAGAAGGTTTTTACAAAGAGGAGGATAATAGAGGCTTAAATGTATTTTGGGAGATGGAAAAATGATTTGGTGAAGGTCATTTCACCCTATAACAGCCTAAAACCTGAAATAATTGTGGGCATATTCCCAATCTCACTAACTACCTATTAAGCTATTTAAAAAACTACCAAACTTCAAACAGTCATATCTCATAGCTAGAAAGTCCAAATCGCTATTATGACCACTCTACAGAAAGAGAAAGCATCATATCTTTCCAATGAAAGTGGATTTGGATGCTAATCAAGATTTTACCAAAAATTAAAACCATTATAATTTTTCAAGGGTAAAATCATCCAAAATAAATTCTTAGGGTAAAAAATGTCACTAATCGATATCTCCCAAGGTAACAGTGTCATAGGACCCAATTTGAATTTAAAAAATATATTTCATGATCCTTCAATAAGTAAAATATGGATCATTGCAATATTTATAAATCAAATTATAAATTGTCCACACTATAACATTTTTAGATTTAAACAAATGAATTAAATCAAATCACATCAACCAATTAATTGTTTAAATCATGGTGTTGGTTATGAATCATGGTGAGATGGTGTTATACATATGTGTGTGCGCGTGCGTGTGTATAAACATCTTTAGATTTAAAGGAATGCATTAAATCAACCACATCAACCAATTAATTTTTTCAATCATGATATCAATTATGAGTCATGGTGTGTGTGTGTATACACACACTAGTATGAAGCCTGTATCGACGACACGGGAGCGAATCTTATTTATATTTGACTTGTGGCAATACGCATTGCTAAAATGTGAATTTTAGTCAATATAAAAATTGGTATATAAATACAGCATGAAAAAATTAGTTAGTATATATTATTTGGAGAATACACGACCAATTAGAAAAAATTACATTAAAAATAACATAGCGTAATCAAGCACCTAATTTTATAGCATTTCGATTAGAATAAGAATCGAACCATGTTTAATCAATTTTGTCAATGTCCAATGTAGTAATGTATATTCACATTTGTTTTTATTTTGTTGTCATATAGTGTTGTAATTGAATATTCCTACTATTTGGAAATTTCAAATAGGTAAGGGCAAGTCCATTCATGTATGATAATGGAAACGGATTAAGTTATGCAAATATTGAGTACATGTGTGTGTCATGTAAATGATTGTTATATATATATATATATATATATATATATATCAAATATTTCTTGGATATGGTGTAATTATTATTTTTTATGCATACATGTGCAAATGATGTAGTTGGAGAGTAATTAATTTTATCAATGCATTATTATTGTATGGACATAGTCAATATGAGTAGTGTTAGTGGAAATATGGCATATTACCCTTGTAGGAACATTTACGAATAACCATGTTTTGTCTTGCAATAAACTTCAAATATGTAAGGAAGTTGAAGTTTATATAGTTTGGTTGAACTACACAGTTGTCATCTAACAATGAGAAATGAATGTGTGGGTCCGATGTTTCCAGCATAAATTCATAGTTTCTTCTTTGAGGAAAGTAGATTAATCAAAGTTGGGAATGTTTTACATTGCCTGAAATAGATTCTTCAACATATTTTCTACCTGTTAGCTGAGTTAAATGGGACATATTATGGTTCGCCAAAGTTAATTTCTTTAGTATCATGGCTGCATTTTAATTATTTTTATTTGTTTAATCGTTTTCTAGTAAGTTTATGGAGTTGAAGGTTTGCAATGTTAGAAAACTATTATAAAAAATAAATGGAGCATTGATTAATTATCAAAGCATTTCCAACGGTAAACCCTTAATATTAAGATCTTGAATATTTAGGGTTACATTGGAGAAGTTTTCCAACAGTCAAGCGCCTACTTAATATGTGTCTAACCTAAGATATATATTAAATAGACGTTCAAATCTCAAACATCTATTTAGTAGACGTTGGACAATTAATCTCTTATTTAATAAAAGAGTGTTGAATGCCTATTTAATGCACACCTCATTTCAAGCGTCTATTAAATAAGCATGTAGATTTTAGATGTCTATTTAATAGCTGAAATCGGATGCTATTTCATAGGCACTTGGGACCAATCAAATGTTTCAACTTTTGGAGGTATTCCAAATCTTATGTTTTCCATGAATTCTCATCTGCTGGAGATGCTCTCAAATTGGAGTTGGAATGCCATATAACCATTTGATATTTATAAATTGAATTTCAATGCAATGCATTGGTAAACAAATTTATGATAGTGTAATTATGTTACTAAAGACCACAAATATAATCTTCAAATGAAATTAGAGGTGGCAAGAAAGTGATGTATAAATGATGATTTTATTTGTAGCTAGTTTAATGTACACATAGTGGGAAAAATAATTTTGTTGAAAATGTTATTTTCCCGAGAAGTCCTACATAAACAGATCATACTATTTACTTATTTCTCTTTTTTTAGAGGCCATAATTTTGAAATTTAAATATACAAACGAGAATAAAGGTAAAAAATCTATCACATGCTTTCCTACTCACCTACATTCATTATATGATCTCTTTGACTAAAATATTGCAAGCCTTTGAAAATCAACGGAAAGAATAAAACAATTGCCCTCAAATAAAACTTCCAATATTCATATAATACACAAATTCTATAACAAATTCCAAGATTTGGAACTTGTACGGTAATTTTCCATTCCCGTTGGTGTATTAGTATACATAAGCACCCATAAATGCATGCCAAAAGCATATGCTTTGTTTGTGATGCCTTTGAAGTTGCATTTTAGTTTCTTGCCACCTAACTGAAAACCATTCGCTCCATGTAACAGCTTAGTCCGTTGCATGTGTCATGACCTACGAAACCTAAAACTTTAGGGTGAATAATATGCAATGTAGCTTAATTATGTAAATAACTCATTGAAGCATTTACCTAAAGTAAAAAGCATTTACTTAAAGTAAAATTTTGCGAATAGAAAATGGAAGAAGATTCGGTTGCTGGTATATTAGTAAAATAGGGAATAGCTAATATAAGAATAGTTAGTATGTAATATGATTACAACAACAAAATTTCGTACATCATCAACCAATGTGTAAGCAAACCTTCATGCAAAAATTAAAAACCAAAGTGAAGAACTGCTATCAATTTCATTTACACAAACATATCATATGCATAAAAAAATTAAAGCCAACAAAAGGAAAATATCAGATAAGAATATGGAGAAGAACTTGAAGAAAGAAGTATAAACAATAATATGAACATAAGAACATAGGAAGGACAGAGATCAAGATGAAATTCAAAATCTATATAATAGTAATATGAATTTTTGGATGTCCACTTAGATATATGAGGCGAAAAATGAGTATGGAATAGAGAAACACTTTTCATTAGAGCAATGCAAGCTTGTATATTGAATACATGGATAGATCTTTAAATAGCAGATGGATAACCGTGGGTTACCATTTAATTTGTAGATCGTCAAGTAATCAAATCATGGAGCATGAGTATTGGAGAATGGTGCAAATAATTTAACGTTGTTAACAATGAGACAACGAGGTTAACTTTTATCCTAGTTGGCGAATAGACATCCATTGCATGTCTTTTTCAAGATTAAATCTCATCCGCTTTTTATCCCCTCCGTTAAACTAGACCAAATCTATTATATATATATGATACGACTATATAAATATGAAAGAGAAAATTTACCACGTGGATCAAGCCAATAAGTTACACCTTGATTTATGAATTCTCCTCAGATTTCTAAAATCAACACCCTATCTTTGCAGGAGATAGATGAACCACTTAGGTCTTTATTTAGTTTAATGTTTTATTTGATTTGGCGTTGTTTATTTTCAAAAATTGGGGAAATTAATTTCGGCCATGGCTATGCAGAGGAGGAGAGAAAGGTTGAATGAATGGATGAATTAAATGAAAATGAATTAGTGGATTTGTTTGAATTGAAAGAATGAAACATTTCTCTTTCTTTCAATTAAAACTTCCTAAATTAATTCCCTTAACTTTCTCTCTCCCTATCTCTTTCCCTCTCTCTTATCATGATTTTTCCGAGCCATCTAATGGCATAAAATTTTCATAAATTCCTTCATGCAACTATCTTTTATTTAAATGAGTATAAAGTTACACTAATATCTTATATTAATGCGTGCAAATATAACTTTTATATATGCATTCAAATAATTCCAAACAACTCCAAAAACATCAAATGAATTAAATAATAATTAGTATTTCTCAAATATTAATTTAAGTAATTTATTCAATTTGCAATATTTTATAAATTAATTAAATCATATGGTTTTTTGGAAAATTCACAAAGAGACTCAAAGGTGTGAATTCAGTCAGGGATTTTGAACAATTCAATTTTTACGTTCACACACTACTTTAGCTAAGGGTGTGATAGTTTAGCTGAATTCATCAATTATAGATCTTTTTAGTAAAATTCAATTTCATATTTCCTTAAGTGGTACCTTTTAGCAACGATTATTTACACACGTTCTCTCCATCAACACTATATCACTTTAGGATTTATGGAATTTGATTTTGGTCGCAATTCCAATATTATCCTTGTTCAACACAGTTAGTCCATAAAAAATACTTGATTTAATAATAACATTTACTATTAACCGTATTACTCAAGCCAGAGATTTTGTTAATACCATAGTTATTAATTTTGATGATAACAACCTTAATAACAGCAATATACGTTCAGATAAAGTAGGTATACTAATGTTTTGCTAAGTTATATAGTATATGGTACATGATATTACATATGTATTGAATCAAAGACCATATATTATAAAGACTCAATAAATGGACAGGAAGACTCGTGAGTATAAAGACCAAGCTATGAAGATCTCAAGATTGTAATTTTGGTGTATAGAGTCATAGAATAATGTTAGAGTCCCTGGTAGCAATCTTTGATATCCATCTCTTATTTTTCTATCTTTTATATTTTTAAGAAAATAAAATTTCAAAATATATTTAAGAATATTTTATAAAAGTTTTTCAACGTTCAAAATATTTATAAACTGTGTTTAAAATGTTTTATAAAGCATCAAATTATTTTACGAAGTATAGAGTTTTCAAAACATTTTCTAAAGAAACTAGTTTTCAAAAATTTCATGCATATGTCGACATACATGTTGTAGATACGTCGATAAACATGCCGCAAAATCTGTTTTTTTTTTTTTTGAATTGAAGAGTCTATTCATCACAACTCTTCACGATCGAACGCATCTATTTATACACTATATATAGGAGATTTCAAATGAATTTTTGGTTAGTTATTATCTTATTTTCTTCCCTCTTCTTACTCTTCTAAAATTTCCATTGAAAATATACGAAATTCTCTTTAAAATCAAATAGAATCAACTCATACTTTTGTGTATTGATTCAATATTACTTTTTTACGGTTTTGAAATCAACTCTCTCAAATCAAATATCAAAATGTTGTTTAAGGGGTGATAGGATCCATTATATCCAAAGTTCAAGAAATTATCTTTGGAAAGACTATCAAACTCTATTTGTATTTGTTTGGATGTTATTGTAGCCCATTCAAATCAATTGGGTGTGTTTGGTAGCTCAGAAATCCGAGTGGGTGTGCTGGTAGCCCATCCAAATCAAGTGGGTGTACCTTGATCCCAAAAAATCAAAGGGTGTGTCTCGTAGCCTCGAAATCGAGATTGTAATTGGGTTTGCCTTTTACCTGTCTAAAGATTGGCATTTGAAAACAAATCTGTACAAGCAATTGTATAGGACTGGATGTAGGAGAAATTCGAACATGTATAAAATCTCTGGTATCATCTCTCTAACTCTCTACTTTACTTTATTGCTTTATTTTTATCTTTGATTGCATCTGTGATTGATTGTTGATATAATTCTATGTTGAAAATATGCGGTTCAATATTAAATTTAAAAGAAATTTAAAAAGATTTTAAAAAATTAGAAAACACGATTCATCCCCTTCTAGTGTTTAATTAGCCCCAAAATCCATAACTCCGCAACCCATGATTTTGACTTTGAGTTAACTAAAGTTGACCATGATACTAACATCATACCATTAAGGAGACAAATTATCTATTGAATAATGTTTCACTTCCAATTCTTTAACTCAGACCCAATTATAGTCATTCGATGGATCATCATATCACGATTTAACTATAAATAAAGTAAAGTATTCACATTGAAGTTACATGGTATTCTCAAGACAAGGGAACTGTATAACATTACTACTCTGAGATTTCTTATTTGATCTAGTTGTTATTAACCAACAAGAAACTCTCAAACGATTCTTTCCATAGATATCCAATAACTATAAGTATGTAACTCCTTGATGCCCTAAAAACCATGAGTAATGCACTGCCCAATATTTAGAGAGCATTATGAACTTTGGTCTCAAAGGATGTATCGATATCCTTTCTTGAAACGTCTTGACCAGGAATATTTAAAACAAAATGTCATTTTATTTTATGATTGATTAATCGTGGTTGTCACTAGAATTACATAACATTTTATTTAAGGGTTTTCTTATTATATACTTTAAGTTAACTGCTTAATTATTATATCATAATATAACAAAGTATATAGAAGAAAAACAAACACCGTTACTGCGGACAAGATCGACTACAGAGTTAGGTATATGTAACAAATTACATAATGGACCCTAGAATATACCACTAACTCCTTCACTTATAAAAATGATTTACTTTACTTTTTTAATTACTATAACAGTCACATTAATGCAACCAATTTACAAGTTTTAACCATACACATAAAATGGAAAAACAAATGTATGTGAATATGCACAACTAATGTACAATTGTTAATACAAGGTAATTTCTCATTGATTTCACAACATTTACACAACCATGAAGCCTCTGATATATTTTAAAATTTGAATGCTAATAAGTGTGTTTACATATATTACTTCAATCTTTCTTTTTACAAAATCATAATTATTCAAAATGAAATTTTTATTTTACAAGTCTCAAAACATGCAATTATTTTAATCAAAATGTTCATTCCACTTTGACACAAAAATGCAAGTTCCAATATTAACTCATCCATTACAATTTCATTCTTGTTTCCATTTAATTAAAACCTTTCAATTAATCTAATTCCAATTAATTTTGTTACTAATTTCAAATGAATTCTAACTATACTGCTTTCCTTTCATTTATACTAATTCAAACATGTTTTACAAAATTTCATGTACAACAAAATTTATACACCATTTACAAAGCAAATGTTTTATCTTATTGAAAATCAACTTCTCCAAGATACATTTCGACTGACAACTTATGTTATTCTTTCATTGAAACATTCACTCAATTATTTATTTAAATTCAACATTTGTTATTCCAATTTCTATTATTAATTTAATATAAACTAATATTATAAATTTAAATTCAAATGTGAGTTACAACTTTTATTATTGCAATTAGTTGTTATTTAAAATTTAAGTGATATTATAACTTACATTCAATATATTTTCATAATAAAAATCATAAAATTTTGTTTCTAACCATTTTTATTCAATTATTTATGCTAAATTTAATATTTTTAGATGATCAAAATTTTGGGTCGTTACAATCTACCCCACCCAGAACTTTTCGTCCCTGAAATGGAATGGAGTAAGTAATCAACACTTAAATATGTTAAAATTGTCAATTCATATAATATTCAAAATTTCTTAGTTTCGCTATTTAATCAAAAAATTCTAACTCTTAAAATTTTGAAAAAGTTCGATAGCACATCCTTAACGCGGCTAGGCCCAAAAAATTTCACAATATCAATAATTACATGTTATACATCTCATTTCAATAATGAGGCATCCCAAAACATGGGGAACAACATATATATAACATATTACAACATAAACCATAATCCGAAAACGTACCTATTTGTCGAGGAAACAAAATTATATTTATAAAACCAAAAGCAACAGCTGAAGCTTCCATAAACCTGAATTTCACTTATATGATCTAAAATAGAGTTAAACCATATAAAAGAGCAATATATTAGTTGTTCCAATCAATAGCACAAGCAACACAACATATATAATAATCATATGTAAACAAAAGCAGTACGACCATTATATGCAACAAAAGAATCCATCACGCATCCATAGAAACAAAAACTAATGGTTTGTCCAGGTTTAGAAAACTTTTCACCACACAAGGGTGATAAATAAACTACCAAGTGTGCCTTACGTTCAACAACCTTAGGTAATTACTCAATAGATTATTTATACTACCTTGAACGATTTGAAGTATCGTTTTCAAGACTTCCCATAAGCCAAACAGCCTAGAAATTAAATATTATTTAAGTTTGTATGATGTACATATATCATTTATGCACAATATCAATTCTGATCGCTTGCTTAAATACACAAATTTTACTTCCGTACTAGTATTGTTAACTCGACTACTCTTGTGTGGACTCTGATCCAATTTCTTGATTAGGAATCTACATTCTCTTTGCATAGCCATAAAATACGATGGAAAACTTCATATTCGTATCAACAGTCTGTATCAAGCATTCGCCGTCAAGAATCGAGTGAAAAATCTTAACTCGGATTGGTGTAAACTGCCCCAAATCATGTATTCAAATCTGAATAAACTATTATGCGAATAAAATAATCTACGTAAAACTTACATATTTTATTATATTAGTTTCTTTAACACATCATTTACTTTTCATTCGTTCTTAATACTCGTTTATTTATGTAAAGATCAATCACTTACATGCTTTATTTCCCATTAAATATTTAAGTTATTAATGAATCATGTCATAAAATATCACTTAAGCATCTATTTCATTTACTAAAGTTTATAACTTAATTCGATTATAGAATAAAAATTTAAGTTTTTGGTATTCGTCTTTGAAGAGGAAGAAATATTTCAATATATCTTAAAAATCATCTAAAACATTTAACCTTATTCACTTAGTATAAATAAAAAAATATAGTTAAAACATCCTCCTAACATTATACAAATTTTTTTAAAAAAGGTTAAAACACTGTTGGAAATTATCAAGACATTTTAACAAGCTTTAAAATAAATTTCTTTAAATCTGATAATTTATTAGACTAGTTATTTTAAAGTAAATATAAACTCGAAGACTATTAAACTAAAACTAATGGTATACTCAAATCTTACATTAAATTTTCAAATCAAAGTATAAAGTTTCATATTGTTTTAAAATGAATATTCAAATCGTGGAAAACATTTACTTTGGTTTAATACAAAATTCAAATAGTAAATAAACCTTTAAATCTCATATTACTACTTCGAAAACCAAGTAAATATTTCAAACCATACTTTCAAAAATAGTGATTCAAATTTAAATTTCAAACATATCACTATAAATAAAACTTCCCAAATCATTTATTTTTTCATAAAATTTTAAAGCAGAATTTTTTATATAATATCTCTAGATTATAAATTCAAATAAACTTATGTAAATTTTATTTGAAACATTTATTTGAAAATTCCATTTGCAAATAAATCATTTTTAATACTTTAATGCTTTACAAAAATTCATTTATATGATTTCTTGCTTCATTTTTAAACACCATTTAAATACTTAAGATAACATCTTTATAAATATATGTCAACTATTTGAAAATAATTATTTACGTCATTACTTATATTTAAAAAGGAGCTATTGAAAACCTTAAATCCATTATTTATAAATTTACTAGTGTTAATCTCAAAATACTTTTCAAATATTATTAATAAATCAATAATCATTAATTTTAACTATGTTTTATTGAATTAATAAGTTCTTACAATATTTACAACATTGATAATTAACTTTTAAACCATGTCGTACATAAATAAACAACCTTTTAAACATTTTTAAAGTATTTAGAAAAAATAATAATCAAAATATCCTTTATATAAAACTATTATCAAAATACTTTTATAACTCGATGTTTTAACAAGTTTATCCTCGTTCTTACAGACTCTAATCGTATGTTGATCAGGCTCAAGACTAGAAATCTTCAATTACTTAGTAGATCTGTTTCAACATATAGTGAAGATACTTAAAAATGGATATGAAAAGTACCATTCGAACACCGCATATCGCAGTACGCAATAGTTACGTCGCTATCCCAGCAGAAACCATAGTACTGTAGGTAATCTCTACACTCAATTTACGCTACAATCTAAATCATAAGACCATAGGTTACACTATGGAATTTAAAGGAACTCATGAGTTTATGTCCGAACGACCGAAAATCAAATCAATAGAATGAACCTACAAAGTGGATTACCGAATTTCATAGAGGGTACTTATCATATTTTTAATATCGAAATGTATCATAATATACATAGTGCCTTTTAACATCATAAACTTCGAATATCATACTTATATAAATTCCATTTTATATAATATCATCATTTTTCAAATCGAGTACCTTTCAAATCAATAGTCCTTGAAATAACTTCATACTATATAAATCATTTTTATATAAGAATCAAAAAAATTCAATTAAAATATTTATAAAATCAAAGATCCAAGAAAATCAATCAATTTCAAAATATCAATTCGGTTTCAAATTCATATACGATTTCAACAATCATTCTGCTTTCCAAAATTGAATACCATTTAAAATTAAAAATTTCCAAAGTCAATAGTTTTTCAGAAATAAATTCAATTTATATTTATAACAAGTTTATAAATCAAAATTTTCTTTTCCAAATCAAATATATTTTAGAAAAACCATTTTGTACATAAATTACTTTATAAAATGTTACTATGTTCATAAACATTTCTTAAAACAAAATTTATTTAAAACATTTCAAAACTAAATTTCATATTTATATAATACAAAATAATCTTATTCTTTTAACTTACCAAAATATTTAATAGTTTAAAACTTGTTTAAGTAATACTATGCTTTAACTTAATAGTTACAAAACTAAACCTTTATATACCTTTCTAAAATACCAAGCTTTAAATTTTAAATCTCAATTTGGAAGTGTCGGGCTATTCAAGATAGTCGGAAAAATCAAATTCCAATCCAGTGAAAATTGGAAATCAACAATCAATCATCTCAACAAGATGCACAATCAATCAATCCTAATGCATAGGATACATGTGTCAGTAATATCATTCAACCGAAATTTGAAAACTGAACAGCATGTTTATTTCAATCATTTGAAATAAATATATATATCTTTCGAATATCAAATCATACTTCAAGGATTTGAATCAAAATTAGTTTCATTAATTCAATCGTGTAGTAAAGCTACTATAGTGGCCTTTCCAACTTTGAAACTTGAAAATGAATAACGATGATGTCGCGATCATCACCGAAATTATTTTCCAACGACAGAAATGAGTTCTGCACTTTATTTCTTTCGAAATCATTTTGAAAACATTTCGATATGGTAAATACTTTCAAACAGGGCTACTATAATTTTGCAAAATGTTAGAAACTAATCTCAAAAACCCTAGAATTCAAGTTCTCAAATTTCAGTTTGAATAACTTTTTAGTTATAAATCATATCTATCTAAACCATATTTTATATATCACTTTTAGATATGGTATCAAATACTCGGTATAACAATATAGTAGGGAATTCAGATATGTATTTATTTCGAAATTTCATGTTGAAAATATGCAATTTCTTATAAGCCGTTCAAACTCATTTCAAAATTTCACAACAATAGCCAAATGCTCAAATCAACAACCAATAGTCGATGCTTATAAACTGGCCGAGCACAACAAATCAATCAATAAATCATATTAAGTACTACCATTCTGTAGCAACCCACAGTTTCGTACCCCTTGAGTTAATAATAATTCCTCCTCATTCAACCTAAAGTGTATGAAAGAGCGAACGACTAGGGTAAATAAGAAGAAGGTAGAAGAAAAAAATAGATACAACAACACAGAATCTCACAATCGTAGCGGAACAAAATATAATATATAATAACAGATTAAGTACAAGATCTTTACTGTTAATATACATACTATTATCAGAGTACAAAAGCTTAATACATCAATGTGGATAGTTTAATCACTCGTCCTGATACACGTGATTCACACAACGAAAGTAACCAAGTACGTGATATACGTCTGAATTTCTCTAGCTCGTCTCCTGAGCTCCATAGCATTTTACCTGAACCTATAATACTCGGTCTGACCAGAGCATTATAATAAAATAACACTCGAGTCAGTCTAGAGAACGAAGCGTGAGAAAACACACTCAATTTGAATTATTAACCTTTCAGAATCCTTTGAAACAAAGGTATCTCATAAGACCCAGTCACAAATAAACACGATGGGTTTTTACCTTACGATAACCAATTTTTTTTTATTAAATCCGTCTAATATTATAATAGTGTCTATAGAAAGTAAAAAGAATATAGCTGAAATGCTTGCATCTCACGTTCCAGCATAGTCGAGCACAATCAAAACCGCATGACGCTTATTGGAGAATAGATTCCATTGAATGACTGGGCTACTGGGGTACCGCCCGTCATGGTACACCTCTAGAACAATGTACCAAGGACCACTTTCGATCCCCTGCTACACAAGACCGGACAACCCCTTAAACTGGATAGCCTGAATAAGATTACCCTGCGATTCGGATCAGCAACCGCGACATAGCCGATAAAGGGGCTCTAGATATGGGTAACCTTACCTACTTGGGTGCGGCCCACTTAGTCTTGCTGCATCTCCCCTAGTCATTACCGGTTGATGAGGCTTGATGCTATGGTTACCTGTTAAAGAACACATTCACTTAGAATGCCCACCGTCCAACAATGATGATGTTCTGATAGCATTCGTCCATACAAGTTGTCATGGGTCTGGACAAACCAAATCATCGTCTTCATCATCTTCACGGTATTCATTCGTTACGTTCAAACCGGATCGAAGTGGTTTTCGGATAATTAAATCCAATCTCAGTCTCTTCGAAACAATTAACGAAATTGGCCAATATTGATAGTCAGTTATTTAACTATCAAATTAAACATCCATAAGCAATCATTTGGCCTTAAAATATTTTTTTCCAAGATATTACTTCCAAAATATCTTTAAAAGATATATAAATTCCTCTCAACATTTGAAAACAAATTTTCAAATACACAAATCCGTAACAGGATCCTTCCAACATTCCAACATTTCAACACTTACAAATATTTCGAAATTTCTATTTTCTATACTTAGGAAAATATTACCAGTCTTATTTTCCAAATCCTTTCAATATTAACATTTTTAGAGAATTATCCCATGATTTATTCTAAAAATCTCCGAAATTCCAATTTTAATTTCCTCTGCTCAAACATATTCTTTGTAAACCCCTTTTCCGAATCTCAAGAGAATTTATAAAATAAACATTTCAATCACTTCAAACTCTAATCTATATATAAAACTAGTATTTTAAAGAAAAATATTAACACATGTTCGAATAATCATTTAAAAATATTTAAAACACTTTTATAAACACCACTAACTCATTTTTAGTTAAATAAATAAATTTTCAAAGCTGATTTAAAAGGTTAGAATTTACTAAAAATAAATATTTCATATTTAAAAACCGACTTACATGTATTTCAATCTCAGCTAGTTTAAAATCCCATAGTTTTAAAATAATAAAATTTACCTTTTAAAACAAATTCGTTTCTTAAAATTTAAAGTATACCTTTAAAATTTCAATAACCAATTTACATTATAGCTTCCTCTCGATTTTACAACATATCGATTTATTGTCGATTTTCTAACCGTTCCCATTTCAAAAAAATATAATTTGTTATTTTTTTCCAAACCTGTTTTCATATTCTAATATAAATTCACCCTTTGAATTTATATTCCAATTTTCATCTGATATCGCATTCCTTTATTTATAAATGTCGTTACCAATTTTATAATCCCTTTTATTTTACCGGTTTATAAGACAAATCTTATTTATAAAATTCCGTTATATACATGCACCCTTTATAAATTTTCTTTTACACTTCCTATCTATTTCCAATATTGATTTTAACTCCCCTTTTTTTATATCATTTTCAGAATATCATTTATAAGTCCTCTAATATAATTCATTTTAAAAAATCCACATTTATTTATCCGCAACTGTTAAGCATAACCAAATCAATTATATTTTTCTAATTTAATTTCTTTGAAATTACTCCAATTCCAATATATATTTTTTATTATCAATTTACCTTCAATTCCATAAATTTTTAAAGAAAATATATTTATAGTTTTAAAATTTATCAATATCGAGGCCAGTGTTATGATAACATCCAATGATTCCAATCACTACAATAATCTATAATAGATTATTCTGCATAAATCATATATCACTAAATATGAAAAATAAACAATAAATTTGAGGAATCCAGTTGGATTCCTCCAACCTGCTTTCCCGCATCCACGGATGTTAATTCAATATAAAAATACCAATCCTACTTCGAGGGGGATATCGCGGTATATAGGATCATCCGCTATTATGTGGGAGCATAGGATCTCATCCGCTATATATGCAGGATTATCACTCTAATCTAAATACTATATATATATATATATATATATATATATACCACAATACACACACACACATTTAACAGATGATAATTTTATAAATTTAAACAAGCATCCAATATTTATTTTAACTATTTTAAATGAATTGGAAATCCAAATGAGTGAGAATCTACCTCACCTGAATTTTTAATTTGCGATCCGTCATAATTTCAACTCATTACCACGATTTTAGACCTCGTATAAAAGTTTATACGATTTATTAAAAATTGAAATAAATTTTAAAACTATCATTAACATATTAAATTTCAAATTTAATTCTAATTTGATAGATGCTACCGGCTAAATTCACATATCCTCCCAATTCACGGAAAAGCTCCCAGACCCCTCGCCTTGGCCATACGCGACCACAGCCTACCCCCGTGCTTCCTCCTATCATCGAACGCGACCTCTCGTTCACCTCTACTTCCCTTCGCGCACCATTGCTAGCCTCAACTGACTGCGGTTGGTCACTTCGAGCTCATCTACAAGCTGCTCCATTTCCCCGTGTCATTTTATCACAGTCGAACTCCAACCCTCTTCGAGACTCACACACGACTAATGTCGAACCTCCCCAATGATCAAGTATAACGAACTCCAACCCTACTGGATCACGCGACTAATCGAAACCCACATGCGAGCGATCGCGATCGATTTTGATGATATATAGCCCTGTAGATTCGATCAATTGAATTTGTGTGAATGGCTCTGCAGATTTGTGGGGTTAAGATCTTAAATTGAATTGGTTTCATTTGGGTTTTGAGATTTGAGTGGAGCGATTCGATCTTGAACTTCATGTTGTCTGCAACCATTTTTTTTTCTTTTTTTTCATTCCGTGATTTTTTTTGAAAGAGGAGAGACATGCGCGATTATCTGTTGTTGATTGACTTGATTTTCGTTTGTTTTTGTTTAGAAGAGGGACGCGATATATATATATATTGGAACGGTTTGGGTAAGGTATGGGATGAAGGAGATGTGAAGGTTACGTGTTTGAATGGATTTTCTACAATGATTTTGATAGGAAAGGAAAAGTGCCGATGTGAATATATGTCAATCAATACATATATATATATATATTTTATTTAAGTTTTCAAATCATCTTAAATCCGTAGATTAAAATCTTGATCTCCTATCAAGGCGTGCTGCTACGAGTTCACAATGTCATACCCCTGTTTCGAACGCAATGGAAAAGGTTTCGAGTCCTAATTCGATCGTATGGAGAAGATAGCTTTTTAAACCTAATTATTATTTCAAATTCGATATTCATTTAAACGCGTTTATATATCATACGGTCAAATGATAACTCCAAACGCTACAAAATTTGGAATGCGATAATAATACAGTATTACGGATCTAATGAAATTAGTTTCATCGAATTCCGAGACTGTGCCTCGGAAGGCTATTTTCAAATGTAAATTTGAACAGCTATTTTTAAAATTGAACAGACCACTTTTAAATTAAATTTAAAAGCCTTTATTATTTTCACTATTATAAATATAAATTTTACAAGCCTTTAAACTATTTTTATCGAGCTTAATACTCAAGATACAAAATTTAACCAATATTTAGTTATAAAAAAATAACTAAATTATCCAATAAATCGCTCATTTTTAAATTTTGATTCCATAAATAAACCCAATTCTTCATATTCAAAATCAATACATAGTTCAAATCCAATATTTTAACCATTAAAATATTCAAAATCAACGACAGAAAAACCCGATCGTTACATTCCTCCCCTCTTAAAAGAATTTCATCCCCGAAATTGCTAAGGTAGAAGAATGCTCCAAACCCATTAACTTTTCAAAACCCACTTAGTGAAAACTTGTTATCCCACCTTTCTAATCTCTTTAGTTTCATCCAAACTATTTAGTTTCCATTTCTATACCAAGCCCTTTATTTAAATTTCAGTTCGAAATCAAATTGTCGCTAACAAAATTTTCCAAAATATTTCAAAATTTTCTAACACCCTAAATTTCCGCATTTCTTTGGCAGAGTCTCCCTTGTACGGAGGACCTTTTGCAATATGAAAAGAGAGATAAATACATATACATCGACTCATACGGTCGAAAAACAAAAATATGTATCAACGTTATATATTTGCGGTATTTAATCCGAAAACGTACCTTATTTTAGCATTTTTAAGCAAGCGGCTTAATGCACTTACGCAACCCAACTCTACCCAAATAGCCTCCGGGTACCTGTAATTACTTAATTTAAATATGTAAGTTTTGAAGTATGCAAATTCAACAGCATTTTACTTAATAAAATAGTTAAAACACATATTTGGTATAACCAAGCATGTTAAACAAGCATTTATAAGCAATCATAGGGTTTCGGTACCAATTTAATTGCGTTCAATCAGTTCATACTCGATTTGAATGATTTATAACCAATTTAACTTGCATTCACTTCATATTTACACGAAACAAATTTATATTCACCCCAAATTGATTAAAAATCAATTTGTTCGCATTCTATTCATTCATAGAATTTTATTTACTTCCGTTTGCGCCAACGCCAATTTTTCTATGCAAATTTTGCGATATCTATTTAAATGAATAAACATTTAAGCTTATATCTATTTTTATTTGATTCCAATTCATACTTAATTTTATTCTATTTCTAATTGATTCTAAACCAATTCAATTGCATCCCATTCCTATCTATTCTCTTTATATTCAAATCCTTTATATTTAAATTGATTTCTACTCGATCGGACTCCAATTCAATTACTAATTAATTTATTAGTGCATTCATTCAACCCACTTCAATTTTTATTCCATATTCAAATCCATTTATATAATATCCCAAGCCATGTCAAATTATTTACGCTCCAATTGAGTTGATTTATAACTAGAGTTATCACCATTTCAACTATTGCCCTTCTACTTGACACATCTCCAATTTTTATTTAATTAGCTCACCATCTAGTTGAGTTTTACTTATAACTCAAGTTTCATTTCCAAATTCGATTTTCAACTCAAAATCCATTTTTAACTTAGCCCAGTTAAATTTCATCTCACATTTATTCAACTAGTTGATTCTCTAATTAGTTCATTTTAAATTTATAACTCAATATCTGATTTTTTTTAATCACAAAATCACTTCCTCAAATTTTTCTTGAGTTTGAATTCCTTTTTACAATTCAAGTTTGGCTTTAGTTTCCCTTACTTTAAAACATATACCATTTTTATTTTTGAGTTTTCTATTCACTTTAAGTTTTATAAGTCACACCACTTATTTTTTCACATATCCATATTTTCTATACTAAAGTATATTTACATTTTATTTTTAACTCGGGACCATACATTTATTTATAGCTTAAACATATTTTTATTCAATTTATTTTAATTTTTATAATATATTCCAATTTATTTATTCACAATTCTAAATTTTCATTTAAATTTTATTTCATTCAAAATCTTATCCATATGGTTTTATAATACTCCACCATCCAAAATTTATATTTACTTCAATTCGATATTATTTTTAATCCGGATTAAATTTTATAACTTATAGTTATATGGCCACTTTATAACTCTCATCTACATATTTTAATTCCATTTCATATAACTCAAATCCAATTCATTTTTCATTTAAATTTTAATACTTTTTAACCAACATTTCAAAACCATATTCAAGTCACCCATACTTTAACTAATGTCACTCCAAACCATTTTATTTTTAATTCATTCCATTACATTTTATATCCCACTTACTTCACTTAAGTTTAATTTTCATCTATTTTGACTTTGTTCAAGTTAAAATTTATTTCCGAAATCCAATTTCCATACTTTCCTTATTCAGAATCACTTTCAAATTATAAGTTTATAACTTATGTCCTGATGATCTCTAAGTTATTTAAACAAGGTTCTAGAATTTTTAAATACCCGGTACTTATTTCAAATCATTTTGAAATCACAAATATCCCAAATCATACTTTTTAATCTTAAACCAATTTTGGTTTTTATCCAAACCCAATTTCCTTCGTAATTTCCAAAACAACATGTTTTTCCTCAAAACAATCGAAAATAACGACCATGGTGGCAATCCATCACTTAGAAACTCAAAAATGAACACCGATGATGTCGTGATCATCATCGAAATTATTTTCCAACGACCGAAGTGATTTCAGTTCTATAAATCTCCAAAATCCATTTAAAATATTTTTCTATTCAAAATAATAATAGTAATACTATTATTTATCTTCAAAACAATATAACTATTATATATTTTCAAACGCTTTGGAAAACTTTACCAAAAATCTCCGGGATTTAATATTTTCAAACTTTGATTTTAATCAAATCTTTGTTTTTAGTTCAATTGTACAATCCATACTTATGCAATCTCCATTTGGTTATACTATTTATAATCTTGTTTTGATTATAATATTATCATCCAAACACTCCAATTATACCATAATAATTTTAGAAAATTATTTCTTTTATGTAAAATATAATTTGGGTAAAATTATTTTATTTACCCACTTCAAAACCATACTGTGTCGGTTTATCGTGTTCTAGTGTTTAGAAACTCCCATCGAATTAGCGGCATCTCACTACTTGGTCGGAATTTATATGTCACGTAACTGATACGTCAACACAATATAAAAAAAATTATACTCACTAACAAATACGAAGTCATACTTATTATTACGTTCAACTCGTTCTAGAGTACTACCGACTATACTCTAATGAGCAATTTCCACTAGAGCCAAGGATCTCACTTAACCTTTAGCTCTGATACCAAATGCAGCGACCCGCAGTTCCGTACCCCTTGAGTTGATAATAATTCCTCCTCCTCCAACCCAATGTGTACGAAAGAGCGAATAATTAGGGTAAAAAAGAAGAAGGTAGAAGAAAAAAGATAGAAATAATAACACAGAATCTCATAATCGCAGTGGAACAAAATATAATACATAATAACAGATTTCAAATACAGTTGTACTGTTAATATACATAACATTATCAGAGTACAACAATTTAGTGCATCAATGTTGATAGTTTAATAACTCGTCCTGATACACATGATCCACACAACAGAAGTAACCAAGTATGTGATATACGTCTAAACTTCTCCAGCTCGTCTCCTGAGCTCCATAGCATTTTTCCTGAACCTGTAATACTTGGTCTGACCCGAGCATTATAATAAAATAACACCTGAGTCAGTCTAGAAACCAACATGAGAAAACACACTCAATTTGAATTATTAACCTTTCAAAATCCTTTGAATAAGGTATCTCGTAAGGCCACATCACAAATAAACACGACGGGCTTTTACCTTACAATAACCAAAACATTTTTATCAAATCCGTCTGATATTATAATTGTGTCTATAGAAAGTAAATAGAATATATCTGAAATGCTTGCATCTCACGTTCCAGCATAGTTGGGAACAATCAAAACCGTGCAGCGCTTATTGGAAAATGGATTCCATCGAATGACTAGGCTGCTCGGGTACCGTCCGTCACAGTACACCTTTAGAACAATGTACCGAGGACCACTCTAGATCCCCTGCTACACAAGACCAGACTACCCTTTAAACTGGATAGCCCTAATAAGATTACCCTACGGTTGGGATCAGCAACCGCCACACAGCAGAAATAAAAGGGACTCTAGATAGGGGTAACCTTACCCTACTTAGGTGCGGGCAACTTAGCCTTACTTCATCTCCCATGTTTTAGTCATTCCCGGTTGAGGAGGCTTGAGGCTACGATTACCTTTTAAAGAACACATTCACTTAGAATGCTCACCATCTTCCAATGACGATGTTCTGATAGCATTCGTCCATACAAGTTATCCAAGGTCTGGACAAACTGAATCACCGTCTTTATCATCTTTACGGTATTCATTCGTTACGCTCAAACCAGATCGAAGTGGTTTTTGGATAATTAAATCTAATCCTGGTCTCTTCGAAACGCTTAACAAAATTGGCCAATATTAATAGTCGATTATTTAACTATCAAATTAAACATCCATAAGCAATCATCTAGCCTTAATATAAATTTTTCCAGATATGTACTTCCAAAATATCTTTAAAAGATATATAAATTCCTCTCAATGTTTGAAAACAAATTTTCAAATACTCAAATCCGTAACAGGATCCTCCCAACATTTGAACACTTAAGAAATATTTCTAAATTTCTATTTTCTATACTTAGGAAAATATTACCAGTCTTATTTTCCAAACCCTTTCAATATTAATGTTTTCAAAGAATTATCCCATGACTTATTCTAAAATCTCCAGAAATCCAATTTAACTTTCCTCTCCTCAAACATATTCTTTATAAACCTTGTTTCCAAATCTCAAGAGAATTTATAAAATAAATATTTCAATCACTTCAAACTCTAATCTATATTTAATAAGTATTTAAAGAAAAACAATTTATTTTTGACACATGTTCAAATAATCATTTAAAAATATCAAAAACACTTTTATAAACATCAGTAACTCATTTTAGTTAAATAAATAAATTTTCAAAGATGATTTCAAAAGTTAGAATTTACTAAAAATAAATACTTCATATTTAAAAATCGACTTACAAGTATTTCAATCTCAACTAGTTTAAAATCCTAGAGTTTTAAAATAATAAAATTTTCCTTTTAAAAACAAATTCACTTCTTAAATTTTAAAATATACCTTTAAAATTTCAATAACCAATTTACTTTATAGCTTCCTCTCGATTTTACAACATATCGATTCATTGTCGATTTCCTAACCATTCCCATTTCAAAAAAATAGAATCTGCTATTTTTTTCCAAACCTGTTTTCATATTCTAATATAAATTCATCATTTGATTTTATATTCCAATTTTCATCTAATATCGCATTCCTTTATTTATAAATGTCATTATCAATTTTATAATCCCTTTTATTTTACCTATTTATAAGACAGATCTTATTTATAAAATTATATTATATACCCTTTATAAATTTTCTTTTACACTTTCAATCTATTTTCAATATTGATTTTGACTCCCTTTTTTATATTATTTCCAGATTATCATTTATAAGTCTTCTTATATAATTCATTTTAACAAATCTCCATTTAATTATCCGCAACAGTTAAGTGTAGCAAAATCAATTATATTTTTCTAATTCGATTTCTTTGAAACTACTCCAATTTCAATATATATTATAAATTTTCCTTCAATCCCATAAATTTTTAAAGAAAATATATTTATAGTTTTAAAATTTATCAATATCCAGTCCAGTGTTATGATAGCATCCAATAATTTCAATCACCACAATAATCTATAATAGATTATTCTACACAAATCATATATCACTAAATATAAAAAATAAACAATAAATTTGAGGAATCCAGTTGGATTCCTCCAACCTGTTTCCCTGCATCCACAGATGTTAATTCAATATAAAATACCAACCTCACTTCGGGGGGATATCGTGGAATATAGGGTCATCCGTTATTATACAGGCGCATAGGGTCTTATCCGCTATATATGCGGGAATATAACTCCAAGTACTATATATATACCACTATATATATACATTTAACAAATGATAATTTTATAAATCCAACCAAGCATCTAATGTTTATTTTAACTATTTTAAATTAAATTGTAAATCCAAATGAGTGAGAATCCTTCTTACCTGAATTTTTAATTTGCGATCTGTCACAATTTTAACTCGTTCCCACGATTTTAGACCTCGTATAAAAGTTTATACAATTTATTAACAATTGAAGTAAATTTTAAAACTATCATTAAAATGTTAAATTTTAAATTTAATTTTAATTTGACAAATGGTACCTGCTAAATTCACAGACCCCTCGTCCTGGTCATACGCGACCACTACCCACCCCCGCGCTTCCTCCTAATCATCGAACGCAACCTCTCGTTCGCCTCCTCTTCCCTTCGTGCGCCACTGCTAGCCTCGGTCAACTGCTGCCGGTCACTTCAAGCTCGTCTATAAGCTGCTCCACTTCCCCTTGCTATTTTATCACACTCAAACTCCAACTTTAATCAAGACTCACACGCAACTAATGTCGAACCTTCCCAATCGATCAATGTATAACGAACTCCAACCCTACTCGATCACACGACTAATTAAAACCCACACACAAGCGATCGCGATCGATTTTGATGATATATAGCTCTGTAGATTCGATCAATTGAATTTTCATGAATGGCTCCGTAGATTTGAGGGTTGCGCTCTTAAATTGAATTGGTGGAGAGATTCGATCTTGAACTTCATATTGTCCACGGTTAATTTTTTTTATTCCGTGATTTTCTTTGAAAGAGGAGAGACAGACGTGATTTTCTTTTGTTGATCGACTTGATTTTCGTTCGTTTTTGTTTACAAGAGGGACGCTTTTTTATATATATACTTTTTTCACTGATATTTCGGCTGGAAAGGTGCGTGATTTATGGGTTGAAGGAGATGTGAAGTTTACGTGTTTGAACGGATTTGCTACAGTGATTTTGATAGGGAAGGAAAAGTGCCGATGTGAATATATGTCAATCAATATATATATGTGTGTGTGTGTGTGTATAAATATATAAATATATATATATATATATATATAATTTAAATTTTCAAATCATCTCGAATCCGTAGCTTAAAATCTTGACCTCCTATCGAGCCGTGCCATTAGGCGTTCATAATGTTATACCCCTGTTTCGAATGCAATGGAAAAGATTTCAAGTCCTAATTCGATCGTATGGAGAAGATGACTTTTTGGACCTAATTATTATTTTTACTTCAGTGCTCATTTCAACGCATTTATATATCATACGATCAAACAATAACTCCAAACACTACGAAATTTGGAATTCGATAACAATACATTATTACGGATCCAATAGAACTAGTTTCGTCGAATTCCGAGACTGTACCTTGGAAGGCTATTTTTAAATGTAAATTTGAACAACTATTTTTAAAATTGACAAGATCACTTTTAAATTAAATTTAAAAACCTTTATTATTTTCACTATTATAAATATAAATTTTACAAGCCATTAAACTATATTTATCGAGCTCAAAACTCAAGATACAAAAATTTAACCAATATTGAGTTATAAAATAAAATAATTAAATTATCCATTAAATCGCTGATTTTTAAATTTTGAATCCATAAATAAAACCAATTCTTCATATTCAAAATCAATTCATAGTTATCCAATATTTAAAACCATTTAAATATTCACAATTAACGACAGAAAAACCCGCGTTGTTACACATTCTAATTAATCAATAAGTAAAGTAATAACTATCACTAATCATGATACAATCATAAAAGACTATATCATTTTATTAAATTCATTCTGGTATATATATAGAATATAATTCGAGTTTAAAATCATTTCATTTACCAATTTCAAAAACAATATTATATCGGTATGCCCTATTCAAGTGTTTTCAAATCCCTATCAATGCCCTGACGTCCCATGACCAAAACTCATACATACTCAATAGGACAAATTAACACAATATAAAACATTCTTATAGCACTAACAAATATGCATTCCCATATATATACTTTCCAGGGTTTCAAAAATTTTAAATTTGGAAACTTCCAAATATGGCATCGGCGGTTTATTTCTCAAAAATTATTTTTATGGTTCATACAGTAATCTAAACATACTAATTTCTTTTCATATGTCAATATAAGAAATAAATCCAAGGGTTTTGTATCCTTATTCAGTGTTTAAATAATCAATATGAAAATATAACAAAATAAATGAACAAACATACATTCAATCATGAAAGCATCCATCACAACATACAATCAACATTCAAATCAACCAATTCAACAAATCAACCATTTCAATAACTTGTCAAAATAATTATTGGTTATCACATATTAGAGTTTAAGTATTCAAATTGAATGTCAATTAAAATTCTCAACCAACAATCAATAATTTTATCACTATATGACTTCATTTAACTTGCAATAAAATTTTAGTATTTCGTGAGTTAGTTTAAACACTCACCTTTTGGTTTTTCCCTTTCGAGTCAGATTTGGATCCGCTACTACTTTCTCCTTTTGTTTTGTTTCATTGCTAAATTAATCTTTTTTTTAGAAAGTTTGGAAGAGACAGAGAAGTTTGTATAGATCTGGATTTGAAGAAAAAGAATTAGAAAGAAGAAGTTTGAAACAAAAGAAGAAAATTCAAAGAAGAAGAAGAATTGAAAAAGAAAACGAAGTATTGAAAAAGAAGAAGATTTGAAGAATAAGAATTAAGAAAAAGCTTTGAAGAAAAGAAAAAAGGAGAAGAAGGTGGTCTGAAGAAAAAAAATGAAAAAGGAAGGAGGAAGGTGAGTAGAGAAAAAAACGAGATGAAAGTTTTGTTTGGAAAAATGAAGCTACAAAAGATGAGATTTGAAAAATAAAATGAGGCCGTAGGAATGTGGAAATAAATGAAAAGCTAATAAAGTATATATATAAACAAACTAGGAATTGGAATAATGTAAAAATATAAACAGCCTTAAAAACGGTAATATTGAAAGAGGTGAAGTAAAGGAATAAAAATGTGAATGAAGACAAAAATAAATCTTCCATTTTTAAATATGAAGCTTCAGGAGAATGAATTGCCAATGAAAGGAATCTACAAGAACTAATAATGCATAAAAAAACGAAGTTCAGAATGGAGAATAATAGATGCTAATGAGGTGGCATGAATATTAATTTGGATGTTCACATAATGAAAAAAAAAACTTCAAACAAAGTACTTGGAAAGGAGCAAATGAACCAAATGAGAAACAAATGAAAAAAATGCGACAATTATTAATTATAAATAAGTCAAATGAGGCTACTATTAATTAATAAGAAACGAATGAGTAGTCTAACAATGAAATGGATGCTTGAGTGGAACCTACCTAGAGAACTTGAAAATGAAAAGAAAGATAACATGGTGTGATAATAAATATAAAACAAATAAAGGGACCGCTTATATACTGTAAACAGACTTTTAGGGTCCAAATTCCAAAACTTACTCCAATTAATTAATTATAATAAACCCAAAGATACACATATCTATATCATTTAATTCTTTATTAAAACACTCATTTTATGTTAATAAATGTGCACATTCCATTAACTCAATCAATCAATCAATTAATCAACCAATCTATCTATATATTTATTTATGTTATTCAAACCAAATTTATTTATTCATGAATATATACCTATCTATGCATTATAAAATGATTTACTTTATTTTTTTAATTACAGTAATAGTGGCAATAATGCAACCAATTTATATTTTTTAATCATATATAAAATGGAAAAATAAATGTATGCGAACATGTGTAATTAATGTAAAATTGTTAATGCAAGGTAATTTCTAATTGATTTTACAACATTTACACAACAATGAACCCTTTGATACATTTTAAAATTTTGAATACTAATAAGTATGTTTATATATTACTCCGTACTTCAATTTTTATTTTTACAAAATCGTACTTATTTAAAATGAAAATTTTATTTTACATGCCTCAAAACATGCAATTATTTTAATTAAAATGTTTATTCCATTTTGACACAAAAATTCAAGTTTCTATATTAATTCATTCATTACAATTTCATTCTTGTTTCCTTTTAATTGAAACATTTCAGTTAATCTAATTTCAATTAATTTATTACTAATTTCAAATGAATTCTAATTATAAGACATTATTTTCCTTATATTTATACTAATTCAAACATGTTTTATAAAATTTCGTATACAACAAAATTTATACACTATTTACAAAGTAAATGTTTTATCTTATTGATAATTAACTTCTCCAAGATACATTTCAAATAACAACTTGTGCTATTCTTCCATTAAAACATTCACTCAATTCTTTATTTAAATTCAACATTTGTTATTCTAATTTCTATTATTAATTTAATATAAACTAATATTATAAATTTAAATTCTAATCGTTATAACTTTTATCGTGTTGCAATTGGTTGTCATTTAAATTTAATTGATATTATAACTTATATTCAATATATTTTCATAATAAAAGTCATAAAATTTTGTTTCTAACCATTTTTATTCAATAATTTATGTTAAATTTAATATTTTTAAATGGTCAAAATTTCAGGTCGTTACAGACATCCTAGCTAATATATTTTTGTCTAAACAAGACCACCGCGTTATTTTTGGGTTTTTCTTTGCCCCTGGCATCTAACCATTTACCATCTTATAACTCGGTAAGGTTTTAAGTAATTCCATATCTAGCTAATTAGGTCTTATGGCATTTGGTCTTTGGTATTTTGGTGTATCTTAATAAGGTCGTAGGTTGTACTGAGCCTTTTTTCAATGTTAATTCGGTGCCAATCTTATGGCCTAAATTGGGACCATGCCTAATATTAGGGGCATAGTACTGCTACCTAAGGTTTTTCTAGATAGATGAGAATCTACCCACTTGGTCTTGATACTTGGGTCTGAAACCCAAGGGTTTGATACCGTTACCTAAAGCTTTTCTGGTTTGATGAGAATTTACCCACTAAATTTAAGAAATTGGGTATGAACCCAAAGGATTTGATACCATTACCTAAGGTTTTTATAATTTGATGAGAATTAACTTACTATGTCTAAGTTTAATACTGAATACCGATTAAGAACACCGATAAATGTCCTCCCTCGGGTATAAATTTGGTAGAAAGCGTGCTAATCGAAGGGAATATAAAGAAATCTTACCAAAGGAAATCCAAAAAGATCGAAGACCGATTAAGAAGTCCAATAAATGCCCCCTAAGTATAATCTTGGTAGAAGAGCAACAACCAAAGGGCGAGAAATCCAAGAATACCGGAGGAAATCCAAGAAGACCAAAGACTGGTTAAGAAGTCCAATAAATACACCCAAATTTCTATAATTATTTTAATATTTTTCAACTGTTTTACAATTACTTAACTATTTTACAGCCATTTGACAAACTAATAATTATTTTTCAACTACTCGTCTATTTTTAAATTTTTTTCAAGCTATTTTCTGAATTTAAGCTAGACGGAGTTCAAACTGTTTATGATTGAATATCCATTTGGGATAAGGATTAAAGTGATAATCCAATGGATTTGAAACAATTATGATTATGTGGATAGAAATTAAAGGAAATGTGAATAGAAAGAGAAATTGATTTAGTTGATAACCAATGAAGATAAATACGTAGGATGTACGTATATTATTCTATTCGCATAATGATTTGATCCAGATTCGAGCACAGAATTTCGAGATAGTAATATCGATCCGAGTTGGAATTTTTCACTCGATTTTCGACTGCGAACCTGGATATGGTTTGTTGATTGGTTTTTGATATTCTCTATCATAGCTAGGCTATGCAAGGAGAATGGCGGTTTCTGGTCAAGAAACCAGATCTGAGTCCGCACTAGGAAGTCGGGTGGACGATACTAGTTCAGAAGTGAAATTAGGTGATCGAGTGAGCGATCAGATTGGTATAACGTACAGATGATATGCGTACATCATACGGATTTGAATGAAATTGATATTGGAAATTTATGAATAAGAAATGTGAAATGGTTTTTGAAATGGAAGGAATATTTTGTGAAATATACAATGAATAAAAGTGAAAATTTGATATCTCTCTGGAAAAAATTTACTTTGTGGGAGTAAGTGAAATGGCAAGTGGCTTTATAGAGAAATCAAAATTGAATATTTGATTTGGAATAAACAAAGTTATATATCTTTGTTATATAAAATAAAACTCCCCTTGTTGAATCTATAGCCAGAAGAAAATGGATTTTGAAAGTATTTGAAGTATAAAAAGGGTTTTGTACAAGTTTAAAATGATCCAAAGATTTTTATCAAGGATTTTATATATATACATACATATATATATATATATATATATATATATATATATATATATATAAAGGATCTTATGAGGATTTTGGAAAAAGGTTTTGGGAACATTTGGATTTGGAAAGGCTTTTGATGCTTGGGTAAAATCAATATTGGAATCTGGAAAGCCTAGTTTGAGAATTATCGATTTTGGGATAATCAATTTTGTGTAAAGGAGCTTTATATGAGAATCATACTAGGTGTATGATTTGGAATATACTATATGTGTATAGTATAAAGTGATTTGATAATGTCTCTGGGGAAAAAGGCGCTTCCTTGAAATGAACTTCTCAGGAGTGACACAGGGTGGTACTGCCTTGAACCCTGAGGGGGGTTTCTAAAGTTGATCCTATAAGGAGTTCGGACAAAACTAGTTCCTAAGGATTATGTGTAGTGTGTAGCGGAAGTCGAGGGCGCTGATGCCTACAGAGGCATTTGGGTTATGCTGTGACGACAGTGTAAATCGATGTCACTGCGATCTACTACAGACCATAGCGAAAGTCGTGTGTGCCGCTGAGAGCCAACAATCTGCGTTTGATTTTATATCGGTAGACTGCGACCTATGGTAACATAGAGAAAGTCGTGTGTGCCGTTGAGAACCAATAGTCTGCTTTTGATTTTACATCGGTAGACTGCGACCTATGTGGAAGTGGAGAAGTTTCATTTTTTACAACAAAAATCGAGGGCGCTGATGCCTACAGTTACATGGACTTTTGCTACGACGGCAATGTAATCCTAGAATGTAACTGCGATCTGTTGTGGGTTCCATGGCATAATCGAGGGGCGTAGAGTGTCTACAGTTACATGGACTTTTGCTGCGATGGCAATGCAACCCAGGATGTAACTGCGACCATGGATGGGAGTAATGATTTCCAGAGCATTCTCACCAAAAATGTTTCCTCTGTTTCTAAAATGTTTTCTATTTTCAATAAAATATTTTCCCAATTATTTTCACTAGGTGTTGAAAACAGGTCTGCTAAGTACTTATAGATTTTCAGTCCTACATCTGATCAACGTATGACCGAATTTCTATGAGAACAAGGATAGACTTGTTGAAACGTTGAGTTATAACAAGTAATTTCATAAAAACTATTTTTGTAATACTATGTATATTTCAAAGTGTTTTGAAATGATCAAAAGATAATTTATCTAATTTTAAGTATTTAACAAATTCTGGCTTCGTTCCTTTTCGAGGACGAAAAGATTCTAAGGGGGAGGAATGTGACGACCCAGATTTTTGGATATCTGTTAATCGGATAATCAACTGATTTTATTAACGAAATATTAATTTTTGATGGGTCGAACAAATGAATTGCTGATAAATAAAAATATTAGAATATAATCTAAGTGATGACACTTAAGCTTAAAATAAAAATAAACGAATAAAAAATTCTGACAATTAAAATATCTGGACATATATAAATTAATTTGGAAATTATAGTAGATGTTAAAGAAAATATTTTATACTCCATTTTTTAAATTAAGATGGAAAAATAAAAATGAAAATACATACGAACCTTATGATGATTGGGAATATATATATATATATATATATATATATATATAAGTATATACATATACGAGTATATGAATGGAGGCTCATACGAAATAATATACATGAATTTGCATAAAGATGGGTATTTATATAGTGACAAAAGGAACACAAGTAATGTTAGGAAGGATATGTGTGAACATAAGGGTATGTACATTTCATAAAAACAATTGTTATGGAGATAATAAATATTCATACATATATGTTTAAACATGGCAAAGTAAAGTATAGGGAAGTTTGTAAAAGTATAAATATATATATATGCCTGATATCATAAACATACACAAGTAATAGGGATAGAGATATGTATAAGTGCAAATATACACATACAAACAAATGAATAAGTATATACATCAATTCACATAAAAAAGCATGCAAACAAAGGAGGAGACAAGCATTTAAAGCATAGCACACTGGACATAAAATCAAGTCAGCATACAAAATCTGAATCAAACCGACATTTCAAAAAAAAATCTCTGATCAATATATAAAAAAAGTAAAGAAGCTTGCTGTGTATAATTGAGAGCAGCTGTATACCTTCTCTACATATACATATACATACATACATACATATATATATATATATATATCCACCCTGTCTTTTATCTTATTCATTCGAAAACTAGCTAAGTAAAAACAAAGAAAACATTACTTCCATTTCACAAAAACTAGAGAATCAAAATAACTCAAGCATAGGAAGATCATCAGAGAAAAAAACAACATCTCTGTTCAAAGGAAAAGGCGAGTAAACATTCTTTAAAGACAGTAATTTGGATTTATACCTAATGCATGCGATGATATTATTTTGAATGGAGGTTCTTTTGCTTGAATCTGTTTGAATTGATATATATTTTTAGCAAGTCTGTATATATATACATAGATGTCTGATCTCTGTTATTTCATAGTTCTGTTTAGTTTTCAAAAATTCAAGTATCTCAATCAAACCCATATTAGTCTCTGATATTCAAATGGAAGTTGTTTATTGAAGTCTACTAATGTTTATTAAAAATAGTTTCTGGATTAAAAATTCAACAAATAATTTTAAAAATGGAAACAACAGTAAAATTCATATTTATGATAAAAATCAACAATCTTAATCTCTGACTTGAATTTCATGAATGAATAGAGATGGAAAATCATGATTTTTAACATGCATTCCATGATTATTAGTTAATTTGTTGGATTTTGGGGTTGATCATTTGGGGCATTTTTGGAGATTGCCGTTGATCGGCATGATGGGGATGATTGATTTTTGGTCTGGAGGTGACCGAGGAGCGATCGATCTCAAGAAAAATGAAGGAAGTGATGTTTGATCATCGTGGTGATTGCGGTGGATCAAAGTAGGGTTTTATAATGGGTTTTGGATCATCGGAGTATCGAGGTTGTTGCGGCAACTATGAAGCATCAGAGTGGTTTGCCTGGTTAGGGATGCAAGCTGGAAGGTGTGACGAAGTTTTGGGAAGGATGGTGAGGCTCCTCGTTGGTCGAAGGCATCGGAATAGTGGAGTTTTGGCCATGGCGTTTCTGTTTGGTCGAGTTTTTAACTCGATTTCGATTCGTGGGTTTTGCGTGCGATCTTGGTGCTGTTTCGTGGTCATGTGAGTACGAGTGGTTGTCGAAGGTGGCCGCAACGATCACTGATGGCCAGAGGCGACGGTGCACATGCACCGTGTGCACGATGAAGTCTAGGTTGATGGGTTTGAGGGAAGCACGGGTTTTTCTCGTATCATGCTCGTGTTTTTCTCAAGTCTACTCGAAGTATCTTAAGTATAGGTTTGGGTCAAATTTTGTCACATGTTTTGAAACCTGTCAGTGTTTTGGATTTTGAATTTAAACTGAATTTAAAAACGAAAAACAAGTTCTAATCAAAATTTTGAAGTAAGTTTTAAAATATGGATTCAAAATGAATTTGAATCCTAATTTTTAAATGAATAAGTTTTATAAAAATGAAATGTCTTTAACAACTTAAAATTGTTAAAGTATTTTATAAAATGATCTTAAAATCTAGAAATAAAGATTTAAACAGAGTTTAAATAAGTTTAAATCTGGATTCAAGTTTAGTTTGAATCCTAATTTGAAATAAAATAATTTTTTATCTTAAAGATAATTAAAACTTAATGTTTTATATTTCATTAAAGGTAATTAAAGATTTATCAAATATTTATTAAAGGTTGATTAACTGTTCAATCAACTAGTGATCAAGGATTAATCAAATGGAAATTAAGGATTGATTAATTGTTTAATCAATTGATAATTATGGATTAATTTATTTAGGTTAATTGTAACTATGATGTTTAATTTGGGTAATTACATTAAGATAAATTAATTTGTGGAATTAAGTGATAAGAAATTAAGAGGATAATTGCTCAATGTAAAGGAAAAAATTATGAATAATTACTTAATGAATTAATTAAAGGAATTAATTACTCGGTGGAATAAATTAAGTTGATGTGGTTAATTTTAATTAATTAATTAAGTTTAATTAATTAAAGGTAATCATTTGATGTTGGGTTAAGTATAATTACTTAGGGTAATTAATGAGGTAAAATTACTTAACAAAGAAATTAGTGGATAATTACTGTATGTAATTAATAAAAAGGAAATTACTTGATGGGAAGTAATTACTTGGTGCTTTTGTGTTTGGGTGTCTGATTTATTTCTTTGTTTGAAATTAATCAATGTTGAGAAAGAAGGAATTAATTGTAATTAAAGTATTAATTTAATTCTTTGGTGGTTAATTAAATTAATTAGAGATGGTGTGGTTGAAAAATCATGCTTATATAGGACGGGTTGGTTTTTCTGATATGAAATGTTTTGTATGATATCTTTAGTTTTGAATAGTGATAGTGTAGTTATCCATCAATGATGAATTACTATGTTAAAGTTGGTATCCTATAATTAAAAATCGGATTGTATTTCACTTGGATAATTTGGGTTAAGATGACATTGGATTCGAAGAGAGCGGTCTCGGGTATTAGTTATACCCGAAACCACTTCGTTTCTTTAAAATTGATATGTAGAATTAATAGGTTAAAATGGAATAATTTAGGTGGATTAAATCTAAGTTTTGCTACTTAGAAATTGATGTGTGAAATAGTGATGTCTATAACAACTTGTAAAGTTGTAAATTGATATAAGTTACCCCGGGTTCATATAAGTTGTGTGCTTTTGTATTCCATGTTAGATGGGTTTACTCACGCTGGTTTACAGCCTGACCCGGATGTTACTTTGATGTAATGCTCGGGTCAAGACCAAGTATTACAGATTTTCAGATAAGGACGTTCTGGAGCTCAGGAGGCGAGCTTGATGACAGAAACATATGGAGTGTATTCCACTGTGATTTATTGTAGCTTATCTGGGACAAGTTGTTGTAACTGTCCAGTGGTTGCATAATGAATGTAACTCTTATGTATTTAAATGTAATTAACTGATACAGTTTTCCTTTGTATAACTGCTATTTTATTTAATATTATATTTTGATCTGCTGCGAATGTGAGAATATGTGTTTGGTGTATTCTGTTTCCTTCTTCTTCTATCTCCTTCTTATTTTTCTTAACAATCTAGGATTTTCGGGATCGAAATTTCCGGGTCGTTACAGTATTATATAAAATAGAAATCACAGATTATAGCAGAATAATAGATCTCATATGTACATACAAACTGTGAGTCTACAAAATAAAATATTAGACTCACATAATATACATGTGATAAAATCACTATCTTAATATTCGTTTCATATAAATACACAAAAATCCTACAAAAGATAAGCTAGTAGTCAAAATGTTATCGACCTGCTAGCACAACCATCCAAAGGTCAACCTGTCCTGTAAATTGAAAAGTCCCGGCCTGACCCGAGCATTAAAATAACACAGGATCAGACTATGTATAAATATACAATATGGTGAGAACAAGATATAACACAAGAATAAATAATAGATAAATCAATCCAGATGTCCAAGAAATAAAAGGTTATGTGAATAATTTAACACGGTATTAACTCAAGGCATAGAATTATGTTTGGATTACAAATACAGATTATTCACCAAATGCAGAAGTACATAACAAAGCATAATATCTCTAAGCACACAGGTTTAGTCCCATACCAATCACTTATCTGATCATAGATACCAATCATCAAATTGTACTCATACCGTGCAAACAATATGGTATCACTGGAATTGATCTGATACCAAGGATCATACTCATACCGTAACACATAATCTCGACCGATCACAAGGATCGGGGAAATTCCAAATCTCGACCGATCAAAATGATCGAGGCAACCATGACTCAAAAACTCTAGTTTATTATATATTTAAATTTGAAAAGAAATCCAGAGCATATTTCTTAAGGATTTATCAGTCCCATTAAACCTTAAAAGGAATATACAATAAAGTACTAAATACTATCGCTTTTAATAATCACTAGAGCTTAACCAAACCGTCACACACTGCATGGTGAAATTCCAGCATTTACTAGAAGCTAGTAAATTTTATTCGTTACGGATACCACTGGAAACCTGAACTATATTCTCTTAAGGATCTAGCAGCCCCATGCTGCACACCAAAAGAGGATACAACTCTAGAGTGTTAAATACTTCCTAACAGCAATCACAAGAATTTAACCAAGGCAACCCAGATTACCTGGTGAAATTCTTACATTTGCTTAGGGGCTAGTAAGTTCCACTCAAACATTCTATTCAATGAGTCATACCATATTCGATGAAGCATTATTCGAAAGCATTTAAACCATTCGATAACACTAAGTCAACTATCAGTACTTCCCATATTATAGAACCAAGGCACTCAAAACATTTATTTGATTTATCACTTTCGAAAAATATTCCATTAACCCGAATTGTTCCAAAAGCATTTACTTACAAAACCTAGATTTTTCGTGTTCCAAAACTATATTTGAAAATTCCATAAAGTTATATTGTTCACAAATTATATTCCAAAGACTGCATCTATATATATATATATATATATATATATATATATATATATATATATATATATATATAAGTAGTCATTTACTTTATAAAACCACATTTATTACTCTTATTACGAATCCAAAATTAGTATTTATACATTAGTTTAAAACAACTTAAGTTTATACTTTAAAAGCATGTTTCTAAATCCCATAACCATTTTATTTAGAAATAAATTAAGTTTATATTTCCCAAAACATATTTCCAAATCCATAACTATTTATATTAGTAATACTTAATATAAATATAATTATTTTTTAAAACCATTTATAAAAGGAACTAGGCCAATTTAGAAAACAAGTTTGATATTTATAACTTAAATAAACTTTCTTTACAAAATTATTTATCTATAAAACCAAGTATTGATTTTTATAAAATATATATATATATATACATGTTTATAAATGTTTGCGTAAAAAATGGCCGCAAACACCCAATGTCGTATGAGTTGGTTGATTTTATGTTGTATTTAGTGATTTGGGTGATTTATGCAAATATATAAAAAGCAGGGACTAAACTGTAAAAGACACACAGATTTATAGTGGTTCGGCCAGAACGTGCCTACATCCACTTTATATGTTGTTCTCCTTTTTTCTTTAGATTACAAGTACAAAGCTTTGATTACAAGTATCTAAAGTTGTTTGAGAGTTCCTTCCAGGCTTGAGCTCTCAAACTTGTCTCAAAACTTCTCTTCCATTGTTGTACCCCTGCCCCTCTATTTATAGAGTGAGGCTGGGGGCAGGGGTCTTAGATGTTTATAGCTGCTGGTGGGCTTGGGCTGAAGCAATCTGGCCTGGCAGAGTTGGTTCGGCAACACATTGGTTCGGCGGTGAGTGGTATGTTGTTTAGACCGGTGGTAGGTTGGACCGGCAGTAGTATGGTGAGGTTGGAGCTGGTCCGGTGGTAGCATGGTTCGGCGGTAGCATGGTTCGGCTATGCTTGGTCCGGTAGTTGTAGGGGGGAGATGGTTGGTTCGGTGGTGTTGGTTCGGTACTACCGAATGGAGAGAATGCCGAATGAACACTTGTATTTGGGAGTGCCGGATGAACCTGTGTGTTCTGAGTGCCGGATGAACCTGTGTGTTAATATTGCCGAATGAATTAATACCGAATGGACTTTATATTTGAACCTTGAGTGAAATTCCTGATTGATATACGCTTGCTGGCCGCTTCTTCTTGTTCTAGTCGCGGTGGAAATGCACACAACATGGATATCCTAGTTTTGACCAAAAAATGGGATAACACTTTGCCCCCAAAATATGCCTTGCGGTAGGAAGGCGTGTTTTGTAATGCCACGAGCTGGATGTTCGTATCCTGTTGACAACCTGTAAAGAGCTTGATATTTTATATGGCCCCAAATGACGACCGTTCGGGATCGAGCTATTTGGGATGAAGCGCGGCCGTTCATGGTCAAGCGCCTAACTTCAAATGACGATCGTTCGTGATCAAGTCATTTGAGGTGAAGTGCGACCGTGCGCGGTCAAGCGCATAAATCCGTGCGTTGATCGTTCGGGATCGAGTCATCTTCGGTGAAATGTGACCGTTCAAGGTCAAGCGCTCAACTTCAAATGACGACCGTTCGGGATCGAGTCATTCGAGGTAAAGTGCGACAGTGCGCGGTCAAGTGCGTAAATCCATGTATCGATCGTTCAGGATCGAGTCATCTGTGGTGAAATGTGACCGTTCAAGGTCAAGCGCTCAACTTCAAATGACGACCGTTCGGGATCGAGTCATTCGAGGTAAAGTGCGACAGTGCGCGGTCAAGTGGGGGACCCCAAATGACGACCGTTCGCGATCAGCCATTTGAGGTGAGAGGAGTTGTGCCGTTTGGGGCGAGTTGTGACCGTTTGCGATCATGTGCCGTTCGAGGCGATTTGTGACCGTTTGCGATCGGGTGCCGTTCGAGGGGAATTGTGACTGTTCGAAGTCGGGTGCCGTTCGAGGCGAATTGTGACTGTTCGAAGTCGGGTGCCGTTCGAGGCGAATGAGTGTGCCCGGGGGGGACTTAATATTATCAGTGTTGGAGTCATTGTTTGGGGGAATTTTTCGAATCAAAGACTTCGGCAGTTCGTTGCCATGCAATAGGTGCTCGTGGACCGTTCGCGATCCAACGGGCATACAAGTAAATAATTTTTTCATAGAATTGTAAATGTTAAAGCAATAGTACCTTACAGCAGAAATGTTCAAGTCAAGATCAACGCAAGAGCAAGACGAGGATGTCAAAGTGTAAACTCTTACTATGGTGCGGTCAGTAGTCATTCAGAGCATGCCTATGGATCGTGCGTGATCGCTTACATGTGTAAATGATCTAACCGTGCTAGTGAGAGGTTTGCGACTTGTTCATCGCTTTCAACCTGCCCCCCGAGTTCATGAGGGAATTTTACCTGCCCCCTGGATGAGCGTTCATTCCTTACCAGGTTGCTCAGAGGCCCCTATCTCTCTCTGGGATTGGATCAACATGCTCCAAGTGTGGGTGCCCCCTAGCTCTGGTGCTACGCCAGATGGTCCTGCTCCATTCTGAACTCCCGTTGCTCCTTGGATTTGTGCTCCAATTTGCCCAATTTGTTGAAGTAAGTTCTGGATCATCTCTTCTTGTCTTCTCATCATGGCCTCCATCTCATCCCTAGTGGTGAAGATCGACGCTTGATTCCCTCCTGAGGAAGCCTCTTGACTTCCTTGGTGTTCACTTCTCTTTGGCCTTTGCCTTCTACTTGTTTGTCTCGTCATAACCCTTAGATCTAAACTCTTAGATTTTCAAATTCAACTTCTATCCGATGTAGCGGGAGCTGGTTCCTCTCAGTGAAAGCACGAAAATGTTTGCGTAAAAAATGGCCGCAAACACCCAATGTCGTATGAGTTGGTTGATTTTATGTTGTATTTAGTGATTTGGGTGATTTATGCAAATATATAAAAAGCAGGGACTAAACTGTAAAAGACACACAGATTTATAGTTGTTCGGCCAGAACGTGCCTACATCCACTTTATATGTTGTTCTCCTTTTTTCTTTAGATTACAAGTACAAAGCTTTGATTACAAGTATCTAAAGTTGTTTGAGAGTTCCTTCCAGGTTTGAGCTCTCAAACTTGTCTCAAAACTTCTCTTCCATTGTTGTACCCCTGCCCCTCTATTTATAGAGTGAGGCTGGGGGCAGGGGTCTTGGATGTTTATAGCTGCTGGTGGGCTTGGGCTGAAGCAATCTGGCCTGGCAGAGTTGGTTCGGCAACATATTGGTTCGGCGGTGAGTGGTATGTTGTTTGGACCGGTGGTAGGTTGGACCGGCAGTAGTATGGTGAGGTTGGAGCTGGTCCGGTGGTAGCATGGTCCGGTGGTAGCATGGTTCGGCTATGCTTGGTCCGGTAGTTGTAGGGGGGGGATGGTTGGTTCGGTGGTGTTGGTTCGGTACTACCGAATGGAGAGAATGCCGAATGAACACTTGTATTTGGGAGTGCCGGATGAACCTGTGTGTTCTGAGTGCCGGATGAACCTGTGTGTTAATATTGCCGAATGAATTAATACCGAATGGACTTTATATTTGAACCTTGAGTGAAATTCCTGATTGATATACGCTTGCTGGCCGCTTCTTCTTGTTCTAGTCGCGGTGGAAATGCACACAACATGGATATCCTAGTTTTGACCAAAAAATGGGATAACAATAAATTTCCAAAATTTAGAATTAAAATGATTCAAAGTCCATAAAATACACAAGACTTCGAAACGAAAAAAATATTAAGTCATCAAAAGATTATAGCAATGAACTAATTCCATAGAGTTCTAACCTTATTTTATTTCCGAATCAAATTTATAGTTTAGCGAATCATGGGAAATACACATACACACACACACATATATATCAAAATTACCACAAACAACCACACAAAGCATAAAGAAACAACACCACAACAAAGTAGCAAAATACAGGTTCAAGCGACGGGTCGGGGAGGGTTAGTGGTCACTTGGAACTCACGTTCCAAGCACTGACTGGCGCATCAGTAATCCCAACTGGTCTATCGATTACGGACTGGAACATGAGTTCTAGATGCTGTTTCCCCCTTTTGACGACGTTCATCGGCTCCGACACGACTCTAGTTCGTCTCGACGACTAATATCTACCATATGATCTCAAAACCTAACATGCATTCATATAAACAAGTCTAATAATCAACTAAATGAGATCAAAGACTAGGGTTTCAGCATTTTTTAAAACTTGAACAAAAGAATACGAACTATACAACCAAAATTAATCCAATTCAATCAAATAGCAACTAACAATTGCATACACATGGATTAGAGATAGTAGTGTGAGTGACTAACTCGCCTTAACCCCTATATTGTGCTTAGCAAATCGCCTACTTGATTCTAACTTGAAGAAACCCTAGAATTGGTTTACATTCAAGCCAAAATGCAACCAAATCAACACAATAAATTGAAAATTGAACAAGTCTATAAGATAGACTAGGGCTAAGCATACCTACTTTAATTTTCTTTGATTTTTCACTAATTTTCCACTATTTTAATTTATTGATTTATGTTCAAGATTTGAAAGAGGAAATTTAATTTCCCGTTTCTGTTTCTAAGTTTACAGAAGAAAGAACGTACAAAATAAGAAAAAGAGGATTTATCTCTTTGACTAAGTGGTCTTAGGTTAAGAACCAAACCTAATAAGAAAAGAAAGTATTACTAAATTAATTTATAAAAAGTGTTACTAATTTCTTCTCAATTCTCTTATTATAAAACACTATTTCACTCTAAACAATGTTCTCTTTAATATAGATTGATTTTCCAAAATTTACCGAAGCCAATTACAAGTTAAAACTCTCATTTCTAATAATATTGAGATATCATATAAAACTAAATATAACTTTGTGAAATAAAAGTTATTCTCGTTATTTTGATAAAAATAATTTGTTAATTATAAATTCTCATTTTAACCAATAAATTCCAATATTACCAATTTATCCAGAAAGCCCAAATTTGAATAATTGATTTAATAATATTTCAAATCTAACTTGAAAACCTTTTTAAGAAATAAAACTTAATTCTTAGATAAACCAAATCAAATATTTTCAAAACTAGCTTTAATTTCATAATTAAATTTCATAAATCACTAATTAGAATTAATTATCCATAATTAAATTTAATTAATTATGTAATTAACAACAAGGTTGTTACATGTTCCCCATTTGAATCATCTTTTCTATAGCATAAGAGTGCTTCTGACATTCATCGGTTTTGTGTCCAATTTCTAGATGGTAAATGCAATACTTCTTACTCTTTTGCCTTTCTCTTATAGATGGACGATAGTTTGGGCGAGGGAGGTTGTCGTGAGTTTTTCGAAAGATACGAGATAAGGTATTAGTTAGCAAAATGACGATTCTTTCTTTTTTCAGTTTCTTTTTGATTTTGCTATTTGAGGTTTTGGGAAGAGGCCTTTTGGTATCCTTAGATGGCTGAGCTTGGTCTTCATAGGCCATTGACTTAACACTTAAATATCTTATTTCATCATTCATAGCCTTGACTATTTTCCTAAGTTGGATGGATTCCTAAAGTAATTCCCAGAGGTATCTCGAAAGTCGTCTTAACTGAGAAGCCCAAAGTTCATAGATAGGGTCGCATTCTGCAGTCTTCTCCTTTGCCAAAACAAGAGTCGCTAAGCATGCTTTGTTTTCTTCATTTATGAGTTAAATTTGAAGGTTAAGAGGTGTTTTTGAATTGAAGTCTTCATTGTTTGCTTTCATTGCTGTAGTTGGACATTGTTGGTTGATGAAGTTGTTGGTTTCTGATAAGGAAATAAATAAACGAAGGTTTGAATCCTTCTAGCGTCAAAGTGTTGTCGGTATTTTTGTCAAACACCAACATCCCAAGATCGAAGAGTAACCTTCGATCAATTTCTTTTGATTACTACTTGGAAAAGCTGACTACTGAAGGTTTAATATAGTTGCTAGGAGTCAAGTTAAGTCTTTTAAATAAATACCGAAGGGAATAAAGGTAGAATGGGCCAAGGACGTGCTAAACATGTAATGCCTAAAGTAAAAGTGAAAAAAATAAAGGTACCAAGATTTATAGTGATTCGGTCTGAATCTCCACATCCACTTTGTCCTTTTCTTCTTTAAAGTTCTATACCAAAGCCAAAAGGCTATTATAGCATCGATTTGGAAATGTCCGCTATAGACGAGATCTACAAAGTTCTTTAATATAGGAAAATACAATTTTCTTAGTATTAGAATTATGTAAGTGCCCCAAAAGAGATCCTTGATGCATTGGGATCTATGCCTATTTGTAGACACGTTGTAGCTCAATAATTGGTGGAGAGCTTTTCCCTTGGATTAACGACTTGTCTGACATGACGGGATAAGATTTGCACACGTGTTGATATCTAGTTTACTTGCCAATTAACATGGATTGCTGACGTGACATTTTTAGATATAGTTTCTAGGCGCCTTGATCCATATGTATTGTATATACTTAAGGTTATCTTAGCCTTTAACCATCTAAAGGCTATCTAAGTCGTTAATTTGTTGCATACTGAAGCACTTCCATCTTTATTGCACAATTTTAGTATAATCTTTTGGTTAGAGTCTATCTGAGGTTAAGCTTCATAGTCAAGTTTAGGTGGGCGACCCTTGCTTTTGGTATGGCTAATACCTTCAGACTTTCACCCATATTTAGGTATTTTATCTTATCGTTCAGACTTAGGTACCGAAGGTATCTATATGAAAGCATATACAGAGTTTACATTGATATAGATTGATTTATAGGAAGTTAACATAGATTTGAACTTTAGAGCATGGGCCAAAGGGTAAAAAACTTCGGTATTCATGTGCAATGAATACTCAAGAACTTTTCCTTCGGACTTTGGTTTTAAAAGTGAGTAACAATTATGGTATAACAGCTATTGAATCACTACTCTCAGGTTTCATCCTATGGAAGCCTAGTTCATTTTACCCTCCTTGAGAAAGCTTTCTTTGGGAATCCACAACTAGAACCTTTGGATGTCTTCTTCAGCTTTACTCTTTCTTTGTTCGTTTATTTAGTACTTCTTTTAACATTTCTTAATTCATTTAGGCTTCGGATGTTACAGCACCAGCAAATCACCTTCACCCTAGTCTCTCCCTTCAGTACACGTAATAAAGTTTGCATAACCGAATTCCCATGTCTACAACTCTGAGCGTTTCTATACATATATTGCCTCCTTATTCGTCCCCCTCTACTTTTGGTCAGTGGTAGATTCATTATTTATCTTTACGGCATTTTTATAAGATCATGTCCCTTTATTACTTAGTCATGTAAATTACATGCATAATTAGGTCTGGGTTACCTTGTTGTTCGTTTTGGCACTACAATTTAGCTTTTGAAAATGATTATTCTTGACTAGAAAATGCTAATAAATTTTCATAAAATAATAAGTAAACATCTCATCATCTTTTCACTCATGTTTCCATATATAAGCCATTTTTATTTATTTATTTAGTACATAGTTTCCTTCAAAATTTCAAAATTAATTATTTTTTAACGTTGGAAAATTCTCCAAATCAAAACTCATCTCTAAAAATTCATTCCCAATAACGTATTAATTTTTCACTTCTTTTCGAATCTATCTAAGGTAGGAAACTTAGCTAAATGACATCTAGTTTTTTTTTTGAGAAAAATGTGTGATCCTTTACGCATAGAGGAGAGCACACATGTGAATATATATAAATATAAGGAGCTACCAACATGCCTGGCATGTAACAAGGGCAAGAATACATATAACTAATCTCAAGTACTCCTAAGATGAGTTCCGGCAAGCCACCACCCATCGCACCTCGATAACAAGCTCCGGCATGGCCACCGTTCGATATTAAGATGTTAAAAGTACCAAAAAGACTAAAGAGAAAAACAAAACACTGAGTGACGACTCAAACTAATAAGAAAACTCCAAAAGTCTGAATCGGAAGAAGTGAATAAGTATCTGCTCTAAAGAGGATCTGCTGAATATGGAGACCACTCTAAAGGCTCTCAACAAGAAGAAGGAATGTCAAACTAAAGGATAGATCATCCTGAAAAAGTTCTTCATAATGATGATAACAGAATCCTATATCTGATGGGATAACTGCAAGAAGTCCTGGATGAAGAAACTCTGCTCTGATGACCTCTCTACAAACTGATATCCAGCAATCTGAAGACAAGAGAAACCTGCAAAATGAACCTGATAGTCTATCTCCCAAACTTGTATCTGAAACAAGACTAGGGAAAAATTAGAATGATACATATATATGTATATTTTATAGTAAATATACATATATATGTATGTATGTATTTATAAGGAATGAAATAAAAACCTAAATAAAACTATCAAGACAAAAACTAAAGGAATGAAAAAACTGTAAACAAATACCAAACAGAGACTAGAATAAAAATTGAGATAGATCAGACTTATTTATCTTTAATCATAAGTAAGCTATGATTTAAAGTGAGACCATCATATAAATTTGGAAAAATATTAATAATACTATTATTAGTGCTATAAAAGTTATTGTTATGTTTAAAAAAAAGTTAATATTATAACTAACCTTGGTAAGATACCGTTTGAAATGGATATTTTTAGCTAATTTATATTTGGATTAGAAATCCAATTAAAACAAAATGTAGAAACTAAAAAAAAAAAATCAATTTGTTAAGATGACTATTATTATTATTAAAAGTTCTTTGATTTCTCTCAAACCAAATAAACTAACTAATAATAATAAATAAAGTGTCTAGTAAAAATCTAATATTTTTATTGCATTTGAATCTATAATTTTTCCAGTAGAATTCACAATCCGAAATTTTAATTATTATATTAAAGTTAAAAAATTTAAGAGTATTAATTAGGATGTAATTAGAGTCCAAACAATCATAATATATATGATTTATGTCCTCTAGATGCAGATTGCAAAGGTAACATTTATTATCATTTTGAATGTTTTTTTCTCTTTAAAAATTCTATTGTATTAAGTTTTCCATGAAGTATTAACCACATGTGAATTTTGGATTTAGGAGGAGCATTAGATTTCCACATGTATTTAAAAGAGTTATTAATAGTACCCGAAAAATTAATAAATCTATAAAAAGAATTTGGAGTATATTTCTTACTTTTATCTCATTCCCAACTAATAAAATCATTATCATTATCAATATTATAAATATTTAATCCGGCATAAAGCAAAGAAAGTTGCCAAATGGTAGATCCTATTAAAATTCTGTTAAAACTAAAATTTCAAGGAGGTTCATTTTCCGAAGAATAAACTTCATTAGTTAAAGCATACTTAAAGTTGCAAATATCATACAATTTCTTAAATTCAAACTTAAGAGACAAGATCAAAATCCAACAGTCATGCCAAAAATAAGTACAATTTCCTGAATGTACTATCGTCTTAGTTCCTAAGTTAAAAATTTCATAACATTTTAAAATGTTTTTCCAAAAATTAGAAAATTTATGGGAAAATGAATAATCAATTTATTGTAAATTGATATTATCGTTATAGTAATATTTGGAAATGATCTCTTTTCAAATAGCGTTATCATTTATATCTTTAAAATTCCAAAGCCATTTACCTAAAAGAGACAAATTCATGTTGTGCAAATTTATAATTCCTAAACCACCCTCCTTTTTAGCTTTACAAACAGTTTTCCAGTTTACTAGATATTTTATATTGTTATTGATATTATCCCCACTCCATAAGAAATCTCTTCTAATTTTATCGATTTTATCAATAATCCAATCTGGAAACAGATGCATAGATATTCAATAGGTCGGTAAGGCTGATAAAACCGATTATTAAAACTAGCCTACCTGCTCTAGATAAAAATCTTCCATTCCAATTAGATATATTATTTTTAATTTTATCAATAACAATAAGCCAATCATCATGTTTGAGTTTGGTAGGTCTAATCACAAACCCTAGATATTCAAAAGGAAAATCGACATCTAGTTTTTAAAACCTACTTTCGTAGGTTAGGGACTAGGAGGGTTCACCCCCGCCCGACCCCCTTCTGCCCGGGCCCTCACGGTGGTGCTTTTCGATATTTCGAATTACGGTCCTTTTGACAGAGATAATTGCATGCCTCCGCGAATAACATGCTACTAAAGTGAAGCTGCCAAGGCTCGAACTCTCTCACTTCCCTGTGGAGCTGAGAACCCCTACCAACTCCACTTGAGTTATAAAACATTCTAATTAAGCTAGTGAAGCTATTACAACCCAAAACATTCATTAAATCAAGATCTATCATTTGAAAACACATACTATATGAACTTTATCATATATAAGCAAAGTTGTGTTCAACAAATGAAAACAACCTTAAAAGAAATGATATTACTCACTCAAATCCTTGAATTAACTTGATCTTCAGTTTTCTCACGTTCTTTAGTTTTTGTTCTTACTTTTTTCCGTTTTCTTCTAGGCAGTAGCCACCATTAATAAGCTCTTTAGAGCTTTTGTTTTGTTTTTGTAAACATGAGAATGCATGAATAAGACGGAGGTTATTTTGTTTTGTTATATCCCATCCCCATAATAAGTCGGACTGTCGGCCTTATTGCCATATTTCTTATTTTAATTCATTCCCAACCATGTTATACTTATACCGTAGTAAGTAAATGTACATCCAAATGCTTATTAAAATAAACCATTATCTATTTTAAATTTTTAATGGCACAGGTGAATAAATGTCCCCCAATTATTCACCTTGTCTTAAACCCATATTCTTTAATTAATTACTTATTTATTCTTTAAAATTTAGGGTTTTACAACATCCCAACTATCTGAATGAAGGTATACACCTCATGTAAAATAAATATTCACATTTTTTTTATTGTATTCCGTGAATGTCTCATATTATTTTTCATAATTTATTCATTTTTTGGTTTATTTTTTCATAATTTGTCGACTCTCTCATTAAGCAGTCGAGTTTGTTGTTTTCGCGAACTCCCACACTTATCCAATTCAGATACGACAAAATAATATTTATTTTTTCCCTTGCGATTAACGCTAATGTATAAATACATCTCGAGAAGTAAATACACACGAAAATTATAAATAATAATTAAAACCAATATATATGCATAATGTACAATTTTTTTAACGAGATACAACTGTATCCATGATAAAATAATCTTTACGTTCGAAAAATCACATTGCACACCATCTCTTTCATTATTTTCTTCTATTTTTGCATCAACGTGTGGCGATTCAAATGAAATAAGTTGAAGATTACCGTATAATATGTACTATAATAATAAACCGATCAATAATTTTTTTACGTACCAAAAACCTAAAATAAAAACAAGCAAGTTGACAATTACCTCATTTATAGCAATTTTAACATCTTTAGTTTTAATTTAATGAAGTTCGTTGCTACATCTAAGTGATTGAACAAGTAAACTATTTACATATGGACAACAAATTCAAACATAACAATTATCCCAAAAACAACATTTTTCAAACTAGTGCCAACAGATTTAACTCAATTGGTTGGTAGTACAAACTATGAGATCAAAGATCACGAGTTCGATCTTCGAAATTGACACTTGTTGGCGTTAATAAACCATGTTAAAAGAAATCTTCAACCAGTGAAGAACAAATACTTAAAAATATAATTATAAGAAAAAGAAATAAACAACTAATAAAATATAAATAATACCTTTTTTTGTGCATGGAATACAAAACCTTAATTTTAGACGGAGTAAAATAAAATAAATAAACAAATAGACGAAAGAAGAAGGATAAGGTACTAATATGGACAGTACATGTCCAAAAACTTGGGATCTTTTCTGTCCATCACATAAATCATAGTAAACATCGCATGTTTACTTTTAATACCATTTTATGTCTTATGGGTATATTTCTTAATGTTTCGCTAATTGTTGTAGACTCTAGTTATAATATTAAAACTTCAATTCACAATTTACTCAATGAATGAGCTTGATGTTGAAAAAAAATATGACCAACGCTTTGTAAAAGCATGAAAAATAATATAAACCTCGTTTCAACTAATCACACCGATTTACAAGCTCTCTCTTCGGTAGCAAGAAATCTCTCTCCAATGTGCCGTTCAAATTCCAGATCCGATAGATTTCTCAGAAAAAAAAATCGAACGGTTCGAACCCTAAATCAAACGTAAAGCCCAAATCTCTACCGCCCACCAAGGAACCAAAAAAAAAAAAACCCTACATCCCGATTCACGAACGTGGCGAGCGAACCGGCGACGGCGGCTTAAACTAGGTGGCGAGCTCCTCCATCTCGGCACTTTGGTAGATAGGGCACAGTGGCACAGGCAGCAGCAAGCTCCATCTCCTCCTCGGTAGCTCGAGCATAAACAAAACTCCTAAATTTTGAAATTCAGTTTAACCGTTGAAGCCTTGAAGTTGAAGGTACAGAATACAGATTACTGATACTACTTAATTGGGATTTTCATTTTGTATCTTTTAAACTTTTAATTATTATTGAATACTAATACTACTTGTCTAAAATACACTGCTGTAATGATTTCATAAAATAATTTTCAAAACAATATCATCTATCCATTATTAACATGAACATAAATATATGTCTTGGTTCAATTTATTTATATATCGATTTTGGGATGTGTACATAAGTGCATATGCTTCCTGCAGTAACTAGGTTTAGTTATTGATGAATGCTGCTTAGGTTTTTACTCATATTAATGCTTTGATTTTAATTTATACAGCATTAAAATCATTATTTGCTTGAACATACTGATATTTATGTGTAATATGCACATGTAGGATCGCGTTTTCATTTTGTTATTATGAATATGTAAACATCTATAATGCGAAGTGTTGACATTTGTGTATATAGTTATTGAATCAACAATTTGTGTTGTAATCTTTTTGCAATCTCACAAACACCCTACGTTTTATCCTTAATTTTATTCAAACAAAAACATGTAAAATGAGTAGCTTTTAGTGTAAATATACCTGGTTTCCATGCGTTTGGGTATAATATGTGGTTCTGAATAGACCATGTTTGATCGCTTATTCAATCAGACCACTGTTTTCAGTTATTGTGATGTCACCTATAGAGAAGTCGGCTTCTTCTTCTTTTTCTGCGTTAGAGCTGGATCTCTTACTGAAAGATAAGAAGAATGTTACTTCATTGGCAGCTGAACTTAAGGATGTGAGAAGTAGGTTAGCTTTACAAGAGAATATTACTTCATTGGTTGATCTTATATCCGCCTTCTTATAGGTGGATAAATTGACTGCTTACGTTTGCACTAGTTTCATTAAAATTAGTGTTAAAGAACAATAAAATAGGAAAAGTTCGTGTGCTTTTGTGCCTTTTGCACTAGCTTGCTTCACTGCAAAATATTTTCGATGATCCTTATTTGGTAATTGCAGCTACAGGAATTACCCCTCCTGGAACTGGAAGTGGTAGGAGCAGCAAGGACAGCAATGCGGGAACGTTTGCATAAATAAGTTTGAATTTTCAATTTCTAACTTTATTTTTTGAGTTCTAACAATAGTTATTATTTTACTATCAAAGGAGGCAAAATTCTGAAAAAAGGTACAATTTTTTTAATTAGAGTAGGTAAAATGGTAAACACTTCAATTTCCATGGAAATAACCGAACTTCAAAAAATTAATAAAATTTAGGAATAAAGTACTGTTCAGACTTATTTATACTTAATCAACTAATGAAGCTAAAGTTTAACACAATTTTCTTGCATGTTATGATTTTTAGCCATTTATGATTGTTGATATTTCATTCATTATTTATTTTCAAATGTTATTTTACTGTTGTATAGCTAGCTTCCACATCACTATGTTGCACAAGATTTTTTTTCATGCATAGTTATTATATATCAGCAACAAGCATTCTTCCGTAACACATATTTTAGTTCATTTCCATGATTACAGTAATTTGTTCTAACATTTATTTTTTATTTTTTCAGCTACAACTCCCCAAGCTTCAAAGTCTACTCCAGGTATAATATCCATTCTTAGTTATATATGCAACTTCTGACACAGATTGTCTAAGAAATGTCCTTTGCTATGACCAGGCCCGGTTATTGGGCTAGGCGGGCTAGGCTACGGAATAGGGCAACCCACCCTATCGGGGGCAACCAAAAAAACCCTAGTTCAAATTTCAAAATCGCGCACAGAGATATTGCAACACTCACTGACGACCGAAAAAAAAAAACGCTACGCTAACCCACCTGACCGCCTCCGTCGCCTCCGCACGGCCGGACCCCATCCACGGCAACGGCGCTTCACAGCTCCTCCTCCTCTGGACATCCACTCCAATCGGACCAGTTCAGCTTCAGCCTTTAGTTTCAATTCCAAGGCTGGTATAGCCTGTAGCTCAAAGGTAATGTCGAATTAACGATTCTAATGCTGATATCTCAAAATTTTGGTTGCCGACTCTCTTAAAAGCTTAAAAGAAATATTTTTTAGTAAATAAGACTATAAGAGTTAACTGATTGTTCCAATTGAAGGCTATAACAGCCTTGGATTAATGTTAACGTTTTTGTTTTTATCTGTATTTTGAGCGTGTTTTGTCATTTTTGTGAGATTAATGAACTGATGTTCATAACGTTATTACTACTATTATTGTTTTGTGAAAGGCAACAAAAAATTTCCTCGTCTAGGGCAACTTATTGTATAGAACCGGCCCTGGCTATGACACATTAACTCGAGCAAATAACCTTATATATTTAATTGCACATGCCGTTTTATTCAAACCAACTTGCATCTGATTGTCATGCAAGCGTTCGCTGCTACATGAATATGCAAAAGCTATCGAATAACATTTGTCTTACTGCTTTCGTTCAAATAACACAACGGTCGGTTTTCCCACCATTGTGCGGTTATACTAGTATTATGAATGTCGCTAAGCACGGACATATTAGTTGGAAAACAACACTAACGCTTAGCCGGTAAGAGCAAAAACACCACTGCTTTTAGGGAAATGTGTACATGACAGGAGAATAATAGGAATCACACACGCTTGTATAAATGTTTACATGGAGTTCATAAAATTAAAACTGCGCGTACAAACCAAACTTGAAGAATTGCTCATGAAATAAAAGAGCAGCACAAAGACCATTTCACCATGACAACAAACTTATAGCAAAGGCCAACAGAGTCAAACCAATACTTCCTGACAATCCATCTTCCTCCCTAAACCTTAGGTTTTATAGTAGAAAACTCGGAAATCAGAAAAGTTAAAATATCAGAAAATAGATGAGAAAAATAAATCAACTTGTCTCTTAATCTTAGAGTTTTCAATTCAGATTTGCTGCTGCTGCTCTTCCTATTCCTCCTTTTTTTTTTCCTCTTCTTATACATTTTTTAATCATTTTTTTGGGGTGCTGAATCGAGATCGCGATGTTGAATTAACAGTCTTTTGGTTTTGTTTCAATTTGATGTTTAAATCGAAATGGCGATTCAGTATTGGACTTCAATATCTTCGTTATGAAATAGGATCGTACAGTTTACACGGATTACAATCCAATTTTACTCTTGGATCGGGAAGGCCGCGATCTCGTGATTTTTGCAATCATTGTATACTATTATCGGTGTGGAGCTAAGGGCACCGCGATTTGTGCTAGGGACTGCGGCCAAACAGGGAATTTTTTTTAACTGCGGTCGACCAAACTGTCCCGAGGGTTTCCACGGTAGCCCCTAGCGCTGGGTGCGGTGCCCTTAGCACCACACTATTACTATTGATGTATCATTATCTTTTGAGTGGCAATCCAAATCTTAAAATCGACCTTGGTTATATGTGAAATGATGATATAATTCTGCAAACCATTGCGATGATTGATCTTTTATAAACAATGCCGTTCTAATTACAGTTGAAAGAAGAGTAATATTAATGCTCAAATTGGGATCATAGTTGTAATTTAAAAAAATTATTGGTTGGTCTACATTGTGTTACGGTAATAATACTAATAGCATTATAGTTTGAATTAATAATTTGCATGCATTTTGCATGTCAATCTTCTGCGACTATCATTTTATGCTAAAACAATAACCCTCCATGGTTGAAAAGTCGGAATTAGATAAAGTGTTGTTTGTGAAATAAGTATCATCTCTTTCTTGATTCTAAACTACATAATAGCCAAACCAAAAAATGATGCAGAAATCAAACTTAGATTATGCAAGTAAATACAGTGTTATTAAATGGACCTTAATCATAATAGTGCAGTACAGTTTAGATGCATTTATCGACTAAGTTGAAATCAAACCATCCACATTGTTTTCGAATAAAAATAACATAAAAACGCCCAACTTGCGCTTTATAACATATTTTAATGTTTCGATCTAAACCAAAAGTTAAAAATTTATCATCCTTTATATAGCCTAGGCGCTATGTTCAGTTTATGGTTGGTCAGATCTATATTCTATCATATCAGATATATTTGAAAATTTAATTCTTTGAACCATATAGATTTGAAGTTTACAATATGTACGTCGATTTTGCCTAAAACTGCACCTAAACGAAATGTATTTTGTCTCAACTAAATGTTTGTCTTCCATAAAATTAATTTCAGTCATGTTCATTTTTTGTAAATGCCGGTTGATCCGCTGTACAGAAGGTTCGGGCTTCAAATCCATTCTCTCGACCTGCTTCCAATCCTGACCACATGTACTTAACAAACAAAGGAATTCATGTTGAATTGGTTACCTTCCATGTTTTGGTACTCGAAGTAGATGTAGTTGAAGAGTTGAAAAACAGACGTATCACATTGATTGATAGAATACAATCATTTCTTGACATTATTTTTTCATTATTTGATAGTGAATGAAATGTGTATGTACTATTCTAATTGGATGATACCTATATTAAGATATTTTAAAATTTTGAATTCAAAATATTAGTTTTATATGTTTGTATTTGGTGTGTCTTTACCAAGATTTATATAAATTAAATACTCATCGTTGTCAAATTGTTGATCTTCTCACTGCAACTCTTCTCAGATCCGAAGCTTGTGACAGAGAAGAAACAAAACATTCATCAATGGAGAGCCATGAAGACAATGTTTCAGTAGATGAAATGGAAGCAAATACAATGATGGACACAGATGAAAACTTTGAGAATACCATCACATATGAGGACTCTAATAACGAAGAAGATGATTATGAAGATGATGAGGAAGAGGAGGAAGACAATGAGAGCTACAACATTAAGTTTTATGGAGAGATGGATCCACTTGATTTTGCTTTAAATAATTCATATAATGGTGTCGAGATTTACCAACAGTTTGAACGTCTTGAGTATGAAGCCTTGGCCGAGAAAAAAAGAAAGGCACCTTCTAATTCACAAAATCATGACGAGCAAGCTAAAAAGCTGAAAGAAGATATTGAGGGAGCTGCAAGGGATATTGTTGATGAATATATCTATTCTGGCCGCCGAAGCAGAAGGTCAAAAAGGAAAGGAATGAAAAGTGAAAGAAGGAAGAGGCCAAAATCCAATCTTAATCCTGAGATTGCTAGGAAAATTGGTGATGCTACACTTTATTATGCCTCAGGAAATTACGACGAGGCTGTTACTTTACTGGAAGAAATTGTTCGAATTTCACCATTTACTCATGATGCATACTACATGCTCGGTAACATATATGATTCAAAGGGTGATAAACCGAAGGCTATGAATTTTTACTTGATTGCTGCTCACTTATCGCCAAAGAATCCATCTCTGTGGGAAAAACTTGTAGATTGGTCCATGAAGCAAAACAACTCTGGCCAGCTTAAGTATTGTCTTCAAAAGGCGATAAATGCCAACCCAGAAGACATGGCTCTTAGATTTGACCTTGCATCACGATATTTCAAAGTTGGTGAATATCAAAAAGCAGCAAACTTGTACAGCCAAATTGTATCTCTTCGTCCTGATAACATTTTAGCTCGTGAGTGGGCAGCGAAGATGTATAACAAATGTGGCAAGCCGGAGATGGCAATTAGTATACTGGAGGATTTTGTGAACGATAACTATTCTAAAGCTGGTCGAACTGTCGATTTGTTAATCAACCTGTATATTGAAAATGAGAATTACACCAAAGCACTTTACCATATTGATAATGCTTTACCTTATCGCGAAGAAAACAAGTTATCATTACACTTGAAAGGAACAGTGTGCCATGCTTATCTTGGAAATCTTGAATATGCTGAGTTTGTCTTAAAGAGCATGCAAATGGATGAGGCAGAAAGAAACCCTAATACTATCACTGAAGTTGGCGACTCGCTTGTGAAGCTGGGTCACTATGATTATTCTTTGAAGTTCTACTCTATACTTGAGCAAATTCCTTTAGATGATAGAGCTGGTTTACATCTTAAAATTGCTAAAAATTATCTATCTATGAAGGATAGAGGAAAAGCCATTCAGTACTTCTATAAAGCTCTATCAGAAGCAGAAGATGATATTGATGCTCGACTAACTTTATTTAATCTTCTTCTTGAAGATGGTAAAGAAGATGAAGCCATTATATTGTTGTCGAACTCCACCAATTCAGAATCAAATTTGAGCCATGGTTCTGAAAGCTCCAACCCCTGGTGGCTTAATGGCAAAGTGAAAATGCATCTTGGCAAAATTTATCGCAAAAAAGGAATGCTTGAAGCCTTCGTGAACACAGTTCGCCCAATCATTCATAAAACACTACTTATCGAGGCTATGCAGCAAAGGGCGAAGAAAAGGAAAACCAACAAGAAGAAAAACCTACCAATGAGTGTTATATCCGAAAGAGCCAAATTATTAGACGACCAGCAAGGTGCTACTTTTTTCAAGAAATGGAAGCCGCTTGCAAATAATTCAGATTTGTCTAAAGCAGCAAGAGCAGTGAAAATACGTGCAAAGAAAAAAGCTTTGAAAGAAAAAATAAGAGCAGCAACTTTGGCAGCGGGTATGGACTGGAACAGTGATGATTCAGAAGAAGAGGCTCTGTTACAGAAACCTACTGAGGCACCTCCCCTTCCAAGACTGCTACAGCATGAGGAAAATCATCATTTCATCGTAGATCTCTGCAGAACACTACTTTCTTTACAACGTTATGAAGAATCCTTGGAAATTATCAATTTAACTTTGAAACTAGGAGAAAGTTCGATATCAGCTGGGAATAAAGAGGAGCTAAGGACATTGGGCGCTAAAATAGCATACAACACTAGAGATCCGAAACATGGATATAACTATGCTCGATATATAGTTCGGACTCATCCTTATAGCATTGGTGCATGGAATTGCTACTACAAGGTTGTATCGAGATTGGAGTTTCGTCTATCACCGCATCAGAAATTCATGTTACGAACACGTCACAAACTTCCAAACTGCGTGCCTCCTATTATTATTAGTGGCAATCAGTTTACAGCCACTAGGCAGCATCAAGCAGCTGCAAGAGAGTATCTTGAAGCTTATAAATTGGACCCAGAGAATCCTCTCATTAATCTGTGTGTCGGTACGATTTTTATGATTACCATATCAGTAGATAAAAAGTGTCTGTTAGGAGAGTTGAATACAAAAGGAATATTTCCTTCAAAAAAATATTTTGCAGAAAGTCTTCAGCTGAAACTGACTAAAAAAGGCATTTACATTTGTGAACTTACACATGCGCATTCCATAAACCTGCATGTGTATTTTTCTGCTTCAAAATGAGGTCTATAGTTAAGTTGCATCATGTTCTAAAGGGGCCCATTTTTGCAGTACATTTTTTCATTAGGTTTATTATAAAATGAACCCTTGTTAGGATGTTCTGATAACACTTGGTAATGACTTCCCTTTTTCTCCCTCTGGCAGGTACAGCTTTAGTTAACTTAGCTCTTGGGCATAGGCTTCATCAAAAACATCGATGCATCTTGCAGGCTATGGCGTTTTTCTGTAATTATCAACGTATCTGCAAAAATAGCCAGGAATGTTTGTACAACATTGCACGTGCTTATCATCATGTTGGGCTAGTTACACTGGCGGTCACTTACTATGAAAAAGTACTCAGTATTGAACAGAAAGATCTTCCTCTTCCGAAACTTCCGAATGAGAGCTCGACAGCTGTCTTGGGAACTCAAGATTCAGGTTATTGCAATCTTCAAAGAGAGGCTGCTTACAATTTGCATTTGATTTACAAGAAAAGTGGCGCTGTAGATCTTGCACGGCAGATTTTAAAAAATTACTGCATACCTTAATTGAAGGTTAGATTTCCTTTTCCTAGCATGGTAGTAATTATTATTATATTGAGCGACATTGTTAAATTATGCATGAATGCTTGAATAATAAATTTGAAGGGTAAGATCAAATAATGACTTCGATCAATCCCCTAAATTCTCCCCCGTTTATACCACCATGTAATGATTTTGGCCCTGCGATTGCTTTCATCTAACATCTATTAATTTGAGTAGGTGATTTGAGTGCAAAGATCATATGACGATCGTATATTTTCTGACATAAGCAGACATTTACGTGAACAATGATGGGGACACATTTGTTCTTTTTGTTGAATGTAAGCATTTGATAACGAGAAAACTAGGATGCTGGAATAACTGGTACAGACCTTGATATGTAAACTGAATGGATGAAACTTAAATTTGCATCACATTTAAGGACTTGGAATTTCAGTTTTGACATGTATTTGGTATATTGGTCTCTTATTAGTTATCAAGATTCACAGAAATAAGACACTAGATAATTAGAATTTATACGCTTAGATTTGCTGAGAGTGAGATCTTAAAATAAATCATTCCTTGAAGTCTTATAAATGGTAACGTCGCTTGTGCATGTTTGATATTGGGGGTTACTTCTGTCCAAATCAGACATGCATGCAAATAATTACGGGTACATTTGTTCTTTTTATGCAAGCAACATTATTCGAGTGCTTAGAGGATGCATGTACAATGATTATGGACGTTAATACTGCTGTATTTTTTATTTGTTTTTTTAAAAAGTTGATTTTATTTGTGAATATTTTTTTGCTTGTTAGCTACAATGCTTGTCTGGAAGTATCACTCCTTTCATCAAAAGAAATATACAATGCTTGTCTGGATCTGAGCTATCACGTTGAATGAACATATTTACAAGAATAAAATGTCAACGTTGAGACATTTCAACGTCATATATGGTTATGCCTTTTGGTATTTTTTCCTAAAATAGTTTGAAGTAATGTATTGTATGACTATACACCGTCGGGGAAAATCCCTTCATATGATCAGTCTAAGGGCATAAAAAGCCCAACGCAACGGAAAACAACTGAATCGTGATTGTAGTGAGACGATACAAACAGAAACACCAGAACAGACAGTTACAGATCTATGCAATGCAGAAAAATAGATAACACCAGTATTTATAGTGGTTCCACTACCGCGAGGCAGTGTACATCATTTGGGAGAGGAGATTTTATTAATCACTGGAAGATTAGAGTTGAAATATTGATTCACTTTTGGAGGCTATACATAAGAAGAATTTACAGTACATAAAATTGTACAGAGTTTCAACTCTCTAGGATGGCTCTGAAATTGACTGAAATTAGCTTTCAATTTCGACTGTCATTGTTGTGCAGAAGCTCCACTATTTATAGAGTAAAGAAATGGGGATTGGTAGCTGCTATATCGCAGCCCTGGGGTTTGGTTCGGCATGCATCTGGTTTGGTTTGGAAAAACGCCGAATGAAAAATTTGGATCGGCATCTCCCCTATTGGAATGGGATGCTCAAATACCGAACGAAATATTCGTTCGGCATGCCCAAACGCCTCTCCATAATCACCGGACGAAACAACTCGTTCGGCAATTTTCTTTTCTTTCGCTCCTCCATTATACCGAACGAGAAATTCGTTTCTCTTCCGCACCACAGCACCGAACGATAGTTTTGGTTCGGCATTCCTTCCACCGCTCCAGACTTCCCCCTTTCTCCAAATCATCACTCAAAATCACCGCTTCAAATCCTAGCATCTTCCTTCGTTTGATGATTTCAACTTCTGCTCTAGGGTTTCTGCTTCTTGCTACTGCTGCGTCTTGGAATTAAGATAGCAATTTCTAACAATCTCCACCTTGATACTGAATTCCAAACCAGCTTTCCAACTTCATCTACACCTTCATGCTTCAAGCAATGGATACTTACCCAATGAGCTTTCGCAATGTCATCACCAATTACACTCTGTCAACAAGCTTCGGCAAAGTCACCGCCGTCAACAAAGTGCTCAGTCCGTGTAGAACCTATCAATCTCCATCATAAAAAAAATGTTTCCATAAACCATCTCAACCCTCCCTCCGTGCCACCCCATGACACCTAGCACTTCATTAAGCGAATCAAGTCCGAGCAATGCTCGAACTTAGCAACATGCAACGACTTGCTAAACATGTCTGCTGCATTCTCCTTTGTGTAAACTTTCTGAAGACGAACTAGATTCTCTTCACTCACGAGACAAGAAACGACTCTCTCATCTCAATATGCTTCTTTCTCGAGCTGAACGTCAGATTTTCAGCTAAGTGAATTGCACTCTGATTGTCACAGTACACATTCACTCCTTCGTATTCGAATCTCAAATCACACAGTAATCGCCTTAAATAAAGCGCCTCCTTAGCTGCTTCAACCGCAACTACGAGCTCTGCCTCTGTAGTAAGCAAAGCCACAATCATCTGCAATCTCGCTCTCCAACTGATCGCTGTGCCACCAAATGTGAACACATATCCGGAGGTTGACGACTTGCTAAACATGTCTGCTGCATTCTCCTTTGTGTAAACTTTCTGAAGACGAACTAGATTCTCTTCACTCACGAGACAAGAAACGACTCTCTCATCTCAATATGCTTCTTTCTCGAGCTGAACGTCAGATTTTCAGCTAAGTGAATTGCACTCTGATTGTCACAGTACACATTCACTCCTTCGTATTCGAATCTCAAATCACACAGTAATCGCCTTAAATAAAGCGCCTCCTTAGCTGCTTCAACCGCAACTACGAGCTCTGCCTCTGTAGTAAGCAAAGCCACAATCATCTGCAATCTCGCTCTCCAACTGATCGCTGTGCCACCAAATGTGAACACATATCCGGAGGTTGACTTCTTTCGATCTCTATCACATGCATATGTGGAATCGCAAAATCCGACTAAGCTGAAATCTCTTCCTCTGCCGTCAAAGACAAGTCTATGGTTTGGAGTTCCTTCAAAGTATCTGAAGATACACTTTACTCCTTCCCAATGCGTTTTTCCTGGATTTGCCATGAACCTACTGACTAATCCAACCGCCTGTGCAATGTCAGGCTTAATGCAGACCATTACATATATCAAGCTGCCAGCTGCACTTGCATATGAGGCCTTCATCATATAAGCCTTGTTCTTTTCCGAGATTGGAGTCTTTACTAGAAAGCTGTATGTGCAAATGCATGGGTATGCCGATTGCTTTGCCCCTTCCATGCTAAACCGAGCAAGCACCTTTCGAATGTACTCATTTTGAGTGAAACTCAAAAGTCCTAGCTTTCTATCTCTTTGGATTTCCATACCCAAAATCTTCTTTGCTTCTTCAAGGTCCTTCATTTCGAATTCCGTTTTTAGCTTTCGCTTTAAATTATCGATTTCAGCCTTATCCTTGGAAGCAATCAACATATCATCCACGTACAAGAGTAGATGTACCAATTTACCATTTTTTAAATGCTTGAAGTACACACAAGCGTCTTTGATGCTACGATCAAAACCAAGTGAAAATATAAAAGAGTCAAACCTCTTGTACCATTATTTAGGCGACTGCTTAAGTCCATACAATGCCTTCTTCAATTTGCAAACCCGATTTTCTTTTCCATCTACAACAGGTTCTTCTAGTTGCTTCGTGTAGATGGTCTCATCCAAGTCTCCGAGTAAGAAAGCGGTTTTCACGTTCAGTTGCTCCAGCTCCAAGGCATAAGCTGCGATGATAGCGAACAAAATGTGGATGGACGTATGCCTCACTACTGGAGAGAATATCTCATCATACTCCAATCCCTTTCTTTGTGAAAACTCTTTAGCAACTATTCTAGTCTTGTATCACCCATCATCCTTCACCTTGAATACCTACTTGCAACTACGGCTCGGCTTCCTTGAGGAGGTGGAAACAAATTCCAAGTCTTGTTTTTCTTCGACGACTCTAACTCTCCATAGCGTACATCTACTTTGAACTATAACATGAATTCAAAGCTTCATCAAGGTCAAGCGGCTCCTCAAGAACCACATGTAGGACATAGTCAAGCTGATCACAAAGGCTAAGATTCGCAAACTGCCGATCACCATACCTTTCGAGCGGCCTAATAGTCCTACAACTGACCCGGATAGGTACTGCTTCATCTAAACCCCTTTCAGCTCCACCTTGAACTGAACTTCCTCTATATTCATGCACATCACCAGCACTACTAGAAAGTGCCCGTGGACTATCCTGTGATATTTTCATCAACTGCGTTTTCTTCGACAGCATCAACAACTCTACCATTTGGTTGATGCATGGAAACTTCTTCCATTTCCTTAGGCCTATCAGAGTCTTCTGATGTGGCAGACAGCTTCTCCTTCGGATTGGACATAGCAGACTCATCAAAAGTAATATGTCTGGAATGAATAATCTTCCGATCAATATGGTTCCAAATTCGATACTCTTTGATATCATCGGTGTATCTCATTAGTATGCTCTTGTATGCTCTAGCCTCCAACTTGTCATCACCTGTATTGTGAACGTGCACATGATTACCAAAAATTCAAAAGTAACCAAGATACACTGCTTTACCTCTCCACTTCTCCTCTGAATCTTCCCATCTATGACCGAGCACGAAATTCGATTTATGAAATGTGCCACAGTTGATAATGCATTAAAGTCTCTAGACAAGCCCGTTGTTAATCTCAAGCAACGAGCCTTCTCCAGTAGAGTCATGTTCATCCATTCTGCAACCCCATTGGATTGCGGATCGTCGGGTGTAGTGAAATGCCTCTGAATATCATGCTGTCTGCAAAAGTCAAGAAACTTCCTAGAGGCAAATTCACCATCAGATCTAAACACGTTCAATCTAGAACTAGATTGGTTCTCAACAAGCGCTTTTCAGTTTTTGAACTTCTCAAAACTCTTTGATTTGGACTTCGTCACATGCATCCATACTTTCTGAGAAATATCATCAATGAAAGAGATAAAATACTTTGCTCCTCAAAGAGAAAGAGTAGCAACCGGTCCCTAAACATCTGTATGCACGTACTCAAGTATTCACCTCGATCTATGGAGTCCAACTCCAAAAGATATTTTAGTTTGTTGTCTAACAAACACTCCCGACAAAAGTCCATCTTGTCGAAGCTTTCTCCTTTGATCATCTTCCGTATTCGAAGCAACTCCAAGCTCTTCTTTGAAATATGACTCAATCTGAGATGCCAAAACTTTGTGACATTCAAAGCACGAGAACTATCTACTCCAATACACGACTCTCCAATAAAGTTGGTTTCTTTCAACGAATGCATATTTTAGAACACATCTACTTTCATAAGAACAAGTGCACCTCTTGAAACCTTTAGACTATCTCATGCTCAAGCTTCTTAGGAGTCATGGTTCGGTCACACTGCATCATATCGGTCCCTCGAACCATGAAGCTCTGATACCATGTCGAGTGTTGACATTTCCGCGTTTCGAACGCGTTCGCTTCACCGTGTCTAGGCAGCATCAACTCGAAGTCTCACATGCCGGCTCATCTCTCCATCGCCTCCATCGAGTATATAATTTGGTCTTGGCAACACATTGTAACAAAAGGAATGCCAATGTTACGTGCCACCAATGCTGTATATATAACACGATTATTCTAAATATCCTGCGATGTGCGACTTTAACCATTCAATCCATGCATACTTCATTTACAATGCGAGCCGCACCTGACATACACAAACCTTATTTGAAGCAGTTTAAAGTTTACAATAACACTTTGAAACAGATGCTGCAAATATCTGCCCTTGCACCAAATCTGAAACAGATTGTGTAAAACTCTAGTTATTCGGCTGCAGATATTTGCACTTACAAGCTCTTTGGTTCATACATTGCAAGATTTGATATGGACTTGACATATTCAATACAGATTTTGCAAAATTTTCTCATTCGGTGCAATTATCTATACTTTGATAAACATAGTGTAAACTTTAAGTTATTCAGCGAAAATATCTGCACTTCATAATATGCATAAGGGACTATAATTTTCTAAGGTGTATGTCTGTACTTTTTTTTTTCTTTCAATTACAACAATAGGTTCATTGTTTTAAAAGGTGAAAGCATACATGAGGCTTTTTCGGATCCATGAGGCGAGACGTAAGCCTCGAAACGTTGAGGCGTAAGCTATTCGGATAAAAGAAAAAGGCAAAACATATAATGAAATTTGAAATAAAATAACATAAATGTCAAACGTTAAACAAGAAACATAAAGCATTTAAAGCAATTCAAACAACATACAATCATCCATAAGCACTTCCACGCAATATATTTCTTGCCCATGTCTTCAGGCTGCACTATGCTGTGCAGAAGGGGAAGGAAAAATAACCTAGCAAACAATTTAAAAAAAAAACGAAGATCGCTCGATGAGATGCTAGAATCGAGTCGATTCCAGCATCTGGAATCTGGAATCGAACTCGATTCCAGTTAGAGGAATCGATTGCACGAGAAAAAAAAAAAAAACCTCTTTTAGCGCTCTGAAGTGAATATCGAATGAGAAAATAGAAATAGAATAACAAGAGTTTTGAATTTAGCAGCAAAAAAATAGCTTGAGAGGCTTAAGCCTCGGTGCGTTTTTAACTCGAGACTTACGTTTTTTGCGCCTCAACCACCCGAGGTGCACACTTTGAAGCAAAACGCCTTTTGGTATGCATCTAGGCGCGTTTTTGCTTGCGCCTCGCGCGCGTTTTATAATACACCGAATGTGTTGTATCTTAAGTGTAACCATTTGCACTTTTTAACATATAATGTGAGTTTGAGTGCTTTCTTTAGCTAAAGGACCACTATCATTCTATGTAGAATATGAGGATGTTTCATATACCAAATTGATCAACATGGATATATGTTTGCACTCTAATATAAGGATGCGAGATATTTGTTTGTACTTTAATGTAGAATAACTGAACAAAATTGATCAACATGGATATATGTTTCATATACCAAACAGGGAAAAAAAAGAAAAAATTGATTGTGAGAATAAAACCCTCTAATTTCTCATTTCCCTCTCTCTCTCACGCACGGAAACTGAAGGGTTAATAGATTCCAATTAAATATCCTTGGTTTGATATGTATCTATTTACAATAAAAGGATGCAGTTTTTGTTATTTAATAGAAAGTGCATGTGAAAAATACTTGTACAAATGAGTAGTTTCAGTATAACTTTGACTCATGTTTTTATGCCACACATAGAAATCATGAGATATATGATTTTACAATGAAATATATGGTATGTATATAATGATTTGGCATAGGGAATTCAAGTGGAGCCCAGCATTATTATTTTTTGGTTACAAGAAATATTATATCTATTTTAAAATTAAACAAGGACCTTAAACAAATTAGTTTCGTTGATTATCCATTGCACATGACATCATGATTAATACTTAGTAAATTATTGGCAAACGCCCCTCAAAGTTTCAGCATAGGTGAAATTGTGGCTCTCTCCCTATTTTTTTATTTATTTAATTTTTTGCTTGTAGGAAGTACCGATTTAGTGTATATTAAAGTTCTAAAAAACGAAGAAAAAATAGGCCGAAAATAATTGTAGAGTGAATTTATGATGGATTTTGATAGTGGGCTTTGGCTAATAATTAATTATCTTTTTCTTTCCATAGCAATGAATGCCTGCATAATCGCTTCTAGAAGCAGTTGACAGTTTAATTGTATGATTTTGCAGGTTAAAGATGCTAGGATACGGACATGGAAAGCATTCTTTGTCCAATCTCATTAAACATTTGGAAGCAAATGGTTGTAAACCCGAAAAAATTCAGGCTTACAAGCAAATTGTTGCACACCCTTTGATTTTGGGAGAGTAGTTCAACTGATATTTTTGTCGACACTTTTAAATATTCTTACTTTTTTTAAAAGAAAAAAGAAGAAGCTTACAGTCCGTATTTTAATTTAGTTGTTGATGTAATGTTCAGATGTATGGCATGGTCTTCATGTAAAATACATCATATCTTAGCAGTAGTCAGATTTGAACCCAAGATGCTTTCCTAGAACCATACTTTATAACCAACCTGTTGAAAGAACGTTTTCATTGACATTTTATGATAAAATGTATAGTACAAATTTATTATTCCTAGTTCAACTAGTATCGATGATGGTTGCCCGATCCGAATGGTTGCCCGATTCGATGGCCTTTCTAATCTACCCATATACTCGAGCGTATGATGTGGCATCATTCATTTCGAGATGATCTCGAGAATGAATGTTGACGATAATCGTAGTCTTCTTATTAGCATCTTTATAATTATTTTCAACCGACAAAATAAGAGCAGTTTTTTTCTACGATGCTAAGCAAATAATTAGCTAAATAAAATTTTCATCATGTTTTTACCTTTTTTTAAAGGAAAACAAGTGATTGTTTCAAGAAAAGAATACTTGTATAATTTTATTCTATACTTGAAAAGGAACTGCCAATTAGGTAGCGAAATCTTCCGTACAAACAAGTGAGGAAAAAAAAAAAACCATTTTCAAGACTAAAACCTCAAGGAACCTATTAAGATCAAAAGGTATAACATAAAAACTCTTGAAGAAGTCACAACAAAATTAGCCTAACCAAGTTGAAAAACACAACTAACAAACCGAGTGCATCAATAAAATGCGGCGCACTAGAAGCAAGCCTATAAGCTGAACCATTGAAGCCAAAACCATCAAGAGGTGTCCAATGACATCCACGTTATGTCTACAATAGCGCCATAGCTTAGTTGGTCATACCCATTACATTCTACTAAACTTGAAAAAAAACTCAGTAAGAACGCGATTCCAACACATACATACAGAGGATGTGAAATAGTAAAGCAATGGCAATTCGTGCCCACGTAGGGTTAGTTATAAATAACATGTCCGACAAATGAAGATGCTCGCATGTTTATTTGTTATACAACTTGGTTTACAACAACATAGTTAAACTAAACTTTATTAGCCACTAAGTTTTCTGCTTCGCCTTTGAAGCTTTATTTTGTCTTTAAGAAAACTTAACTAAGCTTATAAGCTCATCCTACTCAAATGAATACTCGTGAGCTATGCAGTTAAAGCGTTTAGCGGTTCTATAGCAATGGATGTGCAAAAAGTTACAGCGTGAGTAAAGCGGAGATAGAGCAGAAAATAACAGAGTTGCAAAAAGCTTCATTAGATATAAAACCAAATATTTAAATTTAACTTATTTTCATTCTCACATCGTTTGCATAAGAGAAAGAAATACTGTTTAATATATAACAAAATTGAAAAATATCATGATTTATGCAGACTATGCAACTACAATAGATGTCTAATATATATTAAGCATTTATGACTTAAAAATAGGTCATTACCCCAACTTTATTGATTTGGTTTAAAAGAAAACTAGTCAAATCAATATTTGTATATTAATGCTGCTAAATCAGGTGCTAACAAGCCTTAATTTAGCGTATGTAGTGGAAAATAATAGGGCATCAAGTGGATCTACTGTTTAATAGCACTAAAATGAAATAGTGTAGTAGTCAAAATGCTCTATGAGCTATAATGAGATTTTATAGGGTTTCAGTGACTTCAACCGCACAGCTTGTGAGTTTACGTAGATAATAATAAAAACACAAGTTAGATATAAATCTAACACGAGTAATGCATTTCCCACATATAACATATACTAAGACCACACCGCCTAACGAATCGAGCTTTCCCCTTACTAGATCATCAACAACAATTACATTCTGTCGTGTAACGTAAGAATTAGAACATCATATCATGAATATAAATATATAAGCATCATTACAAAAATAAGTATACATTATACCTGTGCAGCCCCGCTATAACCCTGCTATATCTCATAGCGGATTTCTAACGCTACGATATTTCCATATAGCCCAAAATATAACCTTTCCACTTTAAGCCCCGCTATTTCTACTATATCCCGTAATTTCCGCTATATTCCACTGTTTTCGCTATATCTTCTTTAAATGAAATGAATTGAAACTGACATTTATACATTTAAAAATTATGAAATTAATTTATTTAATTGAACTTTTAATATATTTTCAAAAATGAAAATACTCTAATGTTCTACTAAATTCAATTATGTTATATAATAGTATTACGTTTATTTATAGTATATTCGTACATGTTTTCATTTAAAATTATTTATGTATTATTTATAACTCAATTGAATGTTAATTTTTCATTTAATTACCATTTATATATGTGTAAAAACATTAAGTACGAGGTTTATATGCTATTTTAGAGTTATCCTCTATATCCCGTTGTATCCTCGCTGTATCCCCGCTATTACTTTTTACACCTCCGCCACATTGAATCTGCCGAGCGCTTTAACTGCACAGCCTTATACTTAAGATCCAATCATGAACCAGGTCATACATTCATCAATTTCAACATAGATGTTCTTATACCTATCAGCATTATATGAACCATGACATCCATATCAAACATAATAAACATAAAGTCATCTCACATCACTTATCGTGTCGCTGAATATAGGATAACTCATATGATCATGTAGTATGGTCAAAGACTACTCAACATCTCAGTTTCCCTTGTATTCGTATCCATGCTACTTTGAAAGGCAAGGTGCTAGAATCACATCATAAATTCTAGGGAAGATCACCATTGTAAGATCTAAAGTCATGTCGTAGACTCAAGTTAATGTCCTCAGTAACCCTTCTTTACGAGCGTACATCGAAATGTCCAAGTTACCAATGAACCCTTAGCACACATCCAGCAGAACACATCATATGTCATACTCCACAAGCTCATCGTCGAACTTGGTTCCTGGGACCACCTTCACAACCCATATCATTGAGCTGTCGTCATTCATCGTTCTTGATCTTTAGCACATCAATTTTTGATCTCATCCTACCAACATGAATCTCCATCGTTTTGTGCATCCTAACACCTTGATCATCCTAATGCACATGATCCATCATAGAATGATAAATAGACTCTAGTTTGCCTTCGATCAACGTTTTCACTTGCTACAAGCAAACAAACAATTTATACATGCAAAAAACATATATTTTCATCCATACAACAATCAAATAAGAACTATTACACTTGTATGGTTTGGAATTAAAGAAAACAAATATCAAAAATTAGTCCATGTGAAAACAGACCAATGATGCGAGAAAATAGGCAAAAACGAATTAAAAACTACATAAATCATTTAATCACGTTTTTAAATCATGATTAGGTTTAAATTTATCATAAAACATGTTTTAACATTTATACCATTTCAGATCATCGTTATTACTAAATCAACAATCATAGATCAACAATCATAGTAAAGTGGGGATATAAATCGCTAATTGAAATGAAGAATTCACCAAAAAACAAGATGAATTAGACTCAAGTAGCAAACTCATGCTTCCTAACGCAGCAACCTGAGATCAAATAGCTTTCTTCACTAATTACCCTCCAAGTCACCCAATTTGGCTAATTATTGTAAGGATTTAATGATATTTTGGCCTAAGGAAGATAATTAGAGTTTAAGAATGTTTTGAAAAGGAAAAAGTGATTAACAGAGTTAGATCTGGCTATATTAAGCACTAAACTCGAGATGGCCTAATGGTTCTCGCTAATCTACCTCTAATTACCTGCTAATCAGCCTAAAAAAAATTCAAATTTCAAACGGACATATCTTCTAAACTATAGATCCAAAAGTATACTATGACCACTCTTTGAAATGAGAAGCTATCAATTCTTTCATTTGAAAGTGGTTTCAAGACCCATTTGGCTTCTATCAAAATCCTTACAATATTTTAGGTTAAAAAGGGCGACGATCGGGCTGGAATTTTCCTCAAAATCCATTTTGATAAAATAATAGGAAAAAAGAGGAAAAAAGCGAACCTGTGAGAAGAGAGAGTTAGAGAGAGATGGCGACATCAATCATGAGTAGAGAATAAGGCGACAAAGCTAAGGGATGTAAAAAGGGAGACATAATTGGTTTATGGCTTTCTATGAATCAAGATAACTGATTTAGAGTTGGGTTATTTTCACTTTCTTTTTGGTTGGGCTTGATTGTCCAAATTTTGCATTGTTATTAAGTTGGTGAGGAACCATCGATTAAAAATTAAATCAATATATATATATATATATATATATATTATAAAAAAGTGAACTATATTATGTCATTATATAATAGTGAATTAGGATAAAATAATTTGTATAAAATTTATATGAAGCTATATATTTTAATGTGTAAGTTCAAGTTGTTTATATCAGGGTTTGATAACTCGGTTTTGGTCTCGGTTTCGGCCGTTTGGAATTTTGTAAGTTTTAGATGATTTCGTAAATTTCGGAAGTTTCGATTTTGTTTCGGTCCAAATTTTGGTTCTCAGTAGTTTGTTAATAAACTTGTAATAACGATAAATAAAATCTAAAATAGTGTCCATAAAGAAATATACTGCAACATTATAAATTTACTACATCCAAAAACTATTTCTTGGAGTTGTATATGAATTGTTCTCATAATTTTCTTCATCCACTTGTGTTGTATGGTATGGTGGATAGCCATATTGTATTTGCCCTATACCTACAAACGTTGACAACATGTTATCAAACGAGGATGATTCATCATTCTGTATTATATACGCAGTTTGATTATTTTGATCGCTTGATATATCACTGCTATCTGTCTCGTTTGCTTCGTGATAATAATAGCCTCCATTGCAGTCAGAAGAAGAATGTCTATAGTTAGGTGGATCATTTGAAGTATAAGGACTATTAGCATAATCATAATTTTGTTGTTGTCCATATTCAACATTCAAGTTACCATCTCTTCTCTCACGATTGCCCATCACACCTCTTCTTCTCACATAGGGTGTTGTTGGTCTATGCGAGCCACCACCATCAGTAGATCCAACGCCATAATTACTTGCTAAACCGATACTACCACCAGTATTGACATGATCATCATTTGAGGAACTGCTACTATTTTCAGTGCTCTGACTTGTTGTTGTCCGTGCAAGTATGTCATCCACTACAGCAACGACATCATACATCATATTAACCATCAAAGGATCATCATCAAGCAACCATGGTTCAACTTCGGTAGTCCACTATACTTATGGATCATCCTCGTGAAATATATAGTTCAGATCAATCAATTGATCATTTGTATCACGACCTTTAACATTTTTTGCTCGTAATCTCATATTGTAACGTACATAAACTAGTTTTTCTAGATTTCCATTTTGATTCTTTTTCTCAATTTTATATGAGTCATGGAAATTGTAATCCAATTTCTTTCATAGTTTGAAGAAGAAACCATCTGACTTAGAACATGCATTGCTAAGTGTGTTAGATTTGGAGCATCCTCTCTGCCAATTATTGACCACCACTAAGCAGGAGAACAAGTATTTATAATCGCTTTTGATTTTGAAGAGCCAAATGCATCAACTTTCATTCTATAATTATGCACTTGTGGATGTAAAAATTAAAATTTGGATCTATGTTTTGAATAAAATATTGACATAATTTACCTCTTTTTCAATCTTGATTTGTGTCAATATGTCTGGGATTATTCTTTCAACAACATTGTTGAATCCGTTTAATACTTCACTATCATTTACCACATCACCATATTGAATGATAGGATTAAGAAAATAACCTATATTTTAAACAATGTTAATATGAATGCTAGGAATTTTGACTATTTGTAAAGTAATGATTTAAAATACCCGCCAGGTGAATTGGTCAGTGTATTTTTTTTGCCCATCTTTTATTTATAATGTCCCACCATTTTTTTGATTGTCTTGAGCTAATGTTATTCCTAATTGACTCTTTGTGAGATCCATTGCTTCATAAAGATAACCTATCCTGCTTTATCGTCACTCTCCACCATTCTTAAAAATTTGACTAGTTGCTCAAATACAAGAACGATGGAAGCAGCGGCAGTCCAAAAAGTAATTATAAATCAGATCAGAGACATTGGTTGCTGTTCTTTTATCCTTATTAGCGAGCCATCCCCTATCTAGAGGCCCAAAATTAAGTACTACAGATGCTGCAATTATCTATAGCATTAGCTTCTGGCGACTAAATACAGCTATGTTAATGGTATCAATAATATTAGAAGCATTTGAATATGAAACAAAACACGGATTTCAAAAAGCACAGATTAGTTCATTACATTTCCAAATAAATTTGTTCCACATTCACATCACATAACCTAAAACGTTTTCCCAGGCACAGATTAAATATAATTATTACAAATTACTTCGGAAGCGATATATGAGGATAACCCCTCAGAGTCTAATGGTCCTACAAGACCTAATACATCATAACACAATGGAAAATCCTCAAAACATAGATAAGAGTAGAAAATCCTAAATAGCTATCCGTTGCCTTCTGCATCCTCCAGTAGCTTATTCGTTAGTTTTCTTAAAACCTGAAAAGATCCTTAACCCCTCAACCTACTCAAATTAATTTTAGCATCCAAGAGTTTAAGGGGGAAAAAAATATAAACTTTGAGTCAGACATAAAGCCTGGTATGAATAATACTATACATCCTAGTTTAATTATGTTAAGTGAGACCATGCCGCTTTACGAAATGAGTTTCCTCTCACTAACATTCTTTTAAAAACATATCTTTGTAAATCCTTTCATGTAGCTATATTCTACGCTCCTGCATCCACAATGGTTAAACACAACAAAATAATCATTATGTAAACATACATAAATATCAGGTAACAATGAACTATCTGTTCAAGCATAAATTACTTTCAACCTTTGGCTCACTCGGGGCTACCAGACAAAATAATCAATTTTAACCTAACATCCGTAAGATATTCATATTCAGGATTGTCTATCCTTATCTATCTATTTAACATTTCCCATCAGGACTGTCTGTCCTAAACTATCCGTTAAATATCTCCCTTCTGGGCGGTCTGTCCCTAGCTTAATCATCTCCCAGGTCTTCCGAGCTAAATGGTGTTCTGGGCTTACCAATAACCTATCTGTATATAACATATATTCCTTTCGTTGTGTAATCATAATTTTAGTCTACCTGTGATCAAGCCATACGCACTAGAATTTTGGACAACAATTAGCTGGGACTACAAGCTAATGTATAGGGCACGACCTTATACTAGTCCTATCTGCTTTTTTAATATCCGAGTCATTTATACTTAAGGATCCCCTTCTATGATTTTCCTTGAAAAGAATTTCAAAATGATTTAAACCTTTAAACCGAACTTCAAACAAGGAAAAAAAAGTCTTTATACTTTACTCAAAACACATTTCCATGTTAGACATATATCCTTTACTCAAACCTTAGTTGAGGAAAGCACTTTACCATTTGAAAGAACCTCTTTCCATACTTTGAAATTTCCTCCTTCAAAATCAATGTTAAAACTTTCGAAAACATCTCTAAAACCTTTCGAAGTTACTCAAATCAAACCTTTTGAAAGCCTTAAACTTTAGACATTCTTCTTTAAAATCACTTTAAGTCATTGCCTTAGAAAAACCTATGGAAGACCTTCCTTCAGAAACCTTTCGAAAACATCGAATAAACCTTTCGAAACAGATCAAGGAATAAACCCTTCAAATGCTTAAAACCTTTTAAAATACAAACCTTTTGAAGGCATATTGGGTTCAACTTAAAAAATTTGGAAATTTATCTTTTAAAACTTTCGCCTTTATTGAAACAACCTTTCAAAAGCCTTAGGTTATACTTTAGAAAACAAGGGTAACCACCTAAGTCAAAAGCTTCCATCTGAAAGCATTGGAGAAACGACTAATTTTAAAAATAACTAAACCTTTCGACTAGATTGGAAGGTTCAAAGTAAAACCTTTATAGAAGAAGTAGTAACCCTTCGGCATTGTCGGAAGGTCTGAAAATAGAGTAATTGTGGTAGCGGCTACAACCTATCGACTTCATCGGAAGGTTTTAAAGTCTTTCTTTTTAATAACTTGACCTAGCCAGAAGTGACCAAATCGAAAGCTTAAATTCGAAAGCAAAGCAGGCGAAAGCTTTTCACTTATAAAACAATTGTATTCCAACCTCTTAAGCCATCAACCTTTTGGCCATGGTCAATTCAGTACGTACCAATTACTTAATACCTTATGCATTAAACTTTGAGCTTATCGAAAGCTAACTTTTCGACTGGGATGAAAGGTCTGGGGCAGAAGGTATATTGACGTATGGGTTGAAACATGGAAAAAGAGTGATTTTTGTTTTCAAACTAAGAAAGAAAACTTTTCAACTAACCTGCCCTTGTTTCTTAAATTTTCATTGGTCAATAAAATACTTTTCAAAAATGTGTTGCGCAATTACCAAAATTTATAATTTTTTTTTTTTGCAAAATGCCTATTCTCCTTTATAATTATATAAACATTTAAGTTGATACCTTAAATAATTTTATATATCCCTCAAAGGACTTAGGAAAATTCTAGAAAAATCCTAGAAAACCTATTTTAATATATTGCCTAACGTATTAAAATCTCAAACCCAAAAAATTATTATTTTAGCCGAAAATAATTTATAACTTAATAATTAATTTCCATCATTCGAAAATTCATATAAAATCCATAATGAATCAGAAAATTATGAAAATCAAAACCCATCTCTAAAATATTAGACCTGTATTTAAATTTCCAAAGTGTTCGGATGCCATTTAATAGGATTTTCTTGTTAAACATATCATAAAACACGAATAAACATTTATAATTTCACCAACCATAAACATACATACATACATACATACATTTATATATATATATATATATATATATATAAACATCAAACATGGCAATATTATAGTAAAAATCTTTCAGATCTAACCACAAAACCGAAAAATTAAATATCAGTAATGTAGTATTTATTCACCTTGGCTTTAAAGATTTTAGATGAGATATTTGGGCGTCGATTTATTTGATTTCTTCTCTTCCTTTGATTCTTTAGTTTTACTTCCCCTTTTGAGATTGGAAATGGTGGCCGGCCTTAGAATTTTCATTTTTAATGAAATGAGAATAATGAACGTGAGTTACCCATCTCCTAAGGGTTTAGGGTATAAAGTTTTGCTATTTTCCAAAATACCCTTCTCATTTCCTAACACCTTACTTATTGTTATTTCATTTTAGTTAATCCCTTTAATATGGCATGGCTACCTCTAACTAATCAAATCTCCATCTATTAATCTTTTCATTCTTTAATTTAATTTATCTAATTGAATATCTTCAGTAAGGTCATAAAGTATACGGGGTGTTACAGACTCCTCACCTTAAAGAACTTCGTTCTCGAAATTACGATAAGGTACACAACGAAACAAAAATAAATATGGGTAAGAGTCTCTAATCCTGATCTCCACTTCTCAAGTATAGTGTTTAGTTTCATTGCTCCACTAAACATTTACTAACTCGAGTGATTTGTTCCTTAACTTCTTCTCATCCCTAGCCACAATCCGCATCGGCTTCCTAACTATAGTCAAATCCGGTTCTACTACTAAGTCTTCTAATATTGTAGGTGCTATAGTAGTCTTCCAGTCTCTAACCATTTTCTAAGGTGAGAAACATAGAAAACATTATGGACTCCAACCAAACTACTCGGTAACTCCACTATATAAGCGAGTTTCCCGATCCTCTCAATAATACAAAATGGACCAATGAACCTAGGTGCCAACTTTCCCTACTTCCCAAATCTGATTACACCTTTCATTAGTGAAACCTTAACAAACACATAATCTCCGATAAAGAATTCTAAATCCTTCCTTCTTTTAGCTGCATAGCTTTTTTGCCTAGATTGAGCTCCTTTCATCCTAGCTCGAATCAACTCAGTCTTCTCGGTAGCTTCCTTTACTAAATAAGAACCAAGAACTAATCTATCCCCGGTTGGAACATAGGGAGATTTGCAAGGTCTTTCATATAATGTTTCAAACGCTGCAATCCCAATACTAGTCTGATAAGTATTGTTATATGAGAATTCGACTAGATGAAGATGGTCTTCCTTGATCCCCCAAAATTTGATATACAAGCTCTTGACAAATCTTTCAAGATTTTGTTAACTCTTTCCGTTTGCCCATCTGTTTGTGGATGGTAAGTAGTACTCATGGTGAGCTTGATTCCTAATGCTTTTTGTAGACTTTTTCAAAATTCACTAGTAAATAAAGAATCTCTATCATTGACAATGTAACAATCCATAAATTTTTAATAATTTTATTTGTTTTATTAATATATTTAATTGAATTTTGTGAAAATAAAAAAAACAATAAAATTTTGAAATATAAATTTGATATCTGGAATGCGTCTAGTTAAACATAGCAACCGGTAAATTTTCAACCGAAAATATGAAAGTTTATTTCGTGCGTAATTTTATTTCAACTTAATCAGTTAGGAATTGATGAAATTAAAATGTTTTCGAAACCTGAATATTTTTACATAGAAAAATTCTAAATCATCTTCTGAGCAAGACGTCATTTTTTGTTTTTCCGAATTCTTAGAGGATGGTTATTCCAACGTCCTTTGAGTTACTTGTATTTCAGTTGTTATTTCACTTAAGTTGTATTTATTGATATAAGAATATTAATCCTGACCCGAGTGTTTTGTGTTTGCTTTACGCTCAGGTCAGACTGAGAGTACCAGTATTCGAGACTCACCTTTGGAGTTGGAGCTTCGCTTGGAGATCTAGCTATCTATCCAACTTTCAGATATTCAGTTGATTCTAGTGATATATTCTGATCCTTGTATTTGGCTATTTCATTCAAGACTTCTGTTGTAACATATTTAACTCTGTTATATATATAGTAGCTTTATGTACTACTATTTTTGTTTCCGCTGCATCTATTACTCTGTGTCTGTGATCTGTGATCTGTGATATTTATTTACTGTATATGTTCAGTTTTGCCAAATTTAAATTAGCAATTCGGTATTTTGAATTATTCAAGTCCGACATGTGCGGATGCGAATAGTCCAAAATAGCGGGTCGTTACAGTTGGTATCAGAGCTTTGGTAGCTCTAGGCAAAACTTAGCATATATGGTAAATGTATTTACAGAATCACTTTCATTCGAGTTTGAATCTCTTCCTTTTTGACTCGATTCCTTTGAATTTTGGAACGTTCCCTCGGTTCCGAAATTCATTCTTGTCCCTCACTATCCGTATTTGTCTGGATTCTGGAATATCCCGTAACTCCACTTCGAATGATCTTTATAATGAATCGACGGTCTCGCCAATCTTCGAATTATTTGTAAATGGGTGAAACTCCTTTACAATAGACATCGATTTACCGGAGATTTTTGTATCCTTGGTTTACGATGCTATCTATTCCCTGCTATACCTGAATTCTATCTCTTGAGATCGAACGTTGATTTACCTCGGAATTCAGCATCGATCTTATTCTTGAAGTTACGGTCGACCCGGTTAAGGTTGCCCGTGAATTAAATAAGCTTATCCATCTCCCGATTCTGTTAATTGAATTATCTTATCTTATGTTTTCGAACTTATTATCGAATCAAAATTCTCTTTGATTTGATTTCCATCAAATTTGAATCACTATACTTATTTTGAAATCCATCCTTGTATCGTCGAGCGAGGGAGTGTATTTGTATTTATACTAAAATGTTTTAAAATATATTGTGTTGTTTGAGTTGTTGAGGTTGATTTGGATTTTCGATCGATTCGTCTAATCAACGCTATCGATAGGATTTCCAAAACGCTTGAGAAGAGCACACTGACACAATACTGTTTTCAAATGTGGTAAATAAAATAATTTTGTATGATTATATTATATATAAGTATAAATTTTATGAAATTAAATTGATAATGAATTTGTTGTCAGAATTAATAAATAAATGAATTTATAAAACTTGGGTATAATTTAATTGAAATTTGAAGTAAATTTAAAATTAGAATCAGAGAATTTAATTTCCGATAATTTCAAACTATGGTTTTAAAGTTGTAAAATGTATATTATTTAAAATATTTTCGAATAGAATTGGTTTTCAAAGAATTTTAAAATGATTAAATTAGAGCTCTTCTCTTTTGTCGCTAGAAAATAATTTCGGTGGTGACGGCTGCATCATCGACATTCATTTTCGAGTTTCGAAGTGGAGAGACTGTTCTACAGCTCTGTTACAGTTTTGTTTGGAAATTAAATTGATTTAAGTTTCTAAAGTATGGCTTGATTCATAATATATATATTGGCATATGATTATTTTGATATATGAACATATTTATCTCTAAATTGTTTGAAGATAATCAAAAATTTAATTCTTAAATTTTCTTAAAGGATGATTTCAATTATAATTAAAGCTAAAATTTTGAATGAATAGTTAAATTAGAAATAATTGAAGTAGAAAAATTACTTGTATAATACTCAATTGCATTATATATAACTTACCTAGATTTTCAAAAGTTAACTATGTAATTGAATTTTACACAGTATAAAATAATGTTAAAAAAAATTAAATAAATTTGAGTAGTTACAATTAGTGTAAATATACATAATGTATGTAATAAGATATATTAAATGGAATAAATTTAATAATAATTTGGAATAAAAAGGGATTATTGTTAGATAAAATATGATTATAATAATGGACTATTCAATTTTTGATTTTAGAAATTGTTAATTTAGGATAATTGGATAATATACAATATAAAATGATTTTATAAATGAAATTTGAGTGGGTATAATAATTGTTATATGCTTAAATTTTAATTATAAAGGGTTAATAGAGATAACTAGAATAATAAGTTAATTGAATAATAGATGTGATTAATAAAATAAAAATTTTGTTTTGAAAGTTAATAAATTGAAATTAAATCAACTAATGAGATATCTTGAATTAATTGAATTTAAATTGAATTTCGTTTTGAAAGAAACCTTTTGTACCTAATATTAATAAATGTGAAATCGAGTCAATTTGATGGAAACCTTGAATATAAAAAAAACAATTTTTTTTTGGATATAAATTTATTTAAATTGAAATTTATATGGTTGAACTAATTGTTTTATTTTGTTTTCAATCATTTTCTTTCTAGTTGTTTCTATTCTCCTACCTCCTTCCTTTTCGGGGACGAAAAGTTTTGAGCGGGGGAGAATGTAACGATTCGTAAATTTTTAATAATTTATTTGTTTTATTAATATATTAAATTGAATTTTGTGAAATTTAAAAAAAAACAATAAAATTTTGAAATATAAATTTGATATTTGAAATGCGTCTAGTTAAACATAGCAACCGGTAAATTTTCATCCGAAAATATGAAAGCTTATTTCGTGCGTAATTTTATTTCAATTTAATCAGTTAGAAATTGATGAAAATAAAATATTTTCGAAACCTGAATATTTTTACATAGAAAAATTCTAAATCATCTTCTGAGTAAGACGTCATTTTTCATTTTTCCGAATTCGGACTTTTTTAGCTCCGTCGATCTTATTTTTCTGCGTTTTTCCTACATTTTGCGCTAGTAGAAAATTCGATTTTTTATAATTCAATCGTACCACTGATATCTTTATGACCGTTTTGATCGTCTCGTCGTGCTGATCTCTATGGTATATTCAATCATATGTTTTAAAGCTCGGTACACAACGGAACGAGTGGACCGGTTAACCGTATCGGTTCCGTATTTGGGCATTTCGGTATTTTTTCCTTTTATCCACGTGCCTGATGGATAACAAACAGCCACTAGACATTTCTACTGCTGAATTCACATGTTGAACTCTTACTCTTCCATCATTCATTTTATTACCTATCGGTTTGTTGTTTCTTTTGGTCTCCCCACTCTCTTTATTTCTGTTCAGTTACCAAGACATTTACCTGTTGCTTTGCTACACCTTCCCCCTCTTCATTCCTATTCTTCTTTATGGTTGCTCATGAGAAAAGAAAATTTAGCTTTCTTCCCTGTAACGGCCGATAGCAAATTCCACGCGGCTACTTTCTCCTCCTCTCCTCAATTGCTCGGCAACCATTTCCACTCTCCCCTGCTCCTCTCGCCTTCGCAAGCACAGCCCAAATCCAACCGAGGCAGCCTATAGCCGAGCTCCTCCTTCTTCGACCACTACATCGCATCGATCTGCTAGCATCCACCTGACCATCCACGTGGGTCTGCCGATCTCTGACACGGCCGCAACAGCACCTTTGCCGAGCCCAGTCTCATCCACTTCCGGCCTACGTTTCCTTCCTCCACCTCAGTGCTTACTTCGAGCTTTATTTTCCCTTGCCGTCTTCTAGTAGCAACAGCTGTTTTCTCATGCAAAATTTTATATCAGAGGTATATATATATATGTGTGTGCGTGTGTGTGTGTGTGTTTAGTTTTAGTTATATATATGTTATTAATATTTTGACTGTTTCTATTAATATATATACGAATGTTTATATATTTATATAGTAGTTGCTTGTTATTTTACTTATATGTGTTCAGTTATGTTACTTATGTTAGTTGCGATGTATTTACTTATATACGTAAGTTTTGTAAGCAATATAAACTTGTTATTTGTGAATATGGGAATACATGAGTCTAGTTTATATATTTATGGGTATGATATGTGAATATATATAGTTGCAGTTTGAAGAAATGTAAGTGGTTACGGTAAGTATATAAGTGAGTCTAAAGTGTGTTTTACCAATATTTTATAAGTGTAGTTTATATGTACTTGTTCGTACCAAAAATGGTCACAAACACCCAATAGCCGTTGAATGCACCCGTTCACAATCACAAATCTCAAATATCAGATATGTAGAGAAATATATATGAAAATCACTCAGCAAATTCACAGTAAGAACAATAAACAACACAGGATTTATAGTGGTTCAGCGATCATGCCTATGTCCACTTTGAGGTTGGTGACTTATTGATATTCTCTTGATGATTACAGTTGGTTACAGCAAGTTACAATGGATTATAGCTCTGAAACTTGAATGCAACAGCGATGATAAGGTGTGGAATTGAATCCGGTAGAGTCTTGGCGCTTCAGAATTCAGATTCCCTTTTCTGAATGACCTGGGGCTCTATTTATAGGTGTAGGAGGATGATATTTCGCCTAAATTTAGGGAGACCACTTCTGGCACGTGAGGGGGCCCACATGCCCGGCCTTAGGAAATTTGGGCCCACTTTGGGATCGATTCGGACTCCATTCGAATCGATCAAGAAATCATCCAATCGAGATGAAATTTGGTGTGGACATTCTTCAACATGTATGAAAGTTCCTGTGAAAATTTCATTGTATTTGGACTTGTGGATCTAAGTTATGATCGATTCGAAATTGCGTTCTTCGTCTGTTCATCTTGTTCGAATCGATCCATTCGCATCGATTGCTTCGAATCGATGGTAGCACGTGACTTCGTGATGATGTGGAGCGGAACTTTCGCATCAATCCTCTTTCTTCGCCTATTTGATCGAGTCGTCCCGGAGACTTTGCTGCCTTGACTCGATGGACTCAGAGATATCAACAACATCTGGACTCGAGTGAGGCTTCGTTCGTATCGATCGGGATATGCTTCAGTCGATCGATACGAATTGGTTGTAGTAGGATGAATTCAAAGTGGAGTAACTTCATGGATTCGAAGGACTTTAACTTGATGGATACGAACCAGGTAGACGCGAGCTAATTCCTCTCTGATCGATGCAAGCGCAATGGATACGAATTCTAGCAATATTTATGGATTCGAATATATCTTTTGCCGATGGATACGAAGTAGGCATTGGCTGATTGATACGAAGCATACTATCTATTGATGGATGCGAGGTGGGATCATCTGATGGATGCGAAGTGAAGTCACCGATGGATTCGAAGAGCGGTTGTCTGATGGGTTCGAATTATTGCTCGCTGATGGGTGCAAACTAGATGGAGTCGAACCGATGGATACGAACAGAGGTCGCACTAATGGATTCGAACTAGACAGACAGTGATGGATATGAATCCTATGGATTCGAACATCATACTTTGACTAACTTGCATCGATCATATCTCGTTCATACGAACTCCGATTAACCTGAAATTTGGAATGATGGTTCCCATGACTTTGCTTGCCGTGTTTTATCAATTGTAGCCTAATCCGGGCTTGGACAAAATTCATCGATATCCATAGCGAAGCAATGTATAACCAATCTTTGAGACGAACTACCTACGGTTTCTGATCGATCTTTTGGTATCACGGCTTTGCCAAAAAGCGGGATAACATTTGCCCCCCAAAACATGCCTTGCGGTATGAATGTGTGTTTTGTAATGCCTTGAGTTAGATGTTCATATCCCGTCAGCAACCTGTAAAGAACTTAATAATTTCATATGACCTCAAATGACGATCGTTCGGGATTGTGTGTCATTTGAGATGAATCGGGACCGTTCGCGGTCGATGCCGTTCGCGGCGAAGGATGGAATGGGACCGTTCGCGGCAAATGATGGAATGGGACTGTTCGAGGTCGGGTGCCGTTCGCGGCGAACTGTGACCGTTCGAGGTCGGGTGTCGTTCGTGGCGAATTGTGACCGTGTGACCGTTCGAGATCGGGTGCCGTTCGAGGCGAATTGTGACCGTTCGAGGTTGGGTGCCGTTCAAGGCGAATGAGTGTGCCCGGGGGGGGGGGGACTTAATATTATCGATACCAGGCTCACGTTCGAGTGGGTCCCTGGAACGTTCGTCAAGGCGGTTTATCGCCATCTCAGAGCATGCCTACGGACCGTTCGCGACCCCGTACATGTGTAAGTAGCTTAGCCATTTCAGAATTATCAGAACCAAATTCTATTCAACAGATGAGTTTTAAAATAGAAATGTCCAAATCAAAATGAAACAAAAGCAAAGCAAGGATGTCAAAGTGTAAGTTCCCACTACGAAAGGATCAATGATCATTCAGAGCATGCCTGGGGATCGTTCGCGATCTCATACATGTGTAAATGATTTAACTGTGTTAGCGGGAAGCTTACGATTTGTTCATCGTTATTTTAATCAATTGATAATCATACGGTGTCCCGGTTCAGGGCTACCCTGGCTGATGTAGACGGTGGTCGCTTCGGCTCCATCGCTGGAGCTCGCCTCCTCACGTATTGAAGCAGCATGCCATTCCTGATGTGCCCTTCCACCTCATCCTTCAGATGCCTACAGTCGTTTGTGTTATGACCGTTTAACTCATGGAATGAGCAATACTTGTCCGACCTTCGCTCGTTGCTAGTCGGATCTCTTCTCGTTGGCTTTCGATAAGGGACTTGCCCCTTAGTGTCCTGGTAGATCCGTTCCAAAGTCTCGTTCAACTCTGAGTATGTGGTGAATCTCGGTTCCCTCCGCGGTCGCACTGATCTGTCATTATTATCCTCAGCCTTTCGTTTTCCCTTGCTAGTTTCTGCACCTTTCTCAGGGGGATCTCCTCCTTTGATCGCATAAATATCAATTCCTTCTCCTTCTTCTCTTTCGGCGTTTGCATCTTCCAATCATAAAAACTTTTCTGCCTCGTCGTAGAATTCCCCTAGATCCACAGGTGGATCTTTAGTCAATGAATTTTTGAACTCTGTGCCGTCAGCTACTCCGGGCACAGCTGCCATCACAACTATAGATGGATCTGGTCGATCCACTTAAGTTGCTTCTGCGTTGAAGCGCGCCAGAAAATTTCTCAAAGTCTCCCCAGCTTTCTGTTTTAGAGTTGCCAAAGTCATCACATTCTTGGGTCTTGCAATGTGAACCCTGAATTGCCTCATGAATCTCTCAGTTAAATCTGCCCATGTTCCTATGGATTCTCTCTCCAGCTGTCTAAACCATAATGCCGCAATATCTACCAAGTATAGCGGGAAGCATCGGGACATAACCTCCTCTGATGCCCCCCAGCACTTCCATATGCCTCATATACTTTGTCAGGTGAACTGTATGGTCTGTCCTTCCATCATACATATCTAAGGATGGTAACTTAAAATCTGGTGGGTTCCTTGCTCGCCTGATTGCCGTAGTAAAAGGGCTTTTATTAACATCCTCCAAATCTTTATTTACTAATCCACCTCTCATGGCTCGTCTAACCATCTCCGCCAACTTGTCATTGTCTCTAAGATGTAATCTTTGTTTATCACTTTCGACCTGCCCCCCGAGTTCACAGGGAATTCTGGGATCTGCCCCCTTGACCGAGCGTTCATTCCTCTGCTATCTCCAGGTTGGGTAGATGCATCTCTCTCTCTCTGGGATTGGGTCAACATTCTCCATGTGTGTGTCTCCTAATCCAGGTGCTACGCCGGATGGTCCTGCTCCGTTTTGAACTCCATCGGCTTCTCTATTCTGTGCTCCAAGTCTTCCTATCTGTTGAAATACACTCTGGATCAACTCCTCCTGTTTCTTCATCATCGTTTCCATTTCGTCTCTAGTGATGAAGATTGACGCTTGATTCGCTCCAGAAGAAGCCTCTTGACTTCCCTGGTGTTCACTTCTCTCTGGTCTTTGTTTTTTACTTGTTTGCCTCGTCATAGCTCTTAAATCTAAATTCTTAAATCTTCAAATTCAACTTGTCCTGAGTTCGATTCTCAGTGAAAGCACCAAAGTGTTCGTACCAAAAATGGTCACAAACACCCAATAGCCGTTGAATGCACCCGTTCACAATCACAAATCTCAAATATCAGATATGTAGAGAAATATATATGAAATCACTCAGCAAATTCACTGTAAGAATAATAAACAACACAGGATTTATAGTGGTTCGGCGATCATGCATACGTCCACTTTGAAGTTGGTGACTTATTGATATTCTCTTGATGATTACAGTTGGTTACAGCAAGTTACAATGGATTATAGCTCTGAAAATTGAATGCAATAGCGATGATAAGGTGTAGAATTGAATCCGGTAGAGTCTTGGCGCTTCAGAATTCAGATCCCCTTTTCTGAATGACCTGGGGCTCTATTTATAGGTGTAGGAGGCTGATATTTCGCCTAAATTTAGGGAGACCACTTCTGGCACGTGAGGGGCCCACATGCCCGGCCTCAGGAAATTTGGGCCCACTTTGGGATCGATTTGAACTCCATTCGAATCGATCAAGAAATCATCCAATCGGGATGAAATTTGATGTGGACATTCTTCAACATGTATGAAAGTTCCTATGAAAATTTCATTGTATTTGGACTTGTGGATCCTAAGTTATGATCCATTCGAAATTGTGTTCTTCGTCTGTTCATCTTGTTCGAATCGATCCATTCGCATCGATTGCTTCGAATCGATGGTAGCACGTGACTTCGTGATGACGTGAGCGGAACTTTCGCATCGATCCTCTTTCTTCGCCTATTTGATCGAGTCGTCCCGGAGACTTTGCTGCCTTGACTCGATGGACTTGGAGATATCAACAGCATCTGGACTTGAGTGAGGCTTCGTTCGTATCGATCGGGATATGCTTCAGTCGATCGATATGAATTGGTTGTAGCAGGATGGATTCAAAGTGGAATAACTTCATGGATTCGAAGGACTTCAACTTGATGGATACGAACCAGGTAGACGCGAGCTAATTCCTTTCTGATCGATGCGAACACAATGGATATGAAGTTTAGCAATATTTATGGATACGAAGTAGGCATTGGATGATTGATAAGAAGCACACTATCTGTTGATGGATGCGAGGTGAGATCATCTGATGGATGCGAAGTGAAGTCACAGATGGATTCGAAGAGCGGTTGTCTGATGGGTTCCAACTATTGCTCGCTGATGGGTGCGAACTAGATGGATTAGAACCGATGGATACGAACAGAGGTCGCACCGATGGATTCGAACTAAACAGACAGTGATGGATACGAATCCTATGGATTCGAATAGCATACTTTGACTAACTTGCATCGATCATATCTCGTTCATACGAACTCCGATTAACCTGAAATTTGGAATGCTGGTTCCCATGACTTTGCTCGCTGTGTTCTATCAATTGTAGCCTGATCCGGGCTTGGACAAAATTCATCGATATCCATAGCGAAGCAATGTATAACCAATCTTTGAGACGAACTACCTTCGGTTTCTGATCGATCTTTTGGTATCACGGCTTTGCCAAAAAGCGGGATAACAGTACGAAATATGTTAAGAATATTATATTAGTTATGGTTTACACATTGATTTTGATTTTAATATGCATGAGTTTAAGTTATTATATATACATATGTTATGTTATAATTTATATTGGCGGTTTAGGCTATAATATATATTAGTTTCAAAGTTTATATGGTAGTATTTTGATTTTTGGAAGCTATATATATACATCAGTCTGGACATTAGCATATAGGTTTACTGTGGCATTGATCTCTAATCACATTTATATATATTTCCATTCGAATATGTATATATAATTACAGGTCATAATCATATTACCTATGGAAAGTATTATATGTTTTATTATAAAGTTGTTTATATATATGTTTTTAGTTTGCATATGCTGCTAGTTATATTTAAAGTAATATAAAGTCTGTTGGATTTCTAATGGTATAAGTTGATAATACTTTATATATATATATATATATATATAAGTTGCTATTTATATTTGTAGTTGTGTATAACTTATTGTTTACATTTTTAAGTATAAAAGTTGTCTGTAAAAGGTTTATACGTGACCTGTATATTTTATACAAATTTGGTGGGTTGTGTTTTACTTGTGTGTTAAATATGAATCTTATATACATAAGTATGCTTGAGTTTAAAATATATGATGGTTTAAAATTATATATGAATCTTATATACATAAGTATGCTTGAGTTTAAAAAATTTCAATGTCTAAATTTATGATGGTTTAAAATTATATAAGTTTATAAAATAAGTCGTTATCTTAAAATATAAATGTATATATGTTGATTTTATATGTGTGTTTAATTTAAAAACGACGGATTTTGAAATACATATATATTTGAATATATGTTCGAATTTAGAATATGATATATAAGTTCACTTATATCAATTATCTCCATCGATTACGTCTTGATTTGATTTCGTCATTTTCTTATCTATCAGCTTTGTTCGTCGAATCGTGTCCATCTAGAGTTGCTTTGGAACTCGTAGCTCATTTTTTTGTCGAATCTATCTAGCCTCGGAAGGTGAGCAATCACTCACGATTAATGTTCTTTTATTTATTAAATTTGATTTTAATTGAAACGACAATTGAAATATGCTGCTGTTAGTTATTTGTTATATATATGCTATTACCTGTATCTGTTCACCTATGACATCAGACACCATTATCTGTTATTTATACAATGATAATCCCGTTTGGTTGATAAATGATTGATTGTTTGATGTTTACATTGGACGTTAAATTGTTAATGTTTAAAATAATAAATAATATGCAACTAAATTTGATATAGGATAATTAACGAATTTAAAATTGATATATGTGTTGAATTTGATTAGTTAAAAATTTGTATAATATGATCCATTTAAATGTTGAATTAATCGACACGTAGAAATTTGGTTAATTTCACCTTGAACCATTTAAATGTATGTTATTTAAATTGATTTAGTATGAAATTTGAATAATAGATATCAAGTTAAGAACCGTATGAATATTAGTGTAATAATCTTTAATCTACATGAAATGATAGTGTAGATTCTAGAAATAATTATATTAATTTGCACAAACAACAATGTGAATTAATACGATTATTTTGGGATTATTTAAATAAATTATTGAATTGTTATTGATGGTTGCTATTGTTTGTTTATTTACTTTGACACCATCCCAGTTATCACACTGCAAGTTTCCTTTGCTATGCTTTGATTTTTGAATTGAAATGGAATCGGGTTGAAATGATAAATACCCAAATAAACTTTGACTTAGGATAGAGAATTAAATAAAACCTGATTGGTCAATAATTTGATTTAAAATAAAATAAAGATTTTATTTGAATAATAATAAGGTGTTGAAATAAAATTGGAATTTGAATTTTAATGAAAGAAAATGCGAATATTTGAAATTTGAAACAAAATATTAACGTAGTAATTGACGAAAGAACATTTTTTAAAATTTAATTGTTTAATAATTAAATTCGGAATTATTAATAATTAAGTTTTGGAATTATTATAATTAAGTTTTGAATTTAGTTAATAATTAAGATTTGAAATTATTTGATAATTTAATGAGATTGAATTATTTAATAATTAAATTGAATTGAATTCATTATTAAGTGAAATTGAACCTCTTGAATAAGCAAAACTAAGTTTCTTTATTAATTGAGTTTTGAAATTGTAACTAAGTAAATAAATAAATGAAATTGTATTTCTTTAACAAGAAATAAAATGCGTTTTGTTGAAATGAATGTAAGATTGTAATTTAAAGAATTTGATTTGACGATTTTAACTTAACTCAAATTGGAAGCTTTGGTATAATAAGGTTGAACTAAAGTAATTTAATAAATTGGAAATTTAATCGAAATTGTTTTAAATGATAAATTAATTTAACGAATATTGAATAAAATTGATAAATGAGTTTAAAAACATTAAATTAAGTTTATTTTAAATGATTACGGAATGAAGATTATATACGAATTTAAATGTATATTTGAATTGATTAAATCAAGTTTTGGAATTGAACTATCGAACTTGGAAATGGAAATTTGAACGTATGAAACGTAAATTTCGAAAATTGTTTTAGAAAGACAAAGGAAATAATGATTTACAAATTTTAATTGAAATTGAATATGATTTGGTTTTGAAATATATTAAACGACCAATCGGTGAAATAATTTCGAAGGTTATTAAAGAAACCGGAATCGTTTAGGGACATACTCACTGTCTAAATCGAAAACCACTTTAATAACTATACGCGGAGTGTGATCCAGAATGAAGTCGTTGGAATGATGTACGTTGATGACTGAAGAAAGAGAACGATAATGGATAGCTTTGACACTTGTGTCAAATTGGAAATGACTAAACAGGAGCCGTGCCGGGCCAAACGGGGTTAGCCACCTCAAGCGAACACACTTCTTGGTGCACCCTTGAAATTTTGTGAGTGTTGTTTTGCGGTGTTGCGATCATTGCGGCGATTCGTTCTCACCAGTCCGGATCAGGCAAACGGTAGTTTCACTACCTTGGGTATTGCCTCATGTGCCTTGTCATACGTGTATCCCTATATACGCGACCACTACGAATTTGTTTTGTGTTATACCTATGGAGTACTCCCTGATATCACACTAGTTTACGGTGGAGTTTACAGTGCTGTATAGTCAATGTCACTTATATAAAATGTGTTAAGGGGGATAATGGTAACGCCTTAACACTATTTTGATACTTTATATTACTGATAGACATTATCTACTTAGCGTATACTATTACATAGTAGATAGTTTAACGGATCCTTAGAGGATGGTTATTCCAACGTCCTTTGAGTTACTTGTATTTCAGTTGTTATTTCACTTGAGTTGGATTTATTGATATAAGAATGTTAATCCTAATTCGACTGTTTTGTGTTTTGCTTTACGTTCGGATCAGACAGAGAGTCCCAGTATTCGAGACTCACCTTTGGAGTTGGAGCTTCGCTTAGAGACCCAGCTATCTATCCAGCTTTCAGATATTCAGTTGATTCTAGTGATATATTCTGATCTTCGTATTTGACTATTGTATTCGAGACTTCTGTTGTAACCTATTTAACTCTGTTATATATATAGTAGCTTTATGTTCTACTATTTTTGTTTCCGCTGCATCTATTACTCTGTGTCTGTGATCTGTGATTATTTATTTACTGTATATGTTCAGTTTTGCCAAATTTAAATTAACAATTCGGTATTTTGAATTATTCAAGTTTGACATATGCGGATGAGAATAGTCCAAAATAGCGGGTCGTTACAGTTGGTATCAGAGCTTTGGTAGCTCTAGGCAAAACTTAGAATATATGGTAAATGTATTTACCGAATCACTTTCATTCGAGTTTGAATCTCTTCCTTTTTGACTCAATTCCTTTGAATTTTGGAACGTTCCCTCGGTTCCGAAATTCATTCTTGTCCCTCACTATTCGTATTCGTCTGGATTCTGGAATATCCCATAACTCCACTTCGAATGATCTTTATAATGAATTGGCGGTCTCGCCAATCTTAGAATTATTTGTAAATGGGTAAAACTCATTTACAATAGACATCGATTTACCGAAGATTTCTGTATCCTCGGTTTACGATGCTATCTATTCCCTGCTATACCTGAATTCTATCTCTAGAGATCGAATGTTGATTTACCTCGGAATTCAGCATCGATCTTATTCTTGAAGTTACGGTCGACCCGGTTAAGGTTTCCCATGAATTAAATAAGCTTATCCATCTCCCGATTCTGTTAATTGAATTATCTTATCTTCTGTTTTCGAACTTATTATCGAATCAAAATTCTCTTTGATTTGATTTCCATCAAATTTGAATCACTATACTTATTTTGAAATCCATCCTTGTATCGTCGAGCGAGGGAGTGTATTTGTATTTATACTAAAATATTTTAAAATATATTGTGTTGTTTGAGTTGTTGAGGTTGATTTGTATTTTCGATCGATTCGTCTGATCAACGCTATCGATAGGATTTCCAAGACGCTTGAGCAGAGCAAACTGACACAATACTGTTTTCAAATGTTGTAAGTAAAATAATTTTGTATGATTATATTATATATAAGTATAAATTTTATGAAATTAAATTGATAATGAATTTGTTGTCATAATTAATAAATAAATGAATTTATAAAACTTGGGTATAATTTGATTGGAATTTGAAGTAAATATAAAATTAGAATCCAAGAATTTAATTTCTGATAATTTCGAACTATGGTTCTAAAGTTTTAAAATGTATATTATTTAAAATATTTTCGAATAAAAATGGTTTTCAAAGAATTTTAAAATGATTAAATTAGAGCTCTTCTCTTTTGTCAGTGGAAAATAATTTCGGCGATGATGACCGCATCATCGACATTCATTTTCGAGTTTCGAAGTGGAGAGACTGTTCTGCACCTTTGTTACGGTTTTGTTTGGAAATTAAATTGATTTAAATTTCTAAAGTATGGCTTGATTTATAATATATATATATTGGCATATGATTATTTTGATATATGAACATATTTATCTCTAAATTGTTTGAAGATAATCGAAAATTTAATTCTTAAATTTTCTTAAAGGACAATTTCAATTATAATTAAAGCTAAAATTTTGAATGAATAGTTAAATTAGAAATAATTGAATTAGAAAATTTGCTTGTATAATACTCAATTGCATTATATATAACTTACCTAGATTTTCAAAAGTTAACTATGTAATTGAATATTACACAGTAAAAATAATGTTAAAAAAAATTTAAGTAAATTTGAGTAGTTATAATTAGTGTAAATATACATAATATATGTTATAAGATATATTAAGTGGAATAAAATTAATAATAATTTGGAATAAAAAGGGATTAAATTTGTTTAAAATAAAATATGATTATAATAATGGACTATTCAATTTTTGATTTTAGAAATTGTTAGTTTAGGATAATTGGATAATACACAATATAAAATGATTTTATAAATGAAATTTGAGTGGGTATAATAATTGTTATACGCTTAAATTTTAATTATAAAGGGTTAATAGAGATAAAAGAATAATAAGTTAATTGAATAATATATGTGATTAATAAAATAAAAATTTTGTTTTGAAAGTTAATAAATTGAAATTAAATCAACCTAATGAGATATCTTGAATTAATTGAATTTAAATTGAATTTCGTTTTGAAAGAAACCTTTTGTACCTAACATTAATAAATGTGAAATCGAGTCAATTTGATGGAAATCTTGAACATAAAAAAGAAACAAATTTTTTTTGAATATAAATTTATTTACATTGAAATTTATATGGTTGAACTAATTGTTTTATTTTGTTTTCAATCCATTTTCTTTCTGGTTGTTTCTATTCTCCTACCTCCTTCCTTTTCGGGGACGAAAAGTTTTGAGTGGGGAGAATGTAACGATCCGTAAATTTTTAATAATTTTATTTGTTTTATTAATATATTTAATTGAATTTTGTGAAATTTGAAAAAAACAATATAATTTTGAAATATAAATTTGATATTTGGAATGCGTCTAGTTAAACATGGCAACTGGTAAATTTTCATCCGAAAATATGAAAGTTTATTTCGTGCGTAATTTTATTTCAATTTAATCAGTTAGGAATTGATGAAAATAAAATGTTTTCGAAACCTGAATATTTTTACATACAAAAATTCTAAATCATCTTCTGAGCAAGCCGGCATTTTTCGTTTTTTCGAACTCGGACTTTTTTAGTTCCGTCGATCTTATTTTTCTGCGTTTTTCCTGCATTTTCCGCTAGTAGAAAATTCGATTTTTTATAATTCAATCGTACCACTCATATCTTTATGACTGTTTTGATCGTCTCGTCATGCTAATCTCTACGGTATATTTAATCATGTGTTTTAAAGTTCGGTACACAACGGAACGAGTGGACCGGTTAACCATATCGGTTCCGTATTTGGGCATTTCGGTATCTTTTCCTTTTATCCACGTGCCTGATGGAAAACAAATAGCCACTAGACATTTCTACTGCTGAATTCAACTCTTACTCTTCCATCATTCATTTTATTACCTATCAGTTTGTTGTTTCTTTTGGTCTCCCCACTCTCTTTATTTCTGTTCAGTTTCCAAGACTTTACCTATTGCTTTGCTACACCTCCCCCCTCTTCGTTCCTATTCTTCTTTATGGTTGCTCACGAGAAAAGAAAATTTAGCTTTCTTCCCTGTAACGGCCGATAGCAAATTCCACGCGGCTACCTTCCCCTCCTCTCCTCAATTGTTTGGCAACCATTTCCACTCTCCCCTGCTCCTCTCGCCTTCGCAAGCGCAACCCAGATCTAACCGAGGCAGCCTATGGCCGAGCTCCTCCTTCTTCGACCACTACATCGCATCGATCTGCTAGCATCCACCTGACCATCTACGTGGGTCCGCAACAGCACCTTTGCCGAGCCCAGTCTTATCCACTTCCGGCCTGCGTTTCCTTCCTCCACCTCAGTGCTTACTTCGACCTTTATTTTCCCTTGCCGTCTTCTAATAGTAGCAACTGTTTTCTCGTGCAAAATTTTATATCAGAGGTATATTTATATGTATGTGTGTTTAGTTTTAGTTACATATATGTTATTAATATTTTGACTGTTTCTATTAATATATATATGAATGTTTATATATTTATATAGTAGTTGCTTGTTATTTTACTTATATGTGTTCAGTTATGTTACTTATGTTAGTTGTGATGCATTTACTTATATACATAAGTTTTGTAAGCAATATAAACTTGTTATTTGTGAATATGGGAATACACGAGTCTAGTTTATATATTTATGGGTATGATATGTGAATATATATAGTTGCAGTTTGAAGAAATGTAAGTGGTTACAGTAAGTATATAAGTGAGTCTAAAGTGTGTTTTACCAATATTTTATAAGTGCAGTTTGTACGTACGAAATATGTTAAGAATATTATATTAGTTACGGTTTACACATCGATTTTGATTTTAATATGCATGAGTTCAAGTTATTATATATACATATGTTAAGTTATAATTTATATTGGCGGTTTGGGCTATAATATATATTAGTTTCAAAGTTTATATGGTAGTATTTTGATTTTTGGAAGCTATATATATACATCAATCTGGACATTAGCATATAGGTTTACTGTGGCATTGATCTCTAATCACATTTGTATATATTTCCATTCGAATGTGTATATATAATTACAGGTCATAGGAATATTACCTATGGAAAGTATTATATGTTTTATTATAAAGTTGTTTATATATATATATATGTTTTTAGTTTGCATATGCTGCTAGTTATATTTAAAGTAATATAAAGCTGTTGGATTTCTAATGGTATAAGTTGATAATAGTTTATATATATATATAAGTTGCTATTTATATTTGTAGTTGTGTATAACTTATTGTTTACATTTTTAAGTATAAAAGTTGTCTGTAAAAGGTTTATACATGACCTGTATATTTTATACAAATTTGGTGGGTTGTGTTTTACTTGTGTGTTAAATATGAATCTTATATACATAAGTATGCTTGAGTTTAAAATTTTCAATGTCTAAATTTATGATGGTTTAAAATTATATAAGTTTATAAAATAAGTTGTTATCTTAAAATATGAAATGTATATATGTTGATTTTATATGTGTGTTTAATTTAAAAACGACGGATTTTGAAATACCTATATATATTTGAATATTTGTTCGAATTTAGAATATGATATTTAAGTTCACTTATATCAATTATCTCCATCGATTACGTCCTGATTTGATTTCATCGTTTTCTTGTCTATCAGCTTTGTTCGTCGAATCGTGTCCATCTGGAGTTGCTTTGGAACTCGTATCTCATTTTTTTGTCGAATCTATCTAGCTTCGGAAGGTGACCAATCACTCACGATTAATGTTCTTTTATTTGTTAAATTTGATTTTAATTGAAACGACAATTGAAATATGCTACTGTTAGTTATTTATATTGTCATATATATGTTATTACCTGTATCTGTTCACCTATGACATCTGACACCATTATCTATTATTTGTACAATGATAATCCCATTTGGTTGATAAATGGTTGATTGTTTGATGTTTACATTGGACGTTAAATTGTTAATGTTTGAAGTGATAAATAATATGCAATTGAATTTGATATAGGATAATTAATGAATTTAAAATTGATATATGTGTTGAATTTGATTAGTTAAAAATTTGTATAATATGACCCATTTAAATGTTGAATTAATCGACATGTAGAAATTTGGTTAATTTCACCTTGAACCATCTAAATGTATGTTATTTAAATTGATTTAGTATGAAATTTGAATAATAGATATCAAGTTAAGAACCGTATGATTATTAGTGTAATAATCTTTAATCTACATGAAATGATAATGTAGATTCTAGAAATAATTATATTAATTTGCACAAATAACAATGTGAATTAATATGATTATTTCGAGATTATTTAAATAAATTATTGAATTGTTATTGATGGTTGCTATTGTTTGTTTATTTACTTTGACACCATTCCAGTTATCACACTGCAAGTTCCCTTTGCTATGCTTTGATTTTTGAATTGAAATGGAATCGGGTTGAAATGATATATACCCAAATAAACTTTGACTTAGGATAGAGAATTAAATAAAACTCGATTGGTCAATAATTTGATTTAAAATAAAATAAAGATTTTATTTGAATAATAATAAGGTGTTAAAATAAAATTGGAATTTAATTTTTAATGAAAGAAAATGTGAATATTTGAAATTTGAAACAAAATATTAACGTAGTAATTGACGAAAGAACATTATTTAAAATTTAATTATTTAATAATTAAATTTGGAATTATTAATAATTAATTTTTGGAATTACTATAATTAAGTTTTGAAATTAGTTAATAATTAAGATTTGAAATTATTTGATAATTTAATGAGATTGAATTATTTAATAATTAAATTGAATTCATTATTAAGTGAAATTGAACCTCTTGAATAAGTGAAACTAAGTTTCTTTATTAATTGAGTTTTGAAATTGTAACTAAGTAAATAAATAAATGAAATTGAATTTCTTTAACAAGAAACAAAATGCGTTTTGTTGAAATGAATGTAAGATTGTAATTTAAAGAATTTGATTTGACAATTTTAACTTAACTCAAATTGGAAGCTTTGGTATAATAAGGTTGAACTAAAGTAATTTAATGAATTGGAAATTTAATTGAAATTGTTTTAAGTGATAAATTAATTTAACGAATATTGAATGAAATTGATAAATGAGTTTAAAAACGTTAAATTAAGTTTATTTTAAATGATTACGGAATAAAGATTATATACGAATTTAAATGTATATTTGAATTGATTAAATCAAGTTTTGGAATTGAATTATCGAACTTGGAAATGGAAATTTGGAAGTTATGAAAAATAAATTTCGAAAATTGTTTTAGAAAGACAAAGGAAATAATGATTTACAAATTTTAATTGAAATTGAATTTGATTTGGTTTTGAAATATATTAAACGACCAATCGGTGAAATAATTTCGAAGGTTATTAAAGAAACCGGAATCAGTTAGGGACATACTCACTGTCTAAACCGAAAACCACTTTAATAACTATACTCGGAGTGTGATCCAGAATGAAGTGGTTGGAACGATATTCGTTGATGACTGAAGAAAGAGAACGATAATGGATAGCCTTAACACTTGTGTCAAATTGGAAATAACTAAAACAGGAGCCGTGCCAGGCCAAATGGGGTTAGCCACCTCGAGCGAACATACTTCTTCATAAACTACTCATTACTTGTTATTGATTGGTGCACCCTCGAAATTTTGGGAGTATTGTTTCGCGGTGTTGCGATCGTTGCGGCGATGCGTTCTCATCAGTCCGGATCAGGCAAACGGTAGTTTCACTACCTTGGGTATTGCCTCATGTGTCTTGTCATACTTGTATCCCTATATACGCGAGCACTACGAATTTGTTTTGTGTTATACCTTTGGAGTACTCCCTGATATTCCACTAGTTTACGGTGGAGTTTACAGTGCTGTATAGTCTATGACACTTATATAAAATGTGTTAAGGGGGATAATGGTAACGCCTTAACACTATTTCGATACTTTATATTACTGATAGACATTATCTACTTAGCGTATACTATTATATAGTAGATAGTTTAACGGATCCTTAGAGGATGGTTATTCCAACGTCCTTTGAGTTACTTGTATTTCAGTTGTTATTTCACTTGAGTTGGATTTATTGATATAAGAATGTTAATCCTGACTCGAGTGTTTTGTGTTTTGCTTTATGCTCGGGTCAGAATGAGAGTACCAGTATTCGAGACTCGCCTTTGGAGTTGGAGCTTCACTTAGAGATCCAGTTATCTATCCATCTTTCAGATATTCAGTTGATTCTAGTGATATATTCCGATCCTTGTATTTGACTATTGTATTCGAGACTTCTGTTGTAACATATTTAACTCTGTTATATATATAGTAGCTTCATGTACTACTATTTTTGTTTCCGCTGCATCTATTACTCTGTGTCTGTGATCTGTGATTATTTAATTACTATATATGTTCAGTTTTGCCAAATTTAAATTAACAATTCGGTATTTTGAATTATTCAAGTCTGACATGTGCGGATGCGAATAGTCCAAAATAGCTGGTCGTTACAGATAATACTACTTGGAATCCCATGCAGCCTAACTACATTCTTCATGAACAACTTCGCCAAATCAGGTGCCGTCCTAATCGACTTTATGTGAATAAAATGGGCACTCTTAGTCAGCCAATCCACTATGACCCGTATAATTTCGTTTCCCCTTCTAGAGCTCGACAACCCATCAATAAAATCCATAGAGACCGATTCCCATTTCCATAACGGAATCGCTAACAGTTGAAGCAATCCACTTGGCTTTTGGTGTTCAACCTTTGCCTGTTGGCAATTCAAGCACTACTTAACACACAATCCAATGTCCTGCTTCATACCTTCCCAGAAGAAATTTCTCTTGATGTCTTGATACATTTTTATTCCTCTTGGGTGGATAGTAAACTTCGAACGATGACACTCGTTCAAAACTTCCTTCCTTATATCTCCTATATTTGGAACACATAACCTTCCTTTCTTCCTCAACCGTCCATTTTGGTCAACGTTGAATTATTTTAGGTCATCGCTCTTCGTTCCTTCCTTTAACCTTCTGATCTGCTCAGCCAATACTGTATCCTCCTCTTGCTTAGAAGTTATCTTCTCAATCATTACGGTTTGGACTTCTAAACAAGACAACAAAGTACTTCCTGCTCTCGATCCTACCTCGGACCTAGACCACATACTACAATCTGTTAATGCCTCCAAGTCTTTCCACTCAGTGATCATAGCTAATACATCATTCTTATGTTTTCGACTAAGTGCATCCGCTACCTTATTTCATTTTCTGGGTGTGTACTCAATTCCAAAATCATAGACGGTAATAAACTCCAACTATCTTTGCTATCTCATATTCAGCTCCTTTTGAGAGAAAAAAATACTTCAACGACTTATGATCAGCATATAGCTCGAATCGCTCTCCCAAAAGATAATGCCTCCACACCTTTAAAGAAAATATGATGGCAGCTAACTCCAAATCATGTGTTGGATGCCTAACCCTATGTGATCTGAACTATCTAGAAGTGTAACCAATTACTTTACCCCTTTGCATCAACACAGCCCCTAATCCAGTTCCACACACATTTGTATAAACAACTAAATCTTGATTCCCCTCCGGAACCACTAACACCAACACATGGGTCAATAAGTGTTTTGAGCTCTGGAATGATTCCTCACACTTATCAGTCCACATGAAATTCACATCCTTTCACGTAAGCTTAGTCATCGGTGCTGCTATCCATGAAAAATCTTTTATAAATTTTGATAATACCCTGCTAATCCAAGGAAACTCTTTATCTCAGTCACCGTCTCGGGTTTCTACCAATTATTCACTACCTCAATCTTAGTCGGATCCACAGACAACCCTTTCTTAGAGACGACATAACCAAGGAACTTCACTTCCTACTTCCAAAAATGACACTTCGTAAACTTAGCCTTCATCTGATGTTCCCTCAACGTTTTGAGCACGACTCTAAGTTGTACTTCATGCTCCTTCTCATCCTTAGAGTATATAATATGTCATCAATGAAAATCAATACAAACCTATCCAAATGCTCTCTAAAAATCCTATTCATTAGATATACAAAGAATGCCAACGCATTAGTTAGTCCGAATGCATAACTAACCATTCGTACGATCCATTTCTCATTCTAAACGCCATTAAGGAATGCTATCTCATTCTAAACGCCATCAAGGAATGCTATCATCTGCTATTCGAAGCTAATGAAAACCCCTCGCTAAATCTAGTTGAGAGAATACTTTTGCTCCACTTAGTTGATCGAACAAACTGTCAATTTTTGGAAATGGATATCGGTTCTTTATCGTCTTCTCGTTCAACTTATGATAATCGATACATAGCCTTAACGATCCATCCGACTTCTTAGCAGATACAACAGTAGCTCCCTATTGGCGAACTACTCGGCCTAATAAAACTTTTTCCTTCCAGATATACTAACTGCTCCTTCAATTCTTTCATGTCTGTAGGTGTCATCCTACTTGGTGGTCTACTCAAAGGTTTAGCTCCAGACACTAAATCAACACTAAAAGCTTATTTCGATGGCAGTCCAACGACTAGTTCAAATACATCGGCAAATTCTCTAACTATAAAGACCCGATGCAACTCATCTTTCGACTCCATAACACCCAGTAAAGCATTTACCTCACAACCAGGGTTCTCTATGGCATAAATTATCCGGCCACTACAATCCAGATGATTAAGTGATATTTTTCTATCTTGGCAAAAATATCCTAGCATCATATCTACTCAACCCATCCATCCCTAAGATAATCCCAAATCCCACAAAGTCAAATATATGCAAACAACAATTAAAGGTATGGCCTAATAAATCAAATTCTAGATGGTCATACCTCATCCCAAGTGTTGCATAACTCCTATCAATTAGCAACCCATAAGGAAGTAACTAAGTAAGAGGGTTCTAGGTTAAGTCTATCTACCATACATCGAGAAATAAAATAATGGGATGCCCCAATATCAAATAGGACGCTAACAACATACCGTGGATCTACAATGAGCCTCCTAAAATAGCTTTGCCCTTTTCCTGAGCAACTGATTTTGCGGTTTGGGCTCCAAAGCATAAACTTACCCCTTTCCCTCCTTTGGTGGCTCTGGAAACTTGTTTTTGAAATGACCCACTTGTTCGCAATTAAAGCATCTAACATTCTTCTTCCCACCATCCTCTTTTCCCTTTCCATTGTTGGCTCGACACTCGTTGGCGTAGTGTCCTTTCTTGCTGCAGTTGTAACAAACAGCTTCAGCTTTACTCTTCTTTTGTGCTCCTTCTGAGCAACCTTCCTCTCGAAAAGTTTCCTCTTCTGGGCCTGCTCTGTCTGAGCTTCTTTCACTTTCTTTCTTAAACAAGCCAATGCTTCTTCTTGCCTCAATGTCATTTCAACAACCATATCGCTAGGGTCTCTTAAGTGCGGTAAAGTATCACTTATCAGTGCTGGCCTTAGTCCACTGATGTACTTCCATTTCTACTGATAATAGTATCAACCAATGCATACCCATATTGGGCTAATTCCTCGAACTTCCTGGTATACTCCAACACACTCATATCTCCCTGCTTCAGTTCTAAAAAACTCCTTACCAATGCAGCTTGTGCCATAACAGACATAAACTTCTCTGAAAACCTTCTTTTGAAATCCTCTCAAGTAATGGTCTCTTCATCTACTCCGGTGGCGATGGTGTTCCACCAAAATAATGCAGCTGCCTTGAGGCCAATCTCCTTTACTGAACATCAGTTAGCCTAAGTGAGTGAAAATCCTTTCATAATGCAGTGGCCAATTTCTACTTCGGTCACATCCTCCGTACCAATGAACGGATTTCCTTCGAGTCTAATGTAATCTCTACTCAAATTGGCATATTGATTAACAGCAGGAAACTATTGAGTTTCTTCTCTCGCAGCGTTTCCTCCAACTACACTTGCTGCTACTCTAGCTTGCACCATATTCATAAAGAATTCATACATTGCCCCCATATCCATTTAGGAAATTCCTGCACTAGCATTTTCTGCTTGTGCCTGACCAGGGCCTCTCCTTGCATTTGGTTGGGCATTTCCATTAGTGGTGCTACTATCTCCTCCGATGTTCACTCGGCTCCTTCTTCCCTCCATATCTCTATTCAAACCTTGTGAGATGCAGATGAATAAGCTAACTAAAATAGGAGTCTAAGGTACACACACACATGAGTGCATTATTATAGCGTTATCCAATACCTCGATCTTAACCAAATCCATATGGATTATGTTTTCAAAAATCATTAGTTAAAGTTTTTCATAAACCATGCTCTGGTACCAAGCTGTAACATCCCCTATCTAGAAGCCCAAAACTAAGCGCTACAGCTGCTGCAGTCATCTATAGTATTAGCTTCTGGCGACTAAACATGGATATGTTAATGGTAACAATAATATCAAAAGCATTTGAATATGAAACAAAACATACATTTCAAAAACCACAAAATAGTTCATTACATTTCCATATAAATTTGTTCCGCATTCACATCATATAACCATAACGTTTTCCCAGGCATGGATTAAATATAGTTATTACAAATTACATCAAGAGCGGTATATGAGCATACCCCATCGATTGATCAGAGTCTAATGGTCATATAAGACCTAATACAACATAACACAGTGGAAAATCCTCAAAACATGTATAAGAGCAGCAAATCCTAAATAGCTATTTGTTGCCTCCGGTAGCTTATTCATCAATTTTCTAAAAACCTAAAAGGATCCTTAACCTCTCAACCTACTCAAATTAACTTTAAACACCCGAGAGTTTAAGAGGAAAAACATAAACTTCGAGTCAGACACAAAGCTGGTATAAATAACACTATACATCCCAGTTAAATTATGTTAAGTGAGACCATGCTGTTTTGCGGAACATATTTCCTCTCACTAACATTCTTTTAAAAACATATCTTTGAAAATCCTTTCATATAACCATATTATATGCTCTCCATCCATAATGGTGAAATATAACAGAATAATCATTATGTAGACATACATAAATATCAGGTGATAATGAACTATCTGTTAAAGCAAAAATAATTTTCAAGCTTTGGCTGACTTAGGCCTACCAGACAACATAATCAATTTTAACGTAACATCTGTTAGATATTCATATTCAAGATTGTCTATCCTTATCTATCTATTTAACATTTCCCATTAGGATGGACTGCCCTAAACTATCTGTTAAATATATCCCTTTTGGACAGTCTGTCCTAAGGCTGTCAATGGATGCAAATGGATGCGGATATGGCTGTATCCGCATCCGCATCCGAAAATTTAAATCCACATCCGAATTCCATGGATATCTGAGAATTAACATCCATATCCACATCTACGAATATTTACGGATATCCAAAAATATCCGCATCCGAAAATAAAAAGCGGATATTTTCGGATATCCGAAAATACCCGAAATATCTGCATCCAAAATTGAATAAGATTTTTATTATACTAATATTTTTAAACTAAAACAATCACTTTTTCAAATAACAATACACACACTACAATACTAATTAGTATTTCAAATGACAAAATGACAACACACATAATATCAAATAAGTTTACATGATATTACATCAATTCAGATGATAAAATAGCAACATACATAATGACAAAATGGCAGCACACATAAAATTTCGAATCAGATGGATGTTTTTCGGATATGGATATGCCAATATCCGCATTCGCATCCGATTTTCTTTTTTGGATATCAATTATCCGCATCTGATTTTCGAATATCGGATAATATCCTTTTTTCGGATACGGGTCCGGACGGATTTCAGATTTTTCAGATATCCATTAATCGGCCTAGTCTATCCCTAACTTAATCATCTCCCAGGTCCTCCTGAGCTTAATGGTTTTCCGGGCTTACCAATAATCTATTTGTACACAAAACATATTCCTTTCGTTGTGTAATCATAATTTTAATCTACCTGTGACTAAGCCCTACACACTGAAATTTTGGACAACAATTAGCTAGAGCTACAAGCTAATGTATAAGGCGCAACCCCATACTAGTCCCATTTCGTTTTCTAATATCTGAGTCATTTATACTTAAGGATCCCCTCCCATAATTTTCCTTGAAAATAATTTCAAAATGATTTAAACCTTTAAACCGAACTTCAAACTAGGAAAAGAAATAAGTCTTTATACTTTACTCAAATTATATTACCATGTTAGATATATCCATTACTCAAAAGTTAATTGACGAAAGCAGTTTACCATTTGAAAGAACCTCTTTCCATATTTTGAAATTTACTCCTTCAAAGTCAATGTTTAAACCTTTCAAAAACATCTCTAAAACCTATCGAAGTTACTCAAAGCAAACCTTTCGAAAGCCTTAAACTTTAGACATCCTTCTTTTAAATCGCTTTAAATCATTGCATTAGAAAAACCTTTGGAAAACCTTCCTTCAAAAACCTTTTGAAAACATCTAACAAACCTTTTGAAATAGATCCAGGAATAAACCCTTCGAATTCTTAAAACCTTTTAAAACAGGAACCTTTCGAAGGTATATTGGGTTCAACTTAAAACAATCTAGAAAATTTTCTTTAAAACCTTTCACCTTTATTGAAACAACCTTTCGAAAGCCTTGGGTTATGCTTTAGAAAACAAAGGTAACCAATAAGTTAAAAGCTTCCCCCCAAAAGCATTGGAGAAGCAGATAATTTTTTAAAAAGGTAAACCTTTCGACTGGATCCGAAGGTTCAAAGTAAAATCTTTATAAAAGAAGTAGAAACCCTTTGGCATTACCGGAAAGTCTCAAAATAGAGTAATAGTGGTAGCAGCTACAACCTATTGACTTATTAGAAGGTTTTAAAGTTTTTCTTTTAAATAACTTGACCTGGCCGGAAGTTACCAAATCGAAAGCTCAAATTCGGAAGCAAAGCAGGCGAAAGCTTTTCATTTATAAAACAATTATATTCCAACCTTTTAGGCCATCAACCTTTCGGCTTAGAATCTTTCGAACATATTTAATTCATTACATGCCAATTACTTGTTACCTTATTCATTGAACTTTGACCTTATCGAAAGCTAACCTTTCGATTGGGATGAAAGGTCTGGGGCGGAAGGTATATAACCATATGGATTGAAACATGGAAAAAGAGTGATTTTGTTTTCAAACTAAAAAAGGAAACTTTTCAACTAACCTTCCTTTATTTGTCAATTTATCATTGGTCAATAAAATACTTTTCAGAAATGTGCTACCACAATTACTAAAATTTATAAATCATTTATTTTGGAAAATGCCCCTTCTCCTTTATAAATATATATAACATTTAAGTCCCATATCTCAAATAATTTTATATATCCCTCAAATGACTTAGGAAAATTCTAGAAAAATCTCATAAAACCTATTTTAATATATTACCTAACATAATAAAATATCAAACCCAAATAATAATTATTTTAGCCGAAAATAATTTATAACCCAATAGTTAATTTCCTTCATTCGAAAATTCATATAAAATCCATAGTAAATCGAAAAATCATGAAAACCAAAACCCATCACTAAAATATTATTCCAAACCTATATTTAAATTTCCAAAGTTTTCGGATGTCATTTAATAGGATTTTCATGTTAAGCATATCATGAAACATGAATAAACATTTATAATTTCACCAACCATAAACTTATATGTCTCAAAACATCAAACATTGCAATATTACAACAAAAACATTTCGGATCCAACCACAAAACAGAAAAGTTAACTATAAGGGATGTAGTAATTATTTACCTTGGCTTTACAGATTTTAGGTGAGATATTTGAGTGTTGATTTAGTTGATTTCTTCTCTTCCTTTGATTCTTTAGTTTTACTTCTCCTCTTAAGATTGGAAATGGTGGCCGGCCTCAGAATTTTCCTTTTTAATGAATGAGAATAATGAACGTGAGTTACCCATCTTCCAAGGGTTTAGGGTATAAGGTTTTGCTATTTCCCAAAATACCCTTCTCATTTCCTAAAACCTTACTTAGTGTTATTTCATTTTATTAACCCCTTTAATATGGCACGACTATCTCTAACTAATCAAATCTCCATCTATTAATCTTTATAATCTTTAATTTATTTTATCTAATTAAATGTCTTAAATAAGGTCATAAAATATATGGGGTGTTACAGCATTTTAGATGCCCATTCTCTCGTAGCAATCATTCTTCTCAAGTCTTTTTTGTGTTTGTAAATAGAGTCTAATGCAATGAAATAAGGGGCAAACCTAGTCACATCTGGCCTAATCTATTCCTTGCCACTTGTCTCTTTGCTCATTATGGAAAGTAACTAACCATGATTATATATGAATGTTCTTATTAATTGACAATTTGAGATGACAGTTGTTACCTATGGTTCTTTTGAGATATCTTCTAGGATCAGATCAATGCAATGTGCTTCACATGGTGTCCAGTATAAATGTTTTTTTTTACATCAACAATTGACCGGCAGCTTTGTAGTTGGCCCCATTGTCTGTCACTACCTGTATTACTCTATTTTCTGCAATAGACTCTACAACTTCGTTCATCAATCTGCATATGTATTCACCACTTTGAAACTAATCAGTAGCATCTATAGATTTGGGAAATATCATCCCACTTGTGGAGTACACAAGAAAATCTATAATTTTTCATCGATTCTGAGTGCTCCAATCATCACACGTCAGCGTACAACCATATTCATCCTAGAAATTATGAAAATCTATAATATACGATCGAACTTCTTCTATTTCCATTTCCAAGCATGAATGTGATAATTCATATGTGATAGGTGGGTCTATTCCATAACTGCATTCCACAATCGCATCTATCATTGTTTCATAGTAAGGACTATTTGCAATGTTATGCGAATGTGATTAAAGTAAAAGAATTTAGCAATTGAGCGACCTATGCTTTTTAGCATTTTCAATGCCTTTTATTGAAGATTTAATAGAAGGTTGAGAACCACCTCCTTTTTTGCATGTATGAATCAACCCTTGCGGTAGCGCGAGTTTCAAAATCACTCTCTAGTCTCGTAGATTTACTACGTACGTTCATCTCTACTAGACTAAAACCGACACCTGATTGTCTGTGAGATCTTTGCATCTCATGCTCTCATAATGTTCTCTACTTTCCCCCATAGCATGAGGAACATCACTATCATCTTCGTTTTCATCATTTTCACTGTCTGAGTTATGTTGTTAAGGTCTGCTCATCAACTCTTCTCGTACACGTTACTTCTCTAGTTTTCTTTTATTATGGACGTTTTTTCTTTCCAACTATATGAGCTCGTACAAGTCTTTTAATATCCTGAGGAAAGTTTGGACATGCTATTACATTGCCTCCTACACCTGCCAGATGTTTCTCTAGACGTGTTAAGCCGCCAATGTTGATTTGTTTATTATAGAAACTGCTTTTGTTTTTCGAACATTGCCATCGATCGGGGTACCATAATTCCAACCATTTCTATAATGTTTGTTTCATTATCCATTGTCTACCTGAGCTTGTGAACAATATTTAAACAAACTTATATTAGAATTACACTAGATTAAATTACACTACACTAAATTAAATTAGAGTTTACACAATTCAAACAAAACTCAGTCCAAATTAAATTAGAGTTTACACTAAATTATGATTACTTCTTTACAATTTACTACTGTAATTAGAGTTTACACTAAATTCAATCCAAAATTAGAGTTTAACACAAAATTATGCCTAATTAAATTACACTAAGCTAAATTAAATTACACTAAGTCAAATTAAATTACACTAAGTCACAAACCTTAACCCCATTTTGATTTGAGGGGAAAAATTCGAATGAGAAAATCATGAATAAAAAAAAGCTTACTGCTTCGTTCGATCGACTTCGCCTTCACCTTACAACTCGTCACGCCTTTGCCTTCGCCTTTGCCATGCTTACGGCTTCCCCTCACCTTTTCCGTTTTCGATAGTCAACAGTGAAGAGGAAAAAGCTTACTGCTTTCGGATAAGGTAATGTTTTCGACCACTCTTTTTTATTATTTCTTACACCGGTTTTGACTAAATTTGTACATGAAAAATCGAACATTCACTGTGTAATCATGTTGTTTTTGTTGCTGATCACAATTTATTCAAAATTGTTTGCCTTTTTCTGTTCATTCTAATGCTTGCTGTCAGTTGCTTTAATTTAGGTTTACAGTCTTTTTATTTAATTGTAGAAACTGAAATTAAGATTTAATTTCGACTCGCCATATGTCGATAACGATATGAGAAAGCCGAAATTTAGGGGGTTGAACGATACCTTATACCTTGGTTTATATAAATAAATTGTGTTTATTTACAAATTTATAAAAAAAATCAGAATTCATAAAAAGGAATTAATAGGAATTTACATGATTTTCAAAACTAAAATGTCAAAATTTATAGATGATCAGAATTGAAAACGAAATTTGAATCTTGGTTTGGACAATGGTAGAATAAATGACCAAAGTACCAAACTATTTCCTCCATATATTAGAAGAAACAAAGATGATTACTATATATATTCTTATGTGTTAATTTTCAATACTGTTTAACCTTTCAAGTATGACAATCCACTAAAATCCAACCTAGGTAGATGGCTTTTACAAAGATCCATGATACCTCATCGGTACTCCATTAAAATTGATGATAACTTTATACGTCGATTTAACAATAAAGATACTTTTATTTTGAAGGTCCATAAATAATTATCATTGCACTGCTCTAAAGAAACATGCTCTAGCAATTCAATAACTTTCATACACAACAAAAAATTAACTAATAATCATTAATTAAAACATAGGTTCCACTTAAATATACATTATCTGGATCATATACATCTTCAACTAATGAATTCTACTTCAAAAAAAAAGACCGTCAAGTAAAATTTCTAAGTTTGAAAAATGTCACTCTTCAATGTTACCAAAGTTGGCCTCATGGGACCCAATTTGGATTTTTAAGATAATATTTTAAGATCATTCGATATGTATAATATAGACCGCTACTCTCTCTCCCGCTTTAGGAACTTTGTTCATGATTCCCAATCAAACAACACAAGGTCAAACAATGTAGTTACCCTGCATGCCTATCAGCTATAAGCAAACATATCATCCATTAAACATGCACACACAAGCAAGTAAATATAGCATATTCCTACCCTAGCATGTAAGGTACTAAACAACTCCACATGATATCAAAAGTGAAAGTAAATGCTACAAGCATAAATGCTCACAAAGTAAAGAGCTCTGAATAAGCGGTCATCTACTCTCCACGGTCTCCCAAGTGCTATAGCTCTTGCTTTCACCCCAGAGAACATTCACCATTTTTCTCCTAAGCTACTTCGTATCATATCCAATTATATGAATAGGCTTATGGGTTATCAAAGTTTTAGGTTTAATTCAATATCATCCAGTCGATCCGGTGCAACAATCACGGTCGAGTCATGCGCAAACTTCCACAAATGAGATACATAGAACATATTGTGCACGTCCAATATCTTCTGAGGTAATTTGAAGCTATAAGCTAGGTTTTCAATCCTCTCAAGTTTTGGAAAAGAAAGTACGAATTGTTAGGTTTTAATGATGAAGGTGATCCACTAACGTATAAGGAACCAGTAACTTGTCGTGATGTAATCTTTTTCAAAAATGCAGTTAACGATGAGATGAACACTATCATATCAAATCATACTTTGACGTTAGTATATTTACCCCTAGAATCAAAAGTGATAGGTAGAAAATGGATCTTTAAAAGTAAATTTAATGTTGATGAATTTATTAACAAATACAAAGCAAGATTAGTGCTAAAGGTTATAAGCTACATCATGGCATCAACTATTTTGATACATACGCTCCTGTTGCTAGAATATCTTCAATACATTTACTGATATCACTTTCTTATAGTCACAATTTAGTTGTCCATTGAACGGATATAAGTACATCATTTATAAATGGTGATCTAGAAGAGGAAGTGTATATTGAATCGCCCGAATGATTTGTTTTACATGGACAAATGAAAAAAGTTTGTAAGCTTACAAATATCTTTGTGGACTAATACAATGGCATAAGAAGTTTAATAAAATCATGTTAACATATTGGCTCAAAGTAAATGAACTTATTAAATTTATATACTCTATTACAAAAATGAGAAGTGTGTTCTTATTTGTTTGTATATTGACGATATTCTAATATTTGGTTCAGACATTGAATGTGTGGAAGAAACAAAGAAATTTCTTGAATCCAATATTGATAGGAAGCATTTTAGAGAAGAAAATGTTACTTTGGGGATCAAAATCGTAAAAAGGAGAGATCGATCTTATTAAAACAATCTCACTATATTGAAAATATCCTTAAAAGATATGAACACTAAGATCGTACAATTGCAAATGGTCTTGTAGATCCGAGTATGAGGATGACAAAAAATACTGGTAGATGTTATGACCAATTAAAATATGCTAGTGTAATTGGTAGTCTTATGTATGTCGCACATTACACAAGACTAGACATAGCATAAGCCATAGAAATGCTATGCCGATTTACAAGTAATCCAAGAAAAGAATATTGGAATGCAATTTCAAGGCTACTTAGATACTTGAAGTTTACCATGAATTATGGTTTTACATTTCTAAGGAGATCCGGTGCTACTTGATGAATATAGTGATGCAAGTTAGAATAACATATTATGGAAGGATTTTTACAATGGGCAGCACTATCATATCATGGAGTTCCAAGAAACAAACATGCATCTCTGATTCAACTACATTGCAGAATTTATAGCACTTGCAGATGCATGTAAAGATGATGAATGGTTAACAGATCTATTAATAGATATACCGATTTGGATGAAATCTTCTCCTGCAATCATGGTACTTTGTGATAGCTAAGCAATTTTGTGTAAAGCAGCACAGATGACTCAAAATGGTAAGCAAACACATCTCAGCCTTAGACATCAGTTCCTTAGAGGGTTACTAAAAGGAGGATGTAGAATCAAATAACAATTTAGCAGAACCTTTGACAAAAGATTGGATAGAGAGATTAGTGCAAAAACATCTATAGGAATGGGATTAAGGTCCATATGAGATTATTTTTTAATAGGAACCCTACTTGTTTTGAAAAGGAAAAAAAGTTCAAAGAGTACAATCAAGTTAAAAATGATTAAAGTAGGTTTATCAAGGTATAATATAAGATCCAATTTTAAATAAATATCTAATATACGTCTTCAATTCGATACAAAATAAAGTAAATTCTTAATAAGTTTAATGGTGTGGAGCGACTCGTAAGATCACTAGGAAAAGGTATAACTCACCTATATGGGTGAGAAAGTGCAGCTGCTTTCTATGAGATCAGATCATCTCTAGAGCACTCATTAAATCAATATATTATACATAGTCATTAATGCATAGGAACAAAGACTAACACTATTGTGCATGGCCACTGATATCAGGGGTTGCATAATGGTGCTAAATAAAGGGGGTTCTTGATCCTAGCTCTTATATATGTATAATAGAACTAGAACTGAAAAGTTGACGGTAATAAAATAATGAGGATATAGTGACTCCTTATATTGTGAGTGGTGTGTGTGTCTCTATGTGTGTGCGCACGCATGTACACACACACTAATTTGTATGTTAATCTTGTCTTGAATAGATTTGATCAATGATCGCAAATGATGCTGATCCACTGATCGGTACTGATATAGTCAATAATGTCAACAACAATGTTCAATGATTTCTTGAATGAATGTTCAAGGTGATACAATATGGCAAAAAATATAGGTGCCATACAAAGTATTCAATAAAATGGCAACAATTGCGTACTACAAACATTCCTCTGATGCTTACATTGCAAACTCATTTTACAAACATATAACTGAACAAGCTACAAACATACAACTGACATGCTCGATTTACACTTCGGGTCGAATAATTTATGTAGGGAATTTTTAAGGGCATTAGTGTATTAAAGGCATAGAAAAAATAAAAATGTGCATGTAACGACTCTTGACCTTATAAGAGGCATTCTCCTTATTGCAATCGAGATGGAAACAATGCTCGATTTGTTTACACCTCAGCCTCCACCGCCTAATGGAATGTTGTTTTCATGGCGACTAAACAATAGCCTGTGAGTATTTATTTTAGCTCTTATTATTAGTTATTTTAGATTAGTATATAAGAAAAATATTAATTTGTTATTTAGCATACTACACTTTTGTGCACCATGCAGTAGATGAAATAAATTAGGCGTAACAGGATTATGTGGATTTCAAGATATATGACATTTGCATCCTATATTTGTTTGGTATTTGGCCAATGTTTTTCTTTGATTATGATGTTTAAGCAAGATAGATTTTGTAAGTTGTACTCTTAGAAGCTTTCCATATTTCACGATAACACATTATAGGTTTAGGTGAGGTAGAAGCCCCGCCTAGATCTTTGATATTCAAGAACCGAGCATCCTAGCTATAGCCATATCTGAACTTATTGTTCAATCTTACAACTTTACTTATTTCATAATAACATATTATAGGTTCAAGTAAGGTAGAAACCCTACCTGGAATTTTGATATTCATTTAGAAGAATTGAGCGCTTAAGTTCTAACCATATTTGAACTTATTGTCCAGTCTTATCTCATTCTTTTTTAAGCCCAGCTTACATAAATAATTAAATCAATCCATGTAAGTTTTTTACTTCTCTATTTGGTTAAATTAAATATTTCTTTTATGCTACATCAAATGCTAGTTTCTCCTAAAAAATGGTACTTTTCTAGTCTTTTTACATAATCTTCTAACTCTTTCGCTCTTCTATTCTCATCGACTACATGTTTTTTCCATTGCCCCTGTTATCCATCTTTTTGGCCCGACAATATTCAAACTGACTAGACAAGTTAGACTTGACTGACATCGGGACCAGCAAGTCAGATTAATAGTCATGAACCTAGAGAACAAGCACAGATGATAATATGAAGCAGTAGTGAAGCGAAAGCAGAAAACGGACTCAATAGAATGATAAAAATACGAAAATATACCATTTACTCAAAATGGATCAGGTACGATCCATATTCACAAATTATGGATCATATATTACAGTTCAACTTAGCAGAAAACGATCGATATCTTAAAACCTATAGGTCAGCTACACATAAAACATTGGAAATATCAATTATTGAAGAATGGAGCCCACCATATTGATCGCATGCCAAAAGGAGCTTATAAGATGATCGACGCCGATTTTTATTAAAGGTGATGTTAGATACACGATCAATACTGTGAGATACACAGTCAATACCGTGACGTGTTCTGAATCTGGAGACTCCGCTGCCAAATTTTCAGGAAGATATTTCGCCTTCTTTCCCTTTAAATACAGACTTGATTGTTCATTTTTGAGATCTGGACACTGCTTGTTACTTTGCTCTCTTTTGTAACTAAGGATTCTAATCCAAGTCCTCTTGTATTTAGTTTTCAAAGTGATCAATAAAGCTAACCCTTTAAAGTGGACCTAGGCAATCAATGTCGAACCACTATAAATCGTCGTATCTTCGTTATTTGCTTTGTTTCAATTAATCTATTGTTATATTCTCTTTGTTTTAATTTAATCCTCTTCATTTATTCCTCTAATAAAGTATTCCTGGGTGTTTGTGCCAACTTTTTGTACTTCTACTAAGAAATGAATTCTTAGCTTTATTGGATCTTATCATCTACTTGTAGATTCCCATATTCACATGATAGATCCTACTTTCTATCGACAAGTTTCCATTTCAGCTCAGATTTGAAGAAAAGATCTATAAGGAAAACTATCAACAATGGTTAGGAACACTAGATCTACCTCTCAGAATGCAGAAGGAAGTGATAATACTAGCATCCAATAAGGAGGCCAGAGCAATATACCGGTAGATGTTAATGCTACCAATCTAATTGATGTCCAAACTCTAGCTGATTCCATCACAAGAGCTGATTTCCAAAACCGGATGAGAGAGTTTATGGATAGCTATCGGCAGTTGAACCAGCAGATTCAAGTCAATATCGATCTAATGAACGAACTCAGAGATCAACAACGCAGAAAAACCAAGAGGGAGCCAACCACTTATTCTGCATCAAAGAGCTCAACTTCGTCAAATGACTATCACATGCACAGATGTCATAGAACTAACGGATACCATGCTAAAACGTCAACCCGCCATCATCCAACCAATCTAGATAGACCAATAATAATTGGTACCAATCCATCTGGGACGATCGATGCCAATCCAACTTTTGGAGGTAGGTTACAACAGATGATGAGAAGAATGCACACCGGTGATGTCGTGATCGATTTGGATGCTGGAGTTTAGGTCAATACAGACCAGTTACCTCCCTAGAATAATGATGACGTGAATGCACATCAAGAGGGTGTTGATCTAAGAAGATGTGGAACTGTGCGTAGACATCGACTGAACCCTTCACATGAGGTGGAGCACGACTACCGCTTGGCTCCAACTATCCAAACGCCGGGCTTGTCGGCTATGGTCAGACAGCTAGTAAGGGAAAGCCAAGGTTTGGCCAATGGTGATCGGGGGATCTCGAGAAGCCATATTCCATTTACCAACAATGTTCGACATGCAGAGTATTCAAGGAGATTTAGCATGCCATCAATTGCTGCCTATAAGGAAAAAATCAATCCTAGGCAGCACATCATGAGATTGAAATGGCTAATGGACTCCATACGAGCTGATGATGCCACAAAATGTATATGTTTTCCCATCACTCTTTCTGGCATTGCAACGATATGGTTTACGAGATTGCCCTCATGGTCAATCTCTAGATTTGATGATTTGCAACATAATTTGATGAGCAGTTTCGTATGCATGCAATTCACTCCAAAGATGTGATATCCCTTTCAAGTGTGATCCAGGCTTTGGAAGAATCAGTAATAAACTTTTTGGAGAGATTTCATAAAGTCGTCACTGAAATCAGTAATTCGAATGACCATTCAACATTGATGGCAATAATAAGAGGGATTGATCCAAAATCCGACTTTAGCGATTGTTTAGCTAGCAAATCACCTACAATGTTGGAGCGTTTCTATGCAAAAGCAGCTCAGTATTTGAAGAAAGAAGAAGCTAGTGCTCTAGGAAGAAGAATGTTGTGGGACCGAGTGGAGAGGGAGTGCAGAGTAACATTGCACTGAAACAATTCGAGGAGAGTTATGGAAAAGTTCAAGTAAATGTCCAAAATGAACCGAATCAGCAAAAGAAAGGTGGTGATAGGAACCGACGGAGAAACAAAAGATGACTAGAAAAATATTGTCGGTTCCATGAATGTTATGGTCACAACATGAATGAGTGTATGCATCTCCAAGATGTTATCTAGAAACTGATTCGAGAAAGAATGTTGTAGTAGTTTGTTAAATCCCCGTAAGATGGCGGGCATCAAACATCCAACCCAAATCGAGGACAAGCACCGCACATAGCTTAGGAGCCTATGCGGACTGATGGAAGATTAGTGATCAATCCAATAGCTGGAGGACCATATCTGGTTGATAAGAGATGGCATAAGATGGAACGTTATGCTAGTGCTATCAAGCATATGAATTTTGGGTGTTGTTCAAATACAAAAGATGGGGCTACGACCAAACAGCAGCGCATAATGGCAGACGATATTATATTCAGAAACAGAGATGCAAAAAAGGTGGAGGCACCAACAATCGCCCAATGGTCATTTCAGCCATGATAGGCCCCGCCTTAGTGAGAAAAATTTTCATTGACAGTGTCAGCTCGGTGAATATTATCATTAAAAGGCATACGACCATATGAGAATGGACGCCAAAGATCTTAAACTATGTAAAGCCCGCATTTATGGCTTTAATGGTGTTGCAACAAAAGTGGCAGGCTACGTTGAGCTACCGGTGGAGTTAGGAGAAGGCGACTATAGGAGAGTACGATGTTGCCATTCATTGTGTTAGATGTGGGCTCTCCATATAATGTTTTCTCGGCTGACTAGCCCTTGCTAAATTCTGGACAGCCATTGCCCCTTGGTGTCTTACCTTAAAGTTCCCAACTGATAATAGCGTGGGAGTTATGCATGGAGATCAAGTGACTAGACATTCCTGCTATATGGCTGAGTTGAGGGATGCTCAACAGAAGGAGAAAGGTAAGGCTATGGGAAAGTCTCTCTACATCCAAGCCACCGAAGATTGATAACCAGTGCCTGAGCCTCGGCTTGTGTGCTATAGTCTGTTCTACAAAGATATAGACCCAAGAAATGATGAGGAGGAGCCCAAAAAAGCCAAGGATGTACTGGTTGAGCTAACGATTGACATCAGGTTAGCCATGACGAATCCATCATAGGTCCTAAAAATCAGATCACAGCTCAGCCTGCTGTTGATGAAAGAACTTGCCAGTTTTCTCCGAGTGAATCTTGATGTGTTGACTTATTCTGATATGTGTGGGATCTTACCTGCCATTGCGAGCCACACATTAAATATCGATTCAAGGCATGTCTCGGTGAAACAAAAAAGCTACGGCATGGATCCGGATATATCTATCAGTCTTAAAGAGGAGGTGGATAAGCTCAAAAGCAATGGATTTGTTCGCGACACCCTCTACTCGAAATGGGTATCTAATCCTGTACTTGTGAGAAAGGTGAATGGAAAATGGCGGACATGCGTTGACTAAGGCATGCTCTAAGGACAACTTTCCCCTTTCGAGGATTGATCAACTGGTGGATTCAACTGTAGTACATGAGATGCTATCTTTCATGGATGCGTACTTTGGATATAATCAAATGCCGATGTACATACCCAACCAAGAGCACACCAGTTTTATTACCAATGTTGGATTGTATTGCTATGTGGTAATGCTATTTGGATTGAAGAATGTTGGAGCAACCTATCAACGCCTAGTTAACCGAATGTTTGAAGATCAGATTGGATATATATATATATATATATATATATATATATATGGATGATATGCTCATGAAGTCACGACGATTAAGGGACCACATTAGAGAATTGGCTAAAATGTTCAATATCCCATGATATTACAAAATGAAAATCAATCCTCTAAAATGCTCATTTGATTTTGCATTAGGAAAATTTTTGGTTTCATTGTCAATTCTCGTGGAATTGAAACTACTTCCGAGAAGATTCGAGCAATTTGCAACATCCAAGCGCCAAAGACTATCAAACAAGTATATAGCCTAAATGGGAAGGTTGCTGCCCTATGTCGATTTATTTTCAAAGCTATCGATAAATGTAGTCCTTTCTTCGACTTGATTAAAAGAGAGAAAAGGAATTTTGAATGGACGCGGGATTATCAAGACATATTCTAAGCTTTGGTGAACCACTTAGATGGAATTCCCATCTTATCAAAGGCGGTGGATCACGAAGACTTATATATCTAGTAGCCGTGTCGGTACACGCTATGAGTGTCGCACTGCTTCACGAGGAGGATCGAATCTAGAGACCGGTCTATTATTTTAGAAAGCGATTAACAAGAGCCGAAAGAAACTATCCAAATATGGAGAAATTGGCGTACTTTTTATTGATTGCTTCATGAAAGCTCCACCCTTATTTTCAACGTTTACACCGATCAGCCGTTATGATAGGTCTTACAACGGCCTGAGACGTAAGGAAGGTTACTGAAGTGGAACATCAAACTAAGCCAATTCGGCATCACTTATCTCCCTCAGAGAGTCGTCTAGGGACAGACACTGGCGGACTTTATAGTAGAATTCACCGCATAGAATGATCTTCTAGAGAGCGGCAGAGCCCCTACCATCCGATGGAAAATGTATATGGATGGAGCCCTTAACGGTCATTGTTCTAGAGCTGAAATAGTACTAGTAACTCTAGAGGATCGATCAATTTGGTATGCTTTGAAGCTTCGCTTCCCTGTAATGAATAATGAAGCAAAGTATGAAGCTCTAATTGTTGGACTCAAACTTGCCACAGAACTGGGAATAAAATCTCTTGAAATCATTTGCGATTCCCAGTTGGTGGTATACCAAGTTAAGCAAGATTACCGGGCTAAAGAATAATGACTTGCTTTGTACCTTATCCGAGTCTAATAGCTAGTAACTGGCTTTGATTTTCATGGCATCGCACAAATTCCCTGGGATCAAAACAAAGAAGCCGACTCATTGGCAAAGTTTGTTAGCACTAGGGATGCACAACAAATGGGCTTGGTCTCAATTGAAGTAATAGGGACTCCAAGCATAAACCAGATAGAAATCAACATGGTACTAGAGATGGAGCCTGAGAATGAGTCATGGATGACTCCGATTAAAGACTATTTTCTAGGGGGAGTCCTTCCTAAATGAAGGAATGAAAGACGGAAAATCCTCCTTAAGGGTTCACAATATATCATTGAGGAAGGCATCATGTATAGAAATAGTTTTTTCTACACCCCTGCTCCGGTGTATCGCTCATGATGAAATAAAATAAGTCCTAAGGGAAGTTCATGAAGGGGAATGTGGGGATCACATTAGGGGGCAAACCTTAGCAAAGAAAATACTACTTTATGGGTAACATTGGCCAACTGTCAACCGAGATACTGCTGATTACGCTAAGCGATATGACGAGTACTAGATGTATGCAAAAATTCTAAGAGCTCCTGTGACGACCCGGAAATTTTAACGAATTTAATTGGAATAATTAATCGTTTTTAAAATAGTTAAAAGTTAATTTAACTTGAATTCGAAATATTAATATTTACTTGACAATCAAATCATTAAATTATATAGTTTAAATTATTCAATTTGATAATTGAAATTGGGTAAAGTGTTGAAGCCGGAGTTTTAAGCCTGTTAAAATATAATTTGAAGACTTATAAAACTTATAACGATAATAATAGAGATAATAGAATGATTTGAATTTAATTTAAAGATAATTTGTTCAGTTTTAATAATATATCGTTTAAATTAGAATTTAAAAAAATAGTCTTTCGAGGCACAGTCTCGGAATTCGACGAAACCAGTTCCCTTGGATCCGTAATAGTTAGTTATTATTGGATTTCAATTTCCGTAGCCATCAGAGTTGTCATTTGACCCTGGCAGCTCAAAACTCTTAGATTTATTTGGATCGATTTAATTTAATATCGATCATTTAATTCCGTAATTCGCACATGCGTTCAGATTATCCTCCGAAACACGTTCCATTGTGTTCGGAATGCGGGTAAAACCTTATAAACGCCTATCGGCATGTCCGATTTGGAGTTCGGGATTTCGCGTTATGCATTACGAGTTTTTTTCAATATTCAATTATAAAATAATCAACTCATACGCAGGAAGGTAACCCAAATCTACTTGTATTCTCGTTCTCTCCTTCTCCTTTCAACAAAAATTGAACCGAACCCTCTTTCCTTCACTTCCAAATTGATTCGTTATATATATATATATATATATATATATATATATATATATATATATATATATATAAATCGAATTAACGGCCGAAGCGTCGAAGGGAAGTGGCGACGCAGGTCGCGAGCTCGAGTTCGACCTCATCGATCGAAGGGTGGGATCGCGTTAGGGTTTACGCGCGATAGGGGCTGGTGTTTTTGGCGAATGCTTGGGATTTGAGTTCGATAGGTGGACGACGTCAGTTGCGAAGCATGGACTCGAGTTTATGCGCGAGTTGGTGGCGAACGAAATAGGGAAGGAGGGAAGGTCGCGCGGCGTGGGGCTGGGGAGATTTCAAGTGAGGGTTTTTGAGGGTTTGCCATCGTAGGGAGCTCTGAGCAAATCACGAATCTGGAAGAGTTTGATGTCGCGTTAGTCGCGCGTGAGGGAGCCAGTGGCTAGGGTTGCGAGTTTGAGTGGTTTCGCGGCACGTTCAAGATGGTGATGTGGACAGTTGCGGTGATGGGCTCGACGAGGCCCGGCTTGGATTACTGGCTTGGATTTCAATCTGAAGCTCATCAATTTTGGTTGTTGTTCGTTGTGAGGTACTCGAGTTAACTTTTGTTACTCTTATTGACAGTGAGATGTAAATTAGGTTACCTTTGAGGTATTTTAGTATTTATTTTAAATATAGAATTCATCAGTAAAGTTAAAATACATATGAATATATTAGGATTCAGAGGAAATTTACCTCAGCTGTAAATTGTTTAATTTAAACAGGTATAAATAAACAGAAAATGCATGTATATAGGTAAGAAAATAAATAAATAAATATAAATGACTAATTTAAATTAAATTGTTAGTCAACAAAATTTATTAAATGGAAAATTTATTATGGATTCTCTCAGATGTTAATAAGTTGTATAATGATTATACAAGGTCATTAATCGCGAGAATCAAGTTGGGGATGAAGTGGACTACAACTAGGAAAAGGTGAGTAAATCTCACTCTGTCTGGTTCTTATTTAAATTTATATGGTTAAATTTAAATAATTGGTTGAATGTTTAAGTTGATTGGATGTATATTGATGATGATGTGACTTTGGTTTTGATTGATTCTCGAGTTAATTGTGGATTGACTCGAAATATATAGGGTTTTAAATTGTTTCAAACTTAAATCATAAATAAGAAAATGATTTCATTTTAAATTTAATAAGGGCTTGATATGTTGTGATTCATTTAAATTAGTAAGGAATTTGAAATGAATAATTGATTGATTTAATTAATTAATGATTTGGGTTATTTAACTTAGTAATTAACGAGTTGAATAAATAAGGAATTGAGTTGTAAGTTAATTAAATAAGTAAAAGGAATTCAGAATAATCATTTGATGGTGTGATAAATAATTACTTAATGTAAGTAATAAAATATAATCACTTGGTGAAATTAATCAAGAGATTAATTAAGATAGTTAAGTAAGAAGTAATTAATTTATGAATAAAGTAAAATGAAGGATAGTTAATTACAGTTTGAGATTAATCGAAAATGGTTAATATTGTGGTTTTCATTAATATAACGAAATTTGATTAGAATAAATTAAAATATAATTGAAAATCCTTAATATAATTAATTAATGAAGTAATCAAAATTGATTAATTAAGATTGATTAATCTATAATAAGTGACTTATGGGAAGTTAATTAGTTTAAGCAATTAAGGATTAATGTAATTAAATAAATAAGTAATTCATGAAGAAATTAAGATTTCTTAATAATCTCGGTTGAGACTAATTAATATTGTGAAGTTAATTTAAGATAATTACTTGAATGCAATTGAAGATAATTAATCCAGGGTGATTAATTAAGACGGATAATGATGGGTTGACCAATTAATTGATTTGGAATTAATTAACGTTAAATGAAGGAATCTAAGTGATTGAAGTTTGAAATTTCAATTTGAAACAATTGAATTGGTTTGTATGTGATTAAGCTTTTCTTATGGGTGATTGATTGATATTGGTTGCTTTGAATGAGTTGATATCTGATATGAAATGGCGTGTATTTCATTTAGATAAGTTGGGTTAGGATAACATATGCCTCGAAGAGGCCAGGAGCGGGTATTGGGGAGATACCCGATACCACTTCCAATACCTTATAAATTGATAAGTTGGAATGAATGGATTTAAAAGAATCGGATTATTTAATCTAAATTTTGGCACATAGAATACTTATTTTGAAAATAAGTTATGATATGGCAAAGTGTGACTTTGTAAATTTGTTTGTGAAATCAATAGGCTGAAATGAAATGATTTAAGTAAATTGGTCTATTTTATCTAAGTCTGGTACCTAGAAATTTGATGTGTGGAATAAGTGTTGTCTATAGCAAATTGCGAATTTGTTAACAAATATATGTTACCCCGGGTTTATTTAAGTTGATTGCTTGGTGTTCCTTGTTAGTTGGGTTTACTCACGCTGGTTTCCAGCCTGACCCGGGTGTTACTTTGGTGTAATGCTCGGGTCAGACCGAGTATTACAGATTTTCAGGAAGGTACGTTCTGGAGCTCAGGTGGCGAGCTGGATGGCAGGAGCGTATAGAGTATTCCCGCTGTATTTATATTATTGTAAGTCTGCGACATGATAATTGTATACATTCAGTGACTGTGTATATATATGTGAAACTCTGATGTATATTAAATGTAACCGACAGTTATAATATTCTTTTGTAAACTGTTATTTATTATTATATTTTATCCGCTGCGAATGTGAGACTTTTGGTGTTCTGTTCTTCTTCTTCTCCTTCTATTTCTTTCTTCTTTCCGTAACTATCTGGAATTTTCGGGTTAGAAAATTTCGGGTCGTTACATTTGGTATCAGAGCCGAAAGGTTAAGCGAGAACCTTGGCTCTGGTGGGGATTACTCATTTAAATAGAGTCTATAGTACTCTAGAATGAGTTGAGAATATATATATATGAGCGCGTACTTGTTATTTTCTTATATAAAGATTTTAAATGATTTTGTATAAAATATATTTTGATATACAAAGCAATATTTCCTTCTAATAAATATTAAGGTGATTGGTTGTAATTAAGAAGTAATATAATACAACCAAACTAAAGTCTAGAATTGGAATTAAATTAAGTAGAAACAAAGATACAACCAAATTAAAATTTAATGGATTGAAAATGAAATTCTAAATCTTGTCCCATAATTCGAAAATTTTGTTTCAAAGCAATGAAAAATAATAAATAAGTATTATTTGAATAAAAGAGACTTGTTGCAAACAATGGGTTGTTTGAAAATTTGATTTGAATTAAAACCAAAGGTGGTTTAAAATTTTAGAACATGGCTGGGAGGGCCAAGAAATAAATATGTATATATATGTATGGATATACATTATATCAAAGATAATTTGAAATAAACTCTAAGGTCTTGAGTTTTGATTTTCCTTGGAGTGTGGTGTAAAAACCCAATGTGGTATAAGTTTTGAACTTATAAGAGGGAAAGGATTTTGAAATTTGAAGTGGGAATTCAACTTGAGCAAGGTTGATTGGATTAAGTAAAGTAGAATTAACTTTGGAAAAATTAAATAAGTGTAGAAAAAGCAACCAGAATTGGAAATTCCAAGACGAAATTGGAATTTAACTTGGAGAGTTAAATGGTTGATTTGAACTGGGAATTTGTGTGATCTCAAAACGGGTTGGAGATTTAAAAATTGAAAATGGGTGGGCGTTTTAAAATAAAATTGGATGATATCCCCCTATTGTTAATAAACATCTTTAAATTGAGAATGGTATTGTACAAATAAAATAAATTTGAATAATTGAGTTTGTAAAGTAAAATTGTTTAAGAACTGGCTTCAAACTGGAAGATAAAATTGAATAATAAATTAAATTTTGAAAACGAATAAAATTGTATTGAGCTCTTATTTGAATCTGAAAAATATAAGTAGAGATGAATTGAAATGAAGAATTGGACTCCGAAATTTAAGATTGTTTAAAAAACTTTAAATAAAAGTTAATTTGGTTTAAAAAGTTAAATTAACCTTTGAGAATTTAACTCGAATTTATATAATTCGAGGTAGTTTAAATTCAAGATTGAAATTGAATTAGTTCAAAATTTAATTTGGTTTGAAGTAATTGGATTGGTGATTGAAAATATATAAGTTTAAAAATTTTAAATAGGAAATTGGATTGGATTAAATTGAAGTGATTTGGATTCTGAAATTAAATTGATAATAATTAAAATAGATTGGAATAATATGAAACTATAATTAAAATTGAACAGGATTTAAAATCAACTAGAATTTGATTTAAATTGGGGAAAGAATCAAGATTGATTCAACTTGAATTGGGGGTTAATCAAGTCCAATGGAATTTGGAGTTATTTGAATTGGAATTGGGTCAATTTAAATGAAGATTTAAATTGAATTGTTGGGAAGGTGAACAGTTGGCTCTTGACTATTTTCAATATAAATTGTTTTGATATAAACTTATTTTTCTAAGCTATTAAATATATACGACCTCTCTTTCTTAAAGCCAAATTATTTTATATACTTGTTTACGATTATTTTTGGGGCTATTTAACCATTTTTCAACTGTTAACTAAACTAATTACTATTTTTCAACTATTTCACAAACTAATTTCTATTTTACAACAATTTTGCAATTATCTACAATTTTTGAAACTATTCAACTATTTCTTAACTATTTTACAGTTAGTTACCTATTTTATAGCTATTTTGCAAACTAATAATTATTTTTCCACTACTTATTTATTTTTAGAATTTTCAAGCTATTTTCTAAATATAAACTAGTCGGAGTTCAAACTGTTATTAATTTAAATACCCAACTGAGATAAGAATTGAAGTATAAAAGGGGTTTTATACAAGTTTGAAATGATCCAAAGTTTTAAAATTTTATATATCTGAATATATATAAAGGATCTTATGAGGAATTTGGAAAAGGTTTTGAGAACCTTTGGATTCGGAAAAGCTTTTGATTTTGAGTAAAATCATTATTGGAATTTGGAAAGCCTATTTTGAGAATTATCGATTTTGGGATAATCGATTTTGTGTAAAGGAGCTTTGTATAATATCATACTAGGTGTATGATTTGAAGATACTATATGTGTATAGTATAAAATATTTTGATGATGGCTCTGGGGAAAAAGGCGCTCCCTTGAAATGAACTTCTCAGGAGTGCTACCGGGTGGTGCTGCCTTGAGCCCCAAGGGGGGTTCTAAAGTTGATCCTATGAGGAGTCCGGATAGAACTAGTTCCTGAGGATTATTGGGTAGCGTAAGTCGATGGCGTTGATGCCTACAGAGGCATTTGGGTTATGCTGTGACGACAGTGTAACTTGATGTCGCTGCGATCTACTGTGGGGACCATAGCGAAAATCGTGTGGAGGATGAGTGTCAACGGTCTACACTTGATTTTGTCGGGAAGGCAACGCAACATCGGTAGACTGCGATCTATGGTCAAGTAGAGTGGAGAAGTTTCATTTTTGGCAGCGAAATTCGATGGCGCCGATGCCTACAGTTATATGGGTTTTTGCTGTGATAGCTACGTAACCCCAGTTGTAGCTGCGATTTGTCGTGGGTTCCATGGTGTAATCGAGGGGCGCGGAGGCCTACAGTTATCTGTGGATTTTGTCGGGATGGCAACGTAACCATCGGGTTAACTGCGACCATGGATGGGGGTGATGATTTCCAGAGCATCCTCGGCAAAGATATTTCCTCTATTTTCAAAAACTGTTTTCTATATTTTCTATAAAATTATTCTTCAAAAGTATTTTCACTGGGTGTTGAAAACGGGTTTACCAAGTACTTATAGATTTTCAGTCCTACGCCTGATCAACGTATGACTGAATTTCTGTGAGAACAAGGATGGACTGGTTGAGACATCGAGTTATAAGAAATATATTTTTTATAAAGAACTATTTTAATAATATTATGTGAATTTAAAGGCATTTCTAAAATTTTAAAATAAAAGTATTAGAATTTTGGAAAAATAAAGGAGAATCCAAACTGGAATTATGAAATTTTTTGGCACTCAAGAGACTTTCATAAAGTGATTTTTGTAACAAAAATTTGGAAGTAAGCTAATTGGCTAAATAATTGTATGATTGAGTATGTTAATAAAATTTAACTTGGGTAAATAAATGGATTGTAAGTTAATAATGGAATTTGAAAGTGAATTCGAATTGTTAATAGAATTCGACTTGGATTTGATAATAAATTAAATAAGAAGAGATGTTGTAAAAATAAAATAGAATATGATCGAAGTAGTGATGGGATGAATTGCAAAAATATCCAAATGTGACTTGAATAATATTTAATGAAATTTGCAAGTAAATTGGATATAAGAGAAGTGTTGTCTTATGAAATGAAAATGAATAATGATAGAAATGGTTGGGATGCAAACAAAACCCAGGTAAGTAGAAATAAATTAAGAATGGTTTTGTATAAATAAAATAAATTCGCAAATGAATTAAGAAAGTGAAATATAAAATGAGTTAATGGTATTAAATAATAAATGAATGAAGTCTGATAGAATAAAAACTAAACCAAAGTTGTGATTGGAATAAGATTATCAGACTGAAAATAAGTGCGATGGCATAATAATTTGAAGTATAAATGAGTTAAGTATGTGTTGGATATTATTTTGATAAATTGAGAAGATGAATTGAAATTAAAATTTAAAATGAATGGGCTAATTGAATTTAATGGGATTTGATTAAATGAGAATCAAATCGAAGAAACTTAAGTTTGGTTTTGGAATGAACTAAAATAAATTCACTTAAGTTTAGAATTTATGGAAGTTTGGCTTCGAATAAGAGTGAAAGCCCATCAAATAGAAGCATGGATTAAATTAATTTGGAAATGGTCATTAATTTATAAGTTTTAATGTGCCAAGCTTAATAAATTGTTTGCATGAGTCTAATGCGGAAATAAAATAAAATGCAATGAATGGTTGGTTGATAAATTAGAAATGAAATGGAATTAAATATTAAATGAATTGAAAATTTATTTAAAGTAGCTATAAACTAAAATAGAATACCCTATTAAGTGAATATCGTCGAGATTGCATAACAATATTTGTTGTTTGGCGTAAACCAAAGTAATTAAATTCTATGAGTTAATGGAGATTAAATAAATTTGATTCTGAATCATGTGAAGTGAAAATGAGCTTATTTGAATTATAAATCAATGGAATGTAAGAGATTGAGTTCCAAACCATTGAAATTAAATGAAATGGTTTATAAATTGATTGAAAGCAATTGAATAAGCTTTAAAATCATATGAATCGCTTATGGGAAGCATTTGGCATTTGTTGTGTATGTAATACATGTGTTTAGCTATTGAAAGTAAGTGAAATGCTGATAAATTTTCTATATATGGCACTTACATATTTAAATTGAGTAAGTACAGGTACCTGAAGGCCGTTTGGCTGGATTTGGATTGCACTAATTGCTTAAATAAATAAGCTGCTTGCTTAAAATGCTAAATAAGGTACACCTACGCAATAAAAATATGAAATATGAACTGTTTTTGCTTTTTCCGACCGTGTGGGTCGATGTATATATATTTATATCTCTTGTCAAATTGCAAAAGCTCCTCCGTACAAAGGAGACTCTGCCAAAATATTTCCAAAATTTTGGGAGTTAGAAAATTTTTGAAAATTTTTGGGAAAATTTTTGTTAAGCAATTAAACGATTTTAAATATGAGACTGAAATAGAATAGTAGATGGAACTAATAAGACTCAATTAAATGGAAATAAAATTTAATACTCAAAATTGAAATAAGTTGAATTCATATTAAAACGGGGAAAAAAACCGAATTTGAATAGAAGTAAATATGGAAACCTATATAAGGGAATGTATAAAATGATTTGTAAGTTACGATTGAATATTGTTGTTGAACAAGATATGCAAGTATTAAAAGGAGAAAAGAAAATTGGATTCGATTCCAAAGGATAAATGTGAATTGCCCGACAAAAGGTATGTATTTAAGTTTCTGTATGAAATTGGATTGGGTTTTTGATGTAGCCACTTGGCTTTTGTTTTCTTTTGGAATTTGGGAGCCCGTAGAGGCCTTTTGTAGTAGTACTGAGCTAGCCGCGCAAAGGAGACGTTGGCAAAAAATTTCGGAAATTTAGAGAGTTAAAAAAATTTTGAGAAAATTTTGATAATTCAAAATTTGGTTTTAAATTGAAATTGAAAGAAGTGAGCAGAAGGGTATTGCATGAAAGCTATAGAAGGTTTTGGGAAGTTGATTAAGGATAGTGGGTCTTTAATAAAGTTAGTTGATAAGATGTTGAATTGTGGGTTTTGGGAAAAGTAAACGGGTATTGAACCATTCTTCTTAACTAGTAATTTCGGGGACGAAATTCTTTTAAGGGGGGAGGAATGTGACGACCCGGAAATTTTAACGAATTAAATTGGAATGATTAATTGTTTTTAAAATAGTTAAAAGTTAATTTTAACTTGAATTCGAAATATTAATATTTACTTGACAATTAAATCATTGAATTATATAGTTTAAATTATTGAATTTGATAATTGAAATTGGGTAAAGTGTTGAAGCCGGAGTTTTAAGCCTGTTAAAATATAATTTGAAGACTTATAAAACTTATAACGATAATACTGGAGATAATAGAATGATTTGAATTTAATTTAAAGATAATTTGTTCAGTTTTAATAATATATCGTTTAAATTAGAATTTAAAAAAAAATAGTCTTCTGAGGCACAGCCTCGGAATTCGACGAAACCAGTTCCCTTGCATCCGTAATAGTTAGTTATTATTGCATTTCAATTTCCGTAGCAATCAGAGTTGTCGTTTGACCCTGGCAGCTCGAAACGCTTAGATTTATTTGGATCGATTTAATTTAATATCGATCGTTTAATTCCGTAATTCGCACATGCGTTCAGATTAGCCTCCGAAACACGTTCCATTGTGTTCGGAATGCGGGTAAAACCTTATAAACGCCTATCGGCATGTCCGATTTGGAGTTCGGGATTTCGCGTGATGCATCACAAGTTTTTTTCAATATTCAATTATAAAATAATCAATTCGTACGCAGGAAGCTACCCCAAATCTACTTGTATTCTCCTTCTCTCCTTCTCCTTTCAACAAAAATCGAACCGAACCCTCTTTCCTTCACTTCCAAATCGATTCGTATATATATATATATATATATATATATATATATAAAATTGAATTAACGGCCGAAGCGTCGAAGGGAAGTGGCGACGCAGGTCGCTAGCTCGAGTTCGACCTCATCGATCGATGGGGGGATCGCGTTAGGGTTTACGCGCGATAGGGGCTGGTGTTTTTGGCGAATGCTTGGGATTTGAGTTCGATAGGTGGACGACGTCAGTTGCGAAGCATGGACTCGAGTTCATGCGCGAGTTGCTGGCGAACGAAATAAAGAAGGAGGGAAGGTCGCACGGAGTGGGGCTGGGGAGATTTCAGGTGAGGGTTTTTGAGGGTTTGCCATCATGGGGAGCTCTGAGAAAATCGCGAATCTGGAAGAGTTTGATGTCGCGTTAGTCGCGCGCGAGGGATCCAGTGGCTAGGGTTGCGAGTTTGAGTGGTTTCGAGGCACGTTCAAGATGGTGATGTGGACAGTTGCGGTGATGAGATCGACGAGGCACGGCTTGGATGACTAGCTTGGATTTCAAGCTGAAGCTCATCAATTTTGGTTGTTGTTCGTTGTGAGGTACTCGAGTTAACTTTTATTACTCTTATTGACAGTGAGATGTAAATTAGGTTACCTTTGAGGTATTTTAGTATTTATTTTAAATATTGAATTCATCAGTAAAGTTAAAATACATATGAATATATTAGGATTCAGAGGAAATTTACCTCAGCTCTAAATTGTTTAATTTAAACAGGTATAAATAAACAGAAAATGCATGTATATAGGTAAGAAAATAAACAAATAAATATAAATGACTAGTTTAAATTAAATTGTTAGTCAACAAAATTTATTAAATAGAAAATTTATTATGGATTCTCTCAGATGTTAATAAGTCGTATAATGATTATACAAGGTCATTAATCGCGAGAATCAAGTTGGGGATGAAGTGGACTACAACTGGGAAAAGGTGAGTAAATCTCACTCTGTCTGGTTCTTATTTAAATTTATATGGTTTAATTTAAATAATTGGTTGAATGTTTAAGTTGATTGGATGTATACTGATGATGATGTGACTTTGGTTTTGATAGATTCTCGAGTTAATTGTGGATTGACTCGAAATATATGGGGTTTTAAATTGTTTCAAACTTAAATCATAAATAAGAAGATGATTTCATTTTAAATTTAGTAAGGGCTTGATATGTTGTGATTCATTTAAATTAGTAAGGAATTTGAAATGAATAATTGATTGATTTAATTAATTAATGATTTGGGTTACTTAACTTAGTAATTAACGAGTTGAATAAATAAGGAATTGAGTTGTAAGTTAATTAAATAAGTAAAAGGAATTCAGAATAATCATTTGATGGTGTGATAAATAATTACTTAATGTAAGTAATAAAATATAATCACTTGGTAAAATTAATCAAGAGATTAATTAAGATAGTTAAGTAAGAAGTAATTAATTTATGAATAAAGTAAAATGAAGAATAGTTAATTACAGTTTGGGATTAATTGAAAATGGTTAATACTGTGGTTTTCATTAATATAACGAAATTTGATTAGAATAGATTAAAATATAATTGAAAATCCTTAATATATATAATTAATGAAGTAATCAAAATTGATTAATTAAGATTGATTAATCTATAATAAGTGACTTATGGGAAGTTAATTAGTTTAAGCAATTAAGGATTAATGTAATTAAATAAATAAGTAATTCATGAAGAAATTAAGATTTCTTAATAATCTCGGTTGAGACTAATTAATATTGTGAAGTTAATTTAAGATAATTACTTGAATGCAATTGAAGATAATTAATCCAGGGTGATTAATTAAGACGGATAATGATTGGTTGACCAATTAATTGATTTGGAATTAATTAACGTTAAATGAAGGAATCTAAGTGATTGAAGTTTGAAATTTCAATTTGAAACAATTGAATTGATTTGTATGTGATTAAGCTTTGCTTATGGGTGATTGATTGATATTGGTTGCTTTGAATGAGTTGATATCTGATATGAAATGGCGTGTATTTCATTTAGATAAGTTGAGTTAGGATAACATATGCCTCGAAGAGGCCAGAAGCGGGTATTGGGGAGATACCCGATACCACTTCCAATACCTTTTAAATTGATAAGTTGGAATGAATGGATTTAAAAGAATCGGATTATTTAATCTAAATTTTGGCACATAGAATACTTATTTTGAAAATAAGTTATGATATGGCAAAGTGTGACTTTGTAAATTTATTTGTGAAATCAATAGGCTGAAATGAAATGATTTAAGTAAATTGGTCTATTTTATCTAAGTCTGGTACCTAGAAATTTGATGTGTGGAATAAGTGTTGTCTATAGCAAATTGCGAATTTGTTAACAAATATATGTTACCCCGGGTTTATTTAAGTTGATTGCTGGTGTTCCTTGTTAGTTGGGTTTACTCACGCTGGTTTCCAGCCTGACCCGGGTGTTACTTTGGTGTAATGCTCGGGTCAGACCGAATATTACAGATTTTCAGGAAAGTACGTTCTGGAGCTCAGGTGGCAAGCTGGATGGCAGGAGCGTATAGAGTATTCCCGCTGTATTTATATTATTGTAAGTCTGCGACATGATAATTGTATACATTCAGTGACTGTGTATATATATGTGAAACTCTGATGTATATTAAATGTAACCGACAGTTATAATATTCTTTTGTAAACTGTTATTTATTATTATATTTTATCCGCTGCGAATGTGAGACTTTTGGTGTTCTGTTCTTCTCCTTCTATTTCTTTCTTTTTTCCATAACTATCTGGAATTTTCGGGTTAGAAAATTTCGGTTCGTTACAGCTCCACTGAAAGAGATTACACATATGGTCAATCGATGGCCATTAGTTACATGGGGCATAGGTATTATCGGTTCCTTACCGATCTCTAAAGGTTGCTTGAAATACGCCATCGTAGCAGTTGATTACTTCACTAAACGGGCTGAAGCAGAACCTTTAGCCACGATCATGATGAAGAAAGCGATCAACTTCATTGTCCGAAACATCATCTATCGTTTTGTCCTTCCATGACACGAACCATTGTAACCGATAATGGAACCTAATTCGATAGCGCTTGGTTCAAAGACGTTTTCCGTTGGCATTATGTTGAAAAGAGATTTGTGGCAATTGCTCATCCTTAAGCAAATAAACAAGTTGAAGCTATAACAAAATCATACAATCCATTCTGAAGAAATGTTTGGAAAAAGTTAGAGGCAAGTGGGTGGATGAACTCCCAACAGCATTGTGGGCTCATAAAACCATCCACAAGTCCTCAACCGGTCGTACTCTATTCGTCCTTGCTTATGGCTCCGATGCCGCCACCCTATTGAACTCGAAGTCCCTTTCTCATTGAGTGACCTACAACGACCACAAAATGAATAGAGATCTCCACTTGGAATATCTAGACTTGGTATATGAGAAGCGTGAAGAAGCTGATTTGAAGGCAGTTACACATCGATATCTAGTCGCCTGATGCTACAAAACTAAAGTCCAACCTAATACCTTTGAAATCGAAAGTCTCGTCTTGAAATGGTTTTTTCCCATCCTATCACACATGAACCCTACATAGGAGGGACTGTACCTCATTGAACAGAGGTTTGGAGAAGAAACTTTCAAACTAGCGACTGTTGATGGCGTCACACTCCCAAGGGCGTAGAATAGTGAGCATTTACGATGCTATTTCACTTAGTTTAATCTCTTTTGTTTAACTGTATTTAATTTTCGAATTGGCTTTAGCATTAGATTTTCGAGATATGTAATAAGACAAATCATGTCATTTCTATCCATTTGGCTAATAAAATTTAAAATTTCCTTCATATTCGTGATTGCTATAGCATTACATATTACTTATGATACCCGATTAACTAACACTGACATATTCGGGCAAATTCCAGAGTTTGGAGCTGTTGGGCGAATTCTCACCCAGAAGATCTAGGGACCAGGAAGTCACAATTTCACCCAGGCTCGCAGCCTCCACTTCGTTCGACAGCCAAGGAGCTCAACACTAACCTAGAAGTCCATCCAAAATTCTCAGTATAGAAGCTCATTCGGCCCCATGCACGCTCGGCCCCCTGCTCATTCGGCCCCCTGCTCATTCGGTTTCCACCTCATTCGGCCTCCTTCCCATTCGGCCTCCCTCCATTCGGCCATACTTGCCCGGACACACCCCCTCTGCACAGCCGGTCCAGACAAGCACCGGACCAAGGCCCAGTCTCCATCGCCGAATCAACCTACGACCGGACCAAGGTTGTCACCGAACCAGCCCTCTCTTTTACACAAGCCGGTCCAAACAACCACCGGATGCACGCCTTACACCGGACCACACCACCACCGGTCCATGCTCCATGCCGAATGAGACCTCGCCGAACCAGACAACTGCCAGTCCAGATTGCTTCAGCCCGGGCCCACTAGCAGCTATATACAACCAAGACCCCTGCCCCCTACCTCATTCTATAAATAGAGGGGCAGGGGTACAACAATGGCAGACAAGTTTGAGAGCTCAAGCAAGGAAGGAACTTTCAAACTACTTTCATATACTGATATACGAAGCATTGTACCTGTAATCTGAAAGAAAGAAGATAATAACATATAAAGTGGACGTAGGCACATTCTGGCCGAACCACTATAAATCTGTGTGTCTTTTACATTTCAGCTCCTACTTCTTTCATATTTACATACTCATCTAAAATCACTGAAAATCACATATAATCAACTAAATAATACGACTTGGAGGTGTTTGTCCATTTTTTGTGCAAACATTTTTGGTGCTTTCACTGAGAAGTAGAACTCAGGCTTCATCTTCTCCCACTCAACCTTCTTCCTAACAACATCACTCGTTGCTTAGAAATCATGCCTTCCAAACAGAGAAGGGATGTTAACAAAGGAAAGAACATCGCAACTAGCAGCCTTCCAGATCCAGCAATCACAGATCAGCCCACTTCAACAGCAGTACCAGATGAAAATCAGGAAAATCCAACTGGTCCCGCAACGGAACAACCAATCACTAGGGCAGATCTGGACAGGGTTGTGGCTGAAGTAACTAACCGCTTCACATCCCAACAAGAAACTTTGGTGGACCAACTCATGACACGCTTAAGGGATGCTGAAGAGTCCAACCGCAACACTGAATCATGGGGTGAATCCCAATCCGGAGGATCCCGGAGGCAACAAAGGTCTTCACTCTTCGAACAAGCTATCAACAGGAAAAACGATGATAGGGGCCGCGCCCGGACTCAGCCCGAATTCCGACTCGAGGAAGCCCTTGGAACCGAACCTAGCGGGGGAGGCACCAGGCGAGGGTCGGATGTAGCTGAGCCAGTCATGCCACCTAATCATAAAAACCCCGCTGAACGGAGCCGAGCTAGAACCCAGCCCGAAGTTGACCCCATGGATGTGCTCGAAACAGAACCCCACAGGGGAAGATCAAGGCAGGGGGCAACTGTAGCTGGTCCTAGCGTGCATCCAAGCAGCCAAAGACAACCACTGGATAATGCTAGAGGTGATAGACTGTACCATCCCTACAGGTCATCTGGACGAGATAGATCCCGCAGGGAAGAACCGAGCTCATTTTTGTCCGCTCCAAGTTCTGACGAACGAATGGCACGATTATTCAGAGAATGTGTCCAACGGGAGCAAAGGGACCGGGGAATAGGCGCTAGGGTCACCAGTCCCTTTACCCGAAATATCGAAACTGCCATCACTCCCCGGGAATGGAAAATGCCAACCATGGAACCTTACAAAGGAACTTCCGACCCCGTCGTACACCTGCAGAGATACACCCAGCATATGCTCATGAGTGGAGCAACAGAAGGAGTATTATGTAAATGCTTTCCGCTATTCCTATCAGATCTAGCTACCTCCTGGTTCTGCCATCTACCCCAAGGATCCATCGGCTCATGGGAGATGTTAAAAGAAAGGTTTATTAGCCAGTTCCGCATCCATGTGGAACAACCCAAGGATGCTTATTCTCTATCCAATGTCAAACAGAAATCCGGAGAGACGCTGCAACAATATCTAACACGGTTCAACGCCGCAGCGGCAGCAGTTCAAGATGCCGATGAAAAACTCACTCTAATGGCCCTCTGTAGTGGTGTACATCCAGACACCAAGTTTGCCAGAAGATTAACTAAGGAAAAACCAGCTACCTTGCATGATTTCTTCCATGAAGCTGGAAAGTATATGAGACTTGAAGACGCTGCTACGGAGAGGCAGTCAGGGCAACAAGGCAAGATAGTTCAGGACAAGGTTCCCACTGCAGCTAAGGACGCTCGAAGAAATGAATCTAGAGACAATGCTGGGGGCAGAAAGGTTGAGAAGCGCCAATATCGACCAGGGCCAAGATTTGACTCTTACACTCCTTTGAATGAAACAATCGAAAACATCTACCTAGCCACTCAGGGCGAACTCGGATACAAGCGCCCCCCGCACAAGAAAGAATCAGATAACGCACTCAAGTCCGGAAAGTTCTGTCGCTTCCACGAATCCCACGGACATGACACCAATGAATGCCACCATCTTCGGGACTTGATCGAAGAACACATTAGAAGAAGAAGACTGGAACGTTATGTGAAAGGTCAGAACAGGACTCCAACTCCTGCCAATGAGAACTCAAAGCAACCCCTCCCAGAAGTAGGCGGAGGGAATCACAACAATCACAACACCAGTGGCTCTAGTCAAGAGAAGATAGTGGTCCTTACCATCTCAGGAGGACCACACATCGCCGACAGAAGTTGGGCAGAGATGGAAAGGTACGGCAAGTCGCTTAGAAATGCCGAAGGATATGTTAACTCCATTACGGAGGAACGCCACCCGAAACGAAAAGAAAACAATGACATTGTATTCAGTAGGCATGATTTGGAAGGAAGACAGTACCCACATATGGATCCCATGGTCATCTCTGCCTGGTTTGGTCCAGCTAAAGTTTTTCGGATTCTAATAGACACGGGAAGCTCCGTAAATATCCTGTTCAAACATGCTTTCGACAAAATGAAGTTATCAATGAAGGATGTATCCCCCTGTGACAAACCACTGCACGGTTTCACTGGAGATGCAAAAATGCCCCTCGGGCAACTTGACCTCTTCGTCGAAATAGGAAGTCATCCCCGCTCCGTTGTGCGAAAACAAACATTCGTACTGATAGCAAACCACTCGGCTTACAACGCTTTCTTGGGAAGACCAGCCTTGTCTGACTTTCAGATTGTATTAGCCCCCTGGTGCCTGAAAATGAAATTTCCAACAGACAACGGAGTAGGAGAAGTAGAAGGAGATCAAGATGCTGCCCGAGACTGCTACGTAACTGAACTTCGCAATAACCGCAGAAAGAATAAAGGAAAAGGTGCAGAGACCACTCTCTGCATGAAAAGCTTGGAGGCATAGCAACTAAAGAAAGCCCCTCCTCTTCGATACACAAGCGATCCCTTCAATGAACTAGACCCCAGGGATAAAGAGGAGGAGGCTACCGCCGAGCCTGCAGAGGCTATGGAATTCGTATCGGTAGATAAGCATGATTCAAGTAGACTATTAAAAATCGGATCTCAGCTGAAAACGGAATTGAAGGATCAACTCATTGACTTTCTCCGCCACAACTTAGATGTATTTGCGTGGACCCATGCCGATATGACAGGAATCTCCCCAGACATAGCATGCCACATGTTGAACATCGATCCCACCAAGGTACCAGTAAAGCAGAAAAAGAGGAGCATGGGGGCAGAGCGATCAGCAGCCCTTGATGAAGAAGTAAAAAATCTACTTGCTAATGGCTTCATACGAGAAGCCATCTACCCAGAATGGATCGCTAACCCAGTGCTAGTAAAAAAGGCCAATGGAAAGTGGCGAACATGTATTGACTTCTCCAATCTGAATGACGCTTGCCCGAAAGACTGCTTCCCACTTCCCCGAATTGACCAACTCGTAGACAGCACAGCTGGGCACGAACTCCTATCTTTTATGGATGCATACTCCGGATATAACCAGATCCCCATGCACGCTCCCGATCAGGACCACACTAGCTTCATCACCGACCGTGGATTATATTGTTACAAAGTCATGCCTTTTGGACTCAAAAATGCTGGAGCTACCTATCAACGCCTCGTCAACAAAATGTTCGCAGAACTGATAGGACGAACTATGGAAGTATATGTGGATGACATGTTGGTAAAGTCCAGGAAAGCCAACGACCACGTAAGCCATCTGGACGATATGTTTCGGGTACTTCGCCGATATGGAATGAAGCTGAATCCCCTAAAGTGCTCCTTCGGAGTATCATCGGGAAAATTCTTAGGATTCATCGTCCACGCCAGAGGAATCGAAGCAAACCCTGAACAAATCCGAGCTTTAAAAGAAATAAGAATACCTTCCACTCGAAAAGAAATGCAGAGCCTAAACGGAAAGGTGGCCGCCCTAAGCAGATTCATTTCCAAGGCAACTGACAAGTGTGTCCCTTTCTTCGAAGCACTCAAGAAAGACAAAGGGAGGTTCGAGTGGACCGACGAATGCTTAAAAGCCTTCCTCAACCTAATCGAACACCTTCAGAGACCACCAGTACTCTCAACTCCAAATGAAGGTGAAGTGTTATACCTATACCTCGCTGTATCATCTCATGCTCTAAGCGCCGCCTTGGTAAGAGAAGAAGACCGTACACAACGCCCGGTTTACTTTGTAAGTAAGAGATTTACAGGGGCAGAGGCCAGATATCCTAAACTTGAGAAATTAGCATATTGTTTATTGATCGCGTCACGAAAACTGCGACACTACTTCCAGTCTCACTCCATCAGGGTTCTAACCGATCAACCACTAAGACAAGTGCTCCATCGTCCTGACACTTCTGGGCGACTCCTCAAATGGTGCATCGAACTGAGTCAGTATGATATCACCTACCATCCTCGCACCGCTATCAAAGGACAAGCCATGGCTGATTTCATTGCCGAATTCACTATCAACGAAGGCAAGGAACAATCCGAAGTAGCAAAAAACATCAAGTGGAACCTCTTTGTAGATGGAGCATCGAACGAACAAGGCTCGGGGGCAGGTATTGTGATCATCACCCCCAGGGGAAGAAAGTTGTACTATGCAATGAGATTGGAGTTCACGGCCACTAACAACGATGCTGAGTATGAAGCAGTAATAGCGGGATTGGAACTGGCCCTAGAAATTGGAATCAATTCCTTATGTATTCATAGTGATTCTCAGCTTATCGTAAACCAGGTACTAGGAGAATTCCAGACTCGAGGAGAACGACTCACAGCATACCTAAAGAAAACCAAACTGCTGCTCGATCAATTGGACCATTATCTAATCAAACACGTTCCTCGAGAAGAAAACCAAGAGGCAGATGAACTTGCAAAGCAAGCTAGTATGATGAACAGCACTATTTCCGGAACACTAGCAATCTCAAGGCAGCTAGCCCCAAGTTTCGAACAAGTAAATCTGATAACTGCAATCGAAGAAGGAACCTGGATGACTCCTATCCGGAAATATTTGCAAGATGGCATACTACCCGACAGGCGTGACGAAGCCAAGAAGATCTTGAGAAAAGTTCCCCACTACACAATACAAGAAGGCATCCTCTACCGGCGTGGCTTCTCTAGCCCCTTATTAAGATGCGTCGCCGGAAGGGAAGCCAAGGAGATATTAACAAACATCCATCAGGGAGGATGCGGAGATCACACTGGAGGACAGACTTTGGCAAGAAAGATACTCCGATATGGATACTACTGGCCCACACTGAACAAAGATGCCCTAGACTTCGTTAATAAATGCGACAGATGTCAGAAGTTCGCCAAGATCCCTCGACTGCCCACAAACGAAATTACTCAAATGACCAGCCCTTGGCCCTTTGCTGTATGGGGAATTGACTTAATTGGCGAACTGCCAACGGGCCGAGGCGGAGCCAAATATGCTATAGTGGCAGTCGATTATTTCACCAAATGGGTGGAAGCGGAACCTTTAAATAAAATATCTTCAGCAAAAGTTATCAACTTCTTAATCAAAAACATTCTGTGCAGGTATGGAGTCCCCCTCAAGATCGTATCAGACAACGGGCTCCAATTTGACAGCGAAGAATTTGCCGACTGGTGCCAAGAGCATGGAATTCATAAAAGCTTCTCATCAGTAGCTTACCCTCAGGCAAACGGACAAGTTGAAGCTGTCAACAAAATTCTCAAAACCCTAATCAAGAAGAAACTTGAAAAGTCAAAAGGCGCTTGGGTGGACGAACTTCCTACGGCACTATGGGCATACCGCACATCTTTCAGAACATCAACGGGACATACTCCTTTCTCTTTGGCATATGGATCGGAGGCATTGCTCCCAGTTGAGACTGTTGTACCCTCTCACCGTAGGATCCACTACAACCCAGAAGAAAACGAAGAACTCCTCCTCATGTCTTTGGATCTGATTGAGGAAAGGAGGAACGATGCAGCACTCAAAGCAGCAGCTCACAAACAAAAAGTGGCAGCACTATACAATTCCAAAGTCAAGCATCGCAGCTTAAAAGAAGGAGATCTTGTCCTCAGGCGAATCTTTCCGCGCCCCGGGGCACTGGACCCCATCTGGGACGGACCATATGTAATTCACAAAGATCTCCACAACGGAGCTTACATTTTGTCAACAGTGGACGGAGAGGTGTTCCAGAGGGCATGGAACATCCGACACCTCCGTCGATACTTTTCTTAACTTGTACTGCCCATATGAAGTGAATAAACAAAGAGAATCAGTGGACGTAGGCATTTTCGTGCCGAACCACTTTAAAAAATCTTGTCTCTTTTTAACTTGTTCCTTTATATCTTGGCTACTTGTTAAGTTTTATCCTTTTCTGTTGAACAAAATCCTATGGCATCTCCACTCAAGACGCACCGCGGCCTCATCTGGACTAGGCCTAACAGGTACGCTACGATTCTATGCACTCGCCAATGAGACTCTTTTGCTCCAGCATCCCTCTGCTGCGGGTTAACTCATTGCGCGCCTGCCCTCAAAGCCAACTGTAATGAGCCGATTATAAGTCATCATAAAGGCCGACTATAGCCGATGGCAGCTCATTACGGCGTTCGGCTCGCCGGTAACTGTGAACCTACTTTAAGCCCCAACATAAGGTGTGGCCAGCCAGGGGTAGTTCACGGCCAACGGCACCCACGCTAGCCGGCCACGGTAAATCGAATAATACCCACGATTACGGACCATAATGGTTCGGGTAGTTACCGTGCGCGATCTCGGCTCCGATGTGTCTTAAGTGCGGCTGTGGTAAAAAAGAAAACTCCCCGCGGAGGCGTAAGATGGGTGACAAATGTCTCCAAGACCCACAGCTAGGGAAAGTGACTACAAAACCCGTTTGCCACGAACTTAAGCACATCGACGGCCTTCCGTGACTGGAAGTTTTACTTTTACTATATTTCCATTTCATTTAAATATTTTTCTCCTATCCTGTATAACAAACCCTAAAGAATAGGAAACCAAATAGGAAGCATTCGCTCATGAGGCTCTAAGCCTGCGTACTGGGTGGTGGGGCGCTCAGCTATACCCGTGAACAGTTACACAAGGCACTCAAAGCTACCGCCTGCGAATAAAACAATGAAGGGCGGTACTCTCTTCTCTTGTACATAAATGCGTAACTATAGCTTATTCATACACTGGCATCGCGAAACATGGAATTATATTTCAAGCAAAAACTTAACATCAAACACAACTAGAATCACAGGCATATACATAATTATACTTCTCACACGGCACATAAAGATAGCAACAACATTTAAACATGACAAAATCAGCTTATATTATAAGATCACACGGAGTTATTCTTTGCAAATAATTTTATTACAGTTGCATATCAAAGACTAACATAAACAGCAATAAAAAAGGAACAAAAAGATGGCAGATGCGCCCACACTCCATCACTTAGCCGCAGGATCAGAGCCCCCAGCGTGTGGATCTGAAGTCCCACCTGTCCAGACCAGAAGAGGAATTCATTAGACAAACGATCAAGTTATGAAAACACGGAAAGAAAAGAAAGGGAAAAGATTAACTCACCAGCATCCGCCGCTTGATCCTCATCATCCAACTGCACGCCCGCTTCCTCCGCAGCGAGCAGCCGCATTCCCTCCTTCACCGCCGCTTGCTCCTCCTTTGAGAACTGAGCAGTAACCGCACTCAAGTTGAAAGCCTCTCCGCCTTCCTTCCCCGCGTTCACCCTGGCCTCCTCTAAAGCCTGGAGATACACCCTGGCCATGACCCGAGGGTAATCGTCCATCCAAGACAAGCCGCCCTCCTTCCAAGTGCGGAAGTACATATCCTGCAGCATCTCATCCATCATCCCCTCGTTTTCCTCAAACTCCCTCACCCGGGCCTCGGAAGCTTGCAACTTGGCGATGGCAACGTCCCTCTCTGACTGGTATCTCAAGCAATCAGCCTGGAGTGACCTCCTCATTTCCTCCTCCTTCAACTTAAGAGACCTCCTCATCTCCTCCATCTCCTCCTTCAACTCGGCCTGAGCCATCTCCGCAGCCTCGAGCCTCCCCGACAACTCCTCCACCTGCTCGAGATCCGCGTTTCGAACCTCATCCACCGTTGTGATAGCTATGTTAATCCGTTCCCTGCAAGCGGCCTCCATCTTCCGCAACTCCGCCCTACTTGCCTTCTCCATGGTCTCTTTCAGACGCTTGGAGGCTTCCTCATGCTGGGAAATCTGGATGGCTTGGTCGGCGAGCTGCTTGGCCTGATCGGCAACCTTTAACCTCAACCGAATGTTAGCGCTCCCGATCTCTTCCCCGGCCTTGACCAACTTAGCATGATGCTCCATTAACTTCTTGGTCTCTGCGGCCACCCGGTCGATATTAGCCTTGGCCTCATCCCCCATGGTGACTACCCGTGTAGTAAGTAAATCAAGATCTAAAGATTTGGCCTCGTCCAGCACCCTTACCATGGGGTTGCGGGGAAGGAGGTGTTCGCCCGTGGTCTCATCGAATGCAATGTCCCGAAAGCTTGGGTCTAAATCAGGATGGCCAGCAAAAGGGTCACGAGGCACGGGGCGAGGCGCATCGGGACGCCTTATATGAATGACAGTAGGACTCTTGGAAGGAGGAGGAGGGGGGCCGGGCTCCGTGCTCTCCTCCGTAGTATCACGAGGAGGCTGAGTAGGAGGCTGCGAACCAGGGGACGACTCAAATAAGGAACGGCTCCGCTTCCTTTTCTGAATGCCCTCTTCGATGACCCCAAGAAGAGGGCGGTACTTGACTACGTCCCCAGTGCGATCAGTAGAAGATTTCGCGGAAGCTCTCCTCGACTTAAATTGTTCAAGGCGGTGTCGAACATCCGACGTTTTAACTACCTGGCCTGCCCCTGGAATAAAGAACAAGTGTTACGAACATACAATAATCCACGATTCAAAAAAATGTGCTAAGTTAAAAAGAAAGAAAAGTGAGAAGGCACATCTATTATACAAACCCGGCGGAGGAGTGGGAAACTGCAATAAGTCCTGGATCTCATTCCAGGACGGAAGTGAACCGTAAAAAATTTCTAAGTCCCTATCGAAAATGGAATCGGCAGAAGACAAAAGTTCACCTTGCGTCGCCGGAGTCACCCTAGCTGAAGCCACAGCTTTGCCGGTTTCCTTTGCCTTCTCCGTTTCTTTCTCCTTTTCCTTCTCCGTTTCCGACTCTCCCTCCGACTCCCCAAAGGCCCGACGGAGAGCCTCATCCAGTTCGAGGTCTTGCTCAGAGGTTAGAGCGGCAACACCACTACCACCTTGACCGTCGCCATCTCCTCCACCCTCCGACCCTTCTCCAACTTCGCCTCCTTCCTCCTCTTCCACACCTTCCTCCTCCGGGACAGTCGGGCAAGTACTTGGAGAAGGGCCATCGGACTTCTTCAGTTTCTTCCCCCCGACCACGGGACGCTCTGCGAAAGGCTCCCTCTTACCGCTCTTTACCTTATCCCCCTCCTTAGCTTTAGCAGCCTTCTCCTCAGCCGTGTCTCTTTGCTTAACCATGGACTGGTGCGGTAAGATCAAATTATACTCCAAGAGGGTTGCGTTCCTGATCAAGAAGGAGGCCGACCGGTCCCGTGCCGGAATAGCCTTTAGTTCAGCAGCCATTCGCACTAAGGAATCGTCCTCCACGACTGCAATACCACCTGTTGCTAGCCAGAAATAGAAGCATGTCAGAAAAAACACTACAGTCAAAACACATGAAAAATATAAATGAAATCAATCTTACAGCCGGAAGTGAAAAGGCGGAAAGAAACAGCATCGTCCTTGACGAAGAACCACTCTTTCTTGAACATGGTGAACTTGGAATACAAGTCCAGAACTGGTTTGAAGGGCACGGCCGCCTCCAGACTAATATACGGAGACCCCTTCTTATAGCCTCTCAGGTTGTACAAGTATCGGATTTCCCGGTTAGAAGGAGGACGCCCGTACCTCCTCTGGAAGATAACAAAGAGGCTCACCAGGATGGCGTATGAGTTAGGCTGGAGCTGGAAAGGAGCCACCTTCAAATAGGTGGTGAAGCTTACTATCCAAGCGTTGATAGGGGGGATAGCGCCGCACATGCAATGGTATCTGCTAAAAGCGAAGTAGCCCTCGGGAGGATTATATGGCATCACCCCATCTCCTGGCAGCAGCATAAGAGCCCTATCTATCCCAAAGGAACGGGATATGACGTCAAGTTGCTCCTCCTTTAAGGAGCTAGGAAAGCAATCAGGGGGGGAGATCAAAAGTTCCTGTGGACCATATCCATCCACTAGAGACCTTGGAATGGGTCGATGTTGCTCGGATCCTGATTGGACTGGGGGCAAGGAAGAAGAGGGCTCTCTTGTGCCTCTAGACTTCTTTCTGTCTGATCGTGTTTCCGCTTTGCGAGACATTTTCTGCAGCACAAGAAAAACACGGTGTTAGAGCAAGAAGTATAGAAAGATAAGCAAGCAAGTATCTAAAGAAAGCATATAAAAGCATAAGATTCCGCTCAAGGTTCAAGTATGAAGTCTCATTCGGCGGTGCAAGACGAGTTCATTCGGCACCAAACTCCAATGCTCATTCGGCATACATGTCATTCGGCATACATGTCATTCGACATACCTGGTTCGGTATAAGCTGGTTCGGCGAAGACTTTGGTTCGGCAGCACAATATGGTTCGGCTCTACTCGTTCGGTAATGAAAAACGAGGGGGGTGCGGCCTCTATATATAGGCGAGCTCAGGACCGGACCAAGGCATTCGACATACCGGACCGAATGAAAACCGAATGGAACTATCCATACCGGACCAGCCTCCAACCGAATGAAACCTGTGCCAACTCGAACCCGAACGAAGCTACCTCTACCAGCAGAAACCAGAAACAGGGGGCACGCAGGCGCTTCACTCAGATAAGTACCGAACTCTAGAACTAACTAATAAAATAAGATTATGCTAACGATGAATAAGTCGTAAAACTCTCACCGACATGGATTAAATCGTTTACACGTGTACGCGACCACGAATGGTCCGTAGGCACGCTCTGAATAGTTATTAACCCTATCGTCGTGGGAGTTTACACTTTGACACGCCTTTTTAAAACTCATAGGTGAAACGGATATTTGATTCTGATAATTATGGAATGGCTAAGCTACTTACACATGTACGGGGTCGCGAACAATCCCTAGGCATGCTCTGAGTTGGCGATAAACCACCTTGGCAAACGACCCGGGGACCCACTCTAACGTGAACCTGGCATCGACAATGCTAGGCCCCTTCGGGGCACACTTGCTCGTCCCTAACGACACGATTAGCTTCATCTCAAATTTCTCGATCCCGAACGATCGTTACCTAGAACCGCACTAAAACTATAAATTAAATTCCTTTGCAGGACAGCAGCAGGATACGAACATCCAGCCCATGGCGTTACGAAACAAGCCTTTCTACCACCGGGAACAAAGCGCGACACGTGCAAGCACGTGTCCCACTTTGGGGGGCAAATGTTGGGCGAATTCTCACCCAGAAGATCTAGGGACCAGGAAGTCACAATTTCACCCAGGCTCGCAGCCTCCACTTCGTTCGACAGCCAAGGAGCTCAACACTAACCTAGAAGTCCATTCAAAATTCTCAGTATAGAAGCTCATTCGGCCCCATGCACGCTCGGCCCCCTGCTCATTCGGCCCCCTGCTCATTCGGTTTCCACCTCATTCGGCCTCCTTCCCATTCGGCCTCCCTCCATTCGGCCATACTTGCCCGGACACACCCCCTCTGCACAGCCGGTCCAGACAAGCACCGGACCAAGGCCCAGTCTCCATCGCCGAATCAACCTACGACCGGACCAAGGTTGTCACCGAACCAGCCCTCTCTTTTACACAAGCCGGTCCAAACAACCACCGGATGCACGCCTTACACCGGACCACACCACCACCGGTCCATGCTCCATGCCGAATGAGACCTCGCCGAACCAGACAACTGCCAGTCCAGATTGCTTCAGCCCGGGCCCACTAGCAGCTATATACAACCAAGACCCCTGCCCCCTACCTCATTCTATAAATAGAGGGGCAGGGGTACAACAATGGCAGACAAGTTTGAGAGCTCAAGCAAGGAAGGAACTTTCAAACTACTTTCATATACTGATATACGAAGCATTGTACCTGTAATCTGAAAGAAAGAAGATAATAACATATAAAGTGGACGTAGGCACATTCTGGCCGAACCACTATAAATCTGTGTGTCTTTTACATTTCAGCTCCTACTTCTTTCATATTTACATACTCATCTAAAATCACTGAAAATCACATATAATCAACTAAATAATACGACTTGGAGGTGTTTGTCCATTTTTTGTGCAAACAGGAGCCAACCAATTACACAAGTTCACTATTGGACTAAACAAAATGAAGGTGATCCGACCGTTCATTCGATGATTCTTGCTCATAACTTGATCGGCGGAGTACCTAATGAGAAATGGATGTGACTTGACCATCTGATAATCAAATTAATCCTACCAAGCAATGGAGCAGAAGTGGATCAAAAAGCGACCGTAGCACGAACGCACTCTCCAAGTTAAACCCTGGGCTCGGGAGTAAGTCAATCAACTAAGGAAAGTATGGTTCAACTACTTTACGAAATTACCCTAAGTCACTAGAGCGTGGACCGGAGTACAAACATAAATTAGGTGCGGTCCGACCATCCGCTAACGAACTCTTATCCCCAAAGTGCATATATGAGTATAAATAAATCTATTAGTGTGATTCAATCGCTTACTATTCCAATAACTCTGACTGAAATTGATAGGAGGAGTATAAATTCGAGAAAAGATTGGATTCGATCATCCACCATCTAGCGCCTTTAACTTGAGAACTGGAGGCAAAAATTATAATCACTTAAACTACTGAATCTGATAGCATAACACTAGGGCTTGAGCCCAGTATCTAGTACAACTTGAGGCCACGACGATACGGAGGACTTGGGATAAAATTAATGGATTATCATCCGAATCAATAAGCGATGGAGGTTGATCCCATACAAATTCATATAAAAGTTCAACTACTTAAGAAAAATTGCATAAAAGTTCGATGAAGTAAAAGAACTTTATTTACATAATCTTGGAAAGTCAAGTGCAAGTATTCATGGAAAAGGAAACAAAAAAGGGGGTTGATCCCGTACAAATTCGGCAAACATAACCCAAAAGACTTGGGAGCATAAGTACACGCAAAGAATCATTTCCTCCTCGGCTTTCTCTTCTTCTTCTTGGAATCAGGAGAGATTTCAGTTGAACTTTCCTTATCCTCTTCTCTTCTCTCTTCTTTCTTCCTTGGCCTTTCACCGGATTAGTTTAGGTTGACCCAATAGGTGCATCTTGAGCAGGTTCTGGCTAAGGAGCGGAAGCATGCATAGTTTCTCCAGGAAAAATGATGGAAATGGGAGGGGGAACGTGCTCTATTTTATTTTACTTGACTTTTATCTCAAGAGCAATGTCTGGCCCAAGTTTTTGTGCCATTTCTTACATAAAGGGGCCTGATGAGGATTGGGAAGCTACAATAATCACAATGCCGTCATCAATAGTAACCTCTTGAAGCAGAGCACTTTCTTCCCTCAACAAAGCATCCACCAAGTGCTCTTCGATCATAAAATCTTCCTCTACTGGGATATTTTGGGTTGTTACTAAAGCTGTGACAGTAACAGACTCCGTCGTAGGCACCTAAGGTGCTAATCAAGATTCTTAAGGAAGAGGTGGAACCATGGCCTATAGATCTAAAGATGAGGAAACATAACTGAAGAGATTAGATATATCGACTGGGGACACTCCAGCTTTCCGAAGGACATGAGAGTTTAATGAAATATCTTCTCCAAATTAGTCTCCCACATGAGCCGGAGTGCCACCAGAACTTCCTTCCATAATCAAGGAGAGGCCACTAGATATTGCAATATGCGGCTTCTCCCTATTGTAACCAGGCTCAATAGAAGAATTGTAACGACCCGTAAATTTTCGATAATTAAAATAGCTAATTTAATAAGATTTCGTGATTTAGTGTTAGAAAAAAAAATTGTAAGTCGTTTGGAATAATAATAAATGTTGAATCTATTGGGATTATAATAGAGTTAATAAGATTTTAAAAACTGGAATTTATTGGATAAATTGAATAACGGGTTTAATATGATTAAAAATGATTTGTAAAATTTTATTTTATCATATTGGAGTTATAGTGATGTTATAGAACTTTTAAAACTGAATTTAAAATTTATTTGTGAAAATCGAATATTTTAATATTTAATTATCGACTGGAAAATAGCCAATTTTTGAACAGTCTCAGAATTGGACAAAACTAGTTCCATTGGATCCGTAATAGTTAGTTATTATCGGATTTCAATTTTCGTAGCAATCGGAGTTGTCGTTTGACCGTGGCAGCTCGAAACGCGTTGAAATTGTTTTAATATTAATTTGGCGAGTTAAAATAGTCATTTTTCAAACGGTCTCGGATTTCGACGAAACTAGTTTCATTGGATCCGTAATGTGATATTATTGTAAGGTTTCAAATTTCGTGTCAATCGGATTTACCGTTTGTCCGGGGCAAGCCAAAACGCATAGAAAATCGTTTAATCGGTTTAATTTAAAATTGATCGTTTATTTCCGTAACTCTCACATATGATCGAATTAGGCCTTGAAACTAGTTCCATTGCGTCCGGAATGGGGGTAAAACCTTATAAACGCCTGGCGGCACGTCTCGATTGGAGTTCGGATGATTTTGGACCTACCTATATAAATACGCACGCAAACCGAGGCAGTTTTATTATTATTTTAATCCAGAAACCCTAATTGACTTCAGCCCTAGCCGCCATTTCCTGAATCAATGGCCACGAAATTCGAAACTTCTTTCTCATTTTCCTCTCAATCCATCAACAATTAGCAAAAACTCTCAACTACAAAGTTGTAGAGCACGATGAAAGCTTCAAATCCATACGGAGATGATCGAAAACGGAGCCACGGATCGACGGGAAATCGAGATTGAAGCTGCTGCGTTTTTCACGCAATTCGAGGCAGAGGGGATGGCCGAGCTTCAGGCTATTGATGGTGAAGGTGGAGTAAGGCGGTGGCTTCGAAGTGGTGTAACCTGATCGTCTTCAATTGATCGTCGGTTTTAAACTGTCCAAAAAAGTCGGGTCGTTACAGTTGGTATCAGAGCTTTGGTTTAGCGATAAACCTTGGCTCTAGTGGGGAATAACTCATTGAAATAGAGGTAAACTATATGAATGAGTTGAGTGTATATGAGAGAGCGTACTTGTTATTTGATATAAAATGGTTTTATATTGTGTTAATTTGTTCCGTTGAGTATTTATGAATTCTGGTCGATACTTGGGACGCCAAGGCGTCGATAGGAATTTCTAAACACTCGAATAGGACAAACCAACACAATATCGTTTTGGAATATATTTTTATATAAAGAATTATTTGAATATTTATTCATTTTGATTGAATTGATTGTTAGGAGATGATAATATTAGATTATTATCGTTATTGTTTGATCAGTCAATATTTACAACAATTGATTAAATAACAATGGATTTAGGAAAATGAAATCTTGTAAACACAATTGATAGTGAATATAAATGAATTTTAACTTGGATTTGGGAATTTAAATTCCGGTGTTTGAAATTGACTTACAAGAATTTGAAAAATATAATATGAGTATTATATGATAGTATAATTGAGTTGAAATTGTTTTCGAATGATTTTTTTTTAATGATAAGTGTTATATTCCCTTCTCTTGACGCTAGAAAATGATTTCGGTGATGAGTGCACGCATCATCGGCGTTTATTTTCGAGAGTCCGAGTGGGGGAGACCACTTAATAGCTTGTCCAAATCTTGTTTTGATTCAAATTTTATTTTATTTTATTTTGTATTCTCTATAGTATGATTTGATATATAAATTATATAAGTATATATTATTTCAAAACTTGATTTAAAATGAAACCGGGATTGGAATTCTTAAGTCCTTTAATAATTAATGATTTTTTTAAATGATCGAAATGAATTTAGACTTGAATCATTAAGGAACTTCTGAATTGTGAAATGAGAAATGAACCTAAGAGCTAAGTGAAAATATCAATTGAAGTAGAAATCCTTAGAATTAGGAAATTATGAACTTAAAATAAAATTGAAACTGTAAAACTCGCATAGTATTAAATTTCATTCTATAGCATACATATAACTTACCAAAATATTTAAGAAGTTCAAAATGTTATATGAATTGTTAACTGGATAATATACGAGTATAGGTTTGAATAATGAAATATGCATTTAATTAATGGTTTGCAAATATAAATAAAATTGTTAGTAAATAATTGGAATTAAATTAACATTTAAAGGAGATTCCCAATTATGTTAATATAAAATGGAAATACTATATGTGAATGTAAATGTGAAATTAAATTATAGTATAATTTAAGTAATGACTTAAGAATTAATTAATTGAAATTTCAACTTTAAATGAAAAGAAGTTGTATGTTGTTTAACTACATTCTATTTGCATAACTATAACTTACCAAATACTTAAAGGGTTTAAAATGCTAATAAGGATAAGTAGAGAAATAATATACCAGTGTGAGAGTGAATAATAAAATGTGAAGATCTATTGATAGTTGTAAATATAAAAGAAATTTAAGCTGTAAAATGAATAATATATATAAATGAATGAATAAAATTTAAAATTAATGAAATATAAAATTGGTAAATGGAAACTAATTAAATTTGAATATAACTAAATGTCAATAAACTTAGAAGTGTATGAAATTAAAAAAATTGACTTGGAAATGTATAATTGACTTCGTGTAGATTCTGGATGGTTGTTAATGTTTGATATGCATTGGTTGTTAGATGGATGAAAATTGATTTAGTAGAATTCATTAGTGTTAATGGAATTGAATAAACGGAATAAAATAAAATAAAATAAAATAAAAATTTTTAAATTCAAGTTTGAAGCAAAGTGAAATTAAATATAATTGAATTCAATTTAAATTGAAGCAAATTGACTTGAATTTAAAATGTGAATGAAACAAACTTGAATAAATCGGAAACAAATTGAATGTAAACCTATTGCATGGATGAATAAGAAAATAAATGACTTTGTGTTTATGATTGTTTTTTTAGAAAATTTGAAGTTTTGATGGTTTGCACTTTGAAATAATAAAAGCAAATTTTTGAGAAAATCCAAATTTGTCCAATATATGCTGAAACGAAAACAACCATAACTTTTAAATGGCTGAACGGAATTCGACGATCTTGGACTTTTCGAAAAGCTCAGAAACTATAGAACAATTTTTGTTTAGATAACTTGAGAAAATTCCTTCGTTTAATAGGTTAAAAACTTGAATATTACTCGCTGTCCTGTGTAAAAATAAGTAAAATCAGTAGTATACATCCTTAGTATTTTCACCATATCTTTTGACTGGTTTATCGGATTTTGATGATCTTGCCCTTTGTGGAAAGCTAAGAACTTAAGCTAAAACTTTTGTTTTAAGTGCTTTGTGTTTTGATGTCGTTTAGAAGGTCGGAAATGTGGGTGAACGTCGCGGACCTGCGCAAACACTGCCCAGGCTGAAGCGTATCCCCTAAGTAAAACGGCCATAACTATTGAACGGATGATCCGAATTCGATGATTTTGGACATTCCGGAAAGCCTGAAATGAATGCAACAACTTTTGTTTAGATTCTATTGTCAAATTTTACAGTTTAGGTGACCTAAAGCTAAGATTTGTTTGCTGTCCAGAAATTGAAATCTCAGTTTTGAAGCTAAATATGTTATATATATGTTGTGTAGGCTAAGTATAGCGATCTATCTTTATATGCATGGTTCTAACTTAGTTATTGAGCATTTTAGTAGGTAGCAAAGGGGTTGCGCTTCGTTGTAGTGCTCGCTTCTGTGCTAAATACAAAATGTAAGTAAACTGCTAATAAATGCTAAATAAAGGTACGCTTATGGTTTTATATGGTATTGGTGATATATATATATATGTTGTTTCCCCACATATGGGATGCCTCATCATTGAGATGAGATGTATATTTGTGATATATATGCTATTATATTTTTTCCGATCGAGCCGCGCAAAGGAGACTCTGCCGAATTTTTCCATAAATCCGGGTGTTAGAAAATTTTTCAACTTTTTAAATTTTTTTTATAACTTGTTTTGATAATTATCTTTTAAGTTTAGAAAGCCGTTCGGAGTAACTTAGTGGAAGCGTAGTTATGACCTTATAAATGGAATTTCATTATTTTATAAGTTGGTAACTTTGAATAAAATATATCTAATGTTGAATTCTATACTTAGTTTCTTTTCCCTTCTTTTCCTTTTCGGGGACGAAAAGTTTTGAGTGGGGGAGAGTGTAACGACCCGTAAATTTTCGATAATTAAAATAGCTAATTTAATAAGATTTCGTGATTTAGTGTTAGAAAAAAAAATTGTAAGTCGTTTGGAATAATAATAAATGTTGAATCTATTGGGATTATAATAGAGTTAATAAGATTTTAAAAACTGGAATTTATTGGATAAATTGAATAACGGGTTTAATATGATTAAAAATGATTTGTAAAATTTTATTTTATCATATTGGAGTTATAGTGATGTTATAGAACTTTTAAAACTGAATTTAAAATTTATTTGTGAAAATTGAATATTTTAATATTTAATTATCGACTGGAAAATAGCCAATTTTTGAACAGTCTCAGAATTGGACAAAACTAGTTCCATTGGATCCGTAATAGTTAGTTATTATCGGATTTCAATTTTCGTAGCAATCGGAGTTGTCGTTTGACCGTGGCAGCTCGAAACGCGTTGAAATTGTTTTAATATTAATTTGGCGAGTTAAAATAGTCATTTTTCAAACGGTCTCGGATTTCGACGAAACTAGTTTCATTGGATCCGTAATGTGATATTATTGTAAGGTTTCAAATTTCGTGTCAATCGGATTTACCGTTTGTCCGGGGCAAGCCAAAACGCATAGAAAATCGTTTAATCGGTTTAATTTAAAATTGATCGTTTATTTCCGTAACTCTCACATATGATCGAATTAGGCCTTGAAACTAGTTCCATTGCGTCCGGAATGGGGGTAAAACCTTATAAACGCCTGGCGGCACGTCTCGATTGGAGTTCGGATGATTTTGGACCTACCTATATAAATACGCACGCAAACCGAGGCAGTTTTTTTATTATTTTAATCCAGAAACCCTAATTGACTTCAGCCCTAGCCGCCATTTCCTGAATCAATGGCCACGAAATTCGAAACTTCTTTCTCATTTTCCTCTCAATCCATCAACAATTAGCAAAAACTCTCAAGTACAAAGTTGTAGAGCACGATGAAAGCTTCAAATCCATACGGAGATGATCGAAAACGGAGCCACGGATCGACGGGAAATCGAGATTGAAGCTGCTGCGTTTTTCACGCAATTCGAGGCAGAGGGGATGGCCGAGCTTCAGGCTATTGATGGTGAAGGTGGAGTTAGGCGGTGGCTTCGAAGTGGTGTAACCTGATCGTGTTCTCGTCGAGCGTGGTGGTCGAAAATTTTAACCCTAATGTGGCGGCTATGGGTTCTAGGAACGTGATTTTCACGTAGAGGAAGATGGAGAAGCAAAGACGTGCGGCCTGATGTGTGCAAGTGGAAATCAGCGGCCCAGATCTGCTATGCAGGAAATCAACGGTGATGATTGGGTGGGTTTTAAAAATTTAATTAAGCTGTAATTAATTTATATAAAAATTCGTGTTAACTTTAAACCATCATAACTTTGTCATACGAGGTCGAAAACGCACGAAACTTTTTGCGTTGGAATCGTATCGACGAGGACTACGTAATGGAACTGGATTGGAATCGTTTGGAGCTAGAGAAAATTTTGGGTTAAATCGAACGTCGTTCGATTTGATTTGAAATCGTAAAATCAAGGTGAGTGTTTTATAACGCTCACAACGTACTGAATATCTTTATGCTAGTTAAAATTGTCATTATGTAGTGTTATGATTTTATTTGTCGTTGTTTGATAAAAATTTAATGGTCATATAGATTGTCATTCGAATTAATCGTTGAAGTTTAAATTTGACAGTTAAATTGAAATTGAAATTGAATTGCAATTTAATCACCCGACATCGATAACTATGAAATTGCCTTGAATTGTATTGCCTATTGGACGATGTATTTCGATGATGTTATTGGTTGATGTTTGAATGTTTGGATGTTTATTTGCTTATATATATCCTGTTATGCATACATATGATACTGTGATTTAATTTAAGTAATATATGCTCATCCCTGACATTTAATTGAAATAAATAATTACTTGGCCATAGGATAGAAAATTATATACGGACACCGAATTGGCTAAATTAATAATTTTTAAAATCGTCGATTTGAAATTTATTTATATGTTTGTTTAAAAGTTATAAATAGACATAAATTTATAGAAATCGAATTTATCGAAATTTGGGTTTGGAATGTTGAAATAAATTTGGTTAAAAGAAATTGTTAAGTAATATAAGTCGAGACTTTGAAATTTAAAAATTGGGATTTGATTTAAATTCGAAAATTGATTTGTTTAAAGATTTAACCCTAATTCGGGCTTTGAATATTACTATGTAAAAGCGATATAAAATGATATTTGAAATGGATTTGATTTTTAAAGCGAACATGATATTTTGATATCAATTATGAATCGATTTGAAATGTAAAAGAGCCAACGGTGTAATAATACGTAGTTATTAAAGAGACCGGGATCAGATATGGACATACTCTCTGTCGATACCGAAAACCACTTTAATAACTATTATACGCGGAGTGTTGATCCAGAATGAAGTGGATGGTTTGGTGAACGCGTTGACTGAAGAAAGAGAACGATTATTGGATGACCCCTGACATGACTAAAACAGGAGCCGCGCCGGGCCATTGAGGTTCGCCACCTCTAGCGGACACACTTCTTCGATACCATATCTATTACATTTGTGATGCGATTTGGGTGCACCCCTTGATTTGGGAGTGTTGTTTCGCGGTGTTGGGGTAGCTGCTGGCTATGCCCAACATCAGTCCGGATCACGCAACTACTAGTATCCTAGTTGGTATTGCCTCATGTACCTTGTCATACTGATTATCCTATTCGCGACCACTACGTTTTGATTTGTACCTTGAGTATATGGATTGCCCTCTGGTGACTTCCGGTTTTGGGGAAACTACGGTCTTGTATATGCTTTTGGGAATATAAAAATGTGTTAAGGGGGATTATGGTAACGCCTTAACGCTATTTTGATACTTTATATTACTGATAGACATTATCTACTTAGCGTATATTACTATATAGTAGATAGTTTCACGGATCCTTGAGAGATGGAAAATCCTGTAACATCTCTTGAGTTATTGCACGCACGTTGACACTGGATAGGAGATGTCAAACCCCGTAAACATCTCTGACGCCGTTACACTCATATTTATTTACGATTGACTTAACTTACATGAGGATATTTAGTCCTGACTCGAGTGTTTGTCTTTTCATTACGCTCGGGTCAGTCCTGAGTTTTCAGATTTTTGAGGATCTATTTCTGGAGGATGAAGATGAAGATTTGGTATATTATCTACTACTATTATATTCTTTCCATTCCGCTGCATTGTTGTATGATATTTGTTGTGTATGTAACTCTGATAAATGTTGTATAATAATAATCAAATGTATTCATTTCAAATGTATTCATTTAATTAATAGCTTCATGAACTGTTATTTTATTATTATACTTTAGCCTTCCGCTGTGAGATTCTGTGTTGTTTCATTTCCTTTATTTCCCTTCCTTTTCTTTTCTTAATTGCCCCAATAACTTTCTGCTCTTTTAATGGTTTGGAATCGACATGTGTAATTGATCGTCGGTTTTAAACTGTCCAAAAAGGCGGGTCGTTACAAGAATCCACAATGGTACTGGGAATAGCTTGGGTAACAGAATTCTGGTCATCTATGGCATTGTGTGACATGGATCCGAAACATTCACCAGCTTCATGTTGAGAGGTTGTGGCATACTCTTTTTGGAGTATAAGGTGGGTTTCATGTAGAACCTTGGGTTCGTCGCTCAATAGAATTTCACATCCAGCATCATCAGATCAATTTTTCGGTCCTGAGAGCCTTTTTCTCCTCTGAAAAAGATGCTCCCAAGCGCGTACAAGATGGTAAGGGTAGTCACATTGATGCCACTCCTAGTTTCTATGCTTCAAGACATTGGCATTATAAAGAATAAGCAGTGGATCCAGTTCTCCCATAACCTCCTCCCTGTCCGTTTATTTTGTAGCCTTCACCCTTCGTTTAATGAGGGCATCAATGTCTTTGACCTTTTCAACAGCCGCGTCTCTTTCAAGCCTAACGACAACCAATTCATCACGGGTATCCTAACTTATTTTTAATGCTTCCTCTTTATCTTTAGATCTGCACTTACACTTAGTTTTGTACTCAGCTGCGCTTCTTTGGGATGCATCCCTTTCTAACACCATTTTATGGATCTGTTGATGAAGTGCTTCAACCTTGACCAAGTGCCTGGCCTCCTCATCCTCGAGTGCCTTGATGTCGTTTCTGCTTTTCTCTCAGCTTTTTTCCTGTGAGCTCCTTGAAGATTCTAACTCATTGGTTAGAGTTTCGATGATCCATCCTGGGCCACTTGGTGTTTCAATTTCTCAACCTTTGCCGCTCTCTCCCAAGACACTTTAGAAATCCTCTTCGCCGCTTTCTCCCAAGACATTTTAGAAATCCTCTTCGCCGCTCTCATCCACTCCTTATACCACTTACGGATATCATTCACACAATCCGTAATCATTTGCTGGACTTTTTCAAGAACTTTCTTAAGATTAGTTACAAAGAAAAATTCATCGAGACATACATTTGGAAAATCTAACTTAAATTGGGCCACACAAGCAGCGACATCGACTTGTCGAGCTTCAATAATAAACTAGGTGCCAACGCTTTCTTTGCCCGACATTTGTTGGTGAACATCACGCTCACTATGATGTCGAAGATCACTGGGTCACTGAGGATGAGATGGAACAACGAACTGTGAAGAAACTAAAGTGGAGGGAGGGGGGAGGGGAACACCATAGGTGTCCATAGAAGGAATGTTGTCTTGGCAATCTTGTTGCCTTTTAGAACTTTGAGGAGGAGGAGATCTTGATTTGAATTAATGTTTTATCATGGTAAGACCTATCTCTATCACCCATATTCTGGTACCTGATCCCAGCTGGAGCAATAGCTAGGGTCGTATTCATGACCACCACCTTTGCGATATGGGCCAGAACGAGAATCATTATTCTGGCGTGATATTCCCTATAGAGACTGGAACATGTGCTTCTTTCTTACCATTGCTTCTGCAAAGAAAAAAAAAGAATAAATTAGCTCGAATATTGAAGGATGTGAGATAAGTGCAATGCAATATTATGAAGTGCGTGCGAATGTGCGTGTCCTTGTGTCCCCACAATGGACCAGTTATTGAAGCTTTGCTGGCAGAAGTAACCTCTCCACTAGTGATAGATGGGATTCTAACCTCAGCTCTAGAAGGAGATTTCAATCCGCCGATGCTTATGTCAGTAAAATAGTAGGCATCAATATCATCCCATATCGAAAGATCAGTTAATTCCTCGAATGTTTCATCTAAGGTCTCTGAAGGTCGAGAAGCAAACTGATCTGAAATAACTTGAGGGGTAATGGATAGCTTGGGTTGTTTGAAGAGGTATCTCTTAGGGAACCTTCAAACTAGCTTCTTCCTTTTTCCTTTCCGAGAGCAGGTGGCTATAAGATTTGTGAGGATTCGACCGTAGCCCCAAAACTGGAACCCACGTCACTACCATCGAGGTCGTAACCTTATCTCCTGTTGCCTCTTTATCGGTAGTTTCCTGAGCCCCCTCAACTGGGGCATGATAGGATTAGCTTGATGGCCTTCATCGTCATCCACATCCTACTGCTTGGTCACTATAACTACAGCAGTGACCGGTAGCCCTATGCCGCGACCCTTTTCCATCAGGCAGTTGGTAATGAGGCATTCATCGGTAAGGAGATTCTCAATGTCACTATCTTTTGGTGAAAACTTTTGAGTGTGAAGACCACATATATGTATTGTTTTCCATCAGATCATGGATAAGAACCTGCACAAACCAGAAAAGTTGCTTAATTCAGGATACAACGTAGGTACATGCACTCAAGAAAATAAGCAGAGAGTAATACTTACGTCCTTCTAACCACCATCTGGTAAATTCAGGTGGGCAGCGAATATAGAACCACTCGCTTTTGAACGCGCTCAACTTTTTCCAAGTACCAGTCAAGATCTGGCACTACTTCACCGACACGTGAAATCTGAAAGAATGGCTTCGCTTACATAGCTTGAAGGCAAAAAGAAATCGAATGTCCTCGGTGAAAGTCTACGGGGTGGATTATGTAATATATATGCAAGTATATGTGACAAAATATATGATGCAACTTAAAACAATATTAATCTAAGCAAATATAGAATAAGCCCACCAGGTTTTGTACTGGTTCGGACCTCCCGTTCTACGTCCGGTCCCGAAGCTCCCCTTCGGAATTCTACTATCAAACACCCTCACTTCGCCCGGAGGAATAGGCTTGGTTACAATAAGTTGTTCTTGTCAAATGTGTGTTCTAATATAACACGGATGTTGACCAATGAGTAAAATTTGCTTCCAATATATCTCCAAGGAATGTTGTCTATAAGAAAACGTGCATTTGGAAGAGTGAATACAAGTAAGAATTGCTAGAGCGCAAAGATCAAGAGTAGAGTATAGAATAAGAGAGCATAAGTAAGTAAGCCGAGTAAGGTAAAATCTTTCTCTTGATTCTTGATGCTTTATGTAGTTGTAGATAGGTATGTTGAGTAGTTATATCCATTAACGAGTGCTCTACAGTTGCTTCTGTTGATGATGAAGAGTTGCAGTGAAGAGAAGTGGAGATGTCCATTCGAATGTGGCAGTTGAAGTTCTTATTTGAAATCCGAGTTCGAATCCAGACGTCTGGTATATGTCTCAGACGTCTGACACTATATATTTTTTGAATATGGTAGAATATCAGACGTTTGATTGCTAATAACAGCCGTCTGGTTTTGCCTATCTGTTGTTCCAGAGAACTGTTTCAGATGTCTGGCTTATGCACCTAGATGTCTGATATTGTGCATATCAGTTTTTGTGCTCTTGTTCTTGTGCTTCTTTGTTACTATCGACTTGTAGTCTCTTGTAGTGTCCTTTGAGCCTCTTTCTTGTCTTTCTAGTGATGTTGTTCTAGTAAGTACCTATATATATATACATATACATGTATATTTGATTTCCATTGTATAGTTGTTGTCATTGAAATCGTAGATTGGATTTCCTAACATTCTCCCCCTTTTTGATGATGAAAACTATAAAATGTACTTAGATATAATTTTATAAATCTCCCCCTGAATATGTGCTTTCCATTATTTATTATTCTTTATTTCTCCTCCTTTGGCATTATCAAAAAGCATTAATAATTTTTAATTTTAGACAGCATGTTCGTACCATTTAATATTTACTAATCGTCGTAAGGTTACTCGATTCAAAAGATAACAAGTTGTAGCAATAGCTTCAGCCCAAAAATGTTCCGGTAAACCACTACTATTTAATAGAGTTCGTGCACATTCTTGTAACGTACGATTTTTTCTTTCTATTGCACCATTTTGTTGTGGTGTGCGTTGTGGTGTGCGGGGAAAAGAGAAATTATGACTTATGCCCTTTTTATTACAAAAATTAGGAAAAAGATCATTTTCGAATTCTCCACCATGATCATTTCGAATATTCTTAACTTTCAAATCCATTTGAGTTTTAATTTTTTAGCAAAAATTTTAAACATACCAAAAGTGTCACTTTTATGTTTTAAAAATAAGGTCCGCGTATATCTTGAAAAATCATCAACTATTACGAAAACTTATTTGTTGTGATTTATAAATCGTATTTGAGCTGGACCAAATAAATCTAAATGTAATAGTTCTAATGGTTGTTTTATAGAAATATTATTTTTAGATTTAAAAGAAATTTTCTTTAGTTTTTCGATTTGACAACCATCACATAAATTTTCTACTTTATAATTTATTTTAGGTAAACCTCAAAATAGCTCATATTTTGCTAATTTACTAATATATTTAAAATTAATATGACAGAATCGTTTATGCCACAGCCGTGGATTGTCATGTTTGGCGGTTAAACACAAGTTTGAATTTTGATTTATATTCATATTTAAGACATAAATATTTTTGTTTCTAAAACCCTCAAAGATAAGTTGATTGTTATTGAAAATATTACATCTATCTTTTTTGAAATTGATTTAAAATCCTTTATTGCATAATTGACTAATGCTTAGTAGGTTGTGTTTTAAATTTTTTGCTGACAAAATATTTGTAATAATAGGAGAGTTAGAAATACCAGAATTGATGACTTCTCTGATTCCAACAACGTATCCTTTTGAGTTATCTGCAAAAGTTACTGTTCCACCATTGATATATGTTATATTTGATAACAATTTTGCATTTCCAGTCATATGCTTGGAGCAACCACTATCAAGTATCAATTTCTCCTTATTTTTTATTTTGGGTACCTATAAGATAAAAATAATTTAATTGGTACTCATATACTTTGTTAGGGTCCTAAATGTTAGGAGGAGGCAGATAGCCATACCCAAGAAGGTTTGGTACCTTTATGAATATAATTTTTATTATAGACTACGTTATCCAAAAAATTATCGACATGTTTTTGTCTAATCAAATTATTATTTGTCTTAAGAATCCAAATTTTTATACTTTTATTATTCGTATTAGACTTAGGTGATCGTTTAGTCTTTTGATAAATAGAACTATATTTCTTAATATTATTTCCCTTTTATTTAGGAATATTTTTAAATCCTATTCCATTTCTATTTCCTGAAGGTTTTGAAGTTTTAATAAAATTTTCCAAATCTTGTTTTCCTTTATTAACTTTTGAAACATTATTTGTAATTTCATCTAATTTTTTTTTATTTCAAAATTTTTAATTTTCAATGTTTCTATATTACTTTTCAAGTTGAATTTTTCTTTTAACAAGTTATCCTTTTCTAGTTTAACCTTTCCAAAATCAATAGATATAGTCTCATATTCAACCAAACTAATTTTAATTTTTTCTTAAGATAATTCTAGTTCCTCTTCTAAAATAATTTTTTCATCTTTTAACATTCCTATTTCAAGTTCTAATCGATTTATTTTGGCTATGTGATCTTTATTAAATTTTCTAATTTGTCAAAATTTATCATCTAATTCCATACTAAGCTCTAATAATTCATCGTAGCTAAGTTTGGGACATACCACATCTGTTTGTGCCATAAAACATAAATTAGCTTGTTCTCTGTCATTATCGTTGTCACTATCTGACGATGATGAAGAATCTGAGTCATCCCATGTTATTTTGAAAGCTTTCTTCTTCTTGAATTTTTCAAATTTTTTCTTCTTTTTATCATTGTTGAGCTTGGGACAATCTTTCTTCATATGTCCAAATTGATCGCATTCATAGCATTTGATTGATATTTGATTTGTTGAGCTTGATTTTCTTCCTTTCTGAAATCTGGTCATTTTTCTAAATTTCTTGAATTTGTTGTAGTTTTGGCAATAAATACGATTTCTTCTTCATCGAAGTCGGAGTCTTCATTTGTTGCTGGGAATGCTAAGTTTTTCTTCTCTGAATTTCGTTCTTTTCTTGCCTGCAGATTAGCTTCGTAGGACATTAAATTTTCTATCAATTCTTCAATTAAGAGTGTTGAGAGGTTATTAGCTTCTTCGATAGCTAATAATTTTCTTTCCCACTGTAGAGCTAAAGAATTGAGTATTCTGGGTACTAAATCAGAATTGTGACTAGTGCAATTAAATCGCGTTGAATAGTTTGGAATCTATAGTACATGTCTACTATAGATTATTTTGTTTCATTTTAAATGATGAAATTGATTTTGTAAAATTGAAATTTTAGTTTGCTTAGCTTTGTTTGTGCCTTCATGTGTAACTTGTAAGGTACGCCAAATATCATATGCGGTGTTACATAACATGACACGTAAAAATTCATTTTTATCTAATGAACAAAATAAAACATTCATAGCTTTGGAATTACTAGAAGCTGCGTTTTTTGTGCATCATTCCATGTGTTCATAGCAGTAGCAGGTGCTTCATATTTATTTTGAGTGGCTGACCAAATTTCTAATCCATTAGCTTCCATAAAAATTCTCATATGTGTTGACCAATATGCAAAATTAGAACAATTAAACAGTGGGGGACGTGCTATGGTTTAACCTTCTTGAAAAATACTCGCCATATTAAAGTGATTCAAATATGTGTTACTGTACTTTGATCAAACCTTGCTTTGATACCAATTGAAGTCTGCGGGGTGGATCGTGTAATGTATATGCAAATATATGTGACAAAATATATGATGCGACTTAAAACAATATTGATCTAAGTAAATATAAATAAGCCCACCAAGATTTTATATTGGTTCGGACCTCCCGTCCTATGTTAAGTCCCGAAACTCCCCTTTGGAATTCTACTATCAAACACCCTCACTTTGTTTGGAGGAATTGGCTTGGTTACAATAAGTTGTTCTTATTAAATGTGTGCTCAAATATAACACAGATGTTGACCAATGAGTAAAATTTACTTCCAATGTATCTCTAAGGAATATTATCTATGAGAAAACGTGTATATGGAAGAGTGAATACAAGTATGAATTGCTAGAGTGCAAAGATCAAGAGTAGAGTATAGAATCAGAGAGCGTAAGTAAGTAAGGTGAGTAAGGTAAAATCTTTCTCTTGATTCTTGATGCTATATATAGTTGTCGATAGGTATGTCGAGTACTTACGTCCATTAATGAGTGCCTTACAGTTGCTTCTGTTGATGATGAAGAGTTACGGTGAAGAGAAACGGTGATGTCCATTCAAAAATGGCAATTGAAGTTCTTATTAGAAATCGGAGTTTGAATTTAGACGTATGGTATATGTCTCAAATGTTTGATACTATATATTTTTTGAATATGGTGGAATATCAGACGTCTAAGTGCTAATACCAGACGTCTGGTTTTGCCTGTCTGTTGTTCCAGAGAACTATTTTAGACGTTTGGCATGTGCACCCAGACGTCTGATATTATGCACATCAGTTTTTGTGCTCTTGTTCTTGTGCTTCTTTGTTCCTATTGACTTGTAGTCTCTTGTAGTGTCCTTTGAGCCTCTTTCTTGTCTTTATAGTGATGTTGTTCTAGCAAGTACTTGTGTGTGTGTGTGTGTGTGTATATATGTATGTATATTTAATTTCCATTGTATAGTTGTTGTCATCGACGCCGTAGATTGGATTTCCTAGCATTCGAGGGTTGGATGAAATAAAAACTCCATGAATGCCATGTAGGTACAGTTAAGAAAGGCATAGCCATTTAGATGCACTTGTGCTAGCGCTAAACTCATATGATATAACATCTCTCATATAAATGAATTGAAGGGGGGACGCATCATGTCCAACACATTAACTTGTTTTTGCAGTGAGGGTAGATGAGCTCTGTAATTCCGAGTCGAGACTCGCACGTCATCAAATGGGATCTCGTGTCTGGAACAAATTCCGTGGAGAGAGGCTTCATTGATTTTTGAAGCCATAGATCCTCTAGATCTTCCAAAAATATCACGTCTTCTAGTGTGTTGGGAGCAGGGTGTATCATTTCTGCTGGAAAGATAGGAATGATCAAGTAATGGTCGACTAGTGGACATGAACTTTTCGGTTGTTTAACTTGATGCTAGAATAAAGTCTATCGGAAGCAGTCACGTAGCTCGATCCAGCACTTGTATCATTATGCTGTAAAGACTGTCCAAAAGGCATAATAACTAAATGCTCTGGGTATTTGGAATCCATAACTACTAAGCTCGATAGATAATCATCATTGGATAAAATAACCCATTCCCCCATGCAAAGTATTTGCTAGTGAAAAATGGTGCATTGTTGTGCAATGCAGTGAAAAATAGTTCAGAACTAAAGACTATGACGAGACTCCGAGGTTCGATCAGCGCGGCCGTCATTGCCGACCTTCTCAATCGATTCTCTATGTCACTAGCTAAAATTCAGTCTATGCATTGGGATTAGTTGTTGGCATGTTTAAGTTCAATTTTGTGAGTTTTGAAGTGGATGAGCATAAAAAATTTGTCTAAGTCATAAGAAACAAATATAAATATGCAGAAGATTAGCCAAGTTCGTTCCATAGTTCGATTGTCATATATGTTTTAATATGCAGTCCATTTCATATGCAAGTCATGTATGATAATTCAAGCATTAAGGCCCGAAGTTCATTACAAAAATCTAATTAAGTTTTGAGGATTTTAATCATGTTCATCAAATTTAAACCAACAACTGATCGTTCATGATGTCACGACTGATCTATCCCAATATGCATAACCGATCGCTTTTTGCACGATCATTTCACAACCGATCATTCTAGCAAAATTAATTGGGTGATCTTGTGTCCCGTAAATCAAGAGAGTTTGCAACATCTATCAGAGTTATATATACAACAAGGATAATTAAAATAATGCAGCAGACAACATAATGCAAGGAATAATAATAGTAATAATATACCAAATCTTCATCTTTGTCCTTTAGAAAATGATCTTCAATGCACTGAAATACTCATGTCTGATCCAAGCGTGATGAAAAAACACACGAGTCAGGACTAAAATATCTTTATGTGAGTCAAATCGATATCAAATAACATGAGTGTAATAGCGTCAGAGATGTTTACGGAATTTCACATCTCCTATCCGGTGTATAACGTGCGTGCAATAACACAAGAGATATTACGGGATTTTCCATCTCTTAAGGATCCATTAAAATATTATATATAATAGAATGCGCTATATATATAATGTCTAATTGGTGAAATAAATATTTTCCTTAGCGTTAAGGCTTTACATTAATCACCTTTAATGCATTTTTATGCATTGTCGTACAGTTTGCATTTTGCACAACCAGTAGAAGTCGGTAGCCAGCGATGCGCCGTGATATGACAATACTAAACCAAAATCGTAGGGGTCTCTTATAGGGATAAAAGTATGACAAGGCACGTGAGGCAATGCCTAAGGTAGGATACTACCAGTTCGGGCCGCAAGGCTAGTGGTAATGCATCGTAGTTAAACCCCCCACCACGTCCATCCATCCCATATTGAGTCAAGGGAAGTTATCCCAAAATCAAGGTGCACTAATCGAAACCAACAACAAGAGTAATAATATGGGCTGAGTCCAAGAAAATCGAAGAACAGATATTCGCTAGGGGCAATTAATCGCTTGGCCTAGTCAAGCTATTCTGTTTTAGTCATTTAAAATTGGCAGAAGTGTCGGGTCTATCTATCATTGTTCTCTTTCTTCAAATCCAGCGAACGACGGAAAATCCAACCACTTCGTTTTGGAGTCTCCTCCACGTACATAGTTGTTAAAGTGGTTCCAATATGAAAGAGGCCTCAACCTCTTTAACAACCAAACGTCGTTTTGCACATCGGTTGGTACTTTTACATTTTGAAACAATTCATATTTGATATCAAAATATTATATTCGCTTCAAAATAAGTTTCATTTCAAAATATCATATTTACTTCAAATATGTCAATTTTCACTTGAAAGTCATTTTCACTTCAATATTCAATTTGAATTACTATTTGGGTTATAACTTCATTTTAACCCAATTAGCATTTAAATCCATGATTTAAATATAAACATCCCACTCCGACTAGTTTGAATTTTAGAAAATAGTTTGAGAATTTTTAAATAGTTAAAAGTTAAAATAGTTTAATATAAAATAGTTTGAGTATTGACAATGGTTTATATAGTAAAATAATTTTGAAAATCAAAGTAATTTAAACATCTAAAAAGATAGGCTTTTAAACAGTTTATATAATAAATTATTTTGAAAATAGTTTCAAAGTCAAACTGATCCAATTCAAAACAATTCAATTTCCATTTTAATTTAATCTATTCCATTCCAATTTCAATAAGAATTAACTTCAGTTCCAATTTCAATTCAAATCAATTTCAATTCCAAATTGATTTCAGTTCCAAATCGATTTCAATCTCAACTTCAACTATTTGATTCAATGGTTAAATTTCAACTCAATTCTCAATTTTAAACCATTTCAACCTATATCAATTTCGAGCTCAATTTTCAAAGTATCGATTTAAATCATTTACATCAAATTTAATTTCGATGTTCAATTCAATGTCCAAATCTTTAAAACCATTTAATTCCGAGCTCAACTTCTGAAATATCGATTAAAATTACTTTACTTAGAAATATTCAAAGTTTGAATAAGAAACAGTCTTTTAAAAACAAATCAATTTTTGAAATTCAAATCATATTTTGATTATAACTTTAAAGTCTCAACTTCGATTATTTAAACAACCCCTGTTACCAAATTTAAATTTTAACATCCCAAGCCCAAGTTCGAAAATAATTCGATTTCCACAAATTTAATTTTTACTTCTTTAAATCAAATCATTTAAATAATTTCAAATCAAAAATTTTAAAATTATTTAATTTAACCAATCCGATGTCCATATATAATTTTCTATCCTATGGCCAAGTGAATCAATTATTTCAATTTAATTCAGGGATGAGTATATATCATTTCAATCGAAAATAAATGTCATAGGAATTTATTTGAAATAATTCGATTTACAGTTTTATATAGTATAAATAATATACAGGATGATAACAGGATATATAAAAATATAAATATACATCCAAATCATCCAAAATATCAATCAATAATATCAATCACCATCAACATCCAAATTAGTCAAAATATCATAACAATCTACTAGTTATCAATAATCGAGAATTTTACTAGCGACTTAGTTTCTATTTTATATTTGAATTGTCAATTCAAATTCCTATCATTTTAATTTGTATTAATTTAAATGTTGGTTAAACTTACTAAACAACTGCCAATACAATTTAAATCACTTCAAGATTTCAATTTAACTAACATAAAAATTATTTTAGTACATTGTGAGCGTAATAAAACACTATCTTTTATTTGAAACTAAAAATATTTCCAGATTCAAATAAATTCCAACTAGCTCCCTGACGTAAATGACGTCGATAAGATTCCAATGGACTTTGTTTTATCCAACGCGGATCACGTAGGTCAAAGATATGGTTTAATTAATATAACGATTTACTTAAAATATAATTAACAAAAATTAAAATAAGAAAAGAAAATAAAAACCTGCAACAAATCATTTCTCATGTACGCGGCAAGCCCCAGGCCGATACCCAAAACTTGCGACATTCCCCTTGACACGCACACCCACCATCCACGACTGGAACACCATCTAAAGCCACTACATCGAGCACCTCGGCCATCACCTTCGCCTAGTCGTGCCACCCTAGGCCATTGCACATGCAAAAAAATCAACACAGCAAGACCTAAACCCCGAGAAATCCTAAATTGCACCACCCTCCTCTACCACGAACGATAATCGCCTCACGCCTCCACGCCGTCGAGCTGTCTCCAATCGCACCTCTCGATGCTCCTCCGTTCGCGTTTTGTTTTCTTTTTTCTCTTTTTTTTGGTTCATACGGCTAAGTGATTTAAAAATGGAAGAGGGAAGCAGGGTGAAAGATTAATAGGGTGCGGGTTGTATGAATTTTTGGAAGGAGTGAAATAATATATTATATTAGAAAATACCTAACCAATTTGCCCATGAAAATTCCGAATTCCAAACAAAGCGTCCCGCCTGACGTTTCTAATATTTTACCCTCAATCCGAACGCAATGGAACTAATTCGACCATATTTAGAAGATAGTTTTTAAAATCAATTTACTTTACTTAAATTCTGAAACTAAATTCTACGCGTTTCAAACTCGCACGGCCAAACGACAAGTCTGATCCATACGAAACTTAAAATCCTATAATTACTTTCTACTACATATCCGATGAAATTAGTTTCATTGAAATCCAAGAAAGTTGCCCGAATGGCTATTTTTACACGTTAGTTAAAACATAAAATTTCCAGTTTCTATTTATTTACCTTCAAATTCAATTCTAAAATTAAACGTTCTTCATTCTTGTATAACTAAAATGTAAATCAATTTCTAATACTATCTTTATTTACATTAATTCAAGATTCAATTTTTTAAATAATTGTAATATTAGATTTAAATAATTTAATTATCCAATGAATTACATTATTTCAAATATAAGTTATCCAACTTATAAAATTTACCTTTAAAAATGAATTCAAATAATCAATTACTACTTTCACTTTACAGTAATTCAATATGTACTATTCAATTCTTGCTATTGATTATAAATACATTAAATACATATAATTTCATTTCAATACTTATTATTGCCAAAATGTTCGAAATTAGTTATTTCAAATTATGTGAATTCATATTAAATTACTACATAAATAAATCATTACAATTTAATTTCTAACCATTTTTGTTCAATAATTATATTAAATTTATTAATTTATTAATTTAAAATAGTTTAAAAAAAGGGTCATTACATCCATTACATCTCCTTTATGTCAAATTTACTTAGCTTCTAAGCATTTCCTTGTTTGCTCATTTCTCAAATATCCTCTTTTTACCTCATGCATGAAATCATTCAATTTTGTTAGCCATAAAGATGAAAATATTTTTAGTTGCTAATTATCTCCATAAGAGTAATTATACAAGCATAAAAAGTTTGAACAACTTCTGTTGAGAGAAAAAACTGTTTACCGGTAAAACAATTTTCGGTCAAATTATCAATATTGTTTCAAAATATTTATTTTTGTAGACATTTTTACAAAACAAGTTTACCATCATTAATTATGATTTAGAATGGGTTAAAAATCATATTAAATCATTTTAATAACATTTATTCCAAGATTCAAATATTTACATAATTCAGATATTTAAATACAAAATTTCAAGTCATTACACCTCCTCATGTTGAACACCCCTATCGACGCCGCAACCATCCAACCCTACATATTCGAAGCTTTTCATCTAATGAGATCAACTCATCCAATTTTTATAATTTTTAGTGAACTCCAGCTTTTGTTTTTGAATTTTAGAAGAGGAGGCTTGATTTTTGGTTTACTTTAACTAGAGAGATCGAAAAGTAAAGAGGGAACGGGAAAAATAAAATGGAGAATAGTCTTGTGTGTGGTGTGCTGTTTACTATAATTTCTAATATTTTGCTACATGGTATTTTGTTCGCGTACTAACCGCAAATGATAGAAACAAAAATATGATCATGCATAATAATGCACTACGATCACAAAACAACAAAAATACATTGGTTATCTTATTATGAGAAATTTAAAAATATCAATGTTTGTCATTAAAATCAATTCGTTTTATTAACACTTGATTTTTTATTCTCTATTAAATTCAAGTCAAATGTGAATATTTAACAAACTAAATATTTCCATTTGAAATGTTAAAAACTACGGGTCATTACATTCTTCCCCTCTTAAAAGAATTTGATCCCCGAAATTCCCAATGGAAGAAAAATATCTTCAGACCCTTAGAATTTTAAAATAATTATTTTTAAAATACCTTATGTTATAGAAAATTTGGGCAGCACCTCCTTTTCGCGGCTAGGTCCTAAAAAATAACAGTTCGTCACAACTGGCTCAAATCAACAAAGAAAACAAGTGCCCAAAAGTGGCCTCCCATAACTTAGGCATAAAATCATCGACAATAGTATATATACCTTACAGAGTGTGTATGTCACATAGCAAACGCTCCTGTTAAGTATAAACATGTACTTATTTGCTGAGCAATCAAACTTTACTCATGAAACCAAAAGCAATTAGCAAGCCTTTGCTTCCATGTACCTGAATTTCACTTATATAACCCAAAAGAGAGTTAAACACGACAATGAGACAGTACAACAGCTTATTCATCGTATATCACAAATTTGGGCATGCTAAATCAAATATAGCAACCATCTCACATAAACATACCATTAAACCGTATAAATTGCATTTCTAATATCAAAAGTATACAATTACCTTAAAGATCGTACGATGTACATACGTCATCCATACAAAATATCAAATTTGATTATCCGTTTGATCACATGAACTTATTTTCTGGACTAGCATTGCTGATTCGACTTCCCTAGTGTGGAATCCGAACAATTTCCTTGATTAGGAACATCTATTCTCCTTACTTAGCCATATACTATGATAGAAAAATTCATAATCATCTCAAAAATTTGTATCAAGTGTTCGCCATCAATGATTGAGTGAAAAATACTTCTTCAGATCACTGTAAATTAACTTGAAATCGTATGCTCAAATCTAGATATAGAGCAATTATGGGAACAAAATAATCTTCGCACGACTTACGTACTTATTCCATTGGTTTCTTAATTATACCAATTCTTTTTAATTCATTATAATTCACACCATAGTATATTTTATTTAATATTAAAATCGCTTATGAACTATTTCATAAAGCTTTTTTTAAGTTTATAAACATCTTATAAAACATACCTCATGTTTATCAACACTTTTAAAACTTATGTTCATATTCGTATAATACTCCAACCACATCCAAAGAGTATATATACAATATCATATTATTTTTGCTTAACCAATATGTCAACAATTTTAAAACTTGTTTAACTTACTATCTTTCCATTCTAGAGTTAGAAAACTCTACTTTATATTTTCACAAACACTTAGCTTAAGTTCTCAATTGACTCGTAAGTTTTTGACTGTCCAAAATCGTCTAAAATTCCATTTCATTTCAACAAATAAAAACTAATCGACATATCATAAATGCAACGACCCGGATTTTTCGATGTTTGATTTGGAATATTCAAATGGTTTTAAATATTGAATTTAAATTATAGATTGATTTTGAAATGGAAATTTGGCTTTTTATTTATAAAATAAATTTAGAATTTAAATATAGCAATTTATTGGATAATTTAATTATTGAATTTTATAATTGAATATTGGTTAAATTATTGTACCTTGAGTTTTAAGCTCGATAAAATTAATTTAAAGGCTTGTAAAATTTATATTAATAATAATGAAGATAATAAAATGTTTTAAAATTGGATTTAAAAGCGATCTGTTCAATTTAAAAAAAAATTGTTCAAATTGACATTTAAAAATAGCCATCCGGGACACAGTCTCGGAATTCGATAAAAATGGTTCCATTGGACCCGTAATAGCGTATTATTATTAGTTTTTAAAGTTCGTAGGTTTTGGAGTTATCCTTTTGATCATACGGAATATAAACGCATTGGATTAATATCGAAAATTCAATATAATAATTGGATCCAAGAAGCTGTCTTCTCCATACGATCAAATTAGGACTCAAAATATTTTCCATTGCATTCGGAATAAGGGTATAACATTATAAACGTCTAGCGGCACGTCTCGATAGGAGATCAGAATTTTAAGTTGCTAAAACAAGATATTTTATAATTAAATAAAATTATATATGATCAAATCAAAGTCCAGTCTAAGCCAACCAACATTGTACCCCATCCCCATTTTTACGCGTTTAAAATCATGTCTCCTCTTTATTCTGTTGGGTCGAAAATAAATCATGGCTTCCCGTTTCCCCCTTTTGAAACATTTTCAAATCATAGAAAAAGAAAATTAAAAGAAATCGACTTCAAAAAAAGAGAGAATGGTGCTTGAGCACTTGAAACCACGGCAGCCGTTGATGCTCAGCAAAGCTAGGCGCATCGCATGAGGTTTGATAGGGCGACATGGTATCGCGATCGAATCGCAATTTGGGGTTCGTGGCCTGATGAGAGTCTGAGTCGTGCGCATGTGTAAGAGCTGGAGAAGGCGGTGACTTCTAGGGTTTCGAGCAGATGAACGCGACAAGTCGCGCGCAGGTGAGCTGGGGGGAGTGCGCAGTCGGTGGGAGATTCGATTCGAGATTAGGCGTTGACGTGGGATGAACGTCGGGGATGGTTTCGTGATGTCGCGTGGAATGATAGTCTGGAAGGTCGCGATTGGCAGTGTGCGTACACGATGTTGGCGATGGAGTGTCATGTACGAGCGAGTTTAATTTCAAGTTGGGTTTTGGCAAAGTCGAAGTCATGTTATGTTGCGAGCTTTGGTAGTTGCGAGCTTGTTTCGGGAAGAAGGATTAAGCCGATGAAGGTATTCTCATAGGTTAATCTATTTGGTTAATTTAAATTTTATTAATTCGAATCATACTCGTTATATTAAATAAACTTATATTATTTTGTTATAGTAATTAATAAATAATTTATCTATACGAGATCCAATAAATAAAACAAGTCAAGTGGATTCATAGCTGGAAAATCTATGCAACAGAATTTATTTTGACGATCAGCAAAATATAAATCAAGGTGAGTAAATCTCACTCATTTTTGGATTGCCGGTTTAATTTAAAATGTTGAAAATTTAAATTATTAGTTGATTGAATGATTTGATAATTATTATTATCGGTTGGATGTTATAATATGTATATATATATATATATATAGTGGCAGTAGTAGTAGTGTGTGTGTGTATTAGTATTACGAGTGATATTCCTGCACATTATAGTGGATGAGACTCTATGCACCCTGCATAATAGCGGATGACCCTATATACCGCGATATCCCTCTCAAAGTGGGGTTGGTATTTTTTATATTCTATTAACATATATGGATGCAGGGAAACAAGTTGGAGGGATACAGCTGGATTCCTCAAATAAATTGTTTATTTTTCCACATATAGTGATATACGATGTGAGTATGTATCTGTTATAGATTATTGTTGAAATTGAAATTATTGGATGTTATTGTAGTGTTGGCTTGAATTTTGATAATTTAAGTACCAATTTTTTTTTTAATTTAAGGGATAAAAGGGAATTTTGACATAAAATATTTGTATTGGAGTTGGGAATTATCTTAAAGAAATTGAATTAGACAAATAATTATTTTGGTTATACTTAACTATTGTGAATTATTAAATGGAGATTTTTAAAAATGAATTATATAAGAGAATTTATAAATGATATTCTGAAAATATAAAAAGAGTTGAAGTCAATATTAAAAAATGGATTTGAAGTTATAAATGGAATTATTAAGGTAATGGATTTATAAAGATGGAATTTTATAAACAAGATTGTTTTTATAAACAAGTAAAACTCAAAGGAGTATAAAAATTTATAAACTATGTTTATAAATAAGTTAAGCGATATCAGTGGATATATTGGGAAAAATAAATTCATAGGGTGAATTTATATTAAAATATGGAAATAGGGTGAGAAAATAGTAGATACTATTTTGAAAAGCGAAAATAGTTAAGGAAGTCGGAATGAGAGTGATGTGATGGAAATAGAGAGGAATTTATAAGTTGAATTAGTTATTGAGATTAAAAAAATTAATTTTAAGAAGTAAGTTTGTTTTGTAAGGAAATTTATTATTATTTAAACTATAAAATTTTAATCTAGTTCGGATTGAAATACTTCAATAAGTAGATTTTCAAATATTTTGTATTTATTTAGAAAGCTTTAACTTTGAAAAACCAGCTTTGAAAATTTATATGTTTATTTAAAAATGAGTTGTTAATGTTGTAAAAGTGTATTTTTCATATTTTAAATAACTACTTGAACACATTTTAAAAATAAATTATTAATCTTTTAAACACTTATTATATATATATATATAGTTTTAAAGCAATTGAAAATTTTATTTTATAAATTCTCTCGAGATTTGAAAAAGGGCTTATAAAAAGATATGATTTTGAGGTGAGGAAATTTATTTGTGATTTCGGAGATTTTGGAATAACTTACGGAATAATTCTCTTGAACTTTAATATTGAAAGGATTTTTGGAAATAAGACTTATAGTATTTTCCTAAGTATAAAAATGGAAATTTGGAAATATTACTAAGTGTTGAGATGGTTTGTAATATCCTATTATGGATTTAAGTATTTGAAAATTGTTTTCAAATATCGGAAGATGGAGGAGGATTTGGATATATATATATATATATATATATATATATATATATATATATATATATATATATATATATATATATATATATATATATATTAGTAATGATATTTTGAAATAAGGTTTGAAGAATTATAAAATAAGGCCTAGTGACTGCTTATGAATGTTTAATTGATAGTTAAATAACCGACTATCAATATTGGCCAATTTCATTAATCGTTTCCAAGAGACCTAGATCGGATTTGCTTACTCCATGATAAAGGGTTCTCGCTTCTTGTTAGGTAGCGAACGGATGACTCTTACCCCTATATGTCCATGAGTGGTTGATTACAGTCAAGAGGCTGGCCGTAAAAGCAAATTCAAGGTACCAGTGTATGCCACGGTGGGGCTGGGATGGCTGAAAAGCTTACCAGTCGCTGCTGTCGATGGTTGAAAAGCCTAGACCGCAACATTTGGTATCAGTAGAGAAGGAGTCAATAGTACTCTAGAATGAGTTGAGCGCAATAATAGATATAAGCATGTGTTTGTTAGTCAATATAAATGATTTTATATTGTGTTGACTTATCGGTTGAGTGGCATATAAATTTTGGTCAAGTAGTGGGACGCCGCTAATTCGGTAGGAGTTTCTAAACATTTGAACACAATAAACTGACACAGTATGGTTTTGAAGCAGGTAAATGAAATAATTTTACCCAAATTATATTTTTATGTAAAAGGAATAATTTTCTAAAATTATTGTGGCATATTTGGAGTGTTTAGATGACAATATTATAATTAAAACAAGATTATGAAATTCGGAGTGGGTTATACACAACAAAAATGAAAATTGTACAAGTATGGATTATATAATTGAGTTAAAGCTAAGAATTGATTCAAACCAATATTTGAAGAAGAAAAATCCCGGAGATTTTGGAAATGTTTTCCAAAGTATTTTGAAATAAATAATAGTATTATTATTTTGAAGATATTTTTGAACATAAAAATGTTTTAAATGGATTTTGGAAAGTGATAATAGCACTGAACTCACTACAGTCGTTGGGAAATAATCCGGGTGATGACTATGCAGCATCATCAATATCCATTTTTGAATTTCTAAGTGATGGATTGCTACTGAAATATATTGTTCAGATTTGTTGGCCAAACAAGTTTTGTTTTGGGAATTCCAAAGGGAATTTGTTTTGGATATAAACCAGGTTGGTTCAAAAATTAAAAAGTGTGGTTTGGAACATTGAGATTTCAAAATGATTTGGAATAAATGCCGGGTGTTTGAATTTTGGAATCCTCATTTAAATAATTTAGAGATCATCAGGAGATAAGTTATAAACTTACAAATTGAGAATGATTCTAAATAAGAAAGAAAAATATGGAATTTGAGTTTTGGAGATGAATTTTAACTTGAGTAAAGTAAAAACTGGATAAAATTAAACCTAAGCAAAGCAAATGGAATAAATAAATGAAGTGATGGCAATAATAAAAGGGATTAGTGAATTGATTAAAATGGATGGTATGAATTGAGATTTAATGTAAGTTAAGTTAAATAAAAATTGAATTGGAATAAATAAATTTCAAAAGCTTATAGAATTTGGAATTAATAAAATAAAGGTATTTTGAAGCTATAAAGCAATGTAAAACTTGGGTTAAAAATAAAATATGAATGTGCTCAAGTATAAAATTGATGGAAATATGAAAAATAAGTTTTGTAACTTTTAAAAATTGAAAAAAATGAAGTAATAAAAGAAAAACAAAAATGATTTGATGTTTTGGTAAAGGAATAAAGATCCAAACTTGAATTTTAAGATTAGTTTGAGCTCGAGAAGTGATTTTTGAAATAAAAACCAGATACTTAATTATTAATTGGAAGTGAACTAATTAGATAATTAATTAGTTAATTGAATATAGAATGGATATTAACTTGGATAAATAAATTGGATTGTGGATGAAAAAGTGAATATTGGAATTGGAACTTGAATTATAAACAAAATTTGACTTAATTATAAGCGAATTAAATAAAATCGGAAAAGTGTCGAATAGAAATGGAAATGGTTTGAAATAGAGAGGATTTAAGTTATAAATAAATTCAATTTGAGTATAAATAAATTGAATATGTCCTTGATATCATTTAAATGAATTCAAAAATGAATTTGAATATGGAATTGAACTTGAAGTGAATAAAATGAATGAACTAATTAATTAATTAATTAATTAGTATACGAAATGGAAGTTGGTTGAAACGAAATAAACTTAAGTTATAAGGTTGAAATAAATGAAATTTAACAAATTAACTTAAGTTAATAGTCGAATGTAAGTTTGACTCAAATAAATTAGTGAAATGGTATTTATTGAAGTAGTGGAAATCGTCCCGAGCTTAATAAAAGGAATTTGAATGTGATGAGTGTGAATATGAATGAAATATAAGTGAATTGATTTTGAACAAAGCTGAAATAGAATAGAATTGAATATAAATTGATTTGGAATCAATTTAAAATAGCTATAAGCTAAAATGATTATTCTATTAAATGAATATCGCTGAAATTGCATTGAAGAAGAAAAATGGGTGTTCGGCATAAACGAACAAAATAAAATTCTATGAAATAAATAAGAAGTGAATAAATTGATTTTTAAATCAAGTTGGAATGGATATGAGTTGCTTGGTATAAAAATTAATTGAAGGCGTGTAAGGCGATTTGTAAATTATCCAAATTGAATGAAAATGTATATGGGTTGTTTAAAAGTAATTAAACTGGTGTTGGAACCTCATAATTGCTTATAAATATTTGTTTAGCATGCATTGCATATGAAATCCATGTGTTAACTAGTTGAATAAATGAAACGTTATTAGAACTTGATGTTTTGTACTTACATGGTTTAAGATTGAGTAAGTACAAGTACAGAGGGACTATCTGGCATGATTTGGGTTGTAAAATTGCTTTCAAGTAAGTGCTTGCTTAATAATGCTTTAAAACGTTAAATAAGGTGCGTTTTCAGATTAAATACTGCAAAACATAAATAATTGATATAATTTTTTTCGATTGTGTGGGTCGACGTATATATATCTATCTCTCTTGTCATATTGCAAAAGGTCCTCCGTAAAAAAGAGACTCTGCCAAAAAAATTCGAAAATTTAGGGTGTTAGAAAAATTTTAAATTTTTTTTGTTAACGACAATTTGATTTCGAATTATAATTGAAATAAAGGGTTTTGAAATTAGAATTAATAACTAATTGTTTTGGTTGGGACAAAAAGATTAGAAAGGTGAAATGTAGAGTTTGAACAAGTGGGTTTTGATAAGTTAATGGGTTTGGAGCGTTTTTCCTACCTTAGGGGAGGAATGTAATGATCTGGGGTTTTCAACGTTTGATTTAGAATATTTAAATGGTTTAAATATTGAATTTGAATTATAAGTTGATTTTGAATATGGAAATTTGCTTTTTATTTATAAAATAAATTCAGAATTTAAATATAGTGATTTATCGGATAATTTAATTATTGAATTTTATAATTGAATATTAGTTAAATTATTGTATCTTGAGTTTTGAGCTCGATAAAAATAATTTAAAAGGCTTATAAATTTTATATTAACAATAATGAAGATAATAAAAGTTTTAAAATTGAAGTAAAAGTGATCTGTTCAATTTTAAAAATAGTTTGTTCAAATTGACATTTAAAAATAGCCATCCGAGACACGGTCTCGGAATTCGACGAAAATGGTTCCATCGATCCGTAATAGTGTATTATTATCGTATTTTAAATTTCGTAGCTTTTGAAGTTATCGTTTGATCATACAGAATATAAACACGTTGGATTAGTATCGAAATTCAATATAATAATTGGGTTCAAAAAGCTATCTATTTCATATGATCTAATTAGGACTCCAAACCTTTTCCATTACATTCGGAATAGGAGTATAACATTATAAACGCCTAGCGGCACGTCTTGATAGAAGATCGGAATTTTAAGTTACTACAACAAGATATTTTATAATTAAATAAAATTATATATGATCAAATCAAAGTCTAGTCTAAGCCGACCAATATCGTACCCCATCCCCCTTTTTACGCATTTAAAATCATGTCTCCTCTTTATTCTGTCGGTTCAGAAATAAATCACGGCTTTCTTTTTCCCCCTTTCAAAAAATTTTTAAATCAGAGAAAAAGAAAATTAAACGAAATCGACTTCAAAGAAAAAGAGAATGGTGCACGAGCACCTGAAACCACGACAGCCGTCGATGCTAGGCAGAGCTAGGCGCAGCACTTGTGGTTTGAGAGGGTGACATGGTATGGTGATCGAATCGCGATTTGCGGTTCGTGGCCTGATGAGAGTCTGAGTCGTATGCGCGCGTAGGAGGTGGAGAAGGCGGTGACTTCTAGGGTTTCAAGGAGGTGAACAGGGCAAGTCGCGCGCGCGAGCATGAGCTGGAAGGGAGTGCGCATGCGGTGGGAGGTTCAATTTGAGATTATGCATTGACGTGGGAAGAACGTCGGGGGTGGTTTCGTGATGTCGCGTGGAATGATAGTCTGGAAGGTCGGGATTGGCAGTATGCATACACGATGTTGGAGATGGAGTATGATGTATGGGCGATTTTATTTTCAAGTTGGGTTTTGGGAAAGTCGGATTCGCATTGTGTTGCGAGCCTAGGCAGTTGCGACCTTGTTTCAGGAAGAAGGATTAAGCCTATGAAGATATTTTCTTAGGTTAATATATTTGGTTAGTTTGAATTTTATTAATTAAAATCGTAATCGTTATATTATATAGACTTACATTATTTTGTTATAGTAATTAATAAATAATTTATCTATACGAGGTCCAAATAAATAAAACAAGTCGAGTGGATTCATAGCTGGAAAATCTACGCGATAGAATTTATTTGGAAAGATCGGCATAATATAAATGAAGGTGAGTAAATCTCACTCATTTTTGGATTGCTAGTTTAATTTAAAATATTGAAAATTCAAATTATTGGTTGATTGAATGATTCGATAATTATTTTTATCGGTTGGATGTTATAATATATATGTATAGTAGTGTGTATATATATAGTAGTGTGTGTATGTGTGTGTATTAGTATTTGGAGTGATATTCCCGCACATTATAGCGGATGAGACCCTATGCGTCCAGCATAATAGCGGATGACCCTACATACCGCGATATCCCCCTTGAAGTGAGATTGGTATTTTTTATGTTGTATTAACATCTGTGGATGTAGGAAAATAGGCTGGAAGGATCCAACTGGATTCCTTAAATATATTAATTATTGTTTATATATAGTGATATATGATATGAGTAGGTAATCTGTTATAGATTATTGTCGAAACTGAAATTATTGGATGTTATTGTAGCACTGGCCTGAATTTTGATAATTTAAATATCATAAATATTTTTCTAAAAAATTTTTAAGGGATAGAAGGGAATTTTGATATAAAAATATTTGAAATGGAGTTGGGAATTATTTTAACGAAATTGAGTTAGACAAATTTATTGATTTTGGTTATACTTAACTATTGTAAATTATTAAAGGAATATTTTTTAAAAAATGAATGAATTGTATAAGAGAATTTATATATGATATTCCAAAAATATAAAAAGAGTTGAAGTCGATATTAAAAATGGATTTGAAGATATAAATGGAATAGTTAAGGTAATGGATTTATAAAGATGGAATTTTATAAACAAGATTGTTTTTATAAACAAGTTAAACTCAAAGGAGTATAAAAATTTATAAACTATGTTTATAAATAAGTTAAGCGATATCAGTGGATATATTGGGAAAAATAAATTCGTAGGGTGAAATTATATTAAAATATTGAAATAGGGTGAGAAAATAGTAGATATTATTTTGAAAAGTGAAATGGTTAAGATAATCGAAATGGGAGTGATGTGATGGAAATCGAAGGGAATTTAAAAGTTGCATTGGTTATTGAGGTTTGAATATTTTTTTAAGAAGTAAGTTTGTTTTGAAAGGAAAATTTTATTATAAAAATTATGAAATTTTAATCTAGTTTGGATTGAAATACTTTGATAAGTAGATTTTCAAATATTTAGTATTTATTAAGAAAGCTTTAACTTTGAAAAATCAGCTTTGAAAATTTATATGTTTATTTAAAAATGAGTTGTTAATGTTGTAAAAGTGTTTTTTTTTTCATATTTTAAATAATTACTTGAACACAGTTTTAAAATAAATTATTAATTTTTTAAATTATTACTTGAACACATTCAAATTGAGTCTTAAAGCAATTGAAAATTTTATTTTATAAATTCTCTCGAGATTCGAAAAAGGGGCTTATAAAAGGATATGATTTTGAGGAGAGGAAATTTATTTTTGATTTCGGAAATTTTGGAATAAGTTACGAAATAATTCTCTTAAACTTTAATATTGAAAGGATTTTTGGAAATAAGACTTATAGTATTTTCCTAAGTATAAAAATGGAAATTTAGAAATATTACTAAGTGTTGAGATGGTTTGTAATATCCTATTATGGATTTAAGTGTTTGAAAATTGTTTTCAAATATTAGAATATGGAGGGGGATTTGGATATATATCTTAGTAAAGGTATTTTGAAATAAGGTTCGAAGAATTATAAAATAAGGCCTAGTGATTGCTTATGGATGTTTAATTGATAATTAAATAAAAGACTATCAATATTGACCAATTTCGTTAATCGTTTCGAAGAGACCGGGATTGAATTTAATTATCTGAAACCAACTTCGCTCCAGTTTGAACGTAACGAATAAATATCGTGAAGATGATGAAGCTGGTGATTCAGATTGTCCTGGCCTATGGCAATTTGTATAGACGAATGCTATTAGAACATCTTCATGGAGGACGATGAGCATTCTAAGTAAAATTGTTCTGGAAAGGTAACGCTTATCCTTGAGCCTCATCAACCGGTAATGACTAAAACAAGGAAGATGCAACAAGGCTAAGTAGTTCGCACCTAATTATGGTATGTTATCAATTTTCTGGATGTCCTCGGAAACCTATTTATTATGGATATGGTTATGCATGAAAGAAGGAGCGCTCGATAGTAAGGGTGGGAACACCCGAGGTGATAATGTATTCGGTTTATCCAGGTTAGGGGTAGGCTGGTCTTGTGAGCAGGGGATCCCGGCGTGGTCCATGGTATATTATTCTAGAGGTGCACTGTGATGGACGGTACCCCAGTGGCCTAGTCATTCGTTGGAATCCATTCTCCAATACGAGCTTACGGTTTTGTTTGTAGAGCCTACTATGCTGGAATTTAATTAATGTAACAATTTCAGCTATTTGATTAAGTATTTGTATTTAGACCCTATTATAATATCACTGGATTTTCTATAAAATGTTTTGGTTATCATAAGGTAAAAACCCGTCGTGTTTATGTGTGACGCGGTCTTACGAGATACTTTTGTTTTTTAAAAGTTTTTGATGGCTTTAATAATTAAAATTGAGTGTGTTTTCTCACGCTGGATTTCCAGACTGACTAGGGTGTTATTTTATTATAATGCTCAGGTCAAACCGAGTATTACAGATTCAGGTAGGATGCTATGGAGCTCAAGAGACGAGCTGGAGGAGTTCAGACGTATTTTCGTGCTTGGTTTATATTTCAGCTGTGTGAGGACAAGTTATTATAACTTTCTAGATTAATGTATTGATTATTGTACTCTAATGATTGTAAGTATAAAACAATTACAGATTCTTTTGTATAAAAATCTGTTATTATATATATATATATATATATATATATATATATATATTGTTCCGCTGCGACTGTGAGATTCTGTGATGTTGTTTCCTGTTTCTTCTTCTACTTTTTCTTCTTCATCCCAAGAGATTCGTATTTCCATTCAGTTTGAGTTGAACTGATGTCAATTATGGTCGACTCAAAGGGGCAAGGATTTACGAGCCTTTACAATAATGAGATGCACAAACCAAACTACCCTAATGCATAAGATACATGCGTCCAAAAATAACTCTCAAGAAGTAAATATCAAGTTTTATTTCAAATCATTTTAAAATAATAATAATATACATATCCCCTTTTATATATCAAATCATACTTTTGGAATTTAAAAAAATATATTACCAAAATAACTATGAAGAAAAACTATAATGGTAACAATCCCCACATAGAATCTCAAAAATAAATACCAATGATACTGCAGCCATTACTAGAATTATTTTCCAGCGACTGAAGTAAGTTTAGTTCTCTCTATCTCTTTTAAAATCCTTTTAAAATGTTTCTACAAATAATACTATTTTTATTTTCTCTAAAACTTTGAAACAATTTCAAAAACACCTTGATTTAAATTCTCAAATTCTCACTTTAAAACCTTTTAATTTATAAAGCATATTTATGTAATTTCACTTTCTTATATAAAATCATTTCACAAATCTATATCTTTGCTTAGATTATAATAAACAACTTTTAATAAAATTAAATTTAATCCAACATTATCTTCAAACGCCTTATAGTCAAATCGTAAAACTGAATTCACAAGTGTTCGTATTTAATTTAGTCAAACATCAAATGCTCATAAACAGGCCAAGCGTAAATAATCAATCAACAAATAATAGTTAATGCTTCTAAACTAGACAAGCATGACTAATCAAACAATAATTTGTAATGATAAAATATTATTATTTTCTAACAAATAAATAGATCATAAATAACTATATCAATTTTTAAAAATTAGTCTTTTATATATAAAATATAATCCAAAATAAAATTATTTCATTTATCGATTTTCAAAAAAAATACTATGTTGGTTTGCATTGTCTAAGTTTTTAGAAATCATTATCGATATAATTGTTCCTTCTAAACCAACCAAAATTCATAAGCACTCATCAGATCAATCAACATAATATAAAACATACACACACAATCAAACCCATTCTAGGGCATTGTTAATCCTATCTCCAATGAGTCTACCCAATCAAGGCCTAAGTGTTCGCTAAACCTAAGATCTAATACCACTTGTAATGACCGCCTTTTCGACCCTCAAAAGTTGGCACTAATACACCCACGACATTCACGTTCCAAGCATTCAAGTACCAGAAAGACGGATTGTTGGACTGAAAGAAAAGAAAAGACAAAACAAAATCTCACATCGTGATGGGTATATATAATATGCACGTGCTCTTTATAAAAAACTGTAATATACATGCATCGATCAGAGTAAACTAATATATCATCAGTCTGCACAGCTATAACAACATGTCCCCACAAATGTTGATAAATATAAAACAAGAAATGCAGTGAAATAAAAGCTATATGAATACATCTTGATGGCATCCAGCTCGTCTCCTAAAGTTCCGAAGCGTCCAAAACTAAACCTGAGAATATGCTCGGGGATGACCTAAGCATTATAAGAAAATAGCGCACGGATTAGTCTGGTTAACTGGCACAAGAAACAACAATCATATTGATTTTTAATGTTATAAAACCTTTTAAAAATAAAAGTATCTCGTAATATTACGCCGCACATAAAAACGAACGAGTTTTTTATCTTATGATAACCAAATCGTTTTTATAGAAACTCTTGTAATATTATAATAATGTCTAGAATTTAAAATAAATATATAACATATTTTAAATACTTGCATCCCACGTTCCTGCATATATGGTATACAACTAAGTCCATATGACATGTATCAAAAAATGAATTCCATATAATGACAAGGCTACTTGGGTACCGCCTGCCACAGTACATCTCTAGAAGACATACCGAGGACCTTACATGGACCCCCATGCCAAAACAGGACTGGCCTACCCCTTCCTGGATAATAATGAATATATCATCAACTCAGTTAAATCCATAATTCTACTAGGCCTAAAGCATTCAAAAATCCATAAATATCGACCTAGATCGAGTGATGACCATTACCTTATAGTAGCGAACCACATAGCTCTACTGCATATCCCATGTTTTAGTCATTTTCGGATATCTATAACAACCCATTATTTTCCACCATTCAAATCGACGATAATACATAAATGCCGGACTTGAATAGTACAAAATAACAGATTGTAATAAAAATTTGGAGCAAATCAAATCAAATCACAGAATCACACACACAGAACATCATAATATCTCGCAGCGGAAAATAAAATACCATAGTAGTTCATGAAGCTACTATCACAAAGTCTCAAATCAAATACATAATATCAGTCTGAAAACAGATACAACATAAAATTCCAAATACAAAGAAGTCCACAAATACAAAGCTGACAACAGAACAACAGAACTGAAATATAAATAACTAGATAAGCTGATGATCTCCAGCGATTCCAGAACTCCAAGGAGTGGAAATCCAAATCTGTGAATAACTCAGGCTGACCCGAGCGTAAATAAAACACAAACACTCGAGTCAAGATATACATACTTATCCAATGTAAACCGACTCAAGTGAACTGTAGTAAAGGTACAAGTAACTTAGAAGACGCTTGGGACCGCCCATCCTCAAGGGATCCTTAAACTATTTACTATATAGTAATACAGCGCTATTATAATAGTGCCTATTAGTAAAATAAACATACTTTAAAATAGCATCACGGTGTTACCCATATAGCCCCAGACACGTAATAGTCCCAGTAGTCCATCCAATATCTTCATATCTCCTGATTGAGAGACTACGAGAAGATACACATAGGCTACAGGAGAAAACCAAACTCATGGTAAAGGCTCGATATGGTAGGTGACACGACACAACGAGGCAATGCCAGGGTAGATATACCAATTATGCACACGGGCTGGTGGTAACGTAGCAGCCACATACGCCCATCTCGAAACACATTCCCAAATCGGAGGGTAGCCACCAAACAATCACAAAGTAATAGAATGGTGTCGAAGAAATGCGTCCGACCAGAGGAGCTACCCCTTTTGGCCCGAGATCGCTCCTGTTTTAGCCACCTTAAGCCAACTAATGGGAGTTGGGTCCACGTAACATACCACAAGAACGTCGTCACAATCCTACTTCATTCTGGAATCTCCACCGTGTATACGGTTGTCAAAATGGTTTTCAGTATCAACAAAGAGTACGTCCATATCTGATCCCGGTCTCTTTTCCAACCAATCGTTATTATAACCCGTGGTTATAACTTTTAAAACTAATAATTTATACTTCAAATATAATACTCTTTTCAAATCCAAATCTTTATAAAATAAAGATTAAATCATTTGCAAATCATTTCAATATATCAAAATATCATATCCTTCAAAACTCCCTTTTCAAATCATTATTTGAATTCAAATCCAAATATCCAATTTAAGTACCCTTTTAAATTCAAAGATAACATTCATTTATTTCAAAAATTACCTTTTAAAATGATTTATTTTACAATTAAATTTATTCATTTAAATCATTTAAAATTGAAGTTATTATTCTTTCAAGTCAAGTATTCAATTTCCAAAGTTTCAAACTATTCTGAGCTCGTTTACTAAGTCAAAACCCATAAACATTTAAAATTTCAGCTTTTCGCAGCATTTAGAAAAAGCTGTTATAAGTTATACTTGAAAACATTTTAATTCAGGAAAGACAGCACTTAAAAACTGCTGTTAAAACTCAATTTTAGTTGAAATTTAGTTTAAAACAACAAAGACAGCATTTCCAAAAATGCTGTGGTAGCTCGGTTTTCCAAATTAAGGTTTTAATGAATTTCAGCAAAGACGGCAGACCATTACAGCATTTACAGAACTGTTGTAATAGGCGTTTATCAAGTTTTAGCCTTTTCAATTTACTACAGCAACTACAACATTTCAGAACTGCTGTAATAGCCCTTTTATTCAGTTTTAGTTCATTTACAGAAACCATAGCATTTCTAAATGCTATAAAAAGTATTTTCCAGATTTAGTGTATTTGCAACATATAATAAACTTCAATTTAAACCCTTTAAACATCATAAAAATCATATTTTAACATTTAAAAATGTTCATTTAACTTACTTTTAACTTATGATTTTTATAAATAAATTTCTTATAATTAAATCAAATTTTTCAATAATTTCACTTAACAAATTCAAGTGTAACAATTTCTTTTCTTCACTTTTTAATAGATAAACTTAACACTTATATTTTTCTTCCATTTTCCAATATAATTAAATTTCCATTTAATTATATAACTTAATTTTCATTTTAAACCAAAAAATCCAAATTTTCCAAATTAAGTTATATTTCCAAAAATTCACTTTTACCATTTATTTAAATTACATTTTAACTTACAAGAAAAATCAAAATTTCTTTATTAAAGCATTTAAAACCCAATTAAATCAAATTTTCGTAATTTTACACTTTTTAAAAGTATTTAGAACATTCAAAATACTTTATAAAATTAAGCACGGGCTTATATACAGTTTTTTAACTTAGGTCAAGTGATACAGATATATATCATTTCAATCCGCAGTTTACAAAGAAAATCCGGGTTCTATTATTTCGAACCCGTGGTCCCAAGTAAAAATAAAATAAATAAAAACCGTTCAGGCCTATCATTTCAACCCATAACGGTTTTTTCCTATTCTAAAGTCCGTTCGGGTATGTATCATTCCAACCCATAGTGATTTCTAATCTACAGGGAACTTGCAGTGTGAGAAACGGATAAAAATAAGCATTTTAACAATATATAACAGTAACAGATAAGATGACATGTAATTTAACAGGTTTAACATCATATATGAATAATCACAGGTAGTTATAACATCATATTTAATTCTACACATCCAATTGTTATCGCTTCACATTTGCATAAGCATATAATGTCGTGTGAGATTTACTCACCTCTATTGCTGGAAATTGCAATACAAATGACACAACGGAATCAAAGCACAACGACAAGGCTACGGATTTGCGTGGAGAGCGAGATCCAATGCTACAAATCTTGTGTTACAACCCAAAAAAAATCAAAACAAATTATAAATTCAATACACTATGAAATGAAATAACTTTGAAATGAAAAGTGATTTGAACACAAAGTCTTTTGCCTTGTTTTCTAAATTCTTTGGCACGGCCTAGGGATGGTTTATCTCGGGTTTGGTCAAGACATGACTTGGGCTTGGGCTAGCATGGCTCGGGTACAAGCGTGAACAAGGTGAGGAGTTACAAAGCATGAAGGTGAAGAGGCTTATGCAACATAGGGTGGTTTTGGTTCACCAAAGTGGTTCGGCCATGGGTCCTTGGGATCGGCCAGGGGTGATACAGGTTTGGTCAGTGGCTGGAGGGGTGTGTGGTGGTCTGGTCAGTGAGGTGGCGGCGGCTATGGTGGTGGATGAAGTGATGAAGCAAGGGGTGGTCAAACTAGCATGGTTTCAAGACTTATGTTAGATTTTTAGGAGTTTTATCATCATGGTGGGCTCGGCCATGATCAAGGCCTGGGGTATAGGTAGTGGTGATGACAAGGAGGAGATGTAGGGGGTGGTGGTCGTGGCTATGGAGGAGAGGCCAATCAAAGTAGCAAAGAAAACAAGGCAAAATACTTAGAAAAATAAGAAAAAAAGGAAGAAAGAGATGTAGCCATTACCAAAAAATTTCCCCAGCGTGAATGAACTGGGATGCAAATTTTTTTTGTGCATGAGAAGAGAACAAAATACATGGCGAAGAAACAAAATACATGGCTAAGAAACAAAATGCACGGCCAAACAAAAATAAATGAGGAGTTATGGAAATTGAAAAGTCTAGCATTTGAAACGTCATAGGAAAAAGGAAGAGTCTTGTCTCTTCAATTTATCATTTCTTTAATTCGAATAAAACAAATATAAAATTCAAAAAATGAATTTAACAACTGAAACAAAGTAAAATAAAATGAAAATAAATAATTAAATTTAAAGAAAATAGAAAAGGAAATAAAGGAATTGCATAAAAATTCAAAACAGGTTCAAAAATTACAAATAAATCACCACTAGCCTTGGAAAAAATATCTACTTCATTTTAAAAATATTATAAAGCAAAATTTTGAAATATAATAATTCATTTATCATTTTTAAAATAAAATAATTAATTAAATTTGAGAAAAATAGAAAAAGAACTAAATAAATTGTTTAAAAATTGAAAATAGGGCATGAAAATTACAAAAAAAGTACCATTAACTGTAAAAAAATTCCTACTTCACTTTAAAAATATTTTAAAACAAAAATTTAAGTAACATAATTTCTAAAACATTTTCAAAGTGAAATAAATTCAAATAATAATTAATTTCAAAATTATTGGATTGTTATGCTCTCCCTCACTCAAACCTTTTCGTCCTCGAAAAGAACAGAAATAAGGAAAAAAAAGATAGAAAAACAAAATAGTACCTGGAATAAACAATTTCAGATTCGAAGCATGAATGTTGTCCTCCATCTTCCAAGTACAATCATGATCATCAGTACTCCACTGTACTTTGATCAGACTAATAGATTTCCTTCTTAGCTGCTTCATACCTCTGTCGACAATACGAAGTGGCTTCCTTTCGACAGTCAGATTAGGCTCAATATCCAAGCTGTCAAGAGCCGAAGGCTGAACAAACAGAGATGGGTCATGGAGATACGGGCGAAGATGTGAGACCTGGAATACATCATGCACTCCAGAAAGCTTCTCGGGTAACTCTAGACGATAAGCCAAGGAACCAACTCTTTTCAAAATACAAAAAGGACCAATGAACCTAGGAGAAAGCTTCCTTCTACGATCAAAGCGAATGACATTCCTTAAGGGAGAGATCTTAAGGAAAACCATACCGCCAACAGCAAACTCAAGCTTCCGCCTTCACCTATCAGCATACTTCTTCTGCCTATCCTGAGCAACCCTTAACCTTCTCTTAATCTCCTCAACTCTCTCCGAAGCTTCCAGAATCATATCAGGACCAAGAACCAGACGATTACCGGATTCAATCCAGCGAGATGGAGATCGACAAGGTCGTCCATATAGAGCAGCAAATGGAGACGTCTTGATACTGGCTTGAATTTAAAGATAGAAAGAGATAGATAAAAGATTAAGATAAGCTTAAAACAGAAGATAAGATTATACTTGATAACTATTATTGTAGGTGAACTCGACAAGATGAAGATGATCTTCCCAAGAACCACCATAATCAAGCACACAAGCACGAAGAAGATCTTCGAGTATCTGATTCACTCTTTCCGTTTGACCGTCGGTCTGCGGATGGTTAGCAGTGCTCAGATTCAGATGAGTACCCAAAGATTCCTGAAAAGCTTTCCAGAACTGGCTGGTAAAGATTGGATCACGGTCACAAACAATATTGAGAGGAACACCATGGAGATGAACAGTCTCCCTCATGTAGATCTCAGACAAGCTAGAAGCAGAACGGTTAGACTTGACCGGAATGAAATGAGCAGATTTGGTCAGCCTATCCACAATAACCCAGATACTCTCATTGCCTTTCCTAAACCTCGGAAATCCATCAATGAAATCCTTGGAAACCTGTTCCCACTTCCAGTTCGGAATCTCAAGAGGCTGCAACAAACCAGGGGTCTTCTGATGATCGGCCTTGACTTGCTGACAAGTCGCACACCGACTAACAAAGATAGGGACATACCTCTTCATACCCTTCCACCAATAAAGCCTCTTTATATCCTGATACATCTTCGACACACCAGGATGGATAGAAAGTCTAGATCGATGATTCTTCCGAAGTAATTCCTGCCTCAAACCATCTACATTCGGGACACAAATCCTGCCATTAATCCTAAAAATCCCTCTATCATCCATCTGATCTCCACTACTACCGCAACTACTGCCACCAACTCTGCTCCAAACACTCTCCTTCATTAACCTAAGCATCTCATTCTCATCTTGCTTAGCTATGATGCGCTCCATAAGAGGAAAAGAAGAAACAACCATCTGACACAACAAAGCCTTCTTCCGACTCAGATCATCGGCCACAACATTAGCTTTACCGGGAGTATAGCTAATATCGAGGTCATAAGAAGCCAAAAACTCAAGCCAACGGACTTGCCTATGATTCAAATCCTTCTGAGTGAAGATATATTTCAGAGACTGATGATCGGTGAAAAGCTCAAACTTGGTTCCTAGCAGATGATGCCTCCAAAGCTTCAAAGCAAAGACAATGGCAAGCAACTCTAAACATGGGCATTGCAATTAGCTTCATGGGTTTTCAAACTGATGGCTGGCATATGCAATGACACTACCATCCTGCATGAGAACAGCACCCAATCCCACACGACAAGCATCAGTATATACCATCAATCCCTCACTTCCGTTCAGAACGGTAAGAACTGGTGCGGAAGTTGGCTTGCTCTTTAACTCGTTGAATGTAGCTTCACACTTCTTATCCTAGATAAACTTAACATTCTTACGAGTCAAAGCAGTGAGAGGTACAGCAATCCGAGCAAAATTATCAATAAATCTCCGGTAGTAACCGGCAAGGCCTAGAAAACTACGGCTCTCAGAAGGAGTCTTAGGAGTTTCCCAATTCTGTAATAGAAATAGGGAAAATAAGAACCACAGAAGAGATAGAATAATTAAATGATAAAGGAAAAGAGAAAGAAGGAAAGACTTACATTGATCACAGCTATCTTGACTGGATCAATAGAAACTCCATTACCAGAAACAATATGCCCGAGGAATCGGACTTCCCCTTCCAGAAATGGCATGTAGAAAATTTAGCCTTCGATTGATGATTTGTGAGAGTCTCTAGAACATACTGCAAATGTGACTCATGATCACTCTCGGACTTAGAGAAGACCAAGATATCATTAACAAAGACTAAAACAAATTTATTAAGCACAGCATGAAAAACATGATTCATAAGATCCACAAAGAAAGTAGGAGCATTAGTCAAACCAAAAGGCATGACTAACCATTCATAAAACCCATTCTCAGTACGGAAAGCGGTCTTGGGAATGCTCTCCTTAGCAACTCTGAGCTGGTGGAAACCTGTGGCAAGATCAAGATGAGAGAAACAGGTAGCACCATAAAGCTGGTCAAATATATCATTAATGCGAGGCATTGGATATCTGTTTTTCATGGTGAGTTTGTTCAGCTCCCTATAATCAACACACATCCTCAAAGAACCATCCGACTTAGTGACAAAGACCACTGCTGCTCCCCATTCGGAATGGCTAGGTCTGATCAGACCTTTGGAAGACAAGTCCTCAATCTGCTTCTCTAACTCAACCTTCTCACGAGGTGCCAATCTTCTAGGAGGAAGAACTACAGGTCGAGCACTAGGAATAAGATCAATCCGAAAATCAATTTCCCTCTTAGGAGGTAAAGAAGTGACTTCACCAAATACATCGGGAAAGAGTTTGACCACACGGGTCGAATGAAGATCACCAGGAGCGGAATCCAAAGAATAAATAAAACTGCCTGCAAAATCCTGAGGCATGCGGCACTGAATAACAAAGGAAGTACCCAGATCATCCTTAGATAAACAGGCCTGGCTTTACAAGAGATATGGACTTATGCCTACCAAGCCAATCACTTCCAAGCAACAAATCAAAAACATCAAAGCCCAAAACATAGAAATCACCACTGAAGCGATGATCAGAATAGAGAAGCTTCACTTATTTACAAATCCTATTAAGGTTTGTGGGACCCCCAATTGGATTTGAAACACATAAGGATTCACAAACATACAGAGGAGAAAGAAGATGCTCAAACTTATCATACAAATCAACAGACATAAAACCGTGGGAAGCTCCAGTGTCAAACAAAACACGAACAGGATGCTGAAATAAAGAAAAAGAACCCTTAAGAGTACCTTGGTCATCATTAGGAGCTGGAGAAGAGGCAGAGGTGACAACAAATATACCAGAAGGCTTTCCCTTCTGCTGGGTAGGGCAACTTTTCCTGAAATGGTCAGGCTGGAGACAGATGTGGCAAAGATCACGCCTAGCTGACTAAGCAGGGGGGAATGGCAGTACCAATAATAGTAGGACAACTATTCGCATAGTGTCCCTTCTAGTCACAATTAAAGCGGATGATGGAAGAAAGGTCAACTGGCTGCCTCTGAGAAGGAGCAGATGATGAAGATCCCAAACCCGGATTCTTGAGCAAATTCTTCTTCTGCTGCTGGAAAATGAGCTTTCTCTTCTTAGAATTTGCAAAAGAAGTCTGAGATGAAGGAGCACCAACTGAAGCAGGACCCTTAGAAGTAGGGTTCTCATAACGAAGAGCTATATCCATAAGCTGGGTAAAAGTGCCATGAACATGAGAAATGAGACGACTATAGTACTTAGGACGAGCACCAGCAATAAACTTCTCATTCTTCTTCAGATGTGTGTCTATCAAACCAGGTTCGAACTTAGAAAGTTCGTTAAACTTCCTCTCGTACTCTGAAAAAGACATGCTTCCCTGCTTGAGGTCCATGAACTCCCTATAAAGCTGGGATTTTTCGGCTTCAGACATCCACTTAGCAACGAAATCGTCCCCGAGAAGTATGATAGATAAGCTTAGAAAAGGCACAAAGAGATAGAAAAACAGAATTCAAAGAAACACAAGAAGATACCTGAACTGTTCCCAAGTAAGATCAGCCTCAAGGGTGTTAGCGGCAATAGACTCCCACCAATCTTAGGGAGCCTCCTGCAACTGCCATGCGGCTAACTGACGCTTCTGGGCATCAGTAATCTCAAGACCAGTAAATATCCTCTCGATACTCCTTAGCCATTGCTGAGCCTCAATGATAGACTCAAAACCAGTGAACTTGGTACCACCAAGCTGAGTAAATTCTTTGTAAAGAATAGTAAAACGGACAGGAGATGGGGCTGGAACTAGGGCAGCACCACGACCCTAACCTCTAATATTTCTACAATTCATCCTGAAAATTCAAGAATGAATATTAGGACAAAGGTAAAGATAAGACAAGACAAGATAAATTCACATGGATGAACATCCTAATTACAGAAATTTTCTAATAAGGTAGATACGAAAGGAAAGAAGTTTAGAAAAATTTGCTTTTAAAACAAGAAAATTTTTATATCAAAATAATCTTTGAAAATCATTTAAAAATCATTTTATACTTTGAAAATACGTTCTCTCACAAAGAAATGATTATGAAGTTGATTTCACTCATTCTAGGGTATTTCTACCCTATCTCTAATGAGTTTTTGCTCCACAGGCTAAGGTTTGCCTAAAAACATCGCTCTGATACCAACTGTAACAACCCATTATTTTCCACCATTCAAATCGACGATAATCCACACATGCCGGACTTGAATAGTATAAAATAACAGATTGTAATAAAAATTCGAAGCAAATAAAATCAAATCATAGAATCACAGACACAGAACATTAGAATATCTGGCAGCGGAAAATAAAATACCATAGTAGTTCATGAAGCTACTATTACAAAGTCTCAAACCAAATACATAATATCAGTCTGAAAATAGTACAACATAAAATCCCAAATACAAAGAAGTCCACAAATACAAAGCTGACAACAGAACAACAGAACTGAAATATAGATAACTAGATAAGCTGATAATCTCCAGCGATTCCAGACCTCCAGAGAGTGGAAATCCAAATCTATGAATAACTCAGGCTGACACGAGTGTAAATAAAACACGAACACTCAAGTCAAGACATACATACTTATCCATTGTAAACCAACTCAAGTGAACTGTAGCAAAGGTACAAGTAACTTAGAAGATGCTTGGGACCGCCCATCCTCTAAGGATCAGTTAAACTATTTACTATATAGTAGTATTGCGCTATTATAATAGTGTCTATCAGTAAAATAAACATACTTTAAAATAGCATCACGGGGTTACCCATATAGCCCCAACACGTAATAGTCCCAGTAGTCCATCCAATATCTGCATATCTCCTGATCGGGAGACTACGAGAAGATACGCATGGACTACGGGATAAAACCAAACTCGTAGTAAAGGATCGATATGGTAGATGACACGGCACAACGAAGCAATGCCAGTGTAGATATACCAAATACGCATGCTGGTTGGTGGTAACGTAGCAGCCACATACACCCACCTCAGAACACATTCCCAAATCGGAGAGTGGCCACCAAACAATCACAAAGTAATAGAATGGTATCGAAGAAATTCGTCCGACCAGAGAAGCTACCCCTTTTGGCCCGAGATCACTCCTGTTTTAGCCACCTTAAGCCAACTCACGGGAGTTGGGTCCATGTAACATACCACAAGAACGTCGTCACCATCCTACTTCATTTTGGAATCTCTACCGCGTACAGCATTGTCAAAGTGGTTTCCGGTATCGACAGAGAGTATGTCCATATCCGATCCCGGTCTCTTTGCCAACCAATCATTATTATAACCCATGGTTATAATTTTTAAAACTAATAATTTATACTTCAAATATAATACTCTTTTCAAATCCAAATCTTTATCAAATAAAGATTAAATCATTTCCAAATCATTTCAATATATCAAAATATCATATCTTTCAAAACTCCCTTTTCAAATCATTATTTGAATTCAAATCCAAATATCCAATTTAAATACCCTTTTAAATTCAAAGATAACATTCATTTATTTCACTTCAAATCACCTTTTAAAATGATTTATTTTCCAATTAAATTTATTCATTAAAATCATTTAAAAGTGAAGTTATTATTCTTTTAAGTCAAGTATTCAATTTCCAAAGTTTCAAACCATTCTGAGCTCATTTACTAAGTCAAAACCCATAAACATTTAAAATTTTAGTCTTTCCAGCATTTAGAAAACATTGCTATAAGTTTTACTTGATAACATTATAATTCAGCAAAGACAGCACTTAAAAACTGCTGTTAAAACTCAGTTTTAGTTGAAATTTAGTTTAATACAACAAAGACAGCATTTCCAAAAATGCTGTAATAGCTCAGGTTTCCAAATTAAGGTTTTAATGAATTTCACAAAGACAGCAGACCACTACAACATTTACAGAACTGCTGTAATAGGCCTTTATCAAGTTTTAGCCTTTTCAATTTACTACAGCAACTACAGCATTCCTGAACTGTTGTAATAGCCCTTTTATTCGGTTTTAGTTCATTTACAGAAATCATAGCATTTATGAATGCTATAAAAAGTATTTTCCAGATTTTAGTGTATTTCCAGCAAATAATAAACTTCAATTTAAACCCTTTAAATATCATAAAAAACATATTTTAACATTTAAAAATGTTCATTTAACTTACTTTTAACTTATGATTTTTATAAATAGATTTCTTATAATTAAATCAAATTTTTCAATAATTTCACTTAACAAATTCAAGTGTAACATTTTCTTTTCTTCACTTTTTAACAAATAAACTTAACATAATATTTTTCTTCCATTTTCCAATATAATTAAATTTCCATTTAATTATATAACTTAATTTTCATTACTTAAGTTATATTTCCAAAAATTCGCTTTTACCATTTATTTAAATTACATGTTAACTTACAGAAAAATAAAAATTTCTTTATTAGAACATTTAACACCCAATTAAATCAAATTTTCATAATTTTACACTTTTTAAACATATTTAAAATATTTAAAATACTTTATAAAATTAACCACGGTCCTGTATACTGTTTTCTAACCTAGGTCAAGTGATACGGATATATATATCATTTCAATCCGCAGTTTACAAATAAAATCCGAGTGCTATCATTTCGAACCCGCGGTCTCAAGTAAAAATAAAATAAATAAAAACCGTTCAGGCCTATCATTTTAGCCCATAACGATTTTTCCCTATTCTAAAGTCTGTTCAGGTATGTATCATTTCAACCCATAGTGATTTCTAATCTAACAGGGAACTTGCAGTGTGAGAAACAGATAAAATGAACAGTTTAACAATATATAATAGTAACGGATGAGATGACATGTAATTTAATAGGTTTAACATCATATATGAATAATCATAGGCAGTTATAACATTATATTTAATTCTACACATTCAATTGTTATCGCTTCACATTTGCATAAGTATATAATGTCGTGTGAGATTTACTCACCTCTATAGTTGGAGATTGCAATACAAATGACACAACAGAATCAAAGCACAATGACAAGACTACGGATTTGAGTGGAGAGCGAGATCCAATGCAACAAATCTTGTTTTACAATCCAAAACAAAATCAAAACAAATTATAAATTCAATACACTATGAAATGAAATAATTTTGAAATGAAAAGTGATTTGAACACAAAGTCTTTTGCCATGCTTTCTAAATTCTTTGGCACGACCTAGGGATGGTTTAGCTCGGGTTTGGTTAAGACATGGCTCGGGTTTGGGCTAGCATGGCTCGGGTATAAGCATGAACAAGATTAGGAGTTACAAAGCATGAAGGTGAAGAGGCTTATGCAACATAGGGTGGTTTTGATTCACCAAAGTGGTTCGACCATGGGTCCTTGGGCTCGGCCAGGGGTGCTACAGGTCTATTCAGTGGTTGGAGGGGTGTGTAGTGTTCTGGTCAGTGAGGTGGTGGCGGCTATGGTGGTGGCTATGGTGGTGGATGAAGTGATGAAGTAAGGGGTGGTCAAACTAGCATGGTTTCAAGGCTTATGTTGGATTTTTAGGACTTTATCATCATGTTGGGCTCGGCCATGATCAAGGCCTGGGGTATAGGTGGTGATGATGACAAGGAGGAGATGTAGGGGGTGGTGGCCGTGGCTATGGAGAAGAGGCCGATCAAAGTAGCAAAGAAAACAAGGCAAAATACTTAGAAAAATAAGAAAAAAGGGAAGAAAGAGATGTAGCCATTACCAAAAAAATTCCTAGCCGTGAATGAAATGGGATGCAAATTTTTTTTGTGCGTGAGAAGAGAACAAAATACACGGCTAAGAAACAAAATGCATGGCCAAACAAAAACAAAAGAGGAGTTGTGGAAATTGAAAAGTCTAGCATTTGAAAAGTCATAGGAAAAGGAAGAGTCTTGTCTCTTCAATTTACCATTTCTTTAATTCAAATAAAACAAAAATAAAATTCAGCAAATGAATTTAACAACTGAAAAAAAGTGTAAAATAAAATGAAAATAAATAATTAAATTTAAAGAAAATAGAAAAGAATAAAAGGAATTACATAAAAATTCAAAACAGGATTCAAAAATTACAAATAAATCACCACTACCCTTGGGAAAATATCTACTTCTTTTTAAAAATATTATAAAGCAAAATTTTGAAATATAATAATTCATTTATCATTTCTAAAATAAAATAAATAATTAAATTGGAGGAAAATAGAAAAAGAACTAAATAAATTGTTTAAAAATTGAAAACAGGGCATGAAAATTACAAAAAAAAAATACCATTAACTCTAGAAAAATTCCTACTTCACTTTAAAAATATTTTAAAACAAAAATTTAAGCAAAATAATTTTTAAAAAATTTTCAAAGTGAAATAAATTCAAATAATAACTAATTTCAAAATTATTGGGTTGTTACAATATGAGACTCGATGCTAAGTTTTAACTTTTTAGCAAATTCCTATTGAAATGCTAACACTGCTCTCCTGGCAACAACGCAATGTCAGCATTCATTCATACAAGTTATTTAGGATTGAACAAATTAAAGGCATTATGTGACATCCCACCCCAAGACCCACATGTAAAGAGAACTAACGTGTAATTCCGTCTACTAATGCGGAGAATAGGGTTGGTTAAGGGCGACCGAATAGTAATGCATTAGCTAAAGACAAAGTATGCCGATTTTTTCCATATTTTTTTCCGTGTATCTCAAGTGATCGACATACTAAATGTTTAACTAATACGAAACTACACGGCTATAGGATCTATTCAGAAACAAAATGCAATAAATATAACAATCACATCACAGAACAGCAGCCATAGATATATATACTAATACAAGCCAAACATCAAATGTAATACGCAACATCATAGTGGCGTGTAACCACACAATATACATACATCTCCGTCCCCGTAAAAGAATATGTACAATAAGCTGACACAAAAGTTACAACACGAAAGATGTAGCCAAGTCCATAGTCATGAGCCCCTCTAAAAGCAAAATGGGTCCAAGTACAAAAGGTAGATATCCGACCTAGCCTGCAACTAGGTCTGACCCGAGTGATAAACACACGAGTTAGGCAAACTGAATTTTATCATTAGAAAAGAAATGCGATAAGGTAAAAGGGAATTCTCCTTTATAGACTAAAGGGAAACATAAGTAGATGTGAGCTACTAGGGTAGATAAAATATAACTTCTACATGTCACTATAGGTGGTTTGCACCTATATATATATATACACACTTGGGTTTAACATAAGAGAATGAGTGAGTAGGGTATAAGGGAAAACTCCTAACAATCATTCATGAAATAATCAACCTTCCAAAATCATATAAAATCCCAAGTATCAATTCATAAATTCGAAATCACCACAATCCACTAAGAAATCATATATGGCTTTCTCACATCTATAAAACTGTAGAAAACACATAAAATCGAAATCATCATGAATCATCAAAAGAAACCTCGGATTGGCCAGATCCCGCATGCCAAAGCAATGCTGCACATGCTACTTACCAGTACTACCATCATTATGGTACCATATCCATCTATTGACCGGGGTCCTCACATCGAATTGTTCTGGCCTATAACGTCATTTATATCCATCCCAACACCCGCCATCATAGTGATCGGTGTCTTCACTCCAATCGGTGTCCACTGATCCCCCGCCATCACAGTGATCGAGCCAAACATTGTTTGACCCGATCGGGACTCAAAGTACTGGTAGTCCTTCTAGAATGTGTCAGAAACCCTCGGATAGTAACCCGAAAAGTGGTAACGTACGTCCCATACCGCACATTCTCACTTAGCGGTTTTCTAGCCGCTAGTCGATGCCACACTATGGAAATCATCTAAATCATCATAAGAATCGCCTCATGTCATCGGCGAATGGTATGAAATGCCAAACTTGTCTCATCTCATCGACAAGTAAGAAATAACATAAATTCATCAATCGTCATTAAATTCCATCGAAATATTTGCCTCAAATCATTGGCAAGAGCATCTCCATCAATATGGCCCATCATCGAATATACTCATATTTAGGAGTTCACGGACTATATACATATATCAACCAAATAAATTGATATGGAATAATGCCCAATTAGGATTTAAATACATCAAAAACATACCACGAAGTGGTTGTCATCAAAGAGGTTTTCAAAAAATTCCCAAAAGATGTTTCGATCGTACAAATCCAAAATTAACCGATAAAGTAAATTCACGAGTCCCATACCTCGTAATTTTACTAAACCGTTTAATTTACTTCCTCATACGTCCGAAAAAGCATCAAACTAATTAAATAAATAAAATTAGTTATAAAATATTTTACTTGAGAAAAATGGGTTATAAAACAAATTTTAGAAATGTGTCTAAAAGATTTTGAGAGAAAACACATCATTAAAAAGGATTTTCATAATTTTTAAAAGCCTTAAAAATAAAGAATAATTGTTTAAAAACCTCTAAAAATGCATAAAAACATTTATTACTCCAACCATGATGTTAGAAGATTTTTTGGAATTTATTTGGATTTTTAATAATCAAGAAAACATCAATTTGCAATTTAATCGGCCTAAACCGATATTCAAATTTAACTCGAATTTAAATTAATTTAAAGTCAAATATCATCCTAACTTGATTAGTCCATTGCTGGACAAAATTATCAAATATTAGAATCAAATTTCATTAAAAAATTGCAAAAGAATGCAAATGAAATCGTCGAAATCGGACAAATATATAAATATTGTGGCTGTCAATGACAGGCCAGCAATAAAAACGTCAATTTTCCACCATGTAGACTTAGTAATCCTACGAACATTAAAACATGAAAGTGGTAGCCTACATCCTAAGGTTTCCTGAACTTCAAAAATTTCGATATTCTGATCGGTGATGAATAAGTTACGAGCGAATTACTACTTAGAAAAATTTATGTGCACTGGCTATCAACACAGGCCCGCGATAAAAAAAGTCAGTTTTTCACTATGTAAACCTCAAAATCATTCAAAACCAAAAATAGAAAAGTTGTGAATATTTCATAAAGATTTCAGAACATCTAAAATTTCTAAATTCCGATTTGAAACGCAAAAGTTATGTAGAAATACTATTCAGCTAATAGAGCACTATTATTATTATTTTCTGTGCAAATGCCCTCTCGGTTTTGCAACTTTGACAGCAAATAAGGAGGTCCAAACGGACTCAAAACTCGATGAAATTTTGTGGGAATGAAATTTAACAAATGCACTATAAACTGACAAAAAGTTTGACGGCAATCCAATGCCGGATGAACAAGATATGGGCACAAAGTTGCACCATTTTCAACAAGACATAACATATATTAAGAGCAAAATTTTATATGTAAACCAACCATTATAGCTTTAGATTTTTTTTTATAGAGTGGACATTTCAGTTTGCATAAGCTTTAACTTACTGTAAGAAGGCAAAAGATTCTAAATTTCCTTACAAGATGAAGCATTTCAGCGAAGATTTGAGCCTAGAGAACCTGTAGAAGATGAAATAGAAGCATGCAAGAAGGAAAAACATCAAAACCAAACTTACAGTAACTGAATCAGAGATTTCTCATGAATTAGAGATTACTGAGGTAGGAGATTACCTTGGTTTATGCTTTTAACAAGAGAAACTCTAGATTTTACGAATTTAATTAGGAAATTGATAAGAAATTAGCATGGAGGCCATTATTTCTATTTCCAGAAGCTTTCCCTTTTTTGAGAAGATGAGAAGGAGTACGAAGTGTCTATACGTACTTCTCCTTTCTCCAGATGCTTCTCAAGTGGGTTTGAGTTTGGATTCAACCCATTAGCCCAAAATTAATTACTTAGACAAAATAATGAAGTTGATCAATTTACACTTATACAATATTTTTATTCATAACTTTCTCAATTTTTAATGTTTTCAAACGAAATAAATTGTGTTGCGGTCATTGCAACATCTAGAATTTATTAAAATGATAAAACATCCTATTTTATCAAATTTGAAAGTTATTTTAACTATAAACTCGTATTTTTAGCAAGTTTGCACAATCTAAAGAAATAATGCAAATTTTGACATATACTTGTTAAATAAAATATATGTTCCATCCAATAAAGTGTAAAAAATTATTTTAACATCCCTAAAACATAAAAACATCATTACTAAAATATTTATTGTAATTAGTTAATTAATAACCATTTTCTTTTGTATTATTAACAAAAAAATAGCAATTTTGGCAATAAATTACAATATCACCAAATTTTACATGTTAATTGAATGTAGTTGCACAACTCCACTCAAAAATTTGTGAAATAAAGTAATAATTTTATTTCCACACATGTTTATCATTTTTATTCACAATAAAAATATTTCTTCTTTTATTTCTCCTATTTATTTTACAATAAACGGAGAATATTGGGACTAATTGCCAATATTCTTTTATTACTCCCAATTAAATACCAACAATGATTATTATCAATCCAATCATCAAAATAAAGTATTTAACTTTATTTTCTTCCATTTTAAATTTATTTCAACCATTTTAAATTGAAATAAACCTCATGTTCTTAATTAATTTTATACACCTGAGATTAATTCACACAATATTGTTTATATAAAATAAACAATATAATTCACAATTTACTTCCAATTGATCAATAAATCCAATGTTAAATTATAATTATCATTATAATTTAATATTAGCGGTAATCTCCAACAAGGGTTGTTACAGACTTCCCTCTTAACAAAATTGCGTCCATGCAATTTCTAGGGGAAAAACCATAACTATTATAACGATTCAACAAAAAGAAATAAGAAATAGCTTGAGATAATAAATTCTCACCGTCACTGGAAGAAGAAAGAAAGCCAGGAAAAGATTGCTCGATTGATTCTCTGGTTTTCCAAGTACAATCATTGGGGTTTTCATACAATTGAATCTTGACAAGAGGTACGTTCTTGCTTCGAAGGCGCCTCACCTCCGAATCAAGCACGCGAATAGGCTGCTGAACTATAGATAGACTCGGTGAGATCTCAAGCTCAAGCTGCTCGGATGGATCAACAATGGAATCAGAGTCTCGAATGCACTTTTGAAGCTGAGAGGCGTGGAAAACGTCATGAATACCAGATAAATGAGGCGGAAGAGTCACTCGATAAGCAACTGGACCGACGTGCTTAGTAATCGAAAATGGTCCTATAAAACGAGGAGCCAATTTCCCTAAAGAGCTACGCATCACTCCCTTTAAAGGAGATACTCGAATGAATACAAGATCACCGACAGCGAATTCAAGAGGCTTCCTGTGGTTGTCCTAGTAGGATTTCTAGCGATTTTGTGCCTCTTTCATCCTCTGTCTAATAAGAGATATATTTTTTGAAGAATCACGAACTGAGTCAGGACCGGGTATAAACTTCCCGCCAAATTCTAGCCAACAAGATGGAGATCGGCACGGTCTTTCGTATAGTGCCTCGAAGGGAGCCATACCAATACTGGATTGATAGCTGTTATTGTAGGAGAACTCTACCAATGGTAGATGATCCTCCCAAGAACTGAAATCAAGAATGCATGCACGGAGAAGGTCTTCAAGAATATGATTCATCCTCTCAGTCTGTCCATCAGATTGGGGATGATAAGCTGTAGAAAGATTCAACTTTATTCCCAAAGCTTGCTGAAAACTGGTCCAGAAATGGCTGGTAAACAAAGGATCATGACCACATACGATCGAAGAAGGAACACCATGCAATCGTACGATTTCTTTTATATAAAGTTTTCCCAAAAAAGGAGCATTCCTATTAGATTTAATAGGAACAAAGTGTGCAGACTTCGTGAGACGATCCACGATAACCCAAATGCTAGAATGACCCGACCTTGAACGAGGTAAGCCGTCCACGAAATCCATCGATACCTGATCCCACTTCCACTATGGGACCTCTAATGGCTGAAGAAGACCGAATGGCCGATGCTCGGCTTTGACAAGCTGACAAGTCATGCAATTTCTTACATAACTTGCAATATCACGCTTCATGTCTTCCCAATAGTAAAGGCGATGCATATTCGCGTACATCTTACTACTACCCGGATGAATGGTATACTTAGTGCGATGACAATCATCAAGTATGTCACGCCTAAGTGCTGAATCAGAAGGCATAACTATACGGTTCTTCAGACGAAGATAACCATGAAAATCAATAGAAAAATCCCACAACTCCTCATCACGGGACCCAGATGAGCATGATTGAATGAGGTGCACAGTATAAGCATCACGCCACTGAGCCTCTGTGATACAATCTAGAAGATGGTCGAGCCTCCATACTGAATAATAACGTAGGTGAATCAGATGACGGTGCTTGATCGTGAATATCAAAGCAAGATAAGGTCTCCAAAACATCCCATTCGGCTATCATCAAAGAAACTACGGCCGAATGCTTGCGACTAAGCGCATCAGTTACACGATTACCCTTTCCAGGGGTATACTCGATATTGAAATCATATGAGTCAAGGAACTCTAACCATAGTTGTTGCCTTATATTCAGATCTTTCTGAGAAAAGAGATAACTGAGGGACTTGTGATCTGCATAAAGGACGAAATGCTCACCTAAGAGATAATGACACTATATCTTCAATGCGAAGACGATAGCTGCAAGTTCCAAATAATGGGTAGCATACCTAACCTCGTTCGGACGTAATTGCCTTGAAGCGAAGGGAACTACCCGATCCTTCTGCATCAAAACTGCACTGCACTATGGCTGGCATCGGTATAAACGATAAGATCTTGATTCTCTTCAGGAACCACTAGCACCAGAGCATGTGTGAGAAGCTCCTTCAATTGCTGGAAGGAAGCCTCACACTTATCTGACCAAATATAACGAACACCCTTCCTAGTAAGGTTTGTAAGAGGAAGCACGATACGAGAGAAATCCTTAATAAAGTGACGATAATAACCGGCCAATCCCAAAAAGCTGCGAATCTCGTGAACATTCTCAGGCCTCTTCCAATTCTGAATAGCCTCAATCTTAGAAGGATCGACTGAGATACCATTGGAAGATACGACATGACCTAGGAATTTCACTTGCTTTTCCCAGAAGTGACACTTAGAAAGCTTTGCCTTGAGTTGATGTTGGCGGAGAGTACTCAATACAATTTTAAGATGTCGAGCATGGACCTCTTCGGACTTGGAATATACTAAGATATCATCGTTGAATACAAGCATGAATTTATCGAGATATTCCCAGAATACCCGATTCATGAGATCGACAAAATAAGCAGGAGCTTCGTCAAACCGAATGTCACGACGAGCCACTCATAAGAACCATACCGAGTGCGGAAAGCCGTAAGTGGGATGCTGTCTTCCGCAACTCGGAGTTGATGAAAACCCGTGGCAAAGTCCAGGTGAGAAAAGACCTTCGCACCACTCAATTGATTGAACATGTCATCAATTCTCGGCAAAGGATAGCGATTCTTGACGGTTAACTCATTAAGCTTGTGATAGTCGACGCAAAGCCTAAGAGTCCCATTAGAATTCCTTAAGAATACCACTACGGCACCCCACGATGAAGAGCTAGATCGAATGAAGTGCGTAGCTTCAAGCTCAAGGAGTTGCTCCTTAAGTTCCTCATTCTCCTTAGTAGACATCCTCGTGAGAGGACGACTAACTAGTTGCACACCAGGGATGAGGTCAATACGAAACTCTATGGCCCGCTTGGGTGGCAATCCCGAAATAGGCTAAAAATATCAGCAAAGTCACAAACGATCGGAATTCGAGACACATCATCCTCATCATCTCGAGAATCAAGAGCATATAACGATGCTACAGAATCATAATCTGTATTCTGAAGCATAAGAGACAACTGCGAAGGAGAGTCTGGATGGCGGAGATAAATGACTCTATTAGAACAAAGAATCCTGGCATCGTATCGAACTAGCCAGTCCATACCAAATATCATATCAAAACCAAGCGAAGGAATCACGTGCAGATTCGCATGGAAAGAGAATCCACAACGAAGAATCTCAACATTATCACAATATAAGCTAAGGGTTGCGGATCTCCCGATGGGATTCGCAATCCTCAAAGAAGTAAGCAAGCAAGAAACATCCAAAGAACAGGCATCCACAAGTTCCTTTGATACGAATGAGTGTGTGCACCAGTATCGAAGAGCACTCTAATCGATCGATCATGGAAAATAATGGAACCTTCTAAGATGGAAGAAAATGTACCTTTCGACTGAGTCGCATCACTAGAAGTTTCTACATTGAGATTCCCGGACGAGAACCTCTATTCTTCTTAGGACAAGTAGAAATCAAATGTCCTTCAGCTTTGCAGTAGTTACATCTCTTGGGCTTAGGACATTCTCGGACTGGATGGTTAGGAGATCCACAATTCTAGCAAGCAAAAGGCTTAGCTTGAGGAGGGGCTTAAGATTGAGAAGAAGATCCGACTTGCTTCTTTTTCTTGGAAAGAAAGAATTTAGGCTTACGGAAAGGAAACTTCTTCTTCTTTGGATTAGACTGAACACCGCCCTCGCCATCACTATCTTTTTCATTCTCAACTGTCTCGTGATGGAGAGCGGCATCAACAAACTCTTCAAAAGAAAGCTTGAGTTGGAGCATTAAAGACTTCTTCAAATATTTCCTAAGTCTGGATACGACTTAAGATTTTTCTTGTATGGGGTACTAATGAACTCCAACCATACTTAGAGAGGGACTCAAAGGAAGAAACATAATCTGAAACTGAAGAGTTTCCTTGCTTTAACTCGATGAAGCGGTGAGTAAGAAGAGCCTTTTTAGACTCGGGTATGAACTTAAGCTCAAATCTGTCTCGAAATTGCTGCCATGTGAGGTTAGTCGCATCCACCTCAGCGATAAGAAGCTCGTACCAATCTAAAGCATGCTCTTGTAGCATACTGGATGCCACAATAACTCGATGATGATCTGAAAGCTCCATACGTAAGAATACACGCACACAAGTGTGAAGCCAGGCTTGCACATCAAGAACAGACTCGGAGCCTTTGAATAGCTTGCCTCCGAGACGAGTAAAGTCACTAGTCACGCAAATAAAGACTTGCGAGGAGATGAAAAGGGAACTGGCACGGGAGGCTGAGTGCTCCCAAGAAGCTCACGGATCGGATCGGTGGACATGTAAATGCCTTCGGGCCTGGACGTGAGGAATAAAAAAAAAGATTTTGAAAGTCTGAAGCGATCGAGAGGAGCGGAGAGAGAGGGATTCGAACCCTCGGTACAAATAATTCGTACAACGGATTAGCAATCTGTCGCTTTAGTCCACTCAGCCATCTCTCCCAATTCAAATTGCAAATTTTTTATGGAACGTCCATACTTGTTCAATTTATCTCTTTCAACTTGGATGCCGTGAGGCGGGCCTTGGAAAGTTTTGGAATAAGCAGGGGGAATTCGCAGATCCTCTAAACGTAGAGCTCGCAGGGCTTTGAAACCAAATACATTACCCACAATGGAAGTAAACATGTTAGTAACAGAACCTTCTTCAAAAAGGCGAGAACCACTAGACTGTCCCATAGCCGAAGGGCGAGCTCTACCTCTTCCAGACATAGCTGAAAGATAAAAATGAGAGAAGATCATTCATAGGGTAGATATATATATATATATATATATATATATATATATATATATATATATAGCAATTGAAATGCAGTAACTAAGGAATACTACGGAATAACATTTAACATTCCTAGACATATTCCTTTCTATCTACCCCAAAGGAATTGAAAAGGATAGGGATATGACTAGGTTGGCCACGATTAAGGGATGAAACGTACAAGGGTATTATACTTGATGTATGGTTCATCGTGTTCACTGTTTTGCGTTTATTTCATTTTGTTCTGAATCCTTGCTCTGATACCAAGCTGTGATACCCCATCCCGAGAACCACATTAGTAAAGAGAATTAACGAGTAATTTCGTCTACTAATGCAGAGAATACGGCTGGTTAAGGGCGACCGAATAGTAATGCATTAGCTAAAGACTAAGTACGTCGATTTTTACCATATATATTTTTTCTGTGTATCTCAGGTGATCGACATACTCAATGTTTAACTAATATGATACTAACGGCTATAGGATCTATTCAAAAACAAAATGCAATAAATATAACAATAACATCACAAAACAGCAGCCACAACTATATATACTAATACAAGCCAAACATCAAATGTAACACCCTACATCATAGTGGCGTGTAACCACACAATATACATACATCTCCATCCCCATAAAAGAATATGTACAATAAGCTGACACAAAAGACACAACACGAAAGATGTAGCCAAGTCCAAAGTCATGAGCCCCTCAAAAAGCAAAATGGGTCCAAGCACAAAAGATGGATATCGGACCTAGCCTGCAATTCGGTATGACCCGAGTGATAAACACATGGGTCAGGCAAACTGAATCTTATCGTTAGAAAAAAATACGATAAGGTAAAAGGGAATTTTCCTTTATAGCCTAAAGGGAAACATAAGTAGATATGAGCTACTATAGTAGATAACAAATAACTTCTACATGTCACTACAGGTGGTTTGCATATACACACACACACACACACACACACACACACACACACACACACACACACACACACACACACACACACTTGGGTTTAACATAAGAGAATGAGTGGGTAGGGTATAAGGGAAAACTCCTAACAATCATTCATGAAATATCAAGCTTCCAAAATCATATAAAATCTCAAGTATCAATTCATAAATTCGAAATCATCAAAATCCACCAAGAAATCATATATGCCTTTCTCACATCTATAAAGCTGTAGAAAACACATAAAAGGTTGTGAAATTGAAATCGTCATGAATCATCAAAAGAAACCTCTGATTGGCCAGATCCCGCATGCCGAAGCAATGCTGCACGTGCTACTTACCAGTACTACCATATTATGGTACCATATCCATCTGTTGACCGGAGTCCTCACATCGAATTGTTCCGGTCCATGACGTCATCTATATCCATCCCGAACACCTGCCATCATAGTGATTGGAGTCTTCACTCCAATCGGTGTCCGTTGAGCCCTCGCCATCACAGTGATCGAGCCAAACATTGCTTGACCCGATCGGGACTCAAAGTACTGTTAGTCCTTCTAGAATGTGTCAGAAACCCTCGGATAGTAACTTGAAAAGTGGTAACGTACGTCCCATACCACACGTTCTCACTTAGTGGTTTTCTAGCTGCTAGTCCATGCCACACTATGAAAATCATCTAAATCATCATAAGAATCGCCTTATGTCATCGGTGAATGGTATGAAATGCCAAACTTGCCTCATCTTATCGACAAGTAAGAAATACCATAAAATCATCAATCATCTACAAATTCCATCGAAATATTTGACTCATATCATTGGCAAGAGCATCTCCATCAATGTAGCCCATCATCGAATATACTCCTATTTAGGAGTTCTCGGACTATATATATCAACCAAATAAATTGATATGGAATAATGCCCCAATTAGGATTTAAATACATCAAAAACATACCACGAAGTGGTTGTCATCAAAGAGGAATTCAAAAAATTCCCAAAAGCTGTTTTGATCGTACAAGTTCGAAATTAACCGATAAAGTAAATTCACGAGTCCCATACCTCGTAATTTTACTAAATCATTTAATTTATTTCCTCATACATCCAAAAAAGCATTAAAGTAACTAAAATAAATAAAATTAATTATAAAATATTTTACTTGAGAAAACGGGGTTATAAAACAAATTTTAGAAATTTATCTAAAAGATTTTGAGAGAAAACACATCATTAAAAAGCTTTTTAATAAATTTTAAAAGCCTTAAAAATAAAGAATAATTGTTTGAAAACCTCTAACAATTCATAAAAAAAATTATTACTCCAACCATGATGTTAGAAGATTTTTTGGAATTTATTCTGGTTTTTAAAACTTAAGAAAACATCAATTTGCAATTTAATCGGCCTAAACTGATATTCAAATTTAAATCGAATTTAAATTAATTTAAATTCAAATCTCATCCCAACTTGATTTGTCCATTGCTGGACAAAATGATCAAATTTAGCATCAAATTTTATAAAAAATTTTTTTTGCAAAAGAATGCAAATGAAATCGTCGAAATCAGACAAATATATAAATGTTGTGGGTGTCAATGACAGGCCAGCAGTAAAAACATCAATTGTCCACCATGTAAACTTCGTAAACCTACAAAAATCAAAACATGAAAGTTGTAGCCTACATCCTAAGGTTTCTATAATATTAAATTTTTTGATATTCTGATCAGTAACGAATAACTTATGAGCGAAATACTACTTAGAAAAATTTATGTGCACTGACTATCAACACAGGCCAGCGATAAAAAAGTCAGTTTTTCACTATGTACACCTCAAAATCATTCAAAATCGAAAACAAAAAAGTTGTGGCATATTTCACAAGGATATAGAACATTTATAGTTTCTAAATTCTGATTTGAAACGCAAAAGTTATGCTAGAAATACTATTCAGCCAATAGAGCAATATTATTATTTTCTGTGCAAATACCCTCTCGGTTTTGCAACTTTGACAGCAAATAAGGAGGTCCATACGGACTCGAAACTCGATGAAATTTTGCAGGGATGAACTTTAACAAATGCACTACAAACTGTACAAAAGTTTGATGGCAATTCGATGCTGGATGAACAAGATATGGGCAAACAAAGTTGCACCATTTTCAGCAAGACATAACATATATTAAGAGCAAAAGTTTATACGTAAACCAACCATTATAGCTTCAGATTTTTTCTACAGAGTGGCCATTTCAGTTTGCATAAGCTTTAACTTACTGTAAGAAGACAAAAGATGCTAAATTTCCTTGCAAGATGAAGCCTTTCAGCAAGGATTTGAGCCTAGAGAACCTGTAGAAGCTGAAATAGAAGCATGCAAGAAGGAAAAACATCAAACGCAAACTTGCAGTAATTGAACCAGAGATTTCTCATGAATTAGAGATTACTGAGGTAGGAGATTACCTTGGTTTATGCTTTTAATAAGAGAAACTCTAGATTTTGCGAATTTAATTAGGAAATGAACAAGAAATTAGCATGGAGGCCATTATTTCTATTTCCAGAAGCTTTCTCTATTTTTGAGAATATGAGAAGGAGTATGAAGTGTCTGTATGTACTTCTTCTTTCTCTATATGCTTCTCAAGTGGGTTGGGTTGGATTCAACCCATTAGCCCAAAATTAATTATTTAGCCAGGATAATGAAGTTGATCAATTTGCACTTATACAAAGTTTTTATTCATAACTTTCTCAATTTTTAATGTTTTCAAACGAAATAAATTGCGTTGTGATCGTTGCAACAGTTAGAATTTATTAAAATGATAAAACATCCTGTTTTATCAAATTTGAAAGTTATCTTAATAATAAACCCATATTTTTAACAAATTTGCCCAATCTAAAGAAATAATGCAAATTTTAACATATGCTTGTTAAATAAAATATATGTTCCATCCAAATAAAGTGTAAATAATTATTTTAACATCCCTAAAACATAAAAACACCATTAATAAAATATTTATTGTTATTAGTTAATTAATAACCACTTTCCTTTGTATTATTAACAAAGAAAAAGCAATTTTGGCAATAAATTACAATATCACCAAATTTTACATGTTAATTGAATGTAGTTGCACAACTCCACTCAAAAATTCATGAAATAAAGTAATAACTTTATTTCCACACATGTTTATCATTTTTATTCACAATAAAAATATTTCTTCTTTTATTTCTCCTATTTATTTTACAGTGAACGGAGAATATTGGGATTAGTTGCCAATATTCTTTTATTACTCCCAATTAAATACCAACAATGATTATTATCAATCCAATCATCAAAATAAAGTAGTTAACTTTATTTTCTTCCATTTTAAATTTATTTCAACCATTTTAAATTGACATAAACCTCATGTTCTTAATTAATTTTATACACCCAAGATTAATTCACAATTTACTTTCAATTAATCAATAAATCCAATATTAAATTATAATTATCATTATAATTTAATATTAGCGGTAATCTCCAACAAGGGTTGTTACACACTACTTCTACAACATCCTCGGGATTAGTAGCAAGTAGCTTATGCACTTCAAAGAACTCCATCTTTGATTCCAGCATCTTCAGGATGTACCAATTGGATCACTTATATTGGTTCGAAGTGGGTTTCGGATAAAATAAGTTTATTCGATCCCAGCCTCTCCAAACGAACAACTAACAGTTTTGAAACTGGCCAAGATTTGAGAGTCGATTATTTAACTATCATATAATCAAATAAACTAATCGAAGATTTAACCAAGCATAATTAATCACATAAGCAACTACTAAGCCTCTTCAATTAGTCCTTTCATTAATTAAAATCTCTTTTCAAATATTCGTATTAAAATACATCTTTTCAAAAGATATATTTACAAACTCTCTCAAATCTCTTCAATACTTGAAAATAATATACTTATTTCGACTATATAAGCATACTCATAAAACATTTCACTTTCAATACTTAGAAAACTTTTCCATGTACTTATATCAACGATATAAGCATATTCACAAAATCTAACAATTTCAATACTTAGAAAATGTATTCATAAGATTCTAAATGACATACGTGTATTCATAGATCTTAAGAAAGATTTCACTTTCAAATACACGCTTATTTGGGTTAAAACAAATGTCATTTAAAAACATTGTTTACTATAAACCCAAAACACTATCCTCTTTGTGTAAGTAAATGGATCATATGGAAATTATACCAAGCATACTTACCCCTACTTTCCGATTTCAAATTTTTACTATCCATCGATTAACAATGTAGTTGGACAATTTAGCGTATTATCCTTGCCTCGACATACATTCTTAATTCTCAGAACAAGGACTAGTTTCTCTACCTCGAAATTGGTGCTAAGTATGAAAAGAATACTTTCCATACCACCATAATTTAAAATGATCATTTATAGAAATCAAACCTCATTTCCTTTTATAAAATTCCTTTTACAAATCTCCTTCATATTTACAAACTCCTTATATAATTCTTCTATGAAACTTTTTTTATAAATCTCCTTTCTATTTATAAAACTTCTTTTATAAAACTCTTTATAAAACTTATTTTATAAATCTCCAAATATAAATATAAACACCTTTTATAAGTCTCCTGATTTATTTATAAAGCTCCTTTTATAAATCTACTAATTTTAAAGCTCATATATATATTTATTCAAATATTCGGTTTTATGATAGGACTAAATACTTCCCATAAACTATAAATCCCTCAATCAAATTTTATTTCAAATCCAAACAGCAAATAATAATATTTCCAAATACTATAATGAGGCCAATAGTTAACATAACACTTAATCAACGCTGCTACTACTATGTTTATCAATAAAAATGTTCAACTTTTGACACATATCAATGTCATATCCAATATAACCAAACTACCAAGTTTTGACATTCCACAATTTGCACATTATGTATATAACTGAAATTTAAAATCATAATGGCGGGGAATCTGGATTCGTCTACAAAATTCCCCATATTTTGTTTTTATATCATTCACTTTTCAAAGAGAAAATTCAACCAAACCAAACCAAAAAATCATTCAAGCACAAAAATAATAATTTATATCTACTATATATCATATAGTATTCATCCAGAGGTGAATTAATTAACTAAAACTCCAATTGACACTTAAGCATTTTAGAATAGTCTAGATAAAAAATCCACTTGCTCCAAACTTGATAGAATCGACTCTAGTGCATAGATAACGCTCCTACAAGGCTAACACAAAAGATGGTGTCTCGATTAAGCCTTGTATGAAGAAGTTATTCATTTTATAAGTTTTTGAGATTAAATCATTCATTAATTACTTCATTAACTTAACATGTTCCCAGATATTCAAACTCTTTATTTCAAAATACTATGTAACTGAAGACTATTAGTTATAATTTATTTATTCATCTATGATTATGGTATTTTTGTATCATATTTTATTCCTTCTGCTGTTATGAGATTTAGAAAGCGTAAAATATTGTAGATAGTTCTGTAATATGTTTTATATTTTATCTCAAATGATCCATCGTCCGCAAGGTCTATGACGTTCACGTCATTTTATGCATCAATCGAGATGTCATAAATGGCAAGCTGTATCAAAATTACAGCATACAAAAGCACACTTCACATGCATACAACAACAACAAAATTATAGCATAAACAACTAGAATCAAATAAGGGCAATTTTGGAATACAACAGGGTGGCAAAATAAATTAATGAAAAACTAACATGTGGTAGTTTATTTTTAAATTATAGGTTGTGTAAAGCAAAATTTAAGACTGTCAATGGATACCCAAAAAATCCAAAATCCGTCCGCATCCGCAGACAAAAACGAATAAATATCCAACATCCGAAAAACACATATGGATATAGATACATAGGCATCCACATCCGAAAATTATCCATTTATTTTTTTATCAAAATTATAATTTATTTTTTATATAATTTAGTACAATAAAAGATATGTATTTATTATTGTATTAGGTTAGTGGTTTATATTATATGCATTTAATGCATATTAACTGCTCGAATTATTTACTATCATGATATTTGTTAATTTTGCATATTTTTAATATAAGTGTAAATTAGCCACAAGGGCCTCTTTAGCAAGTGGAATTAGTTTTTAGGACACACAACTGAAATAATTACTTTCAAGGACAAAACACAAAATAATTAATTTTTAGGGACTAAAAACCTATGAAATTATGTCCTCGAAAGTAATTGGACTGCTGACTTTGTCCTTGAAAGTACTTATTCTACTTACTTTAGCCTTGAAAGTTATTTCTTTGAATGTGTGTCCTAGAAACTAATTGGACTGCAAAGTTTGTCCTTCTGGTGAAATGCCCCTTTTAATAATCATTGGGATTGGAAAGTAATCGTATTAAATTGAAATTTTCTACTTATATTTGTTAATTTGACTGATAGAATAATTATTAGTGTATAACTCGATAAATATAACGAAATAAATGAAATATAAATTAAAATTGTTATTATATCTTATGTATGGCTTGTGTTATGTAGCTTATACTTTTTCTAGGGTAAAATAATAATTTTATTATTCTTGTTAGTATGAATTAGTATTCATGTTAAAACTGATATATTTTAAAGATTTTGATTAATTAATAAATATTATTTAACCGAATTATTTTAATTTGTTGAATTTGAAATTACTTAATTTATTAAAAAATGTCGACATAAAGGTAAATAATATGAAAGAATTGAAAAGGATTTGTAAAGAAGCAGTAGATATTTTAATACGGAGTTATTTGAAGTTAAAGATAGAATTTTATAGCGCAACGTATGATAACTTTTGAGATAAATGATGGTAATTGATTTATTAAATTAACTTTTTCATTATTTTTTATGTACATAATATAACGTAAGTATGCGATCTATATATCTTTATAGTTGAATGTAATTTTTTTTCTCTTAAGATTTTTATTAATATGTGTGTGTAACTGATATATATTTTTAGGATTTATTAGATGAATAGAATAACTATTTATTGAGATTATTTAAATAGTTTAAATTTGATATTTGTAAACAATTAAAATAACTGGATTTAAACTTAAAAAATTAGGAAATAATCGAAGGAGGTTGTATATAATTGTAGGAAAGTTAACATGGAGGGAAGGTGCCATGAGTTGCACACTAGTGAACGTGGAGGGAAGGTGCCATGAGTTGCACACTAGTGAACATGGAGGGAAGGTAGCATGGGTGATAGATTATGAGGCGAGCCAAGCATGGCAACAAACTCTCTAGGAATTTTGAAGAGAAAGTTTGAATTTCATGTGACACAAATAAGATGCATATATTTGATTCCCTCTTCCAACACCTCAACCTTTTGATTTTTGAACAGTGATAAAACTAATATGTTTATACTTTCAGTATAATGTTCGTTTCTTATTGAAATATTTAAATAGTTTTTCACAGTAGACATTTTCAATCATTAAATCATTTTTTTAAAAGTTTGATTCGGAAGAAAAGCCCAAAATTTTGTAAGAATTAAATACTTTTGATCTTTTTAAATAATTTAATTTTTGTCAAAAGCTCTTAAAAAATTTCAAATTCATTCAAAAATCATTTTTAATGAAAAATTAGAAGTAAATAAAAAATATTTGGAAATATTTAAAATAATTTAAAAAAAACCTCTGCCTATTAAAATTAAAAAACATTCAAGAAATTGAAATTTTTTTACAAAATATTCTTTATTCTCATAAAATTACAAGAGTAGATTAACCTTTTTTATTTTTTATTACAAAATTGAAAATATCGAAAAGTCTTATTCAGTATAATATTTTCTTTAATAAATCTTTAAAAATTATAGTATTTAACATTTTTAGTATAGCAAAACAAATAATAAAAGTCCTAGGACCGATTTCAATTGTTGCTAGTTCAACCACAACTAACGTTGTTTTGAGCCCCTTTTGAGGCCCATAAAATGCAGTAACTATGAGAAAAAGAAAGACCAAAACCTCTTAAGTGTGAGACCCACAAATCCGTACCCTTTGAATCGATAATAATCCATACATGTACGACCCAAAAAGCACAAACTGACGGAAAGTCAAGAGAAAGAAAAGAAGAGAGAAGAAGAGAAGAGAAGAAAGAGAGAAGATAGAACCAAACAGAACAATGCAAAATCTCACATCGCAGTGGAAAATATATAATATCATATCAATGATCTTTACAAATCAGAAACTGTATATATATACACATCAATCAGAGTTCAACAATCAATCAATAATTATCAACCTGAACAGTTATAATAACATGTCCTTACAAATGCCGATAATTTAAACAACTAAGCACAGCGGATAATCAATAATCAAAATAGATATGCGTATACGAAATGAAGATCTCCAGCTCTCCTGTTGAAGCTCCAAAAGCACCAAATCTGAACCTGTAAATATACTCGGTTTGACCCGAGCATTGAAAGGGAAGAACGACCAGATCAGTCTGGTAAGCCAGCGTGAGAAACACACTCAACTGAATTTATTAAATTACCAAACTTTTCCTTAGTTTTCAAAATAAAAGTATCTCGTAAGACAAGTCCACACATAAACACGGACATGTTTTTACCTTACGATAACTAAAACATTTCATATCAAATATCATGTTATGTTATAGTAGTGTCTACTATATACAAATGATATTAATCATAGCCGAAATTGTTACATTGATTAAATTCCAGCATATAGCCCAATTGGGTAATACAATCAAAATGGAAAACACGTAGTGGGGTTTGGATTTTCATACAAATGACCAGGTGAAGGGACTGCCTTCCGGTAGTACATCTCTAGAAGAATGTACCGAGAAACCATCACAAAGTTTCTCTACCAACACAAGACCGACCCACCTCTATAACTAGATGGTGCCAAATATGTCATCCTCCGGTCTTTTACCAAGGGCCATCATAGCATACAAACCACAATAATCAGATATATGATGTAATAGCGTGTGAAGATATATCTAGAAGAGGATGATCATATCCTACTTGGGAATGACCCACTTAGCCTTGCTGCATCTAACCCTGTTTTGGTCATTTCCGATTGATGAGGCCTGATGAGGTAACTATTACCTTTCACAATCACAATCACATCACTTAGAATGCCACACAGCCATTTCCGTTGACTACTAATTGCCTTCCACAAAAATACAACCCTTAAGCTCATACGTCTTAAGGAGGGTGTTAAGCTAAGAGAAGTTGCCTTCTCCGCCACCACTGATGTACGTTTGTAAAAACCAATGTACGTTATCTTTAGAAATGCAATATCAGACAAACATCCATACAAGTTGTCCAGGAACAGGACAAACCTAAGGTACTTTCCTACCACATCCTATCGGGAAATCCCTAGGATTAGTAGCGAATAGTCCTTGCATTGGATATTTCATAAATGAAGAGACCACTGCTACTGGATGTATATTGGGATTTTAACCCCAAACGATCAACAAGCAGTCCCCCACTATGAAACTTCGGAATATCAATATCATCATAAGCAACCTACACAATCGTCGCTATACGTTGGTCCGAAGTGGTTTTCAGATAAATCCGATCCTGGTCTCTTCGCACCAAAATGCAAAAGCGTTTCTCAACCTCACACAGCAACTAAGTCTCGTAGACTTATCACGTCTCCAACTTTCAACTTGCTATCCTTCGGGCCAAGAAGGAAGCTCGATAGATTGGAATAATACTCCGCACTATACGAATCAATATCCTCAACACAAACGATAATCAAGCGTACACAGAAGGCTACGTACTAAGTGTACGACTAAATAGTTCCCACATCAAGTCGAGGAACTAAAATTTAGCCAAGTTTGATAGTCGGTTATGTAACTATGAAAACAAACAAACAAATATTCAGCACCATAACAATCACCGGGCCCTTTTAATCAATCTTTTATTAATTAAATCACTTGCCAAATATTCACTTCAAATAATCTTTAAAAAGATATATCTTCAAAACCATATCAACTTCTATATTGGAAAACATTTCCATATACTTATTTAATAATAAGTAATTCACAATTCAATTTATATTTTCAACACTTAGAAAATATTTCATATATTAAATCAAGATTAAGTATATATTTTATTCTTTAAGGAAAACATTCTTTTTAAACACACTTATTTGGGTCAAAACGAATGTTGCGTAAAACATCGTTACGACAACCCAAAATCACTAGTATAGGGATTCGTAAATAAGGTAGATATATAAATCCCAATACGATACAAAAACATTTCCTTTCGAAATTATTTACTATGACAACAGTGTTATAGTCCATCATTTCATTATTTCTCGAAAACGTCTATTTCAACAATGAATGTTGAAATCTATGGTTTCGATATTTAACACATTTTAAAACAACTTCAAATCGTTTAACTCCATTTTAAAATATCACTTTCCAAAACATTTATTCAACTTAAATGACTATTATTCACTGTCCAAAATCGTGAATATAAATCTCTAACCAAATTCAACACTTCTACATTATTTATTTAAAGGATTATCCACTGTCCAAAATCATGAATATATCTCCTTTAATAAGCTTTCATATTTACTTACCAAATTCAATTTATTTTGGATTTATAAACAATGTTTATAAATTCACATTTTTATTTTATAAAAACTTCAATTTATAAATCTCCTTTATTACCAATTCTATATATGTTTCAATTACATGCCAAAATCCAATTTATAAGGTAATTACTTATAAATTTATTTATTTGACAAATTCATTTATTTTATAACTTCACAATTATAAATCTTATTCACTTATAAAAGTCCATTTATAACTTCATTTTAACATTTACAAAACTCGTTTTATAATTCCAATATTTTAATTTATAAAATATCAATTTTATAAATCCCATATATAAACCATTTATAATAAATCAAAAAACTCAATTTAAACCATTTTACAAAATAGTTAACTTCACATTCCAAAAATCATATTCTGGTTTATTTCACTAAAATCATAATTTTTATAACATAAAAATTATAACTTTCATTTATTAAAAATAAATCAATTCCTTAGGAGTTTAAAATCCAATAAAACGTCTATTTCCAAAATCACTTGAAAATCCTTTTAAATTTGGAAATCATCACTTTAATATTTTTAAATTATCAAAAATAGGCCCAATGCTGCAACAGCACCAAATATATCGATCACGGCATCCGAAACATCATATATCATATGATAACAGCATATATCACAATATTTGTAAACAAATCAATACTGTTGAGGAATCCAGTTGGATCGCTCCAACCTATCACCTACAACAAATACACATATTAGAATATGTGTACAATGTCTGCTTCGAGGCAGACGCGCGTACAAAGGGTCATTCGCTCATACACGGGAACGTATAGGGTCATCTGCTCCACTAGGCAGGTATATATCCAAATGTCAATCAATATATCACATATCATATATCATCCAAACAATATCAATCATCATATAATAAATTATTTCTCACTTATATAAAATATCAGTGAGTCAGAAAGAGTGAGTTGTACTCACATTGCGTCCAATAGCAGTTGCAGTGCTTTATTCCGAATAAAATTAAACGAACATTTAATTTTACCCAAAATTCACACTAGCTCCAATCAAATCCAAACCAGTACCATCGTGTAGTGTTTGTCAATACGGTTCCAACGCAATTCATTTCGTATGAAACGGACCTCGTATGAAAAAGTTACACAGTTTTAAAGTTTATACGATTTTATATAAATAAATTTACAATTTCTTTTTTTATTTTTAAACCTTTTTTTCATCATAGTCGTTCGTTCCTTTGCCCTAGATCTCGGCCGCACGTTCATTTTCTTCCCCAGGCACCATCGCGTTTGAAGAAACCCAAGCCGCTGATTCTCCTATCAATTTACGTGCCACCTACGATCATCGAAACCCCGATCAAGCTTCATCATCACGTAGCTCGCACTCGACTCCACCTCCATCCAAGGACCGATCGAGCTCGGTCAACGATAGGCTTTGAAAAACATGTTGAAACACGCGACTTTTGCCTCGAGATTCACGACGATCCATGACGTTGTTTCAGATCTCCACCGTTGAGATTATAGAGCTCGATATGCTCTTCATTTTTGTAGCTGCAGATTTTTCAAATTAATGTATGGATTGGAAGAAAAATGAAGAAGATGAAGACAAGATTTCGGCCATTGAAAAGTAAATGGCGGCCTGCCCTAATTTGCCTAGGGTTTAGCAAAATGAAGAAAGATGGGTCCTTATATAGAAAATTTATGCGCACTATTCACTCGAAATTTTTTCGAACTCCAAACGAAGCATGCCGCCTGGCATTTATAATGTTTTACCCCTATTTTGAACGCAATGGAATATATATCGGAAGCCAATTCGAACGTATTTGAAAGATAGGTTTTCAAATTGACTATTTAAATTTAAAATTCACTTAAACATATTTCTACGCGTTTTAGCTTGTCCCGGACAAACCGTAAATCCGATTGGCATGAAATTTAAAATCTTACAATAATATAACATTACGGATCCAATGAAACTAGTTTCGTCGAAATCTGAGACTGTTTGAAAAATGACTATTTTTACTCGTCAATTAAATATTAAAATTTTCAATTTCTACAGTTTAACTTTTAATTCGATTTTAAAAGTTTTGTAACATCATTCTAATTCAAATAATATTTAATTCAACTTTATAAATCATTTTTATTCATTTTAAATCCAAATCTCAATTATTTTTGCAATTTCAAATATTCAATTAACAATTTAATTATCCAATTAAATCCAGATATTCGAAATATAATCTATTCAGCTTCTAAATTCAACTTGTGCATATTTAAAATTAATTAAATATACGAATTTCAAATGACTGAAATTCTGGATCGTTACATTAAGTGTCCAAACAAAAGCTATTGTTATTACAGACCAAAAAACGCAGCCCAAAAATTGAATTTTGACCTAATTGCCAAAGCCCCAGATTATACTGTCACAGGATAGAATCAGCATTCCGTGACAAAACTACTACCTATAACAATCAAAGCAAAGGCTAACAGATCGAGGTCGACGACGAGGTGACGGCGACAGCGGCGGTTAGGCTGCAACTAAGCGAGTCTAGGGTGATAGCTCCAACTCCAAGGTGCAATTCTCTAAATTGACGGCGGTAGCTGCAATTATCTTCTTCCGCATAAATTGAAAAAATATATCATAATCTCTATATTATAGTTTAGCATATTTAATTTGGGATAATCATAATTTAACATGTTATTTTGGGCCAATGAAATGGATAATTATTAGTAGGGGTAATTCATAACGCAAGGCACTAGGCATTAATTAAGCAAGTGATAATTTTAATTTGGAATAATTCATAATTGTTTGATAATTTGGAATAATTATTATATTGGAATAATGGTAGAATAAGGGTTTATTTGGGATAATTTTTAATATGAGTAATAGGTAATGGTTTTTTTAGTGGTTAGTTAAGATAAAATTGGTTGATAAATAACTAAGTTTGTTTTCATAGAAATTTATACTTAATGTTATTTAGTTGAATCGATTGGTGACAGAGAATTTTGCTTCAAATTATTGTGTGCAAGATTGAATGGTTTGGCATTGTTAACGATTGAACAATATATTGTCAATGAACTTGAGTAGGAAAATATTAATATGGTCAATGAACTTGAGTAGGAAAATATCATTAGTGCTTTCGCAACCAAGAAGGCTAGTAAAACTTTCATAAGCAATTAAAATTAATTTTGCCGTATAACTTGAATTATTGTTATGCAAAAAAGTTGTTTTTTTAGTTCCTTTTTCATTATACCTAAATTATTTTGATGGTTTAATTTGGGATAATGATGTTAATTTTTGAATATAGGACTTGGTTTACAATTGGCTTTAGGTACCGAAACTCGTAGGATCTTCCCTTATGATTTGGAGTAATGATTTCAATATGAGATTCAAATCTTAAATCAGAAAGTTTGAAATTTGAATCGAAATGGTATTTGAATCGTGAATCATAAATCCAAGTGGGTTTCAAATTATAACTTTAAAAATAGAGTGTACTTATTTGTGAAGTTCTACACTATTTTTTAATTAATTAAATAACATTTGTAAAAATTAAGTGTACATATTGATGAAAATTCTACACTCATTTTTGCATTATGAAAGAAGAACTTAAACATATTTGGTTGTCATTAGAAATTGGATATATGGTCCATTATTACATAAATACAACATCAAATTGCTTAGCCATATAAAACTTAAATAAAATATTTAATATAATGTTATAGATCTATAATTAAGTATGTTACACTAATATGTGCACTAAACATATAAATACTTCATAAATGCTTATGTTATACAAAACTTCCTAGTCTTTAATCATCCAACCTAAAGGGAGTAGCTATTAACCATACGAAGGGCTAAACAATTAGAAGACAGGCTTTAGTAGTTATTAAAAACATGAAAGTGCTGGATCTGGCCCATTCCGCAACGATTGAAATGGGTAAATTTCAAAAAATTCCCTAATTGGATCTTAATGGCTTAATGAAATCTAATATTTAACATTGGATCCAATATTATTGTTTCCTAACAAAGTCATATTTTACTTGTCGTTTCATTTGATTTATTTAACATGTAATAATTAAACTAATTTAAATTCTTTAGCGCATCTTGAGGAAAAACTAGGAAAAATCTTCCTCGTTTCCACGCTTTACTTCTTCTTTCTCAAATTCTTCTAATCTTATCCTCCAATTCATTTCTAGTCCTTTCTTGAATATTTCCGTTCCAAATTCTAGCAAAACTCGTTATCGATCGTACACCCAGGTTGTGAAAGGATCGAAGGATTTGTTTCCTCAGATCCTCAACTAGAAAAAATCTTTTATGAACTAGATGGATAACGGAAAAGAGAAGTGAATTTGTTTTCGGGGCGGGGGTAACTATAACCTAGCTAGAGATTGTCAGGATCCTATTCGATGTTTTAGTTGTGGATTGTGTAGGAAATGCGGATTACGGATCTTAAGGCAGAATTAACACTAGAAGGGGAGCATGGTGAATAGTGTTTAATTAATTTTATGAACCTTTTTTGAAATCTTTTCAAATTAAATCCAAATAGATGTAATTCACAAACATAGAAACAATCATAGAATCAGACACAGATGCAAATAGTAAATAAAAGCAGTAAAGGAAAGAACACACCATAATTTTATACTAGTTCGGAGTTACCCTACATCCAGTCACACACAATTTCTTGTGTAGATTTCTTTTCAAATATAATGTCGATATTACAACCTCGATTTCAAGGCCACGAGATACACCCTTCTGTCTTCGAGTTCAGGGCAAACTCCCTTGATTTAGCCAAGCTACAAGATCATCTAATTGATTTACGGGCTACAACCATACCCAATTGATATACCAGCTACAATCACATCATTTCCAATTACACTTTGACAAAGAGAGACTCGATACATTTCTTTGATTACAAATGATCCTATAACCCTTAATAGCACTGAGATCTTTGAGAGAGGGTGGCAGAGAATCAAACTAGAGATGATCGAGTTTGACTCATTTAGAATTTCGGCAGAATTTTGTTAAAGCATTTGAAATATAAGAGAATATTTGAGTGGAGAAGAAGGAGTGAAGAAATGAAGAAAAACTAACCTAAAATTCGTTAAAAACAACTGGTATTTATAGGAGAACAATGGTCATGCCCATTCACGAAAGATTATGACGAATAGACACTTCTTTTGAAAATTTGAATTTTAGATTCTACGACTACCATGTCAATATGGACGGATGAGGGATGTCGACATTTCTATGTTAATTTTGAAAATAGATTTTGCTTTAAAATAATTTATATTCTAAAACTTGTCAAAACAATTTCTAAACCATTTTGAGTATGGTTTAAACTTCTAAAAGAGTTTTATAAAGTGATTTTAAAATATATTAACTATAATATAAAATTAGTATTAAAAACTAAGTATAGATTTCTTTAAAATATATTAAAGCTAAAACGGCAAGGCACTATTCACCACTGCACAAATTCATATGTCAAGTCAAGCAAAGACGGCAAACGTATTAGCAGTACAACCTGAACACAAGGCACTATTCACCACCGCACCAATTCATATGCATCAGCAACATATTTGAAACATCAGGGCGGTCCCCTACCATTCCTTTTAAGACATTTGTCATTTCGAGAGAAAGGAGACTAACACATAGTGGCTTGGGCTTCCAGCCCAATTTTTCAGACATCTCACTTCACATTTCCAATATCCCACCAATGTCATGGTTTCTCGCCAAAAACCCATCACCAATCCAGGTAGAATGAATAGGCATTGTAGATAAATGACAAGTGGCAAATCTAAGGGAGGAGATTGAAGAAAAAAGATCAAAGGCGACCACGACAACTAGCAATGCACTTTTCATACTATAAAAGAAAACATTAAAGGACGAAAAAGGGGATCATTTTCTTCTCATAAAGGAAAATCTGAGACTTGAATATTGTATGCTTCTAGACGATTGTAATCATCTATACTAAAAAATAGAAAATAAATAATGTATTATCCTATGGATATAGGATTAACAATAATCCGAACCATATAAAAATTTCCGTGTCATTTACTTTTATTGTTCCGTCATCTAATTTTGGATTGCCATCATTTATAAAACTCTCTTGATATTTCAACAAACAGTTGGAGCGCATCTACTAGGCTATGTAAACGTTCAGTAATATGGTCACTTCTCAAAGGCACATTTAACACCGATTAAATTTGTTGATTCCAATTCGTGGAAGCAATTAATGACTAGATTGCTCCACAATTTAGTTGAGTGTGGTGAAACTGAAAAACTTCACCAACAAGTACTATCGACGAGCATGGTATTTGAAATGCAGCGATGATGCATTAAATCTAATCAAATAACTCTGCAAAGCTCACTCTCTCTGCTTTATACTTGAAAGTGTGAACACATTCCTTGGCCAAACTATATGAATTATGAATTGGCTCATAAAATTTTCCACTAAATCGGTACACATACTGATGATGGACCAATTATCTAGTTGGTGAAACCACATGGCAGCCAAATTAGTCAAATACAATAGGAGCATCGTCCCATCACCTCCTCCAAAGCTGCTAACACTCTCATACGTAGGATATATATCATTAAGTGAACAGTTGGATACGTCCTTCTATCGCATGATTCCAAAGTAGATAACTTGAAATCAGGTGGATTCCTTGCGTATCAGGTGTTTGGGGGTGAGATGGTTTCCATTCACGTCCTCCAAACTTCGGTCCATAGCTTCACCTCGAAGTACATGTCTTACCATCTCAGCTAAATGATCATTTGGATTCAGTTGAAATCCTACGCATACCTTTGATTCAAATCTTCTTCTTTCTTCCGTTCTTGTGGGAAACTTCCAGTTCTAATCCTTGCAGTTGCAAGTTTGCATTTCAATTTAAATTTCAAGGCTCGACACCATTCATTTGGCGTGCCTTTCCATGCTCAACCATACCCCTATGTCCAAACATGTCACTATCGACTGGTCTGGACCTCTCGGTACCGACTTATTGACATGCTGGGGGATGGTTCTAGATTGTTTCGCTTCATTTCCTTGTCTATCTGTTCTGCCTTCTAGCATTCGGTTCTGATTTTCAACAACTCCAGTCGCACTTTATTATTCCATCATTTGGAAGAATCCATTCATAATCTTTTCTTATCAAGATATCAATATCTCTTGTAAATTTTTCATCATCCCTTCAATTTCCTCTCTAGTCACGTAGATAAAATGTGGATTTGAACTAGTAAGCATCTCCTGCCTACCTCATGCTCTGGTTGACTCTGTGACGACCCGCATTTCTCAACCCCAGAAGACGTTTCATCATTAAGAAAGAAAGGGATAGAAATAGAAAAGAATAGAAAGAAAGAACAACAACATCAGAATCTCACAGCGGAATGGAACAAAATATAATACATCACATAACTATTACATAGTTATACATACAATCAGAGTCGTACAATATCACATAATAGGACTGTCATATACATATATGTCCATACACACATCCAAAATACAGCATCATTAACTACACAGCGTAATTACATATATAGATACATACGTCTGGTCTTCTCCCCAAAATAGCTTATCCAGAAAATCAACACTTCCAATACCTATCACTTGGCTACTCGTAAAAAATTGAGTACCCAAGAGTTTATGAAAACACAAAATATAAACTCCGGGTCAGACATGGGTCTGGTATGAGTAAACAGGTTAAAATTGCTTAACTTTGAAAATCATTTGAAAATAAAGGTATCACGTAAGACTCCCCACAAATAAATACGGATAAGTTTTTACCTTACGCTAACCAAAACATTTTATAGGAAATTCTGTGATATTATAATAGTGTCTAGGGTTTTCAAGTAAATAGAAAATAACCGAAATTGTTACATTCATTAAATTCCAGCTACTAGCCACGAAAGTGGGTAATACAAATCAAAACCGTAGGGTCTCGTAGGGAAAATGGATTTCCAACAATGGCAGGGCTACTGGGGTACCGCCCGTCAGAGTACGGGGCCTAGATCACCGTACCGAGGATTACTCCCTTCATCCCCTGCAACGCAAGGCCGGAACCATTCCTTACTGAACAGTCCCGAACAAGATAACCCCGCAGTTGTGGCCCATAACTGCTCACAAAGCCGAAATAAAAAGGGACATCTAGACAGGGGAAAATCTTGTCCTGCTTGGGCATGACCCACCTAACCTTGCTGCATCTCCCCTGTTTTAGCCATTCCCGGTTGATGAGGCTTGAGGTTACGATTACCTTTAAAGAACATATCACTTAGAATGCTCATCGTCCGCCTGACGATGTGTTGTAAGCATTCAATCCATACAAGTTCGTTCTAGGTTCGAACGAAACCGAAGGCATTATCTCGTTACACTCATTTTGGAATCACCCTCAGAGTTAACGACGATAACCCTTGCATTCTGAAACACCATCTCGATCTCCATCTGATAAGTTACGACCTATCGTTTAATTTGGATCGATGTGGTTTTCGGAAAATCAAAATTGATTCTTCAAATCCCGGTCTCATCGGATCCAAACGCCATTTTAAGGGCCAAGTTGTCTATTTAACTTAACAGTTTAATTAAATATCAGAAATTAACATAACAGATATATCAGATAAATCATATACAGTTTACAGATATCCATAATATATCACAACATATCACAGAAATATCATCAACAGATATCACAGTCAATCAACATGATCATCAATGCCTACCAAACAGTTTAGCTTTACTTAACCAAATTATTTGTCCAAGGATAAACTATTTTATCCTGTTTAATTAATTACTGATTTATTTTCTTATTAATGATCAATTAATTAATTAGTTATTCATTAATAATTAATTTATTAATTATCTAATCTTTAATTGCTTATTTAAACTAATTAACTTTTATTCATTAACTATTACTCAATTACTCAATTAATTAGTTGATTCTTAATTATTAATTATTAAAATGAATTAATTATTTAATTATTACAAATTACTTTAATTATCAATTTAATTAAAGTGTAATATCTTTAATTAATCTCGTATGTTAACTTTCATTCACTAATTAACTTTTTAATGATAAGCTTACATTCTTAAGATTTGAATTGATTTAACTTATGATTAAATTTTTATTTCAAAATCAACTTAAAGTTATTAATTTAAAATTCAAATATAAATTTTAATCAACATTCTAACTACTTGCTGATAATCTCCTACCTTTATGTATTTACTTAAACCAATCTTTAATTAAAACACTAGCTTAACTAATTAACAAATATTTATTGAAATAGTTACTCACCTGTACAAAATCAGTACATGTCCAATTGAAAGCACCGAGATGCATCGTTCTTTACTCGAGAAAAACTCGAGTTTCCCCGCGTCTCTCTCCCGTGTTACTCTCCCATTCCCTTTCTTCTTCTCTCCAGTTCTTCTTCTCTTCTCCCTTCTTTTTAAGTTAAGATGTAAACGAACAGTTGTAACTACTCTCGCACGCGACTCGGAGGGAACCATAGGAACACTCGAAGCATCCTCACAAACGTCTCGAACAACCCCCACGCGATAACCCAAAAACCCAAAATCATGACACTGATCACCACCGTGCACGTGCACGGTGGTTCGCGTTGCCATCGGCGACTCGTGGCGATTCCCACACATCACAAAACAACCCTAGACTCGACATAAAAACCCAGATTTCGATTTCACGATGAAAATGAAAATATGACCTGGTGCTCGAAATAAACAACAGCTACTCCACTGTCAAAATGATCGCGCGGCCACCACACATCACCAGAGGTGATGAAAATTCGCCTGAACGTCACTCACATCACCCTCTAGCTTCACCAAAAATCGCAACCCACTCGGTTTCGTGATGATGCCGCAATCGCTAATTTACAGAGCCTAGAAAAAAGTGAGCTTAAACCCTATTCTAGTTTCAAACTCAAAACATATGCATTTGAAAAATAATTTCACATTTTTCTAGTGTTGATATATCTTCAACCTTGCTTCATGCCAAATCCCAGAAATTAAAATTTACTCAATCTTCCAAATTTGACAAATATGTAGTAAAATCTCTATGCAAAACTGCTCTGGAAATCTTTGATATAAATCACAATTTTTATGTGTAAAATCATAATTATGTTTATGGAAACTAAATATAATATTGGATTTACAAATTTCAACATTTGAATTTTAAACTTTGATTTTCTTTTTAACCTGTAGTTTGAATACAGAGTTAATATCATACTGTTAAACTTCAAACATTGTTTTACAGGCTTTGTTTTCATATAAACAAACTTGATTTTACTCAATACAAAGTTTAAATAGTTATATGAATAAGTTTTGTAAATTTATTTGCTTTACTTTGTAAAAACTTGAAAAACTGATCAACAACAATTATGCAAACTTCCAGTGCAAACAACATATACAGAACAGTATGTTTAAACTTCATCAACACATATCATTAAGAAGAAAATATGCAAGCTAAAGTTAAAATTAGTTTTGTTTACTCACTTAAAATATTTGAACAGAAGATGTTGAAGAAACACTGCAAAAGAAGCTTTCCTGAAACCCTTCTTTGTTTCCTTTTTCTCTGTTTCTCTTTTTCTTTGTTTGTTTTCAGTTTTTTTTTCCTTCTTTTTAGTTTAAGTTGTGTTCGGTGTTAATAGATAAACTGAAGGTTTATAGGTGAATATATATAGGTGCATATATATAAGTTAAAGTTACTTAACAATAGGTTGTATCTGGCCAGTTCCATCTGCATGTCATTTTCCCTTTTTATTGGCTAGTAAAATTCTGCAGAAAGAAATGATATAGGAGAATTTCGGCTGTGTACTATACTTAAACAATATGTTATGCTAATAAATGCTTATGTTATTAATTATGATAGCAAGTAATAAATTGTTTACTGACAGTTGCTATTAGTACATAGATATTTATGTTATTTACTTTGTGTTGTACAAGATACTTATCATTATTTCGGCCAAACCTGTTTAGTAAGATACAGGTTTTATTTTTTATTATCTTTGAGTTGAAAACTTGTTTTATATTGAAGTTAACTCTGTTTTCCTGAGGCACAAAGCTGTACACAGCACCTACTCAAAGTTATTGTTAACATATATGTTTATTTATATTGATAGTTATATTTTATATAAAATTGTATACTTGTTCAAATGATGTTTTTAACATTTTATTTAAGGATGTTGTGTTGTACAATTTGAATGTTGAAGATCGTTGTTTGGCTAAAAATACTTGTTTTTATATATGTCAAATTATAATCTATATTTTGTAAATTTCTATTACTTTGATTACATTTATAATATATGATTGTGTTTTATACTAATTTTGAATGTTTATACCTATATTGTTTTGCACTTCCAAATTTATGTTTAATATTTTCATGTTTGTTTATTTTAAAACATATCATTTTAAAAACTAAAATTGTATTCATATAAATTATCAAATATCAAAATATAAGGTCTTTGATTTGATTTTATTGAATAAGACAAATTTTGTTTTAAATAGTTTTGAAGTATTTAATTTTAAAATTTTCAAATCAAACTTTCTTTTATAAAACATATAACTGTTAAATATCCAAAATCTCATCAAGTTAAACATTGACAAGCTTATATTTAATTTAAATTAGATTAGATATTAATTAAAATATATCGTCAAAAATTCTGGGTCGTTACATTCCTCCCCCCTTAAAAGAATTTCGTCCCCGAAATTTAAACAACAGTAAATTCAAAAGCTTTTATATTAACCATCCAAACATACATATCATTCATACAATAGAAAACAAACAAACAGTCTATGCTAACAAACAACACTGGTTATCCGAACATAAATCCGGATAAGCACTCCTAAAACTATCGAGAGTTTCCCAGGTACAATCTCTGGGATCCTCACTCCATTGCACCTTAACGAGTTTCACCACTTTGTTTCTAAGTTGCTTCTCGTCTTGGTCCACAATCTGAACTGGATTTCTGACTACAGTTAAATTTGGTTCCACTTCCAAATCTTCTTGAATTACCGGTTCCACAACCAGTGAGGGATCATGAACAAATTTCCTCAAATGCGATACATGAAACACATTGTGAATCCCAGACATCCGTTCTGGTAATTCAATCCTGTAGGCCACAGTTCCAATTCTCTCCAACACTCGGAATGGTCCAATGTATCTCGGAGCAAGTTTTCCCGTCTTTCCGAATCTTATAGCACCTTTAATTGGGGAAACTTTAACAAAAACCAAGTCTCCGATCTCAAATTCCAATGGCCTTCGTCTTCTATCTGCATATTTCTTCTGACGATCTTGAGCAGCTTTCATCCTTTTCTTGATAAGCTCAACCTTCGCAGAAGCTTCACGAATAAGATCGGGTCCGAGCACAAGACGATCCTTCGATTCAATCCAACAAGATGGAGATCTACATGGCTTTCCGTATAAAGCTTCATAAGGAGCCATCTTAATACTTGCTTGATAACTGTTATTATAAGAAAATTCCACTAGATGAAGATGGTCCTCCCAAGATCCTCCAAAATCTAAAACACAAGCCCGTAGCATATCCTCAAGAATACGATTCAGCCTCTCTGTCCGTCCATCCATTTGAGGATGATAGGCTGTACTTAATCTCAAATCTGTACCCATCGCTGATTGCAGAGCTTCCCAAAATTTGCTAGTGAAAATAGGATCACGATCACTTACTATGCTGACTGGGACACCATGCAATCGAACTATCTCTTTCAAGAAAATTTCTGCCAAAGAAACTGCAGTACGGGTTGCCTTTACTGGTATAAAATGGGCACTTTTAGTTAAACGATCTACAATAACCCATATACCGTCATTCCCTTTCCGGGTTCTAGGCAAACTATCAATAAAATCCATTGAGATCATTTCACATTTCCAATTCGGAATTTCCAAAGGTTGCAATAACCCGGCAGATTTCTGTTGATCACCCTTAACTTGCTGACAAATGGCACAACTGTTCACAAAAGCAGCTACATCCTCCTTCATGCCCTTCCACCAAAAGACTCTCCTCATGTCCTTATACATCTTCGAGATTCCAGGATGAATATTCAATTTGGAGCGATGACTCTCGGATAAAACTTCCTGCTTCAAATCCTTGTCATTCGGAACACAGATTCTCCCATTGATCCTTAGCGTTCCTTGATCATCAATGTCAAAACTGGGACACTGACCCTTCCTGACTCCCTTGATGATCCTCCTCAACATCTTATTAGATTCTTTCCTGCTTGATATCCTTTCAATGAGAGATGGAACCAATTCCAAAAGAGATAAAACTGCATTCCTACTGAGAGCATCAGCTACGACATTTGCTTTTCCCGTAGTGTACAGAATATCCAGATCATAGGATGCAAGAAATTCAACCCACCGCTGCTGTCCCAGATTAAGGTCTTTTTGAGAGAATAGGTATTTCAACGGTTTGTGATCCGTGAACAATTTGAATTTCTCTCCTAAAAGATAATGTCTCCAAATCTTCAGAGAAAAAACAATGGCAAGCAATTCAAGATCATGCGTAGCATAGTTTTTCTCATGAGGTTTCAACTGTCGACTAGCATACGCAATAACTCTTCCGTTCTGCATCAGAACTGCTCCCAAACCAACAATACAAGCATCAGTGTAAACCTCGAATTTGCTCTTCCCATCCGGAATAGCAAGTACTAGTGCACTAGTGAGCCTTATCTTCAATTCCTGAAAAGCTTCTTCACATTGAGGTGTCCACTTGAATTTTGCTCCTTTTCTGGTCAGCTTAGTCAGATGCGAAGAAATCTTGGAATAATCTCTAATAAATCTCCTGTAGTAGCCAGCCAATCCTAGAAAACTGCGAACTTCCGTCGGTGTCTCTGGCTGTTTCCATTCCAGAATAGTTTCAACTTTCGTTGGGTCTACAGAAATGCCTTCACCCGAAACAATGTGCCCTAAAAATTTAGCTTCTGATTTCCAGAAATGACACTTCGAAAATTTCTCCTTCAGCACATTCTTTCTCAGAGTCTCCAATACAATCCTCAAATGCTCCCCGTGCTCTTCTTCGGATTTGGAATAGACCAAGATATCATCAATGAATACCAACACAAACTTATTCAACACATCCCTAAAGACTCGGTTCATGAGGTCAACGAAATAAGCAGGAGCGTTGGTTAATCCGAACGGCATAACCAACCACTCATAGAAACAATTCGGTCCCCTAAATGCAGTCAAGGGAATACTGTCTTTAGCTACCCTCAACTGGTGGAAACCTGAAGCTAGATCCAATTGAGAAAAGATAGAGGCACCATGCAACTGGTCAAAAAGATCATCGATGCGAGGAAGAGGATATTTATTACGGATAGTCACTTTGTTCAATTCTCTATAATCTACACAAAACCTCAGTGATCCATCCGATTTGGTCACAAACACCGCCGCTGAACCCCAACAAGAAAAATTAGGTCTAATTAATCCCTTCTCTAAAAGATCCTGCGTCTGCTTAATCAACTCTTCTCTTTCCCTAGGAGCCATTCTCCTACTGGGTTGAATTACTGGCACAGCTCCTGGAATCAAATCAATACGGAATTCGATTTCTCGATGTGGTGGCAAACACTTAACTTCTTCAAAAACATCAGGAAAATCCTGAACCACATCGATGTCTTCAACACTCTCTTCAGATGTCTCCATTCCATGCAGAAGACTGCTCAAGTGAATTCCAGAATTATCACACGACACTCTGGCAATTCTACCCAGATCAGTTTCCAACGAAACTGTTCTCTCACCACAATTCAAGACGGCTTTATACTTATCCAGCCAATCCATACCCAAAATAAGATCAAATCCCTTAAAGTTCAACACATACGGGTCACAAGAAAAACTGTGGGATAGATAAGAGATCTTCAAGTCCTTACAAATAGAGTCTAATTTGGTCACCCCTCCTATAGGATTAGACACCAAGATAGAACTATCTATTGAACTAGGGGTAAGAGAAAACTTTTCAACAGAGTCCAAAGAAATAAAACTCAAGGAAGCACCCGAATCAAACAAAACTCTAATATATTTTCCATTTAAAAGTAAAGTACCTTCTAATACTCCTTTGCCCATCGAAGAAGAAGATGGTCCGGCTTCCAAAGCAAAAACTTTATTCTGAGGTGCTCTCTGTAGAAGTGGACAGTTCTTGATCATGTGCCCTGGCTGATGACAATTAAAGCACAATGATTTCTGAACTATAGCTGATCCTGGACCACTCTGATGCGGTTGCTGCTGGAATCCCTTCCTAGGACACTTATTTGCCAAATGCCCTTCCTGATGACAAATGTAGCACTTTCGGGGTCTGTTGTTATTCCCAGGTTTCTTCTTATTCGGTTTCCTCCATTTAGGATCAAACTTTCGCTTATTCGGATTAGTGAAATTCCCACTTGAAGTTGCAACTGGAGCCTCTGGTTTCTTACTCATCAAACTTTCATACCTCAATGCCATATCAATCAAATCAACAAAAGATCCCTTCAGAAGCACTGTCAATTTCCCATGGAATTCAGGCCTCAACCCTTGCACAAATTTCTCATTCTTTTTCATAGGAGTATCGATGAGTCCTGGACCATAACAAGAGAGTTCGTTGAATCTAGTTTCATACTCCGAAATAGACATACTACCTTGCTTCAAATACAGAAAATCCTGATACAATTGGGTTCTCCCCGCCGTCGGCACATACTTCTCTTCAAACCACTCCTTGAATCTGTCCCAAGAAATATCATCCTCAGAAATATTTGCAATAGTTGAATCCCACCATGCTGCTGCACCGCCTTGCAACTGCCACGATGCCATATGCCTCTTACGCTCATAAGACAATCTCATGCTCTTGAAAATGCGTTCGCAAGTGCGTAGCCAGTCCTGAACTTCAATTATTGTCTCCGAACCTTTGAATGGTTGACCTCCAAGATGTTCGAAATCCTTGCATAAAGCTGCAAAACTAACTTGAGGTGGTACTGGATTGACAGCCTCACTAACATTCTGACTCCGTCCATTATCCGTAGAAATACTGGCCCTAACTCTGCCTCTTCTTCCTGAACTCATGTCGGTCACCTGAACAGGTAACTCAACCAATTTAGATAGGTATATATATATATATATAATATGAAAATACAAATACGCACTCTCAAGATAAATATACACAAGATCCTAAGTACTCGCTCTACCTAGCGCTCTGATACCAACTGTGACGACCCGCCTTTCTCAACCCCAGAAGACGTTTCATCATTAAGAAAGAAAGGGATAGAAATAGAAAAGAATAGAAAGAAAGAACAACAACATCAGAATCTCACAGCGGAATGGAACAAAATATAATACATCACATAACTATTACATAGTTATACATACAATCAGAGTCGTACAATATCACATAACATGACTGTCATATACATATATGTCCATACATACATCCAAAATACAGCATCACTAACTACACAGCGGAATTACATATATAGATACATACGTCTGGTCTTCTCCCCAAAATAGCTTATCCAGAAAATCAACACTTCCAATACCTATCACTTGGCTACTCGTAAAAAATTGAGTACCCAAGAGTTTATGAAAACACAAAATTTAAACTCCGGGTCAGACATGGGTCTGGTATGAGTAAACAGGTTAAAATTGCTTAACTTTGAAAATCATTTGAAAATAAAGGTATCACGTAAGACTCCCTACAAATAAATACGGGTAAGTTTTTACCTTACGCTAACCAAAACATTTTATAGGAAATTCTGTGATATTATAATAGTGTCTAGGGTTTCCAAGTAAATAGAAAATAGCCGAAATTGTTACATTCATTAAATTCCAGCTACTGGACACGAAAGTGGGTAATACAAATCAAAACCGTAGGGTCTCGTAGGGAAAATGGATTTCCAACAATGGCAGGGCTACTGGGGTACCGCCCCTCACAGTACGGGGCCTAGATCACCGTACCGAGGATTACTCCCTTCATCCCCTGCAACGCAAGGCCGGAACCATTCCTTACTGAACAGTCCCGAACAAGATAACCCCGCAGTTGTGGCCAACAACTGCTCACAAAGCCGAAATAAAAAGGGACATCTAGACAGGGGAAAATCTTGTCCTGCTTGGGCATGACCCACCTAACCTTGCTGCATCTCCCCTGTTTTAGCCATTCCCGGTTGATGAGGCTTGAGGTTACGATTACCTTTAAAGAACATATCACTTAGAATGCTCATCGTCCGCCTGACGATGTGTTGTAAGCATTCAATCCATACAAGTTCGTTCCAGGTTCGAACGAAACCGAAGGCATTATCTCGTTACACTCATTTTGGAATCACCCTCCGAGTTAACGACGATAACCCTTGCATTCTGAAACACCATTTCGATCTCCATCTGATAAGTTACGACCTATCGTTTAATTTGGATCGATGTGGTTTCCGAAAAATCAAAATTGATTCTTCCGATCCCGGTCTCATCGGATCCAAACGCCATTTTAAGGGCCAAGTTTCTATTTAACTTAACAGTTTAATTAAATATCAGAAATTAACATAACAGATATATCAGATAAATCATATACAGTTTACAGATATCCATAATATATCACAACATATCACAGAAATATCATCAACAGATATCACAGTCAATCAACATGATCATCAATGCCTACCAAACAGTTTAGCTTTACTTAACCAAATTATTTGTCCAAGGATAAACTATTTTATCCTGTTTAATTAATTACTGATTTATTTGCTTATTAATGATCAATTAATTAATTAGTTATTCGTTAATAATTAATAAATTAATTATCTAATCTTTAATTGCTTATTTAAACTAATTAACTTTTATTCATTAACTATTACTCAATTACTCAATTAATTAGTTGATTCTTAACTATTAATTATTAAAATGAATTAACTATTTAATTATTACAAATTACTTTAATTATCAATTTAATTAAAGTGTAATATCTTTAATTAATCTCGTATGTTAACTTTCATTCACTAATTAACTTTTTAATGATAAGCTTACATTCTTAAGATTTGAATTGATTTAACTTATGATTAAATTTTTATTTCAAAATCAACTTAAAGTTATTAATTTAAAATTCAAATATAAATTTTAATCAACATTCTAACTACTTACTGATAATCTCCTACCTTTATGTATTTACTTAAATCAATCTTTAATTAAAACACTAGCTTAACTAATTAACAAATATTTATTGAACTAGTTACTCACCTGTACAAAATCAGTACATGTCCAATTGAAAGCACCGAGACGCATCGTTCTTTACTCGAGAAAAACTCAAGTTTCCCCGCGTCTCTCTCCCGTGTTACTCTCCCATTCCCTTTCTTCTTCTCTCCAGTTCTTCTTCTCTTCTCCCTTTTTTTTTAAGTTAAGATGTAAACGAACTACTCTCGCACGCGACTCGGAGGGAACCACAGGAACACTCGAAGCATCCTCACAAACGTCTCGAGCAACCCCCACGCGATAACCCAAAAACCCAAAATCATGACCCTGATCACCACCGTGCACGTGCACGGTGGTTCGCGTTGCCATCGGCGACTCGTGGTGATTCCCACACATCACAAAACAACCCTAGACTCGACATAAAAACCCAGATTTCGATTTCACGATGAAAATGAAAATATGACCTGGTGCTCGAAATAAACAACAGCTACTCCACTGTCAAAATGATCGCGCGGCCACCACACATCACCAGAGGTGATGAAAATTCGCCTGAACGTCACTCACATCACCCTCTAGCTTCATCAAAAATCGCAACCCACTCAGTTTCGTGATGATGCCGCAATCGCTAATTTACAGAGCCTAGAAAAAAGTGAGCTTAAACCCTATTCTAGTTTCAAACTCAAAACATATGCATTTGAAAAATAATTTCACATTTTTCTAGTGTTGATATATCTTCAACCTTGCTTCATGCCAAATCCCAGAAATTAAAATTTACTCAATCTTCCAAATTTGACAAATATGTAGTAAAATCTCTATGCAAAACTGCTCTGGAAATCTTTGATTATAAATCACAATTTTTATGTGTAAAATCATAATTATGTTTATGGAAACTAAATATAATATTGGATTTACAAATTTCAACATTTGAATTTTAAACTTTGATTTTCTTTTTAACCTGTAGTTTCAATACAGAGTTAATATCATACTGTTAAACTTCAAACATTGTTTTACAGGCTTTGTTTTCATATAAACAAACTTGAATTTACTCAATACAAAGTTTAAATAGTTATATGAATAAGTTTTGTAAATTTATTTGCTTTACTTGTAAAAACTTGAAAAACTGATCAACAACAATTATGCAAACTTCCAGTGCAAACAACATACACAGAACATTATGTTTAAACTTCATCAACACATATCATTAAGAAGAAAATATGCAAGTTAAAGTTAAAATTAGTTTTGTTTACTCACTTAAAATATTTGAACAGAGGATGTTGAAGAAACACTGCAAAAGAAGCTTTCCTGAAACCCTTCTTTGTTTCCTTTTTCTCTGTTTCTCTTTTTCTTTGTTTGTTTTCAGTTTTTTTTCCTTCTTTTTAGTTTAAGTTGTATTCGGTGTTAATAGATAAACTGAAGGTTTATAGGTGAATATATGTAGGTGCATATATATAAGTTAAAGTTACTTAACAATAGGTTGTATCTGGCCAGTTCCATCTGCATGTCATTTTCCCTTTTTATCGGCTAGTAAAATTCTGCAGAAAGAAATGATATAGGAGAATTTCGGCTGTGTACTATACTTAAACAATATGTTATTCTAATAAATGCTTATGTTTTTAATTATGATAGCAAGTAATAAATTGTTTACTGACAGTTGCTATTAGTACATAGATATTTATGTTATTTACTTTGTGTTGTACAAGATACTTATCATTATTTCGGCCAAACCTGTTTAGTAAGATACATGTTTTATTTTTTATTATCTTTGAGTTGAAAACTTGTTTTATATTGAAGTTAACTCTGTTTTCCTGAGGCACAAAGCTGTACACAGCACCTACTCAAAGTTATTGTTAACATATATGTTTATTTATATTGATAGTTATATTTTATATGAAATTGTATACTTGTTCAAATGATGTTTTTAACATTTTATTTAAGGATGTTGTGTTGTACAATTTGAATGTTGAAGATCATTGTTTGACTAAAAATACTTGTTTTTATATATGTCAAATTATAATCTATATTTTGTAAATTTCTATTACTTTGATTACATTTATAATATATGATTGTGTTTTATACTAATTTTGAATGTTTATACCTATATTGTTTTGCACTTCCAAATTTATGTATAATATTTTCATGTTTGTTTATTTTAAACTTATCATTTTAAAAACTAAAATTGTATTCATATAAATTATCAAATATCAAAATGTAAGGTCTTTGATTTGATTTTATTGAATAAGACAAATTTTGTTTTAAATAGTTTTGAAGTATTTAATTTAAAAATTTTCAAATCAAACTTTCTTTTATAAAACATATAACTGTTAAATATCCAAAATCTCATCAAGTTAAACATTGACAAGCTTATATTTAATTTAAATTAGATTAGTTATTAATTAAAATATATCGTCAAAAATTCCGAGTCGTTACAGACTCGATCCAACAAGGGCTTTTATATTATGCCTCTTCATCTTCATCAATATAAGATCTAAATTCATCTTAGATGAAGCAATAAAAATGTTGCCTAAAAGATTGGTATAAGGCTCTAATATCATTAGAAAATGAATCTAACAAATATTAAAATGAAGAAATTAAAAGAGAACGAGGAAGAGACGTAAGATTTTTACAGTGGTCTAAAAAATCTTCGGTCTACGTCCAATCAATCGATTTTCTTTACGAGTTCTTTCAGAAATACAATCAAATCCAAGAATATATCTATGTTTTCTCAAAGTGGCTTGACAAAGACGAAGACCGAGATCGCGATGTCGAACTCGAGATAATACGACTCAATCTTAATACTTTCTGTTAAGAGACTTTGCATTTCAAGTCTCTATTTCTGATACAAGAAAGTCCATGTAGTTTTGAATATGTAAGTTCGATCTCTATTTTTAAAATAATAAAACGGAAACTAGTTGAAAAGTGCAAGTTAACTTGGACTTTTTAAGAAAAAATTCAAAAATTGAAAAATTAAATTTCTTTATTAATAAATAATAATAATCGCTATTTAAGTATAATTTTAGTAGATACTTGTAGTTTTGTTCCATTATCGAATTTTAAGAATAAAATTATTTTTTTCTTAAAAAGGCTGCAATACTGCTTGCAATTTTTATCAAAAATTACAATTTACCTTGCAAACCCTCTTTCGAAAAATTAGCCTAATTGAGATAATCACTACTGTAGCCGCTTTACTTGTAGCAGTGTTAAAAACAAAATTAGGGACCGTAACTTTTCAACTATTCTGTCAGTCGTCTTCCTCCCTGAAAATTAGGGCTTCTAAAAAATTCAGGTTTGCTGCTTCTTCTTCTTCCTATTCCTCTTTTTTCTTTTTTCTTTTTTGCTGAATAGAGATCGCAATGCCGGACTAATCTCTTTTGATTTTGTCTCAGTTCGATGTTTAAATTAAAATCGCGATTCAGTATTGGACTCCAATATTTTCGTTCTGAAATAGAATCGCACATTTTACACGGGTTTCGATCCAATTTAACTCCTAGATCGGGAAAGCTGCGATTCCTTCCAAATCGCGCGTTGGAACGTACGATATCGCGGTTTTTGCAATCACTGATTTGGAGGTTTGTATTATAAATCATTTGAGCGGGTTGAGGCATTCAAGATACAAAGCTTTATTTTTGTTTCTTAATAAGAATACATGACGAAAAATCAAGTTTTTTTTTTTCCTCCTTTTAAACTTCGTTTATTTATCATTTAAAACCTATTTGGGTTTTTTGAGCTGTCTTCAAAATTCATAAATAAGTAATTTTGTATGATGAACGAGTTATCTTTTTTTCTTCATAGAATTTCGAGGTTTTGTTTTTTCAAAAAAAGTTTTGGTTAATAAATGTTCATTTAGGTTCAAACTAGTATTTGCAATTGTTTGTGATTGATGATGTTTGTTTGACGTACTATAAAAGTCTTTTTGAACATAATGTTTTAAATTTAATATTCACACACATACATACGCTCACACAATTACAAATTCAGATTTTAATTTTGCTTTCGATGTCAGATCAGCCCTGGTTATGTTTACTGTCGCCTTTTGATTTGATTCTCGACATGTTTTATTTTTCGCTTTAGAATTGTTGAAGTAGGAGAATGACGATTGTTGTGTATTTGTTGTAACTAATCTGCATTAAAAGTGTCACAATGAGTGTACATTTAACAGATTAACTAAACAGAGCATTAAAAGAAATATTTCTAGTAATATGAAACACAAAATTATATATTGATAAACTAGGTTAAATTATCTTCCACTTCACTTCTTTCCGTTTTTCCCCTTATCGCAGTTAGTATAGTTCTTAATCTATGATATTATATAACTTGAAGAGCAATCTCACAGTAAATTTATTTAACAGACAATTTGTTTGATGAAATACTCAGTATATACTGAAATAGCTCGATACTGATAAGATTATATGTGTAAATAAAAAACTTGATGAAATACCTCAAAGAAATACAAGTAGCTAAGTAGACATTGGAATCCTGATTTGTTTCAATTAGGTAATCAAATATTTTATATTTGTGAATTTCGAGCAATGGCAAGCGAAGATGAGAACAAAAAGAAACAGATAATCGATGCCCGAGCAAGAAACATAAGCCACAATGTTCGTTGCACTGAGTGTGGGAGTCAGTCTATTGAAGACTCTAATGCTGATATTGCTGTCCTTTTAAGGAAGGTGCTAATCCATTTTGTACTATATATTTCTTTATGTGCATGGTCTTCTAGTTTGTTATCATATGATTATTTTGATCCTGTACGTATTATTGGATGTCGTATGTGTAATTATATACCCCCCCCCCCCCACATATAGGGATGAAGGAGACCATGAATCTGAGATGAGTAAGTAGGCATGTTCCAACTAAAGTAGTGAAATAAGAGTGGTACTAGATTGAATTTGATAGTAGTACTAATTCACAAAGAGGTGCTTTATTTCGCTTGAATTTAATTTAGGGCATCTTTTCATTTATTTAATTTGGGAAGAACGCGTTTAATAGATGTGGGGTAATACCGGAATGATTTGTAATAAACTAACATTTGCAGTATATTGATTTATAATTTTTGTCTGTTGTATATTCATTAGTATTTATGTTTAGAATTGGCCTATCAGTAGTACACCATGCAATTCAAGATACAATAGTACGTGTTGAAATTACAATACAAAATATATGTTGATCCACGATGGTGTACCTAATCAGAACAAGATTAGGCTCGAAATCTAACATTCAGTGGAATTACATTGTACAATATATTCTTTTCCTTTATGCCGATGATGTTACTCAACCATTCTCCTCTATTCTTGTTTCTAGTTGATTCGAGATGAGATAAAGGCAGGGAAGAGTGACAAGGAGATCTTTAAAAAATTGGAGGAAGATTTTGGAGAGACCGTTCTCTATACACCGCATTTTGATTGGCAAACTGCAGCTTTGTGGCTATCACCGGTCAGTATATATTATATAGTTTCTATTCAGTTATGTATGATGTGGAAACATGCAGTAATGTTGTCTGTTAACATTCTTATACTATGCACTTGATTACAATTAGCGGCGTACGGGCAGAGACACAAACACCCCAGTACATACTACATTTTTGTGCAGTATACTATGCATAAAATACAATAATTGGCATATCTGTCAAGGTAGTCATGAGAAACAAGAATGTCTAGCATAAGTTAATGACAATAAAATGCCAATTGTCTAGCATAGCTGATGGCAAACGATGCCCATTCATTTATTTTTCCTTTTAATCATTTGATGTTAAGGGGGTTGGCATTATAATGTCGTATAAATGTCAAGTATTAGGAAGTACATACTTGTGAATAACATGTTTCTTTTGAAATGTTTGTGTGGATACTATCCTTTCACCCAGTGTTAAAAGTCTTCTGTAAATTATCTCTTCATAATCTTATGAAGTATGAAATATTATTGAGAAATAGGTTGAATGCTTTCCATTATTGTTTGGTGTTCTTTGCCTATGAAAATATCCACCTAAAAAGAAAAAGTTTTAAACATAAAGATATACCTCATGGAGATGCTGTTTGGACCATGCTAATAGAAGATCACATAGTCCATCCACTGAATATATTCTTAATGAGATCATAGTGCATAAGTATATCTTTCATGCTATAAATGCTTAATAGGTATTAATAAAATTTTGAACGTATCTCCACTTTGTTCCTAAAAGCAAAAGACTAAATGACATGGTACACGTATCTTTGTTTACAATAACAAAATGTACAAGATCCTTCTATTCCCTTGCTGAGAAATGCATGTTGCCTTGGACCACATATTTTATAGGTTTGTCTTTATAGCCTATTATTTTGGCCATTATCTTCTAACTCACTGCTAACTGCAAAGCCTTTTGATTGCTGCATTACAATCTCAAACTCTGTCGGTTATGATATTACATTACACATACCGATGAATTTAAATCAATTAAGTAACTAACTATGATATCTCACCAAAATCCCCTATATTTTCAAGTAAGCAATAAGTTAGTACAAAATATTGTAACATATTCACCTTTATTAGAATAATATTTCTAAGATTTATAATTGTAGCTCAGCTTTCATCATATAGTTGTGATAATCATCCATTATTCGTCTTACTTCAGTCTCGTCAATTATGCTTGTAAATTTGTGTGAATCAACAAAAGCAGAATAAAGAATAAGAATGTATGAGACCTTAGAACCTTGAGGCCAGAGCTTGCTACTAAATCAAATTTTAGAACAAATCCGTTATTAAGGAAATGGTAACATTTCAATACCAAAGCAAGTAACTAATACATGTATCACAGCCATAACACTGTACAATACTACATAACTGAAACACTAGAAAATATTGATGTTTTATCAGAAAAGTCATTTACTGATGGATAACAACCTACCTTGCAAATAACATTTACCTCAAAAAGTAAAATATTTCATCATATAAAGAGAAACAATTATCATGTAGCACAATTGCCTTGCAAACAATATTCATCGATTTATACTTTGGACCAGGTAATTTGTGCGGGGGCATTTGCAGGGGCATCAGTGTATCAAAGGCGTAGACAAAAGACAAATGTGCATGTAATGACTCTTGACCTTATAAGAGGAGTTCCTCTTACTCCAATCGAGAGGGAAACAATGCTTGATTTGCTTACACCTCCGCCTCCACCGCCTAGAGGAAAGTTGTGGTCTTGGTTTTCTCAACGACTAAATAACACCATGCAAGTATTTTATTTCCCTTTATTACTAGCGATTTTACTTTGATATATAAGAAACATTAACGTGTGCCCACCAGACACATAATTTCTTGTTTTTTCTTTCCAAATAATAACCTTTATGTTAGCTTTCTTCACTTTGTGTGCTATTATTTTCCTTTGATCATATTGTTTATATAGTAAGATGGATTTTGTAATTTGTGCTCTTGTAAGCTTCCCATGTATCATAATACCATTATGCTTATAGGTTTGGTACTAGTAGGTAAGATTTGTAACAGCAGCAAATGATAAAGACAACGGCTATTTTAGAGTGAGCACCTCTAATATGCAACTTTTTTTTTCCCTCGTGTTATCCAGACATAGGTACTAAGGCATAGCTTGAAGTTCAAGGAAATATTTTTTTTTGCTTGCTTGCTAGAGTTTGCTGCTGACAAGTCCGATTGCTGCTGACAAGTTCGAAGAAGGTTCAAATTTTTGTACTATTTCTGTGTGAACTGTAAAATTTGCTACTGTCTACTTGTTTAGCCACCAACTATAATATATTTTTTGTGTATATATAGGAATGCTTTTTTGTAGAGGACTTGCTGCAATTAGTTGTATTTTGAAGTATCGGTAATTATTAAGTTGTCCGAAAAAGATTCTGATGGTATTTGTGAATCATAAACATTTGAACTAAATGTTTGATACAACTGAAGATTTATGCTGATTATATTTTTTGCCTTTTCAAAAATATGTTTTTGAATAAAATTGTAGTTTTATGTAGCACTCAGCCAGTCTGTTATTGATCTTTTGTGGTTGTTTCACTCCGTTTTAATGATATCATAGGTTATGTAACTTAGTATGTCCATAAATATTAATACTTTCGTTTGCAACTAATCAAGAGCTTCTGTCTTTATTCTTTTTATTTTTATATATTATTTATTTGTATATTTATGAAGGAGTTGATATGTTTGAAGTAGCATTATATTCAAGGTTAAAAATCTCATTGGCCAATGAAAATTGGCTTGAGTTAATGGAAATTTGTCAAATCGAGTTAGATCATTATCAACAATTTGATCTACTCACATTTTTTTTCCTCATATTTTTGGACTGAGCGAACGAGCTGTACATTTAGATGACCGCAGAACCAGCCATGTGTTGGTGGGGAAAAAAATAGCTACGTTTTACTTTGCCGTTAAGCTTTTGCCGGTACAAGTTTGTAAGGGCGAAAGATTCGCCGTTATAAACTTATAACCTAGCCCTCCCTCAGCCACCATAAAACTTCAATCATCCTCCTTCAGCATTTCAATCCGAGAACCCCCATTCCACTCCTTTGCCCCAATTTTCACCCACTGACGTCAAAATCTATACGTTAATACATGAATTAAAGCTTATTTTTGAGATCTACATGTGTAGAAATAACTAGATTACTAAAATTTGGCGAAAAAGTTCATGCATGGCAAAAGTAGTGCAACGACGGCAAAGGTCAGATTATCGTGCAGTATGGTCAGGAGCATGGAATATAAGATCTGCTCGAGGTCGTCGAAAATCTCGAGAATCAAGGCGGAGACAAAGACGGTCGTCAAGGTCAAGGAGGCTGCAGGGGTTGTCGAGCGAGCAGGACGCATAGGGAAGTGAAGCAAGCTTCCGCTGGAGTGGCAGAACTTAGTGGTTTTCTGGATCCGAACCTGAGCGCTGCGAAGGTGCTTACACTTGCTAACTTTCGGATGCTTACAGAAAGGGAAGCGCATGTCAGCATACAGACAAACTTGGCTGTAAATATTTTATTTATTTTTAATATAGTTAAAGCAAATTATCACTTTAAATTTATAATTACGAATTCGTTTAATTTAAACAGTCGTGGAATATCCGTTTCCGGGGTTCTTTAGCGAACGCCCTAAGATATTTTCATAAGAATCTGGCAAACATTCCGAGAGTCGTATAACTTCTAAATGAGCTTGCATTCCATCATTTCTTAAGTAATTTAATGAACCTTTTACATTTAAAACCTCGTTAATTAATTGTAGTTTAGTTTAACTTGTTATGTAATTTAAATTCTACCCATCAGTAACTTTATTAAAGGAGATGTGTAATTGTGTGCTGCCATCGTTCAACGGTGGTGTAAAACCTTTCATTTTCTCTGCAGTGGTTAGGAATTACACCACTTGACTTTTCTATGCTCACAAGCATTAGCATAGGCGTGACTGCTTTTCGTCGATCCCATACGACGTTCGATGGCATGATACCGCACTTGTTCAGGATCTTTTTTCACATATTGACATTTCGCCTACATCGTATCAGACCGCGGGTGCTATTAGAGTCAGCACGATTATTGCTGCCATGGACATCATACTAAGTGAGTATTCTAGAGCATGATTTGGAATTTACTAGATCGTTTGTTTTATATCTCATGGGGAACTTGTTTTTCAGTACCACCAGCAGTAGTTTATCGGCCGACTTTATTGAGTTCGTATTTTATTTGGATTTTGGTAATGTTGTTATGTATGATTGAGGTATGCCTATTCTTGCGTACCTTAACAAATGTCTGGACGTACAGTGTACCGTTTCAGAGTCATAGATTTCTTTGTATGGTTTATGTGAATTATTACAGTACTTGTACTTTGAGTATTTCTGAAACTTTCATTTTGTCACATTGACTACAGGCACATCTAGTTTCTTTCCTCATTTTCTATTTTGATGCACAAACAACATGGGGCCTAGGGATAATGAATCTCGCCATGTATATTCGGTTGCCCACAACCAGATCGACTTGAGGATGTACGAGGGGAAATTATATGGCATCCATTTCATTCTATTGCATCGTTTGACCTTGAGTTTATACAGATAGCTAGGATGCTTAGCGGGTGGAGATTTCCACTAATATCGTATCCCTTGGAGCTTGGTGCATATTGGTAACTTGGTGATAGGTGTTGTAGACAAATTTACAACTTTGATGCCATTCTCGATGATCCACACCCTCATACCCATCAACGTATGATTTATCCTACAAATCAGTTAGACCAAGCAAGAGCAGTAGGCTGGTAGGCAGGAGAGAGCTTTGTTGTTACCGGTCCATCATACGTTGGGTTTTGGTGTAGATTTTACACTGCATCTGATGATATCATTACCCATGCAACGTCGATAGATTTGTTGGGTCCATTTGCTATACGTCATGGTATAGCTCTTCCGGTTGTCGAGAATCTTACCCAGCCTAGTCAGGAGTACCGTGTACCAGATCACGTGTCAGCTGCTTCTCATTTTGGTTGGACCATGGCAGTGCCGACATCTACTAGAGCAGACGGCTACGTTTATGTGTTTTCATCCTCCGGCACACGATCGGTATCCATATGCCACCCATATATCATATGTTGATCTATACAACATGCTTATGAGAATCTGGCATACAGGATATGTAGAGCACATGCATAACATTGACTATTACGAGAATGTGCTACGCTGACAGATAGAGGAGGCGACATTAGAGGCAGAGCGTCATAGATTTGCCGACTTCGGTTTGTATTAAGAACAATTAGTTGGCACGAGTGGTCGCACAGACACTGATGACGAGACATATCGCCGTCGTCTCCACGTCCATGTGCGGATGATTGATCTTATGTACCATCTATTATTTATGTTGTCGTTGATTTTATTATTCATGTACTATAAAAGATGGTACGTCAATTGTGTTCATTTTATACATCGATGTCATTTTTTTTTCCATTTTTTTGAGTCTGATTGCTTTTCATTTTGTAGTATGTAGTAATTATGTATTTTCTCCTTTATCAGTACATAATTATTTTGTATTTTTTGTTAGATATCATTCGATGACAAGTCTTATCAATACTGTAGACACGTCGTTGTTGTGTGGAAATGGTCCAATCTATAATCATTCTCTTTTCCGCTATGTATTGAAAAATGTGAAACGAACCATATCATAGTCATAATTAAAACATTCGCAATGTATACTTCCACGAACGAATAACTCCAAATGGTCAAGTTCGTAATTTATTATAGCTTAGCAAAAAGTACAATAAACTTACACAAATAGACACTAATTGTTTAACCAATTCCATACATAAAATTATTCAATGACAAGAAAAAAAATGGAAAGAAAACTAAGAATGAAAAGAAAGATCTAATAGTAGATTGCCTCAACTAAAAAGTAATACTCAATCAGAACTTTTTCACCTGGCCAATAAAAATAAACTCAAATATTATCTACCCACTTTCCAAAGCTTTAATAATTACTTGTATCAGTTCTCATTTAAGGTAAGTGTAGCCACGTTGATCAATTCGTAATCATTCATTCCCTTGTGCTTACGTACAGTATAGCCACATAGAGCAATATGTAACATTCAATGATGTGTCCTATCCGACTCTATAGCCATACGTACATTGTAGCCATCACTTGTGAATTTTCTGTGTAATGGTACAATTTATGTACTCCTTTATCAGTACATGACCGTGTATTTTTTGTTAGATAGCATTCAATGACAAGTCTTATCATTACTATAGCCACATCGTTGTTGTATACAATGCCTTGTGAATTTTCTGTCCAACGATAACATTTACTTACTACACACGCTCTTCTTTCATTATAAATGTCATCCTCATACCATTGAGATATACACGCTCTTCTTCCAAATTTCTATATAGTATCTCATAGTGGTAGACAATAGCCACATATCATTGCCTTCTTCGTACTCATATGAAGGTCCATTGAGTCATGAAATCCCTTCAAATCCTTCTTCTCTGCAACCACCGACGAAATGTTATGAGGAAATGCAGGAAAGGGACTATGAGGATCTGAGCAAGCATGAAGGAGAGGAGCAGAAGCGTCATTTGAGAGAGGAGAGAAGAAGACTTGCAGATGAACATAGACTCCACCGTAGAAACAGACGGCAACGCCGGAAAGTTCGTTGTAACATCCCCTATCTAGAAGCTCAAAACTAAGCGCTACAGATGCTGCAGTCATTTGCAGTATTAGCTTCCGATGACTAAATACGGCTATGTTAATGGTATCAATATTATCAGAAGGACTTGAATATGAAACAAAACACAGATTTTAAAAACATAGATTTCTTCATTACATTTCCAAATAATACTTGTTCCATGTTCTCGTCACATAACCCAAACGTTTTCCCAGGCACTGAACAAATATGGCTACTATAAATTACGTCGAGAGTGGTATACGAAGATACCACCTCGATTGATCAGAGTCAAATAGTCATATAAGACCTAATACATCATAGCACATCGAAAATTCATCAAACAAAAGTAAAAATCATCAATTCCTAAATAGCTATTCGTTGCCTCCTACATCCTCCGATAGCTTATTCGCCAAACAACCTAAAAACTTGAAAAGATCCTTAACTCCTAATCTACTCAAATTCGTTTTGAGTGCCCGAGAGTTTAAGGGGAAAGCATAAACTTTGAGTCAGACATAAAGCCTGGTATAAATAATACTACACATCACGATTTAATTATATTAAGTGAGACCACACCGCATAGTGGAACGGGTTTCCCCTCATTAACATCATTTAAAATATCTTAGCAAATCTTTTCATATAATCATATACTATGCACCTGCATTCACAATAGTTAATCTCATATAACATACATTGTGTAAACAAACATAAATATCAGGTAATAGTGAACTATATGTTCAAACACAAATTATGTTTAACCTCTAGCTGACTTGGGCGTACCAGATAACATAATCATAATCATAATCATAATCATAATAAAAATTTACTTAACATCTGTTAGATTTTTGTATTTAGGATTATCTATCCTTATTTATCTATTTAACATCTCCCATCAGGACGATCTGTCCTAAACTATCTGTTAAATCTCTTCCTTCTGGACAATCTATCCCTAACTTAATCATCTCCCAAGTTCTCCTGAGCCTAGTGGTTTTCCAGACTTACCAATAACCTATCTGTATACAACATATGTTCCTTTCGGTGTGTATCCTAATTTTAGTCTACTTGTGACCAAGCCCTACCCACTGGAATTTTGGACAACAATTAGCTGGGGCTATAAGCTAATGTACAGGGCGCGACCCCATACTAGTCCCATCTGGTTTTCTAATATCTGAGTCATCCATGTTTAAGGATCCTCTCCCATAATTTTTCTTGAAACGATTTCAAAATGATTTAAACCTTTAAATCAAACTTTGAATACGAAAAAGAAATAAGTCTTTATACTTTACTCAAATCATATTACCATGCTAGATATATATTCTTTATTTAAAACTTGGTTGATGAAACCACTTTACCATTTGAAAGAGCCTCTTTCCATATTTTAAAATTAACTCATTCAATTTCAATGTTTATACCTTTCGAAAATCATCTCTAAAACCTTTCGAATTCATTCAAAACAAACCTTTTGGAAGTTATAAGATTTAGACATCCTTCTTTAAAATCACTTTAAGTCATTTCCTTAGAAAAACCTTCGAAAAACCTTTCAAAAACCTTCAATAAACCTTTCGAAACAGATCCAGGAATAAACCCTTTGAATGCTTAAACTTTTTAAAACATAACCTTTCGAAGGTAGAATGGGTTCAACTTTAAAACAATTTAGAAACTTATTTTTTAAAACCTTTCGTCTTTATTGAAACAACCTTTCGAAAATATTCATATAACCTTTAGAGGATATCCAAACAACCTTTCGGAAGCCTTTGGTTATATTTCACAAAACAAGGGTAACCACCTTAGTCGAATGCTTCCATTCGAAAGCCTTGGAGAAATGGCTAACTTTAAAAACATGCGAACCTTTGGACTGGGTTGGAAGGTTCAAAGTAAAACCTTTGTAAAATAGTGGAAACCCTTCAGCAACACCGGAAGATTTCAAAACAAAGTAATGGCGGTAGCAGCTACAACCTTTTAACACATAGGAAGGTTTTACAGTCTTTCTTTAAATTACTTGACTTGGTAGGAAGTGACCAAGCCGAAAGATCTAGTTCGAAAGCAAAGCAGGCGAAAGCTTTTCACTTATAAAATAATTATATTCCAACCCTTTCGGCCATCAATCTTTTGATTTATATTCAATTCATTACGCACCAATTTCTTGATACCTTATGCATTGAACTTTGACTTTATCGAAAGCTAACCCTTCTTCTAGGACGAAAGGTGTTTAGCTGTATGGATTGAAACATGGAAAAAGTGTGAATTTTGTCTTTAAACTTAAAAAGGAAACTTCTCCACTAACCTGCCTTTGTTTGTTAAATTCTCATTGGTCAATAAAATACTTTTCAGAATTTTTCTGCCGCAATTACCAGGATTTATAGAACATTTTATTTTGCAAAATGCCCCTTCTCCTTTATAAACATATAAAACATTTAAGTCGCATACCTTAAATAATTTTATATATCCCTTAAATGACTTAGGAAAATTTTGAAAAAATTCTAGAAAATATATTTTAATATATTTCCTAACATATTAAAATCTCAACCCCAAATAATAATTATTTCAGCTGAAAATAATTTAAAACCAATAAACAATTTTCTTTATTCAAAAATTCATATAAAATCCATATTAAATCGGAAAATTATGAAAATCAAAACCCATCTCTAAAATATTATTCCCGGTCTATATTTAAAATTCAAAGTATTCGCATGTCATTAAATAGGGTTTTCATGCTAAAAATTATCATAAAACATGAATAAACATTTACAATTCCATCAACAACAAACAAACACACACACACACACACATATATTAAAACATCAAACAGGGCAATATTATAGCAAAATCATTTCGGATCTAAACAAAAACCGAAAAATGGAAATATTAGGGACGTAATATTTATTCACCTTGGCTTTTAGAGATTATAGATGAGATTTTAGAGTGTTGAATTAGTTGATTTCTTATTTCCTCTTGAATCTTTGCTTTCTTCTTCTTGAGACTGGAAATGGTGGCCAGCCTTAGCAAGTTTTCGTTTTTATGAAATGAGAATAGTGAACGTGAATCTCACAAGGGTTTAGGGTATAAGGTGTTGCCATTTCCCAAAATACCCTTCTTATTTCCTAACACATTACCTAGTGTTATTTCATTTTAGTTACCCCTTAATTATGGCACGACTATCTCTAACTAATTAAATCTCCATCTATTACTCTTTACATCATTTAATTTAATTTAAAAAATAAATGTCTTAAATAAGGTTATAAAATATACGGGGTGTTACATTCGTAATTAATGGATTGAGAGGGAGCAGGAGGTTGACTCTTCTTCAATATTTTGTGTTTGTGGAATTTTGGTTACATATTCCTTTGTACGAAACGAAAATGACATTGGACGGCGCCATTGTAAATGCCAAAATTTTCAAAATGGTTGTGGGTTATGAGAATGGATTGATGATCCATTCCCTCATCGAGCAGTGGAATATGCAACCAAACTAGAATAAGAACTAGCCATGATTTGCAACAGGCTAAGTTCACTAGAATTTCAGTGTGGTAGTGAACACAACTAAGTTTCGTCTATCTGATGTATGTTATAAGTATGTGGATGCTTATGTATGTTGTTTGTTTAAGTATGTGGTATGTTTAAGTATATCGTATGTTTAAGTATGTGGATGTTTAACTATGTTGTCTGTTTAAGTATTTTACTTAGTTATGCATATTGTATGTTTAAGTACGTTGTATGTTCAAGAATTTTGTTGAGTATGTATGTTCTGTGTTTAAGAAATACATAGTACAATCCCTAAATTAAATAAAACATACACCACTCATATTAGAACACATAGACATACACTGAACTAGTACAACTCATAAAATAGTGGCATGGGAACAAGCATAACTCAAAGAAATACCTTACACAGTTACAGACACATAGAATACAGAGAGTGTCACCCATAAATCTTAGAATTCACTCAAATGTCGAATATAACTCACCCATAAATCATACACAACATGACCAACAAAGTATGTTTGATGATCCAAAATATGCGGGGAGTCAAAAGTTGACAGAGTCATTTGGAAGTCATTTTCTTGTTCTTCCTCGGTTATAATTTTCCGATACCTATGGCAAGCTCTAGTAAACATAACAAATGTAGTTATAGTATCCAAATTTTATCGTCTTAACCTATATTCTAGACGTTAGTTGTAAGCTTCATTGGTGGTTACCCAAAAATCTACATCGACTTCCTCTTCCATATGTCTCTGATTGGCCTGAATATAAGCTTTAATCAACACCAAATAATCATGGGAAGTCCATGTCTGATTTGCTATTTGGAATCCTATGAACTTCTCATACCAACACTTGCAGTATAAACAGTAATCATGGGGAGTGCAATCAAAGCCACACCATGCATTTCATAATAATTCATTGCCTTATCCAAACATACACTGTAGCCGTTAATGCCTTGTCCTATCCCACACCGTAGCCACATTGTGAATCCATAACCAATCAATGGCCTCTTCAAACGTACACTGTAGTCATTAATTCCTTGTCCTATCCTAGCCACGTAGAGAAAACCATAACAATTTAATGTTGTGTCATATACACATTGTAGCCATACATATACAGTAACTATTCATTGTCTTGTCTGTTCCATATCATTTTAGCTCCCACACTTTTATGTATTCTCATTGTGAGCTACACTAAGATACAACTGCAGAAAGCTACAGCAAACCAAGAAATCAAATTAATTACTCCTCTCAACAACAATGGATCCTTACCTTTACTACTAGTACAACCAAGACATGAACCAAAGCTTCATCGGTGAACAAGAAGTAGACGACGAAACCGTAGGGTTTCAATTACAACAAGCTGTAGCAGGATATTTTTACTTTTTTGACGAACGATCTATGAGCAACCACTGTGATTGTATGCCTAGACGGATTGACCGTCGACATAGTAGGGACTATAAGGATGGACATGAAAGGCTGATGAAGGACTACTTCATTGACAATCCAACCTATGATATAAGTTATTTTGTCGTCGTTTTCGCATGGGCCTGGATATTTTCTCTAAAATTTATCTCAAACTTCATGAAAACAACCTATATTTCACTTACAGGTTAAATGAAGCATTAGAACCTAGAATTCTGCCCTACATCAAAATCTCGGCTGCTTTACGATGTTAAGCTAAGGAACATCTAATGACAAATTTGACGAATATTTTAGAATTGCACCATCAACAATGATAGACTGCATGAAGGAATTCTACAAGATAGTGATCGCTCAGTTTCGTGAGGAATACTTACGAATGACAGGACCAAATGATGTAGCCAAAAAACTATCCAAAGGAGAAGCTAGAGATTTTCCAAGTATCCTTTATAGTTTGGACTGCATGCATTGGACAGGGAAAAACTGTCCCATTGGTTGGAAAGAATTATTCACTGGACACAAAAATGTGCCAACTATTATTCTAGAAGCAGTAGTTTCCAATGATTTACGGATTTGGAATGCTTTCTTTAGAGTGCTAGGTTCGTTTAATGATATAATGTTTTAAAATAATTATACTTGCTCTTCGAACTATCTAATAGACTATCAACGGACGTTACATACAAAGTTGGTAATATCGTGCATTGAACTAAATGTTACCTAGTGGATGGCATTTATCCAAAGTGGAGAACTTTAATGCGAGGCTATAGGGTCCTAATAAATGACAAAGAGAGCAATTTCACTAAAAAAAAGTGGTAAGCTATAGAAAGGATATCTAACGTATGTTTGGTGTCTTACATGCAAGGTTATAGATTTTACAAAATCTTGCCTGATTTCATAACGTAAGAGTTCTATCTGAAATTATGTATGCTTGTATAATAATTCATAACATGATTGTGGAGTTCGAAAGAGGTAGGTATAAAAACCAAAAAACTAATTACCCAGACATGTTTAAGGGTTGTAATAAAAGACCTGAGAGAAATACTAATTCGATGGAGGAATATATTTACATGGTGCAACATATTGAAGATCAAGCATCACACTTTCAATTACATGACAACTGGTGGAGAATCTATGGGCACATAAAGGCAGGAACAGTAGGAATTCTTAGTCCTGCACATGACAATTGATGGGAATTGTTGATTAAGTTGTATGTTTACTAGTGTTTTTATTGTACTATGTTTATGTTTTAAAGTTTGTATATTGAGCGTTTTGTAATATTAATATGGAATTTTTTACAAAAATGTTGTATGACCTCAGTTGGAAATACAAAATGATACGATAATATTATAATTCATATAACAACACATCAAAATGAATGTTCTACTTAGAATAAAATATTATTATTATTATTTTTCTTTAAAAATTTCATTTTGTCATACCGAGTTATATACTAGTAAATACGCAGTTTTATACTGATTTTTGAGATGATCATCCATATTGCTTGTTGAAGATATTTCTCTCTCAATTGTGGATGTTTTTCTTATAACTTTTTTAGTAAAGCTAGCAAGTTTTAGTAGTTCCCTATCGATTTTATTTTGTACAAACATTACAACTAGACTCATAATAGGCTATGAGTCCAAAACTGAGAAACAAGACATAAATTAAAATAAAAAAAACACAAGAAACCCCAACTGTGCCAACTGGCCATCATAGTGATATCAAATAGGTTAGAATCCTTCATCTTATTCAAAATTTCATTTTATATTAGGCAACTTCTCCTTTTGTTTGCAGTTAATACCCTAGCATTTCATTCTTGTAACTTTTGTATACATGTTAAAATAATATGATTATATAAATCAAAGAAATTCTTCTTGCACAATTTCATGATCTGCGATGTTACATTTGTCCTAAAGGTTCACTTAGAACAAGTGAAACCAAACTTGTAAGATATCAAGGTTGCATTTATGGTGTTTTTTCTTTTTCTTTTTCTGCCTAGTTTGAGTTTGCATTTCGTCCAATGGGTCATACATTTCTGATGCATCCGGCAATGATCCACTGATTTTCTTTACAGGGGCGAATAGTTCAAATAGTCCCATTGGCGTCCAACGCACCGGCTCATTGGCCGCCAATGGTAATTACTATTGTCTACTTCCACTTTGTTTGTAAATCATGCCATTTTCACCATTCTTTACCACCATCACCCTTCTTATATTAAACTATACAATGAGACTAATAATTCAAATTTTGATGTTGAAGATGTGATCAATATACATTATATTAAGAGAATTATGGCACCACAAAAAATGCAAATTAGTCAAATTCACACTTCATCATATAAGGGTATTTGCTGGGTTAATGATGTATTGTGTGGACATGAAAAACATTATCAATGAAACTTTTGAATGAAAAAACTTTGTTTCATGACATTGTGCGAGCGGTTGGAAAACTACATTTAAAGACAATAATAGAAATGCACAATAGGGAAATGGTAGCCATCTTTCTACACACAAAAGATTTGGCTCATTCTGTGTGGCTGGTTACCGAAATATTTCAATGATCGAATAATACGGTTTGTGTTTATTTTTACACTGTATTGAAAAATGTTGAGTTAATGTCTAAGGATATCATGAGACCGATTGACCATCAATTTTACAGAGTCCCATAACAAATTAGGACATCACATCGATATTACCCCCAATTAAATAATTGTGTTGAGGCTATTGACGGTATACATATAGTTGCCTATGTGCCTACCTTGGAGGTCTAGCCCAGTATTGGATGTAAAGGCTTTGCTGCGTGGAATATTATGCATGCATGCGCATTTGATTTAACATTTACATTTGTAAGAAAGAAACTGCCTATGATGCTAATAATTTTCATATAGGTTTAACCAATGAAAGTTTGATTTTCCTCATTATCTGCCAAGACAATATTTAGTTGATTCTGGATATTCATTAATGAATTGCATTGACTAAATTTCTAACCATCCTTATAAGTATGATTAAGAGTAGGTATTAGCAAAGACAATTTACTACCATCATGTTTAAGAAACTAAAATTGGGAGTTTTGAGTATCTATGCTGATTGTAACTTTATTGCTATATGATTTTGATTACAAGAGATTTATTATAAAAGCTTTGAGCCAATATTGTTTGTAAGGAATGAATATTCTATATTTTGTATAAATGCATGTAAAACTATATTTATAGCGGTTGATATCAGGTCCTAAAGGGCTCAAATTCAAGGGTTGAACCCTGAAATTCCTTGTACTCATCATGATGATGTAGATTCAGATGCGGGCTAGCTAGGATGTCAAATGGAGCAAACGACTTAGATGAGGGCCAACTGGTGGTTCCTACCAAGGCGGGCATATGTTAGAAAGGCAGCATGGAGACAGAGTGCTGGTAGTGAACAGTGAGACCATTATCATATGTAATGAAGTATAAAGGGAGGTTACTATACAATGATGATTTATTAGATAAATAATATAGTTTTATGCTGATCACTTTAGGAAAACAATACGAGTCATTATTTCTTTACGTCAAGGCGACCAGATGCTTTTGACTGTTGCCTACCAAGCCATGACAAAGTAAGACATGTGAAGCAGTCCGCACGGCCAATAAAGAAATTGGTGGGGAGAGTTGAGAGGTTCATATGGGTATGTGAGAGGTGATGCTCTTATGTTACAACCTGTTTTCTAGAAGTAAGGCGGGTTTTCTTTTGAATTTTAGGGCTTCCCGTTTATAATGGTGAACTAGTGGGTAACTATCCAGACCGAACAAATATGAGGCACCAATGTCTTCCATGGATCGAGCTACTTGAAGTTTAAATGCGAGTGGAGTTAGTTCGACCATCAGTAGGGTCATATGACATGGGCCTGCGCCGTCGAGCGGCTTCCTAGCGGGCCCCATGTTTATTACATGAAATTCAAGCAATGTTTTGACCCTAAGTTTGACTCTACGGGAATAGGCGGACTTGTCTTTATGTGCATTTAATACGAATGGCATATCTCAGGCTCCCATTGGCTATAACTCTTCATTACTCGAGGCAGTTTCAGAGACATGAATCTTGATGTGTTGGGGTACATAATTGAACCTTAACGATTGAGATTCATTCCCGCTCATTTCTTCCTATAGTTTTGAACGAACACCCATATACATAAATGGTGACGCTCCTTCTTCTTTCCATTACCGAACGTGGCAAATTCCCCATTAAAACTCTCTCAAGCACTTAATCTTCACATGTCCTTCGAAAAATTTGCTTCACTACAACTAATAAGCTTCATTTCGGTTTCATTGCCTTATTTTTTGCACGTTTTTCTAATTTTCAAGGGTTGAGATGCTTTTTTTTAACTTCACTTTTCTTTTGGATTGTCTGCCATTGAAAGTCTTAGTTTACCCTATATACGACATTGTTTGCTCCAGGTTGAGAAGTCAAAGTTGAACGATCGACGTAGAATTATTTCGATTACCTGAAAGCTGGATAACTCACAAGGCAGTCATTAAATTACTAAAGTTCCCCTCCTTTATTAGGGAGAATACACTTAGATTTTGTTTTGAGCTACGAGTCATGATTATTGTCAAGTAGGAAATGTATGCTTAAATTAGACGGGGCCATCCGACTTTACTACAAGATAGGTCATATAAGATAGTGCCTTTGGAAAGCTGTCGACCGTATGCTTATAGGGCGCCTCTTTAGGGCATGCCAAACTCCAAGTTGCCCAAGCTTTTATGAGAGGCTTGCCCCTGAGTCTGTTTTTTCCCTTTGCTATGGCCGAGGTAATTCAATAACTAGGTTGTCCTTGTTATTGTAGATAGCCAAAGGAAAGGAAAAAAAAATCACCGAAGGCACTTTTGGGAGCATCGCACATTTGAGAGCCACCCACCCGAGGTAAGGGAGGATCGAAACAGGCTAACAGAGATACATACCAAACATACCATGCTAGGAGTAGAGCTACATACGCCTCATGGGCGACAAGTCAGATCTCCACCTACTGGATACTTCGCATGGACCAAATCATATATGAAGGCGGGCCGACCCTTCCTCTCTACCTTTACTTCATTTGCTTTCTCAACGTGCACTAAAAGCCCAAACCCAACTTGCCTATAATGAATACATCATTATGGTAGGTCTCTATATTGCATTCCATGATTAGGCCTTTTAGAGTCACCCCCTTTATCTGGTCTATGTTCAAGTTGTCGAAGCTAGCCAACACCTCAATGGACTGGTATTGCTACCTTCAAAGCCATGTCTTCTTGATTCCTTTCTTTGGCCTCCCAAGTAAGATCTTTAAGCATTAGGACAAATACTTCTTCTTGTCGATGACCGTTAATCCATCTTATAAGAACATGGATTTCAAGTGCTAGTTTCTTCTATATTTACATTATTTTCTACATAGTTTTATTTATAACTACCTTTAACAATGTGTGTTCTTTTGATATAATATCCTTGGAAAAACTGGAGAGAGCCGAGTGTCGTTCATTGACCGGGTGGAACACATCTGCAAATTTGGGGATAACCAATGAAACATGGCCCTTCTTCTTACCGATGACAACTTACACCGGGTCAGGCTGTTGGGTCCTGATTAGTTAATGCCGAAGGAGAGAGAGGGGGCCCCCAAGCATAGGAAAGGAGAGAGAGTGACGATGGCTGCAATCATGGTGGTGATATAGAGCGATTCCAAAGTAGCGAAAAGGGTGATAGAGATGGTAAAAATTGACCAGGGACTGGAGGCTGACCATAACCAAGATGCAAGGGGCAATATAGCAGCGGGCCAATAAGATGATGCATGTGAGTGGCGTACCTATGAACCACACTTATTTGATTACATAGAGAGAGTGACTGAGGGGACCGACATTGGTCAGAAGGGGTTATGGGTGGGAATCATGGCCATAGAATATATACTTCATGGTCCTTTGGTTACATAAGCACACCAGATATATAGGATATGGAAAGGAAAGGGATTGTGTATGGGCCCCAAACACACCGGAGAGCATAGTCTCCTTCGACGAAGTCCCTTTTCCCCTTGGGTTTTCTAATCAAATTGATCAACACATAAACATGCCCTCTAACACATACCTTTCTGAATGGGCACATAGTAATGGTAGTGACACCAAATCTTCCTATCTACCCCTGATCACGTAAAGGCAGTGGGTACAACCTGAGGGTAGATAAATTTTACAATAATATTCTCTTTATAATTACATAGTTTACTTTCTATAATTTTTTTTACTAAAACTCTATGTTGACCAACCTTTCTTTTGTCTTGTATTACATTAGTTCATCTTCACTTTGCTGCTTCAGATGCTCCTACCAAGGTTGACAACGCCTCGGTCTAGGTCTTGCCTGCATAAGGCGTCGCGAACGTACAATGGGCCCCAAGTTTTGGAACTGGGTCAACACGCCGTGGGGTAAATGGGTAAACTTCAAAAAATTAATTCCATTTGGATTTTTATGGGCCTATGGAGTTTAATTTTATTTAGATCTTATCTAAATTTGATTTAAGTAGAATCAATATTTTATTTAATTTTATAGAAAAGATTTACTTATATTTAAGTTTATATTATTTTATATGATATGCGTATCATATACTTCATATACGTATGTTTGCACTTGCACGTGTAACATAATAAGGTGTACATGGTTTAACATGTACATATATAGATGTTGGGATTTTCACCACAACGGACATGCCAGCCCCTCTGTATACATAAGTGCTGTCAAATACATACATACTTTATATATATATATATGAAGTATATATTATACATGCACACACTATTTGTTATAAATATTAATTATAAAATATTTATTTATTTATTTATTTATTTATATTTATGTATGTATGTATGTATATTAAATTAACATTATTTAACACAATAAATTAGTTTTAAATATTTATATGTATTTTAAAACAATTCTAAATTTAAAATAGCATATTAATTTAAATACTTATATATAAAATATTTCAAAATTTATTAAGTAAGGTATATGTATATATTTATACGTAAATATTTATACCTTAAATATTTAAATGTTTTATATATTTATATATAATATAAATATATATATATATATAATATAGTTTTAATTAAATTTAAACATATATTGTCAAAATAGCTTTTGGCCATACTAAAAATATTTTTTTAATTAATTTAAAATATATATATTCCCTATGGAAATATAGTTAAAAACTAAAATTTCAAAACCAATTTAAAATGATTACATTTTTTATTGTGGTAATTATAAACCTATTATATAATTTTATATATATAAATTTGATTTTGAATAAAGAGATGTGCACATATATTAAACATTCGAATTAAATATTTATGTAAATGTAAATATAAATATGGCCACGACACTGATATGCGCAGATTCGTGATATTCAGCACTTAAGAGTCTTACAACTTGAATTATTTGATGATCATTATAGCATATATATATTTGATATTATATATACCATGCAACGTTGAATCCGAACACCTTAAAATGATTTCTGTACCTAGAAGATGCTACCTTCTTCAATGCAGCTACCATCGAAACTCATATATTATTTGATTAAATATTGTAATCTTGAAAATTTGAGGATGGAAGAGGGGGGGGGGGTGCCCGACCAAGGTTACAGTAGGGGAGAGCGAAAACGTCTAACTTAAGCAAGGGTTGGAGTGCTTTAAATAAAGGAGACCATAAGGAGTAAAATGAGGATCTAGGTCCTCATTTTTCTCTAACCTAATATCCTCTCTTTAATTCAAAATCTAATGCACTTTTAGCCATCTAATGGCCCTTCCCTTTATCTATATTATTTCCGCATACATCAAGCCCCATAGGCCTTAAAATAATTTCAATCCAATCAATAATTAACATGTTTAAATCCAATTTAAATGCATATCAATATCATATATCGATTAGTGTATTTATAACTATTATACACACACACATTTAATATTGATTAACAAATATCAAATAAAATTTTATAATTATTATTTCGTAAATATTAATTAATTTATAATAATTATAATGTAATTAAATCAAGTGGTAAAAGGAGTGTTCAACATTTTAATTATGTGACTCTTAGGTGTATTCGGCCGACAATGAATATTAAATAATTCAAATATTAACGTACACACGTCACTTAGTAGGTGGTGTGACTTGTGATCATATTTAACGCTTACTTTTCATTAGTAAAATCTGATTTTACTTTGTTAAGCACTACCCAATAGTTACAATTATTTACACCAATTCTTTCCATCAAAACCGTATCGCTTTGGACTTTTGGAATTTAGTGATGATCAAAATTCCATAATTGTCCATATTCTACTCTATAATCCAAACACAATGTCCTTAGTTCGATCATAACAATTATTATTAACTAGACTGCTCAAAGACTTTGACTTTGGATGGACTTTAAGTTGACTTTGATATCAATCTCATAATACCGAGGAGACGAATCCCTTTTTAACAGTGTTTCACTCTCAATGCTTCTACATAGTCGCCTGATGGATGTCGTACCATGGTTTAACTATAATCAAAGCCGAGCTTCCAAATTGAAGACCAGCAGTATTCCCAAGTCAAGAGAACTATGTAATTTTTTCACATCGATATTTTTTGTTTGACCTTGATATTAACCAACAGAAAACTATCAAGTGAATCATTCCATACTTATCCAATAACTGTCAATACATAACCCCTTGGTGCCTCCATAAGTCATGAGTTTTACATTGCCCAACATTTGGAGAGTGTTATATGTTTTAACTTTATTTCGATATCTTGTCTCGATACATTTGAACTAGGAATATTTAAAACGGTATGCATAATTTCAATGTGATAAATTACTCATGGCTACAACAATTTGTAACTACTATCATAAAGCATATCATTTACGGATTTTCTATTAAATAAACATTTAATTAAAATAATTAATTATAATATGTTATATCAAGTATACAATAGAAAGAAAATGTCTTTTATTTTGATAACGTACTTGAAACCCATCTTGAATTTGTGCATCATACAATATGGAAGGGTCCATACTCTTAATGATTTAATTAACAACTAAGGATTATGTATTCTCAAAGTTGATAAGAAACTCACAGTCTATTACATCCCCCTACTTGGAGGCTCAAAACTAACGGCTATGGATGTTGCAGTCACCCATAGTTATTGATTCTCGACGACCAAATACGATAGTGCTAGATACATTGATGTACATATCACAGAAATATGGAAATTTTTTAACAATTCAAAACATATTTCCACAATCAAATCGAAATGCTTGATGTTCATTACACAATCCCAAAAACGTAACCCCGTTCAGCAAAATATAATTTTTACAAATACACTAAGAGCGACATATGAAGATGCCCCCTTGGTTGATCAGAGTATATAGTAAGGCTAATTAATCTGCCTTTACAGACAAATACACAGCGGAAAAGAAAACTCTAAACAACTATCTGCCTCCTGCACGCCTCCGGAAGCTTTATTCATCAAAGAAGAGAACCTGAGAACCTTAACTCTCAAGCTACTCAAAATCAATTTAGCACCGGAGAGTTTAAGGGGAAAACAAAAACTTCGAGTCAGACAAAAAGTCTGGTATGAATAATAGTCTAACATCTCAATCCTTTTAGATATCTAGTGAGACCACACCGCTTTGCGGAACGGGTTTTCCCCTCACTAGTATCCTAAAAACTTCATAGAACCATATACTGTGCTCCTGCATCCACAATGGTTAAAACGTACATTTTCAAAATATTATGATGATATCCATACTTGAAAACAATTAGGATTTCCCATCCTCCATTTGATCCGACACTCTGTCATAACTATAGTTTCTACGATCACGATTAGCCTTATAGTTTTAATAGGTTTACTAATAACCTTTGTATAATTAAAGAACACCCTGTCCTATTCATAATTTTCATGGGATCACTAAGAACCTATAGGCTCCTGCCAGTTAACTTAATTAATTCATAGGTTCCCTTGAACTTATTAGTCATTTCAATAACTAATCACCTTATCCTAGTTTTTATGGGTTGACTAGGAACCTATGGATTTATCCAGTAACCCACTTCACATCCTAGTTTTCATGGGTTGACTGGGAACCTACTGATACTTCCATTATAGAGTTTCTTATCCTAGTTTTCATGGGTTTACTAGGAACATATTGACTGATGTCGATTCTTAATCCAGATATATTTTTCATGGGTTCTCTACAAACAATGTTAGCCCCTGCTAACTGTTCTTATTACACTGTTTTCATGGGTTAACCATGAACCTGTTGGTTTCCTCCAATAACTACTTAATCATAGTTTTCATGGGTTTACTAAGAACGTTTTGGTTTACATCAATAACTATAAAGTTTATGCATCCTATACTTTTGGTCACCTTAACTCCTTGGATGCAATTCTACTCATTCAGGAGTTTAAGCAATTTATATTCACTATTGAATTAAAGTAGCTGGTTCTTCTACCACTTTTTCCCCAAAATACAGTTATGCGTTATCATGTGAATATATTCATATTTGAAGAAGAAAAAAAAAATTAAAATTAAAAATACCACTCATATGGGTATAAAGTCCTTGAAATACATTTCATAGAACCTAGTTAACACCTTTAACTTATATTTTTATAGAGGCAATACTTCTTCAAAATCACATACTCAAACTCGTTACAAAACTCCTTTATATTAGCCATGGGTTTTCCTTTAAAAATTAGAGTATGGGTTTTAAAACCTTTCGACGACGTCGAAAGCTTCTAGTTTCAACCCCTTCGAAGGCTTTACATTTGACCTCTTCGAAAGCATAAATAATATCTTTTAAAACAATAGGCTCCGGCCCTTTTAATACTTTAAAACAGTTCTTACGAAACCCTTCGACTTTGTTAAAGTATCATTAAATAAGAGTGGAAGCATAACTTCGAAACCACTTGAAAGTAAACCTTTCGAAAGCATTCGAAATCAAACCTTTCGAAACCATTGAAACTCAAACCTTTCGAAGCCATTGAAAATCAAAACTTTCGAAATCATTGAAACTCAAATCTTTCAAAGCAATTGAAATCATACCTTTCATTGGCATTGAAACTTAAATCTTTCGAAGCCATTGGGTTTATACTTAAAAATATTACTTTGGATCATAGGTGAAAGTATCTCTTTCAAAACCAATCTTTATTTTATAAAATATTAGGGAAGACAATTGAAATTTTCAACAACGTCGAAAGCTCCTGCTTTCAACCCCTTCGGAAGGTTTGGGAAGCGGCTTGTATTTTTATAAACAATTAAACCTTTCGACAACATCAAAAGCTCCTGCTTTCGACCCCTTCGGAAGGTTTAAACAAAAATAAAGGTGGCAGCTCTCTTTCAGAAATCTCTTTGAAAAACCTTCCAAAATCGTCGCTTTCGACCTTGTCGAAAGCAAGCATAGATTTAGACCTTGTCCAAAGCTCTTTAAAACAGGCAAGTGATTTTCTTTTTCAAATCAAAGTAAACTAAGGGACCATCTCCTTTGAAAGCAACCTTTTGGAAGCAACCCTTCAACACCTTACCTTTCGACTTGGTCCAATTCACTGCATACCATCTGAATGATATCATGTGCATTGCTTTCAACCTTGTTGGTCAATGAAGTCGAAAGGTCTCTATTGAGAGGTCTAAGTCGAAAGGTTTGCCAAAGAAGGCGGTACCACCATTTTTGGGTAAAAGCTGATTTTTACCAAAATAAGTAAATGTTTTGCAACAAACTTGCCTATTTGCAAACATTTGATTAGCTCTCACAAACTTTTAAATGATTTGGATAATATTTGCTGCATTTTCTCATATTTAAATCAAGTTAACTTTAACAAATAACCCCTTCCCCTTATAAAATCAATTAAATCGTTTAGGTCCTCCTTTAGAAATAATTTAATGTCCATACTAAATCACTTAGTAAAAATCCCCAAAAATTCTAGAAATTCACTTTAATCATGTCATCTAACATATCAACATTTCAGACCCAAATTCTTAATATATTTCCAAAATAAATTTATAAACCCAAATAACCTTATTTTCCTTTGAAAATTCATAACTAATTTTCCACGGTTTGGAAAATTATGAAAATTGAAACTCAACTCCAAAATCATGTTTTCTATAATATATAATTTTCCCATTGCATTTACAAATCATTTAAATCTTGGTTTTACCCTAAAACAGTATATACCTCCTTAGAAAACCTTGTTTAAATCATATAAATCATAAATCAAGCATATCATAAATCAATATATATATCATAAAATAGATTTATGTTTAAGTCTGAAACCATATGATAATAAAATCAAAACAGGGATGTAGAAATTATTATTCACCTTAGTTTGGATAAGAAAATTGAAGTTTTATTAAGATTGATTTCCTCTAGCTTGAGTCCTAACTTTAAGTTGGTTTTCTCTTCTTTCTTCCTAATGGCTGGCCTTGCTTTCTTACGGTTATAATTTTTGTTTTGGATAAAAATAAATGTTTATGACTAAGGGAGATAGTATGAGGGTGGGTAATATGGACGGCTATTTACCCTAATGCCCTTATGTTCAATTGCTTAATACTTTACCAGTTATATGTTCATTTTTTATATATGCACGTCCACTTAATTCATTAATCAACCTCAACCTCCTTATCTACACTATTCTATTTATTTTATTCTAATTAAATCTTCTGAATAATGTCAATAAAATTAGGGGTGTTTCATAGTCTCTCTTCAATGCGCAAGAATACCTATTAGACTCTCTAATGCATTGTGTTCATTTAGGTCAGGTTAATTTCACTTCATCCCACATAATCAGTTTCTTCTTTGGATCATATCCAAATCCATTCTACTACCAACAATTTCTAAAAGAAATCACATCACTACGAAGTTGGTATATCTTGAAACAATAGGTGTTTCTCAATGTAATGGAATAAGTATTCATAAACATTTTATGAATCAAATAATATATAAAACTGATTTGGTTTTAGTTTACAATACTGTTGTTCAAAACATAAATTGGTCATCTGATGGCAGTCGTTCCCAAACTACTTTTGGAGCGATTAATACAAGAACCCTTATAAATAATTATTGCGTTTAGTCTTTCGACTTGCATAACCTGCCAACTCCTTGTCCTTGAATATGTTAAGATGTCTTATAAAACCTTATCCTGCATGATTTTGTAAATTATTATTCAGATAAATTTACTTTAACCTTGCCACTACTCTTAAGTACATGATCTTATAGAAAGAAGTTAATTCATCTTCACTTACAATTAATCTTACTTCGTTCAACAAAATTTGTTTATTCCTTATCGATACATCATTATGTATCATAGGGAAGAGTGACTTTTGAGACTGAATCCTTATTCATTTTGGATACATTCAAAACACTTTCCAATATTACCTATTCGATCAAATCAAATCATTTTATTTCTATTACACATAATTTTATTTGCTTCGGTTTCATATTCTATGAGCTTATCATATACATACTATGTGTGTATCAAACACACATGTTCACATTTGTGACAACTCATCGGTGAATATGGAAACATTTTAGTATTATTTGACCCGCGGTTGCATATATCTAAATGTATCAGTCTGAAAAGTTCATCAACTCTTATGTCAATCCATTGAATATATGATTTGCCTTTAATTATTTGATATATAATTAACTAGTACCATATGATTCATAATCATATGTCAAATGATTATTTCTCTAAACTGTGGCTTAGTCCTATTTCTAAAATAATTGCAAATAAATTTAGATACAACTGTATTTTCCAATATATCATAAATACCACTATTGTAGTTTTATTTTACAACAAATATTCATATAGAAATAAAACCATATCTATTTTTAAATCAATAATGATAAAAAGTTATTATTTCATAAATAATATTTGGTATATTTTACAGAAAACAAATTTCGTAGTTTGATGCAATTAATAAGTGTTATATGGCATGCTCCTACTATTTCTGCTATTACTATAGTAGTGTATGAAATACGAAGCTCAATTTAACTACTTAATATAGGCTATTTATTTCATTTACTATAACTGGTTTAAAGTCTAGAATTTTCAAATCAAGTATCTTAAATTCATAGAAATATCATAGAAAACAATTTCCTATTTGAAATACTTTTGGAATATAAATCATATTTCTCATTTCAATGTTAAGTAACTATTATTATTGTTCATTTTTCATTTCTGATGTCCCTTTATGAAGTAGAAATGACTATTCAATCTAATCATCCCAAGTATGTCTTTAGTTACATCTACCCTTATACATTCACTTTTCTTTCTAAATGGTCAAACCATTCAGAGGAAACTCTTACTACAATTACATAAAGAACTCTTCACAAAAATGCATTTGGTCATCCTTAAAATGTAAGGAAATCAAATATGTTGCACTTTATGTAAAATGATCAAACTGGTATTGATGTGCACGTAATTGTGCATATATTTACATCCATATTTTATTTTATTTATTTAAATAATCATCATATTTGGGCATTTTAACATGTTTAAAACCAAAATTCAATTATTTCCAAACTATCATATTTTCATCTTCATTCAGGGGCAAAATGGTCATTTTTGTGCATGTGTCAATGTAAGAATTTTTACTTGGACATTTTTTGATAATTTTTATTGGAAATTGAATGCATATGGAAGAGGCTTATATGAAGATATATGCATGCACAAATGAAATACAAAGGAATGAAGAGGAAATAAATCAAGTTCAAGATCATGGAGGACCCCACCCACTTACCTAAAAGTACAATTTGGAGCTAATGGACAACTAAGTGGAGGTTAAACTTCATGCAAAACAAATGATGGATTAATTAGTGGTTAATGGTTACTTGTTGGCCACACTTCCTAAAGGGCATTTTAGGTAGCCCCCTAAAAATAGAATTAGGGTTTTATGCATGTATATATAGCCCTCTTATGTATATGAAACTATCATCTACTCTTTCATTTTACTTAGGATATTAAGAAATCAAAGTGTAAGCTCAATGTTCTATGAAATAAAAATGGCTTCCAAGCCTCTTTCTTCTCTCTTTTCTACATGTTTTTCTTTGTTTTATTGTTAATGTTTATTTCTATGCTCTCTTCTTCTTTATGTTCATAGCTTAGATTTACATTTATGCAAGTAGTAAGTAGCTAAACTCTTTTGCTTTCTTTGATTATTTTCTATTCTCTTTTCTTTTTAATGTTGAAATTTGTTTGTGTTGCTTCAATGCCACAAATGAGTAGCTAAACCCCTTCAATTTAAGGGTGATGAAGCTCTCTAACTTTATGTAATTTCAACATTTTTATGATGTATGATCTCTTTGTTTATGCTTCATGAATGTGAATTTTGATGTAAGTTTATACAAGTGGGTTTGATAGCTTATATTGCTTATGCAAATGAGCTATTCTTAGTCAACATAAACACAATTTACATCAACATTTGCTAATTAATTTTTGATTATGAAATGAAAGTAAAAATGAAATTTGATGAGCTATGTTACTAGTTACAATAGTAAATAGGTCATACTTAAAATAGTTTTTGCTTTGGCTTCTTTTTCATGAGAATTGTAAGTGGTATAATTGTTGTATTATAGTTTGATGGTTTGAGTTATGTTAACTAATAACATAAACAAACCATACTTATGATAAATGCAATGATTATTTCACTTAATATCAAAGTTAGAGATCATAAATTATGTGTTTGTTGATTTACAAAAATTTGAGAGTGGATTTTCCTCTAAATTGTTCTTTAGTCTAATAATTTTTGAATCACATTTTCTAGTGTTAGCCTCATAATTTCTAGTTAACAAATCCTCTTCGATTTTGGTATAATTTGATTGAATAGAATTTTAAAATCATCAATTCCCTACGGATTGACCCGTATTCGCCGCGTGCTACATTCGTACATCGTGCGCTTGCGGTATAAATTTTATTTCTAAATTCGTTCGACGGTTTTCTAATCCGATAGAATTTCCGTCGACGAACAGGTATTTCAATGATCGAATTCGTATATCTATCTTATATCCTCGATATCATGTTACATTTAATAAAAGAAGATCATGATTGTAATCAATCACATTGAATATACAACTCTATACTAAGGTTTACTTGCTTATTTTGAATGAACCAAATCCATCAAGGTTTCATACATTATGAGCGGTGACCATTGTAGTGACTCACAAATTCGACATTATTAATATTAAGGTAATTAAAAATGAATTTTTAATAAAAATGAGAATTGGATGATGCATTTATAAACAGTTGCGAAGGTCTTTTTAAGATGAGCAGTTTGATTTATAATTTTTAATATGTTTAGAGTTACACTTTACGAAATGGAGGTGTTTCAGTGTTTAAACAACATAAGTAGCTTTTTCAGACCAAACTAGGTACACACCCTAACTTAACCTAACCTAACCTAATGACTATATATTTGAGGCTATGAGACCCTAGCCATTACCTCTATCTTCATTTTCCTCTCTAAATTTTGAATTTCTTAATTACCTGCTAATGACAGATGATTATCTCTAAATACAAGTCAACTTAAAAATAAATGTGTTCGAACCCTATCAAATTATGTATTGTTTGAAAGCACTCAAAGAACGGAGTTGACGGGCAATGTTCATCTGTTGAGAATGGGCCTAAATTGACCAGAAATTGATGCAAAAGTCTCGAACATTGAAAGTGGGGTTTCGAATTTAACAGTGAATCAACAACTATGGAACGATCAAGAAGTTGCAGCTTGTAAAGTAGGCCAAGGGCTGTTGATATAACAGTTCGTATGGGTTGAAATCATTAGAGGTGGCCGAAATTAGCCAAGTTCTAGCTAAAACCTCATATTTGGAGTGACTATCAAGGAGGCGACAGAGCGTTTGGGTTCTTTGGTATAAGTAAAAGAGGTTGGCGCCGTGTCGAGGGTGAAGTTTGATTGTTAAATAATGGATCATGGAGGAGGTGGTGTGCTCTTGAAGGTAGTGATTGTGTCAAATGGGCACAATGTGGCTACGGGTTGGGGGAAGAAGATCATAGGTATTATTTTATTTTATTTTATTTTATTTTATTTACATTAATAAAATTCCCTTCGCTTTGTAATTTGAATAGTTTTCAGATTCGAACTTCGATTCATGCCTGGTTTCTTTCATTGGACTAGTGATGAAATTCAAACAATAGAACAGTAGGTTTGCAGGATTTTTAGATTATTAGAAAAAATGAATTGGTATGATTTATTGATTTAATTAATCGAATTTAAATTATAATATATATATATATATATATATATCTCTTGATGGAAAATTATAATTATTGATATGTGTTATGATATATTGATAGTTGTATGACATTGACTATTTTGGATATGCTATTCCATGTTGACTATTTATTGTTGATTACTGTACTATTGGGTATTTAACTGTAATCAATTGTTTATTCAAAATTTGGTTGTAATTGATTGATACAAAATGGAAGAAATTGTTTATATAGGACAAATAATGTGATTTATGGATTTTGTATGGTATTTGTAAATAACAATGTTTGAATAAAATAAAATTAACTAGAGAAATTTAATTAAGGTTGTTATTTATGAATTTATAGGGAAATCCATTTAAATAATAATGGAGAATATACTTTAAAAAAAGTTTAGAATTTTTATTGTTATTATTCAGTAAAGGGAGATTCTATATATAATAATATGGTTTTTATGAAAATTACACTATTTTGAAATACATAGTAATGAACTAGTTTTGGGTTTCATTAAAGGGATTTAATATGAATAATATTACTTTGAAGAAAAGTAATAATAATATTGATTTGAAATGTAATTGATCAAATTACTATTTTTAATATAAAATACAATATTTGAAAATATTTGAAGTAATGAAATTGCAATAAAATATTTTGAAATATATTACTGTTTTGGAAGAATTATTTTTTTTTGAGAAAAGTAAATAAAGATGGATTTACAGTAAACAATAACAAAATGATTTTTATGCTTAAAAGAATAATGGTTGAAAATATTATTTTGATGATGGTAGAATGTATGATTGATTGGTGTAATTATTACATATGTTTGATGTTTGATGATGGTATCGCATTTTGATGAGTATGCACTATTTTATGGTTATTACTTCTAGTTGATGGATAGTTAATTATAGTTATTTGATAATGGATGTTGTGTTACTAGTTTTAATTGAATTAATACACATTTGGTGATTGATTTATATCACTATTATGGGGTGATTAGTTGGTGATGTGTTACTAAAATAGATGAACATTATATATGTAAGTAAATTTGTATATTGTGATTTTCTTAATTGATGGGTTAGGGTTATCATTTAATATTTGTAACGACCAAGAATTTCTGCCATTTGAAATTCGCATATTTAATTAATTTAAAATATTCACGAATGAATTTTATAAGCTAAGTGAATTAAATTTTGAATATGAGGATTTAATTGGATAATTAAATCAATAATTTAATATGAAATTACAGAAATAATTGGAAATTGGGTTTAGTATGATTAAATTTGATTTATAAAGTTGTAGTAAATCATATTGGAGTTAGAATGATGTTATAGAACTTTTAAATTGAATTAAAAGTTAATTTGTGAAAATTGAATATTTTAATATTTAATTGACGAGTTAAAATAGCCATTTTTCAAGCAGTCTCGGATTTTGACGAAACTAGTTTCATCGGATCCATAATGTTATATTATTATGTGGTTTTAAATTTTGTGTTAATCGGATTTACGGTTTGTCTGGGGCAAGCTAAAACGCGCAGAAATCTATTCGAGTGAACTTTGAATTTAAATAGTCGATTCGATAACTTATCTTTCAAATTTGATCAAATTGGGTCCTGATATATATTCCGTTGCGTTCGGAATGGGGGTAAAACATTATAAACGCCAGGCCGCATGCTTCGTTTGGAGTTCGGAAAAATTTCGGGTGAATAGTGCACGGAAATTTTCTATAAAAGGCCACATAATTCACAATTTTACACTCAAACCCTGGCTAGGGTTACAGCCGCCACCATTGTTATCAATGGCCGAAAATTGTTATCCTTCTTCCTCTATTTTCTTCAAATCCATCAGCTTTTAGCAAAAATCATCAACTGCAAACTTGTAAACGGCATCGAGATCTTGAAGATCAACGGTGGAGATTGGATTTGGAGCGTCGAGGTGGTCGCTATGGGGCCGCGTCCTCCTGCCTTTAGTGCATGGATTTCAAGGCCTAGGAGAGGCCGAGCTTCATCATTCTTTGGCCGATGGTGTGTCGCGTGATGGGCTTTGGAGCGGTGGTCGTTGATCATCTTCAAACGAGGCGTGGTGGTTGCATAAACTCGATGTATTGTGGCGGCCGTGGGTCTTTGTAACCTGGGTAGCACGGTTTTGGGGAAGAAAGGTATGGGCGACCACGATCTCATCAAAGGGAATGAATGGCCTGGATGTTGTAGGGTTAGAAATAAAAGAATTAAATTGTAAATTTATATTATATAAGTTCGTTTAAACTTTGTAACGCGATAACTTTTTCATACGAGGTCGGAAACGCATGAAACGAATTGCGTCGGGTTCGGATTCACGAATACTAAGCGATGGAGCTGGATTGGAGTTGATTGGAGCTAGTGAAAATTTTGGGTAAAATTAAATGCGCGTTTAATTTTATTCGAAATAAACGCTGAAATTGTTATTTGAGGCAATGTGAGAACTTCTCAATCAATCGAAATTGTTTCGATTTAAATTTTGAATAGTAAAATTTAAAATTGCTTGATTGTATGCTTGGATGATAAATTATTATCTGTTGTTTTAAATAGACCCTATACGCCGTATATTAAGCGGATGTTATTTATTAAAAACATATACCGCGATATTTCACTTTGATGTGGAATTGGTATTATATATGTACTTGGAGTTGATTTTCCCGCATTATATAACATATGAGACCCTATTCCGCCGCATAATAGCGGATAATATTTTATAAATCCTATATACCGCGATATTCAGTATTGGAACGGAATTGGTATTGTGCTAACATCTGTAGATACAGGGAAACAGGTTGGAGGGATCCAACTGGATTCCTCACCCGTATTGATTTATTTACAAATATTGTGATATATTATGTTATCATATGATATATGATGTTTTGGATGCCGTGATTGTTATATTTAGTGCTGTTGCAGCATTGAGCCTATTTTGGAAAATTAAAAGGATTTTTAAAGTGATTTTTCGAAAGTATACATTTTATTAAATTTTGGAATTGATTCATTTTAAATAAATAAACGTTATTTTGATGTTATAAAAAATTATGATTTTGGAGAAATATAGTTGAAAATTGATTTTTGAAATATGGAGTTAATGATTTTATAAAATAGTTTAAATTGGGATTTTGAATTTTTATAAACGGGTTATATAAAATATTTATAAAATTGAGATTTACAAATTAAAATATTGGAATTTTAAAATGAGTTTTTATAAGCATTAAAATGAAGTATAAATGGGTTTCATCAGTGAATGAAACTTATAGATTTATAAGTCACGAAGTTATAAAATGAATAGATTTTGTAAAATAAAAAGGTTTATAAGTAATTTACTTATAAGTTGGATTTTTGGCATTTAAATGAAATTTAAATAGAATTTGTTAATTAAGAGATTTTATAACTCGAAGTTTTTATAATATATAAATGTGAATTTATAAACTTCGATTTATAAATTCAAGATTGATTGAGTTTGATAAGTTAATTTTTTATATAGCTTATTAAAGTAGTATATTCACGATTTTGGATGGTGAATAACATATTAAAGAAATGTTTTAGGAAGTGATCTTTTAAAGGGAATTAAAACGATTTGAAGTTGTTTTAAAATGTGTTAAGGATCGAAACCATAGATTTCAGCATTCATTGTTCAAATAGACATTTTCGAGAAATAAGGAAAAGATGGACTATAACACTGTTGTTATAGTGTGTTATAGTAAATGATTTTCGAAAGGAAATGTTTTTGTACAGTATTGGGATTTATATATCTATCTAAATTTCGAATCCCTATACTAGTGATTTTGGATTGTCATAACGATGTTTTACGCAATATTCGTTTTGACTCAAATAAATGTGTTTAAGAGAATGTTTTCCTTGAAAGAATAAAATATATACCTAACCGTGTTTTTAGTATATTGGATATTTTCTAAGTATTGAAAATAAATAGATTTGTGAATTACTTATTGTTAAATAAGTATGGAAATGTTTTCCAATATGAAGCGCAATGTTTTGGGTTTTTATCTTTTAAAGATAAATTGAAAATGAATAAGTATCTGGAAATGTTTTCCAATGTTGAATTTGAAATGGTTTAGAGAATATATCTTTTCAAAGATAAATTGAAGTGAATATTTGGCAAGTTATTTAATTTATGGAAGGGTAATAACAAGGGCCTAATGATTGTTATGGTGCTGAATATTTGTCGGTTTGCTTTGATAGTTAAATAACCGACTATCAATATTTACCTTTAAATGGGTATTTGATGTGAATTGCTTGAATTTGAATGCTACACTTATTTTTAAAATAAGCGCTCGTTATTCGGTTTAGCGGGGAGAGGACATTTGTGTCATAAATCCCATTCCGAATAAGTGATATGTCGTAATGGATAGCATTTGAAGACCGGTGTTGAAGACCAGATATTCTTGAAAACGGAAGGATTACCGTCGAATGTCTCTGCATCGGCTGATCTCCGATATAGAGATTTTATCACCCTTTGTGATGGGAAGTCCGGTCGTGATTAGTGAATATCCAGATTGCAAGGGCTTCTTTGGAAGTTCCTTCGATTCTGTTCAAACCCAGAATGGACTTGTATGGATGTGTGTCTGACGTTACAATTTGAGATGTAAAGCTGGTTTCTATCAAATATATTTCTGTTGGTGGCGGAGAATTTATTCTCTTAGCTTAACTCCCTTCTCTGAGACGTACGAGCTCAGAGGTTATGTAGTTAATGGTTATTAGTGATATATTCCCAAATTGGTAATGAGGCATACGAAGTGCTGTTGAGCATTTTTTGATCAAAGCGTGGCTTTTATGAAAAGCGTAGCTTTGTGGACGAGACTTCGTCGGACCTCACACCTCAGTAATGGTCAAAATAGGAAAGATGCGACAAGGTTATTAGGGGATAGCGCCCCCTTAGTGTATGTCATTCCTTATGGATAGAGGTGGTATTATGGTATGGAGCCCTGATACTTAACCTATGTTGCTGCTGCAAACTTATTATGTTGTGGTTGTTGGTGAATCCCGAGATATAGATCGGTTACGATCGGGGGATGACATATTCGTGTCAGTAGTTACCCAGCTAGGGGTAACCCGACCTTGTGTTGGTAGAGATCCGGTTAGGTTCTTGGGGCGTCTTTCCAAAGGCGTACCTATGTGGCAATGGGAAGTTCCTTGGCCTGACCATTAGTTGGAAATCCAAAGAAACAATGCGAGCTTTGTACGGTTTTAGTTGTATAACCTGCCATGGAATGTGGCGGTAACCTGCTATTGAACATGGTAGCTATAGTAGGCATACGATAATAGTCGTATGTTGGCTAAGATTTATATCATTACTTTCGAAATGTTTTCCCACACTTTGCACTTATAATAATAATATCAAATAAAATTTGCGTATCAAGCATATTTGACTATCATAAGGAGAAATCTTCTCCGATTTTGCGTTAGCATTGTGTGTGTGTGCGGGAGGCCTTATGGTAGTCTTATTTTCTAAAAAACATTGCGAATCTAATTTAAAAATATTTCTTTGTTTACTTTTGAAGATAAACTGTTTTAAGTTCTCACACCAGTCACATGACTGACCTGGAGTTTATTGTTTCCTTCCTAAACTCTGGGTGCCCATCATCTTCCACACGGGCAGTCTAGAGTCAGGTTATCAGGTCATTTTGGAATTCAGAAGATGCTGTGGAGTTCAAGGAGTAAGCTGGATGACATGGCGTATCAACCAGTATATAGTATTTCTTTCTCGCTATTTGTTATTATAAACTCTGGTAATGTAATGTAATGTGATGTAATGTAATAACTGATATAGTTCTTTGTTTTAAAAATATTCATTTATCTATTATATGTTGTTCCGCTGCGACTGTGAGATTCTGATATTGTTTCTGTTGCTTCTTCTTTCTTACTTCTTCTAATTTCTACCTCTTTTTTAACCTTAACGGTATGGTTTTCCGGCCTTCGATTGTCCGGCAGTTGATACAGTGGACGTATTAATGTCGACCTTCGTGGACGAAAAATCCTTACCTTTACAATATTGTTGATGTTTGATGAATTTGTACTATTTTTATTGTGTCTACCCCATGAGATGATTTATTAGGATGGATGGGTAGAAATACTATTTTCTGCTTTTACTATTTGCAATGGTTGCATTAATTGCATTATTTGTGATGATTACATCGATATTATTGTTGTAATGTACTAACAAGTATTTAGATGCAGGAGAATAATAGGAATTAGAACTACATGGGCTTGATCCCCCAAAAAGGGTACATAGGCAGTCTTTTCCTATGCAACAATTATCGAGCATATGGCTATAGGTATAGGGTTCGGAGCATTTCAAACATAGTTGAAACATTTTCATTTTCATTTTATATATATTTGAACAAGTGTGAAGTTGCATGTAGGAGCAAAAGTGGGAATAGAAAGGTGGATGAAGGCTATATCGTAGATAGTTGATTTGGTATATTCGTTTATACCATTTTTATATTCTCCATGATTAATTGATAATTAATGTACCGAAATGAGAATTAATGTAATAAATGTTATAAAATATATTATGGAGTTAATGTCCATTTATTTTTGATAATTAATTTCTTTATAAGGTTTTCCTTTTTATTCTTTTTCTTAGAATTCTTAAATTTTTATCTGCCCACGGTCCACGGATTTCGTAACAAACCAATTTTTAGGGGTAATTCATAATAAATAATTAATCAATTAAATATGAATTTATGCAATTAAAAATGAATATCTTGAATTTATTTTAGGAGAGTGGAATTTTATAATAAGATAACTAGTAATGATTTATAAAACGATAAGGAATATTTTAATACAGTAGTGTTTAATAATTTATTTATTTAATTAATTAATTTAGAATTTAAAAATATAAAAGAATTGTTTTGGAAATAATGATAAATTAGAATATTGTACATATTAATTTAATTTTGATAAGTGAATAAATCTATTAATATGAGTTGGAAATTAATTGGTAATGATAAATTAATAAATAAAATTATAGAGAATAAATTTTTGTAAAATAAATAATGTTATAAACTATTAGAAGTAGTTTTATATAATGGCAATTTTGTATTTGGACTTGAATATAAATTGTTGTATGAATAATGTAAAGAAAGAAAAGAAAAATAATAATTATATCTATATATTTGCTAACAATATTTACTAAAGCCCAAATCCAAGAAAATCAAGCCCAACAACTCAAAACTCTAAAATCATGTTTACTGAATTCATTCTTTCTAGATATTTCCATTTCCAGATCATTCATTTTCTTTTATAAGTAGACCTTCATTAGTTCATTCGAAAAATAGAGGAGGGAATTCAAAAATATAGCCAACTCTTATCATTTTAAAAATTAGATTAAAAAAATAAACATTAACAATTCCCTATTTAAATATGGGCTACTCGACATTAATAAGCGTATGTGTATGAAATTGGTTGAAGATGGATTTGCTTGATTTCTTTTTTTTAATGCAAAATGTAACGACCCAGAATTTCTGTCAATTAAAATTTGTGTATTTAATTAATTTTAAATATTAATAAGTGAAATTTATAAGTCGAATAAATTTTATTTCGAATATCTGGATTTAATTGCATAACTAAATCGATAATTTAATATTTGAAATTTCAGAAATAATTGAAAATTGGGTTTAATATGATTGAAAATGATTCGTAAAAGTTTATTAAATCATATTGGAGTTAGAATGATGTTATAGAACTTTTAAATTGAATTTAAAGTTAATTTGTGAAAATTGAATATTTAATATTTAATTGACGAGTTAAAATAGCCATTTTTCAAACAGTCTCGGATTTCGACTAAACTTGTGTCATCGGATCCGTAATGTGATATTATTGTAAGATTTCAAATTTCGCGTCAATCAGATTTACCGTTTGTCCGGGGCAAGCCAAAACGCATAGAAATTTGGTTTAACCGATTTAATTTAAATTTGATCGTTTATTGCCGTAACTCGTACAGATGATCGAATTAGCCTCCGAAACCTATTCCATTTTGTCCGGAACGTGGGGTAAACCCTAGAAACGCCAGTCACCGCGCGAGATTTGGAGTTTGGAAAATTTCGAGTGAATAATAATTTGGAAATTTTCTATAAAAGGCCTTCACAAATTCACTTTTGCAAACAAAAGAAACCTAGCTAGGGTTTGAAGAGCCGGCCGCCACATTTATTTTCAATGGCCAAAAAACAGTTGTCTTCTCCTCCTTTTTTCTTCAAATTTGTTAACCAATTCAAAGATTTATCAACTGCAAAGTTGTAGAGGATGTTGAGATCTATAATCTCAACGGTTATGATCGATTTTAAAAGCATGGATTGCCGGCAATTTGAACGTGAAGTTGCGACTTTCGAGCACATTTTTCACGATAGAGGTGCGACCGAGTTTGCCTATACTCACGGCGATGGAGGCACTCGCGAAGGGCTGTTGAGTGATGGTAGTTGATCGACGTGGAAGTCGACGAGGAGGCTCGAAAAAATTCGTATAGGGTGGCGGCCGTGGGTTCAAATGGTCGCGTTTTACTGATGATGGGGAAGAAGGAATTCACGGCCAGGATCTGTTGGTTATGAAATGGACGGCAGATGTGAATTAGGTTAAAAAAATTAAAATGAAATTTGTAATTAAGTTATATTATAATTCGTGTAAACTTTAAACCAGTGTATCTTTTTCATACGAGGTCGAAAACGCGCGAAGCGAATTACGTTGGATTCATTTTGTCGAACCCTACGCAATGAAGCTGGTTGTAGTCGTTTGGAGCTAGTGATAATTTCGGGTAAAATTAAACGCACGTTTAATTTTATTCGAAATAAAACGCTACAAATGTATTGAAACCAATGTGAGAACTTCTCACTCAATCGAATTAGTTTCGATTTAAATTTTAAATAGTTAGATTTAAAATTGCTTGATTGTATGCCTGGATGATAAATTATTAACTATTGTGTTGCAAATAGACATTATACGCCGTATATTAAGCGGATGTTATTTATTAAAAATATATACCGCGATAATTCCATCTTGATTGGAATTGGTATTATATATTTACTTGGAGTTGATTTTCGCATTATATAGCAGATGAGACCCTATTGTGCCGCATAATAACGGATAATATTTTATAAATCCTATATACCGCGATATTCCGTATTGGAACGGAATGAGTATTGTGCTAACATCTGTGGATGCAGGAAAACAGGTTGGAGGGATCCAACTGGATTCCTCAACAATATTGATTTATTTACAGATATTTGTTATATATTCTGTTATCATATGATATATGATGTTTGGATGCCGTGATTGATTATTTGGTGCTGTTGCATCATTGGCCCTATTTTGAAGTTTTAAAATTTTTAAAGTAACGATTTTTAATTTAAAAGGGTTTTAAAGTGATTTTTGAAAATATACGTTTTATTAAATTTAGGAATTGATTTATTTTAAATCAATAAACATTATAATTTTAATGTTATAAAAATTTTGATTTTTGTAAAATATAACCGAAATGTGATTTTTGAAATAAATAGTTGATTAATTTATAAAATAGTTTAAATTGGGATTTTTTGAATTATTATAAACGATTTATATAAAAGATTTATAATATTGATATTTATAAATTAAAAATATACGAATTATAAAATGAGTTTTAGTAAGTGTTAAAATGAAGTATAAATGGATTTCATTAGTGAATGAAAATTATAGAATTATAAATTGTGAAGTTATAAAATGAATAGATTTTATAAAATAAAAGATTTATAAGTAATTAACTTATAAATTGGATTTTGGCATTTAATTGGGATATAAATAGAATTTGTGAATAAAGTGATTTTATAAGTTGAAGTTGTTATAAAATATAAATGGAATTTATAAACATTGTTTTATAAACCCGAAACTGACTTATTTTGATAAGTCAATTATTTTAGATTTTTAAAGGAGATATATTCACGATTTTGGATAGTGGATAATCCTTTAAATAAAATGTGTAGAAAAATGTTGAATTTGGTTAACGAAGAATATTCATGATTTTGGACAGTGAATATATTATTAAATAAAATGGATATGTTTTGGGGAAGTGATACTATAAAATGAAGTTAATTGTTTTAAAGATGTATTAAAATGCATTAAGTATCGAATACATAGATTTCAACATTCACTGTTGAAATAGACGTTTTCGAGAAATAGAAGGAAATGGTGGACTATAACACTGTTGTTATAGTAAATGATTTCCGAAAGGAAATGTTTTATATAGTATTGGGATTTATATATCTATCTTAATTTCGAATCCCTATACTTGTGATTTTGGGTCGTTGTAACGATGTTTTACGCAACATTCATTTTGACTCAAATAAATGTGTTTAAGAGAATGCTTTCTTTAAAGAATGAAATATATACTTAATTTTGATTTAAGTATATTGAATATTTTCCAAGTGTTGAAAATAAATGGATTTGTGAATTACTTATTATTAAATAAGTATGGAAATGTTTTCCAATATGAAGTGAATGTTTTGAGATTTTATCTTTTAAAGATATTTTGGAATTGTAAATTCACTATGGAATTTATAAAAGAAAGGGAAATTTGTTTAAAATAAACGTTGATTTATTTTTGAAGCGTGGAAATAAATTTACGGATTTGGAACGTAAATATAAAGTAAATCGGTAAGGATTTATTTAATTGGTTTAAATGAACCATTTTGAAATGAAAGTATTTCCGTGTAAGGAAAATGATTGAAAATTTGTTTTCAAATGTTGAAGTGTGGAAAATATATATCTTATAAAGATATTTTTGGAAAATAAATAATTTGGAAAATTATTTGGAATCTGGTGATGTTGTGCATACCTATTGACAGTTAAATAACCGACTATCAATATTTACCTTTAAATGGGTTTTTGTTGTGATTTGCTTGAATTTGAATGCCACACTTATTTTCAAAAATAAGCGCTCACTATTCGGGTTAGCCGGGAAAGGACCTTTGGGTCGTATAACCCTTTCCGAATATGTGATACGTCGTTATGGATTGCATTTGATGACCGGTGTTGAAGATCGGATATTTGTGAAAACGGAAGGATCACCATCGAATGTTTCTGCATCGGCTGATCTCCGATATAGAGGTTTTATCACCCTTAGTGACTGGAAATCCGGTCATGATTAGTGAATATCCGAATTGCAAGGGCTTCTTGGGAAGTGCCTTCGGTTCCGTTCGATCCTGGAACGGACTTTTATGGTTGTGTGTCTGACATTACAATTTGAGATGTAAAGCTGGTTTCTATCAAATATATTTCTGTTGGTGACGGAGAATTTATTCTCTTAGCTTAACAACCTTCTCTGAGACGTACGAGCTCAGAGGTTATGTAATTGATAGTTACTAGTGATACATTCCCTAATTGGTAATGTGACATACGAAGTGCTGTTGAGCATATGTGATCAAAGCACAACTTTTGTATAAAGCGTAGCTTTGTGGACGAGACTTCGTCGGACCTCACACCCCGGAAATGGTCAAAACAGGAAGGATGCAGCAAGGTTATTAGGGGGTAGCGCCCCTTTAGTGTATGTCATTCCTTCTGGATAGAGGTGGTATCATGGTATGGAGCCCAGATACTTAACCTATGTTGCTGCTGCAAATCTATTACTTTATGGTTGTTGGAATCGAGGATCCTCGGATATAGATCAGTTACGATCGGGGGATGACATATTCGTGTCAGTAGTTACCCAGTTAGGGGTAACCTGGCCTTGTGTTGGTAGAGATCTGGTTGGTTCTCGGGTCGTCTTTCCAGAGGCGTACCCATGTGGCAATGGGAAGTTCCTTGGCCCGACCATTTGTTGGAAATCCAAACTTCAATACGCATCTTGTACGGTTTTAGTTGTAGAACCTGCCACTTACTTATGGTGGTCACCACTATTTAGATGGTAGCTATAGTAGGCATACGATAATGGTTGTATGTTCGCTAAGATTTATATCTTTACTTTCGAAATAATTTCTCCTACACTATGCACTAGTAATAATATCAAATGTTTCCTTTTAATGCGTTTCAATCATCTTTGACTATCATAAGGAGAAATCTCCTCCGATTCTGCGTTTGCATTGTGTGTGTGCAGGAGGCCTTATGGTAGTCTCATTTTCCAAAAAGCATTGCGAATCTATTTTAAAATATTCCTTGGTTGTTTTTAAAGATAAACTGTTTTAAGTTCTCACACCAGTCCTATGACTGACTTGGAGTTTATTGTTTTCCTTCCTAAACTCTGGGTGCCCACCAATTTCCACACGGGCAGTCTAGAGTCAGGTTATCAGGATATTCTGGAAGTCAGGAGTGCTGGAGGCAAGCTGGATGGCATGGCGTATTCACTAATATATAGTATTTCTTTTCCGCTATTTGTTGTTGTACACTCTGATGATGTAATGTAATGTAATATGATGTAATGTAATAACTGATATAGTTCTTTGTTTAAAGATTATTCATTTATCTATTATATGTTGTTCCGCTGCGATTGTGAGATTCTGATATTGTTCTGTTATTTCTTTCTGTTCTGTTCTATCTTTTTCTCTCTTCTTCTATCTTTTTCTCTCTTCTTCTATCTTTTTCTTCTTCTTTAACCATAACATTTCGGTTTTCCGGCATTCGATTGCTCGGCAGTTGATACAGTGGACGTATGGATCGTTACACAAAAAATGACCGACCTCCTTAAAAAGTTAAATTCTCCCAAATTACGAAGAATTAGACGATGCCGTCTGCGGCATTAAATTCTCATAGTTAAGGAGGATTTTTTGTGTGAATTTTGGATGGTGTGGTGATGATCAATATTGGGGTTCTAAATTAGGGTTCGACATCAGGGCAGATTCACATGGAGTTAGGTAATAAAGATCGTAGTGTTGGAATCGCGGTCGAGAGGTGCGTCATTAGTGTGAGTTTGGAAGGGTGTGATTTCAATCAGGGTCGCAGCTTTTACGGTCGCCTGTTGCTAACACGATGAAAATACGATTTGATTGGGTGGCCTAGGAAGGTTGGTGTTGGTGTAGGTGAATCTGACTAACGAAGGGAGAACAATCGGTGAAGATGGGAAGTGGTTTCTTTGTTCCTAGCTCCATATCAGTATATTGTCATGCACAAGCATGGTGGTTTGGGCAAATGAATTGGTTGTTGGAGAAGATCACATGAGTAAAAGAAGAGGGAGAAGAAAAGGAGCTATTACCATATAAAGTGCGCACATATTTTAATTTCTTAAATTGTTATGTTTACAAATTTATTTGTACTGGTTTAAATTCTCACAGTCTACATAGGTCTTTGGTTTTTGAATAGCGGTGAACTAGTTTTGAATGTGTAGTCTACCCAATTAAAGAGAGTCATCCTTGCCGACTAATCTGTTAGAATTATGCATTGGTTAGTTTGGTATATGTGAAAAAGATAGCGTGTGTTAGCATTTGAAAATAACTATCCCGAAGCTTCCATTGCAATTCATTTTTCGTTTACAAGTGTATCAATACTTTCGGTGGTGTAATACAGCTAATTTTATATGTGACGATATAGCATGGAATTGTACCCATTGTAATGTACATAAGTTCATAATTCTAAATTTTACATATACATATTTTTGTAAGGCTTGATCGAGAATTTATTTATTTATTTATTTTGGATTGGTCATTGTTATATCTGTATTAAATCAGGTTAAGATATCACACTTACATGTAAACTAGGTGATGGTATTTATGGGGGTGTATATACTGTATATACATATATCATTTTATTCCTGTAGTGGTATATAACTAGATGTCTCAATCAAATGTAACAAGATGGTCACTCTTATCCATTATATCAACCTGAAGTATAAACTAAATATATATATAATTTTATGCGTGGGCTATGAGGTGTTGTGTTTTGCTTAGTTCATTGTGAGAATGTTTAGTGTGTGTATAAGTGTGTTTATGTTTTTATGTGAATAATGCGCATGAATGGAATGTTTTGTGGTTAATATTGTATGGTTATTAAGATATATTTATTAAATTCTAATATACATATATTATTTAAATTTTAAATTGCATTTATTTGAGTATGATTATATAAGATTATCTAAGATGTTTTATAATTATTTTAATTTGTATCTAGCAATGGAATTGTAATTATATTAAATGATTAGCTTTGAAAATTATTTTGGGAATATAGAATAAATTTTCTAATGTTATTATTAGATATTAAATTATGGTTTAATTTATAAAGAATCAATTTTTATTGAAAATATGTCATATTCGGTAATTATTATTTATGTGCTTTCAATATAGGATATTTTATTATATATATCAAGTTTATAATATTATATTTGCTATCAATTATTTACCCCAAACGTATTTATTAAGTTTCAGTACAGTTATGATAGGAAATTTTCTCACGGTTATAAGCGTGACAAAACTAATTTGTTACGGTTATAACCGTGAAAATAGGTACCGTGGGTAAATTCAGTCACACTTTTGCTCACGGTTATAACCGTGATAAAAATAGTAATTTCTCACACTTATAACCGTTATAAATTTAGATATTATCACACTTATAACCGTAACAGTATTTACTCACGGTTATAATTGTGATAAAATGGTTATTACTAACGCTTATAACCGTGAGAAATTTAGATAGTATCACACTTATAACCGTGATAGAACAATAGTTTCTAACATTTGTTACGGTTATAACCGTTGGGAATCTTGGTAATTCCCAACGGTTACAACCGTTGGAAATTACTTCACATTCCCTTTGACAGTAACTGCTATGAAACAAGATGAAGTTCAAGCTAGCCTGAAAAATTAGGCGGTGAATCAAAATATGAACCAAAACCTGCAAGCTCAAATTGAAGTCCAGACAAGTGCACAAAATCCGACTGTGATTCAAAATATAATTCGATATGCACGGTTCTAGTTCAAACACATCAATTTAGATACATATTTACAAATCGAACATTAATATGCCAGTCACAACACAAATTATAAAGCAAAATAAAGCCGAAATGGAGACTCATCAGGTCTGAAGTAGTAAGTTCAGATGCAGGCACAATAACACATGATTCGGGTGCAAATGCAGCGATAGTTCCTCAGTAGTCTGTTAAGTATTCCACCAAATTGCCTTTGAACTCAACAAGTAAAAGTAGGAAAGACATTGCAAAGACCAGAAGAAAAATGAAGCAAAGACTGACCTAGTACTAAGCAGTGATAATGACAACAAAGTATGTACTGAAAAAGCAAATAATGCATATATTCCGAACACTTACCTGAAGACACAGAACCGAGGGAAATGCTTTTGAATTCAAAGCCACTTCAAGTGAAGTTATTGAAAATCCAAACATGGTCCAACCTAGTTTCACAAATAAAATGAAAAGCATTTAAGAGCAGGTGTAGTAAAGTGAGTGGATCCCTTAGAAGCTCTAAAACTAAGGGAAATGCAAATACTGAAAATTAAACGACATTCCTTATATGGAACCCAAGGGGAGTTAATTCCCCTATAAGGAAATACGACGTTGTAGAGCACATAAATAGACTCTAACCTTCTTTTGTTGGTTTACTTGAGCATTAATTGGATGAGAATGTCATTCGTTCATTTATCAATAAACCATAGTGGGCATATGCATACGCCAAAGATGAAAACAATAAGAGAAATAATTATTCTTTGGGACCCTATCATATGGAATGGAACAATAGTGTTTTATCTAGCAGTAACCGAATCATCACGTCGCTACTTCAAAATAAAAGAGGAAATGGGCATTGTCATAACAGTGGTGCATGGACTTCACACTCATGTGCAAAGACATAAATGTGGCCTTACTTAAAGGATCCATGCATATACTAAAATAAACAACTAAATTATGATGAGGATTTCTATGAAACTGTTGCAACTACAGGGCTGCAAGAATCTCAGTATGTTGGCAACTATTTCACATGGAATGGTGGAAAGTATTTCTTCGACACACATCAAAATAGATGGAACTTTTTCAACTTTGAATTTCAAAGTAAATTTCCAAACTCTACAACTAAAGTTATTTATCATATCTCAGGTGACCACTCACCTATGCTAATTACATTCAAAGTAGATGAAGAAATTCAGAAAAAACATTCCATTCAAATTCAACAATGCATGCATAAAAATGTATGGGTATGATGGCATAATTCAAAGCTCATGGAAAACAGCAGTAAATGGAAACCAAAACTTGTACAAAAAATTTCAAGGCCTATTTCGTGCAGCTTACGCAAACAAAAAATTTACAAATTGATCTACAGATTCTTGTATATATGCAGCAATAGGCGTTGCAATTGATATGTCATAAACGATTAGTTAACGGTGAAGAAAAAACCATATAACTTTGTGCCTTAAATTCATATAGTCAAACTTTATTCCTTTTTTCACAAATAGCGATGAGATGGGAGAAAAGAACCATGGAAATCACCTAACAAGCCATACTTCTGCAAGAAGGAGAATGAGGTTGTAGCATCCCAGTCATACTGATGCTTTGTAGGCTCTTGTGGTTTTGGTTCGATCAGTAAATTACCTAGAGAAAAAGAATGGATTTATAAACATTATCAGCATCCAAAAGAACCACAATTTTGATGATTAAATTTATTTCATCTCCACATTCTGCAACATGAAATGCAATACCATTAAATCCAATCTTCTTTTTGTATTCAACAGCAGATTGAATAAATTTGGCCTAGAATTAAATTTTTTTGATTAGCTATCATTGATAGTAACAAAAGCAAAAACACACCATAAGCTAATGTGCATACCAAGTGGTCAAGTTCTCTTTTAATATCAGTATTCAAAAGAGTTTAGTATCCTTCACGACCACCCCAGAAAACAAAGTTCTCTCCTCCAAGATAGTGTGTAACATATTGAAATAAAATGATGATCATAAGTAGAAAACTAGCATTAGAACCGAGATCTTATATAAATGTCATGCACAAACAAACCTCCATGGTTTTGTTGACTTGAGCTGCAACATAAGCATACACTCCTACCTCAGAGCTGATGAAGATGCCACGTGAGTTACTAAGTCATATGATAGAAAAACATTTACCAGAATAAAATTAGTAAAAGATTATACCTAGTGGCCGCGCCATGCATGTAACGAGGATGCAAAAACAATTGAGCAGTGCCCCATAGTGGTTTGATTTTAGACCCCTTGCAACAATAAAATTTTAACATTAAATAAAGTCACTAAGAAGAAGAATATGAACTACTATGATCACTGTTGTTTCCAAAGCAAATTTATACCAGAAATTCCTTTGCAAGTTCAACCACTTCATCCAAATTTGCATTCGACTCCTACAACATTTTATAAATGTTTCACCCACAATGAACATTTCAATTGATTGTAGATGCTATTTGAGCTTTAGCCTCCTATAAAAATTAAATGTCACTTAAAAAATATGAAGTTAAAATAATAATTATTAAACAGAAGTTTGATAAGGGGCCAGTACTGTTTAGGCTAGAGTAGCCAATTCATGATTACTATTTTTTGTATCAATTTGTACCTTGACCTTTTCAACTTTGTCCTCCAATCTTATAATGTCATATTGTAACCTATATAGAAGTTTATCTCGGTTCGCAATGAAATAACCGATTCAATAAAGAAAAATAAATAAATGAATTTCTATTTTGGTGGTGAAAATATGAAAAAATATTCACATAGAAGATATAAAATATAAATACATCCTTCAGATTTAAAGAAGAACACTCATACCAATTGGAGCACCAATTAGTTCAAAGTTATCTGGATATTTCTTTCCATTTTATATACATACCGATGTGTCATATATTTCATGATAATGTAATTTTACCTTAGTAATGCAACTTAGTAAAATCATAATCCATCAAGGTTGTAAGTATAGTAATTGTGGTTTAAAATGATAAGAACCTCAAATACTTTACACTATCAGATGGGAAATAGCTCATGCAACTCGAGAAACAGTGGAAGTCTAGGATTATAGAATATTTATTATGGAATAGAATAATGAATTGGTTTCAGTATTATGAAATCATATTTCATTATTAATGAATTAACTTTACCCAAGTACAATCTTAAGTGAAACAAATAGTTCTCACATTTATATTACAAGCTATGTTGATAGAAAGCAGTTAAAATACCATGCATTTCATTGAATCCGCATAGAAAGGTTCTACAAACCAAGACTAACAAATAGCATAGCGGGTTAAATGCACAATAACAATGAGCAATAAACTTAGGCACGCCACTCTTTTTTTTTTCTTTTTAAAGGAAGAATATTATTAAGATGCATACAATAAAAGACTATGTATTAGTAGTAACATTATTTCATCTAAGCATGTTTAGAACAATTCAAAATCCATAAATAAAGACTATGTATTGTAGTAACATTAGAACTATGTACCATCCTACCATAACATTCAGTTATTCCATTCCAATACCTTTTCAAGATTTTGGTGCAATATGAGTTAATAGGTCCTGGGAAAAATATAATGTCATTGCCAAACGTAAAAGTGTAGAGCTTATGGATGTGCCAAAAAAAATGTTAACTACAGTGAATACCTTTCAAATGCATTTTGCCTTCCATTGCTTCTTTTTTCTCGAGGCACCTACGGCAAAGAAGGGGACCATCCTAAGGCCTCGGTCTTCCTGCTTGTGATGATTCAGCATGCACTGAGATTCCTTGTCTAGGTCTTATTACAACTTGCATATTGCACATATAAAAAGCTTGAACATGTTTGATAATGGGTACCCTGTATCTAACCTGCACTTTTTTTTAGATATTTGTTCATAGTTTAGTTAGTATAAAATAGTGTTTCAACACTAAATATTCATATCAGATTAAGATTAAATTATCACCTTTCAGCAAGAACAGCAGATCCATCCTCAAATATTTCTTTCACTACGTCAATCTCGTAACAGTCTCTTTCTGGATATGATGTCGATTTAGTCAACCCAGCATTACTGAATTAGTTTTACAAATTACTAAATTAGTTTAGTAAATGATGTAAATTACAATTAAAAATTACTGAATTAGTTTTAGTAAATAACGTAAATTACAGTACAATAATGTAAATTAGGTTTACAAATTACTGAATTAGTACTAGTATCTTCGATTCAAGCTTCAACTGAGATGGAGGACGAGCCTGTTGGCTGCTTATGCGGCTGTGACCTAGTAGCAGGATATTGAAATCAAGATAGAGGAGCCTACTACCATGCGCTTGCCTGTGACCTAGTTGCCGAGATGAATCTGGCCTGTAGAAGAGACGAAGCGGCCTATATGGGTCGCCGTCGCTGTATTTTTGGTTCGTGAATCACAAATTCGCAATCGAGATTTAGGTTTTTTCTATCGTGCATTGTAACCTTAAAAGGGAAAATGAAGGAGGGATTGACGAGAGGTTCTTTCTCTATGGCAATAGATCTGGCGATGGAAGTTAGATCAATGGTTGCGTTGGTGAGGTCAGATTTGATCGTAGCTACGAATTTAGGGAGTAACCCTGGTTTCAAAACTGTGGCTGTTGAATAAACGACCTATATCTGAAGCAAGTAAGCAAGGAAGAACGGTTCGTAAGGTGGAGAGAGAGGACGAACGAGTATGGAGGAGCAAGGGCGAAGTGGAGATGTGTAACGACCCGACTTCCAAACACCAGAAAGTCGCATCGCTAATAAGAAAGAAAGGGATAGAATAGAGAAAGAAAGAGAAGAAAGAAGAAACAACATATCAGAATCTAAACAGCGGAATGAACAAATTATTTTAACATCACAAAATATTACATAGTTTACAACCACTATCAGAGTACACAGATAATGCAACACATACTAAAAAGTTATAAACACCTGTCTAGTATTTACAACATAATACAACTCAAAGACAACACAGAACAGACAACGGATTACTATATATCTAATGCAGAAGCCTCCTGCTCCATTGCTCCTCCAATATTCGTCAAAGCTAACCTGAATCCCTTGTCTACTCGTAAAAATTTGAGTACCCAAGAGTTTAAGAAAACAGAAATAAACTCCGGGTCAGGCATGGGTCTGGTGTGAGTAACAGGTTAAAGTTGCTTAACTTTCAAAAACCTTTTTTGAAAAGGAAGGTATCACGTAAGGCTTCCCACACATAAACATGGAAAAGTTTTTACCTTACGCTAACCAAAACATTTGATAGGAAATCCAGTGATATTATAATAGTGTCTAGGGTTTCAAGTAAAATACAGAAATAGCTGGAATGCTTACGTTTCATGTTCCAACATAGTTGGGCACAACTAATACGTACGACACTTATTGGATTTTGGATTCCATCAATGGCAGGGCTACTGGGGTACCGCCCGTCACAGTACATGGCCTAGATCAACGTACCGAGGAGTACGCCGGCTCCCCTGCAACACAAGGCCGGAACCATTCTTTACTGAACAGTTCCGAACAAGACAACCCCGCAGTTGATGCGCAATTCCAACCGCCCACACAGCCGAATAAAAAGGGACCTCTAGACAGGGGAAAATCTTGCTCTCCAGTGGGGGTTACCCACGAGCCTTGCTGCACCTCCCTTGTTTTAGCCATTCCCGGTTGATGAGGCTTGAGGCTACTATTACCTTTATAGGACACATTATCTTAGAATGCTCATCGTCCACCAGACGATGTTCTGAAAGCATTCAATCCATACAAGTTCGTTCCGGGTTCGAACGAAACCAAATGCATTATCTTGTTGCACTCATTTTGGAATCACCCTCAGAGTTAACGACGATAACCCTTGCACTCTGAATCTCTATCTCGAGCCTGTAAGCACTATTTCCGTCAAATTCATCACGGAATCACCCCCAGAGTTATACTGACTAATAGTCCTTACACCTCGAGTCTTTACTCTTCACATAAGATTCACGACCTATCGTTAATTTGGATCGATGTGGTTTTTGGATATCCAAATATGGAAACCCGATCCCGGTCTCATCGAAATCCAAAGAGTGTCTTTTAGGTCCAAGTTGTTTTAGAGTTTAAAACAATTCAATTACATTATCTATATACACACAGATAGATAATACATAGATTTATAACAGAAAATCATCATTATCATAACCACAGATAATTACATTATCATTATCAAAAAATAATCTATATCATCATCACAATGCAACCATTGCATCCATATCAATCAACATTACTAATCTCATAGTTGAGATTTCCAAACCATTCAAGGCAACCAATAACAACCATTTATAAGCAATGATCTACAATCATACTATCTATAATTATTTTAAATTGAATTAAATTAATTACATCATCTTTAATTAATTTAAAATGAATTAAATTAATTACTTACACAATATAAATCTTGCTTACATCATCATTAATTAATTACAAATTAATTAATCAACTAACCTCTAATTTATCATCTTAATTAATCAACCCTGATTAATTATACTTTAATTAATTTCACAAAATTAATTACTCTAAACCTAGTACAGTAATTAACCTTTAATTACTTCATTAATTAATTAACTATAATTAATTACATTAAACCGTAATTAATTACACTTAATCACTTATTATTGATTAATTAATCTTGATTAATCAATCTTAATTACTTTATTAATTATATTAATTTATGATCCTTAATTATATTTAATTAATTACTAAATTAAATTAATTACTTTCAGTAATTAATCTCACTTAAACCATAATTATTAATCACCTTTGATTAGTCTCACCTGTAATTAACTACCCTTAATTACTTATCAAATTAATTATTCCTTAATTAATTTCTTAATTAATCCTTTGATTAATTATACAAAATAATTTAATCCAAATTACTTTTACATTCCCATCATTATCCACTAATTACATCCAGTAATTATCTCTAATTACTTACTGAGTAATTTTACTTCATTAATTACATCAAGTAATTATTATCAAATCCAATGTTAAAAATTAATTAAACTTAATTAATTAATCTAAACCAAACTCAATAAACTCCATTAATTACATTAAGTAATTAATGTCTTAATTATTTTTCTTTAGTAATTAAACTTACATAATTTTCACAAATGATTATCATTAATTAATTAATCCAATTAATTATTTAAAATTAACAGGAAATTATTGTAAAGGACAAAATTTCACAGCTTTTTAGCCTCAAGGACAGACATTCAATATTTTATACTGAAGGACAACTTTCTGTAGGTATCAGTTTTTAGTTATTGATAGCAGTTTTTAGGTATCAGTTTGTAGTTATCGGTAGCAGTTTTTAGGTATCAGTTTTAGCTTGGTAGCAGTTTTGTTGTCCTTATGGATAATTTTGAAAAATGTTTGTCCTTATGAATAATTTTTAGAAGAATGTTTGTCCTTGTGGTAAAAATATTGAGCTCGTGTCCTTGAGGCAAAAAATATACAAATTTTTGTCCTTTAAAATAATTCCCCCTAAAATTAATAGTATTAATTAATTACTAAATAAACCTTAGTTAATGACCATCATTAACTATATTAATTCTTTAATTACTTTTTCTTAAGTAATTAATTTTCATAAATAAATATTAATTATAAACTAATTAATATTTAATTATTTATTAAATTAATCTTTAATTTATAATTAATCCAAATTATTAATTATAAATTAAATAAATAAGTCATTCCTTAATTATCTTATTTATTTAATTATTTTACACCTTGATAATTTCTAAGATAATCCATTCCTTATTAATAATTTTATTAATATTAAAGTGTACTTAGAACATTTCATTTTTAAAATTAAATTCAAATTCCATTTTGAATCTAAAATTCAAAATGATATTTATTTAAGCATTAACCAATTTAAATTCCATTTATAATTCTTTAAAATAAATGTAAATAACATTTATTACTTATATTGAAAACTTATATAAGATAAATCTTAATTTACTTAATTTAGTTAAAACTTAAGTTTTAAGTAACATTACTATTTAAATCATAAATTCAAGTTAACAAATCATTTGACTTCTTTTATAAACCTTTATAACGAATTCATTCAAAAGGAAAATCAAATTTAAATATTTGTTTGAAAACAAATTTACCTCTAACAAACAATTTAAATTAAACTTGTTTGAAAACATTCAAAATTTTGAAACTTATTCAAATATCAGATTTTAAATTCAATACATTTGAACCCATTCCTTATTTAAATCATTTGAATTTAAACTTGAATTGAACTCTTGCTTTACACCTTGATTTTAAAACTCTTTATATAAAAATACAAATTCATTTTTTTTAAAACCTGAAGATTCAAAGATCTTAATGAAACTGGACTTAAATTTAAATTCAAACTGCTAGTTTTAAATTAACTTTCAGATTCAAAATGAAATTAAATTTTCAGAAAACTGCCAGGTTTCCTTCTTTTTATTTTTTTTAAAAACGGAAAACCCCTTTTAAAATGTTAAAAAAAACTTATAAGATTTCAAAACCTTTTGAAACTATAAAACATATTACAGATTTAAACTTGTTAAAATCTTATCATAACAGCTTTAAAATTTCATTTAAATTTGATTTAAAATCAAAACTTGGACAGTTTGCAGGAAAACTGAACTAACTATAATTACCCCGAGCTAACCTAATATATGCTTCGATTCATCAGACCCATGTCTTCGAGCAAACACAGCAAACACTCGAGTATTACTTCGAGTTCAAAACTCTGTAGTACCCAGTTCATCAAAACTCAAATTTTTTGCACGGTGCACGTGCACGGTGCCTCCAGTCACCATCACCCGCTTCCGACAACTTCCTAACATCGACAACCAACCCCACGATCAACCTCCACCCTCAGATTCTCCTTCCAAAACACAAAATTGAATTCGAGTTGCCTTGCTCAAAACCTGGAACAGCAGGAACAAGGTCCACCCCCAAACCTGTAACACGCCTCATCCTCCACCTTTTGACCACCGGAATGGCAACGACTCCGGCTGCGACTTCAACTATGGCCAAACCTCCACCTGCCCAAATTTCATCCAACTCGATCATCTCTATAGGTAGAACTGATCAAAACAACTAGCTCAGATAAAACTAGGGCTTCGGGTATCAATTCATCACCACTGACTCCATGATGATTTGCATCAACATCTATTAATTTTCCTAGCATCAATGACTAATCCTCCACCTACCAAAAGAACCCGACACATAAATTTGGCTAGATTACCCAAAAACTCCAAAATTCCCTTCTACAGTTCAACATAGAACAGTACTAAAACTTCTTAAGTAAAAATGTTGATTTTTATTCTAAAAATCGAGTTTTGATTTTAGTATTTAATTCTTAATACTGAATTTATAAATTATTCAGTTTGGATTTACACATAATTTAACATCCACTGATGTTTTTATATCCCCAGTGAACCTTTCAATTTAAATTTAACTTAACAAATCTTTAAAACTCTTCTATGACATAACAACAGTTTTATTCAAATGCTAAGTACTAACCCAATGGATTTTGGAGAATGTAAACTTTTGAATCAATTTTTAAACTTGAAACTGGTAACGGAGATTGAATAGAAACACTTTATACACATCCACACATCCATATAAATATTCAGAGATAAACTTATAATTGCATTCTCAAACATATTTTGTTTCAGTGATAAAACATGAAACATAATTATACCTTAAACCATTTATATTATGAAGTTACTCACCTTAATCTTGATGGGCAGAGCAGTGAATTTTGAAAAAGACTTGTGCTTAATGGATCTGGTGGCTTGCCCATTTTTCTTCTTCTTAATCTTGCGAACTTTAAATCTTGCTTTACATTAGCTCCAGATTTGTGAAATGCAGGCTCAAATAAATTTTGCTTCAAGATTTTAAAAGGAAGAAATGCAAATGTTTTTGTACTTGACAAATATGCAGGTTTGAACTGAGGCTTTTGAAGATGATTACTGACCTTTGTTTTAGGTCTGTGAAGTGGATTTGCAGAGTTGAAGATGTTTACAGATTTAAGTTTTTGAATGGAAGTGTTTTTTTTAGATTTGTTTTTCCTCAGATTTTAGAAGAAGAAAAGAAGATGAGGGAAAAAAAGTTTTATATAAACTGAAATTATTCAAAAATAAAAACAAAAGAAAATGTTAAATTAAATTTTGACACTTGTCTCACAATGTAACATTTGTCAAAAACTTTATTTTATCATTTAACAAGTGTTATGTAAGACCTTAAGATGTTACACTTGTCTAATAAAAGTAATTAGTATTTAATTTAAAGTTAATTAATATTTATTTAGTATGTTATTGTGAGATGGATGTAAACTTATGTTTAATAAATTAGTTAATCATGTATTTATTTACATGTATATAAATTTTAAAATGAATAAATCCAATTTAATTTACAAAATGAAACTTATACAAATATTTCAAAATCAAAACAAATTAAAAACATACACACTTTAGTTTTCAAGCTTTGAATTCAAGTTCAAATTAAATTTTGAAATCAAGTTTATTTACAAATATAACTACACAATTAAATTTTGAAAAACAATTATTTTTAATTAAAAATTATTTGTTAAAACAATGTATTATTATATTTTTTTAAAATAACAACATTTAATAACTATAAATAATTTATAAAAGAAATTGTCTTCTTATTAATAAATTATTTATTTTATTCAATTATATCCAAATAAACCTTATTGTTACTATTTTTTTAAATTTTAAACTTGAGTTAAACATATTTTAAATCATTTCAATATTTATCTTATGTATTTAAAACCATATTTATTTATTAAATAACCTTTTAAAAGTTTAACTTTTAAATAAAAATCAAAATTCCCAATTTAATAAAGATATATATTTTATAGAAAACAAGATTTATTTATTTATTAATTAAAACAATATCTATTTACAATATATACATATTCTATATACATTGTAAATATAAAACCATTATGAGATTTAAAAAGATAAAATCTATCAATTAACTATTTATTTTATTGGATTATTAAATTAATTCAAACTTTATTAACAAAATTATCAAATCAATTTAATTTTTATTTCAGATTATTAAATTGATATTGCTTTAAAATTCCGGGTCATCACAAGATGAGGAAGAACTTAGGTGGCGGTATGATCCCCAGTTCTAGGGTTTCGCTGTTTACTAAAGAAAAAAAGTCGATAAGGTTTGGTCTAAACGTGCTCGTAAAAGATAAAATTACTAAGCACTCCAGCGCAGTTTAATTTTTTTACGATATTACCAACTTTTACAACGGTAATAACCGTTGGAATGTTTTATCACGGTAATAACCATTAGTAATTTGTAACGGAAATAAACGTTACAAATTGAGATGGGAATAATGTTACAAAATGGACTGTTTGGTGTAGTGAATTAAATTACAGTAATATATTATAAAAAGATTTAATATTGTTACATATTTATTTGCACATTACATATATATTAATTGAATAATTTATATTTATATATACTATTATTAATTTTATATCTCTTTTCTTTTTTGTTAGATAATTATTATATGATTGATTCATTAATGATATTGATTCAATTGATGATTTAATATAATTAGTGATATCATCTATAACGACCAAGAATTTCACTACTTTGATTTGCGAATATTTAATTAATTTTAAATGTTCAATAAATAGGTTTTATAATGAAAATAATAATCTTTTGAATGATAATTAATGATGGTGCAATCATTTTCAAATTTTTTTTATAAAAATATGTAGTTTGAAGAAGAATAGAAAATGTGACCGAAATTCGTTTTTCGTGTTTTTTACTTTTCGTCGGCTAAAAAGTTGTCGGAAATATTGTGATAACTTTAGCGTGTATATACAAATTCAATTTGAAAATAATTTAGGATGTATATGTATTCTTGTATGCATTAGTTGAGTATAAGTACGTATATATACACACTTATGATAATATAATATAAAATTTAGTAAAAAGTAACATCACATCAATGAAACACGTTTAGACATTTAGTACACATACATTTAATGGCATGTTGTATTAGAAAATGAAGGGGGACAAAATTTCATGTATTTTAAAGGGAAGGGGACAAAATGATGATGTGGAGGCAAAGGAGTGGAGGGTATTTGCATAAAGGTGAAATGGTAATTTGCTTTATTCATTTTGTATAAAACTAAATTCTTTCCCCTCTTCCTTCTTTGTTTTCATTTATCCTTTCTTTTTCAAAATCTTTTCTCTTTCTTTAAGCTTTTTGAAACCATATTAAAGGCCTCGTATTTTTAAAATTATAAAATTTAAATTCAAAAATTTATTTTGTTTTAAATGTTTTCAAATCTGGTTTAAAACTCTTCCTTCTCCATTTTTCCTCCTACTTCATTCGGCCATAACTTTCTCCAAACTACTCCAAATCAAAATTCCCTTTTCTGCAAACTATATAGAATTCCAGTGGCTACAAAATTAATTTAAATGACTTTTCAATTTTTGAATAGTTTTGGGTCAAAAATTGCATTTCTTTCTGAATTATTTTCGGATTCATATTATCATGGCCTAAAATGCCACTCCTTCTTTTGACCACATCTCCCACAAGAGAAATAAAAATTAAGTGAATATTTTTTTCAAATTTTAGATAAAATAATTTCCTAAAACTTTTCTTTCTATGACTTTTCCAATTTTTAAGAAGAAAATGATCAAAAATTAGTGAGAAGATGACCTATTTTCAAGTGGATTTCTACGATTTTCAATCTTTGCAAGTCTAAAGCATTTCAAGTTCTAAAAAATTTTGGTGAGTAAACTTTTGATTTTTAAATTAAAATTTTAAACCCTTACCTTCTAAATAATTAGTTGCATGATATGTGGTTGACAAGTATGTTGGATGTTTGTTTTTAAAACAATATTGTTGATGCTTATGTATGTGGTTATATGTGCTTGAATGTGATGTAGTGTAAACATGGAAATGAAAGTCCTGAATTTACATTATGTGAATTGTATAGCATGTGATAATGGGTATATGACATGTGTGTGAACGCTAATAAAGTTTTGCATTTGGGTTTGTGAAGGGGTATAAAGATTCCTTAAGTTAAGTTTGTTTTACTTAAATTGTTTTTTTTAATAAAAGATCTTGAAAAGCTTCTAACTCTTTCTTTTGTTTCAAAATTTATTACTAAGTTGTAATGTAAATTAAAAGCAAAAGTTAAGGGTTTTAAGGGGCAGTTAAGATAAAATCAAAGTTTTGAAATTGTAGGCATCTATAACAATAGTCGCTATGGATGCAGTTTCGATAAAAATTTGATTTTTTGTAAAATTTAGTTTTATACCTTTTTAGTGTTTTAAAATGTTTAATAAACTTAGTAAACGTGTTTTAGAAAGTTAATTAAGTTTTAGTCGTTAATTAACTAATTTTAATAATTAATATTTAATTAAGTATTAAACAAGGTTAATTAACTTTAATTAAGTATAGATTAATTATTACTTAATTATTTTTTAAAGTTAAGATTAATTTTTATTAATTATTAATTAATTTAATTAATTTTCAATTAATTATGAGCTTAGTATATGATTTATTTTTAACTAATCACTAATTAAATAAAGGATTTAATTATTAGTTACTAATCAAGTTAAGGATTTAATTAAAAACTTAGTTATGATTTAATTATTTTAAATAAAGCTTATTTTATTGTTTAAGTTTACTTAAAGATTATTTAATTAATTAATTGAGATTAATTAATAGTAAATTATTAATAAAGATTTTAAATTATTATTTAATAACTAATAATGGATTAACTAATGGTTTAACTTATAAATAAATTACTTATAAAAAGTATAATTATTAATTAATTTATAATTAACTTAGTTTCAAATTTAATAAAGTTTAATTATGATTTAATTATAACTTAACTTATGTTTAGTCATTTTAAATGAAGTGTTATGTTTTTAACCCTTGTTTTCCAAGAATCAAATTGTTTAAAAGGTACTTTTTTTTCTTCAAAGATGGTTTTGAACACAAGGGATTAAAATGTCGATACCATGAAGTAGACAAACAATTATGAATAAGTTATATAAGTAATTTGATTATATGGACATGTGTTAGCAGAATAAATTCTCATTCTACTATAAGTTGTTGTTTGGATATCTGTTAGTAGAATAAATCCCCGTTCTTCTATAATGTAACTGTTTTTTTTTGTGGACATATGTGTAGTAGAATAAATTCTTATTTTTTTATAAGTAGTAATTGTTTGGACAACTATTTAGCATGACAAATCACCATCCTGCTATTATGTTATTTTGACATGTATATGCTAATTGAGTTGTATTGACATGCTATTCCCTGATTTGGATATGAATTGCATTTACAAATATGTTGACTTATGTAAATAAATGGTTAAGTGACTTAAAGTGGAACTGATATTAAACAGTAACTTAAATTACTACCATTGGGTTTGTTAAGCCTCCTTTTCAAATTATAAAGTATGGTTTTAAATTAGCTCCAATTCTTTAATTAGTTTGGGGTTAAGGTTTATAAATGATTCAAGTTATATTATTATTTTATAAAGGTTTTTATAAATAATAACTTATTTATAAAAATGGGTTTTACCAAGTAAAAAGGTTTATTTAAAGCGATTTAAAAGGGTGAGTTGCAAAAGATATTTTGCAAAGGATTTTTCTTAAAGAAGATTCATCAATTGAGTTTTAAATGAGGAAATGTCTTATAAATGATTTTAGAGATCTGTAAAGAGATTTTGTAAATTGACTTGTAGACTTATAAAAGTGTTTGATAAATTGATTTTAGAAATCTATAAAGATTTTTAAATGTGAAGTGAGCTTTTAAAATGGAACTTTTTAGAAAGGATTAAAGGATCGGTTTATAGTAAGTAATGGTTTAGAAAAGAAATTTGAAAACAAGGAAACTTTTGTAAAGTGTAGTAAATATACTTATACCGTTGATATAAGTATACAAACGTTTTTCCAAATATAAAAGGGATGTAAAGGGTTGGGAATAATGTTTTGTAAAGATCTTTTGATCAAATTTAATAAAGTGATTTTCATTAATTAACGCTTAATTAAATAAGGCTTATTGGAATCTATTGGAGATTAAATCCATATTTGAATGGTTGTTTATTTGATAGTTAAATAATCGACTACCAAAATCTGAACCAATACGTAACTTTGAAAATATCTAGGAGAAACATGAAGATTATATGGTACAGTTACTGTCAGTGGTGCTATGCTGTACATATATATTCATTTCGTTCTTCTAGGATAAATGATAAGGAAATCCGTTCACAAATGGTTAAGAGGTGAACTCCACTCTTATCTTTTGTCTGTTTATTTCCTAAAGAACCATCGTTAAGTTTACTTAAAATCATTGAAAGTTGTTTCAAAGTGACTGGGATCGAACATGTTATCCGAAATCACTTTGATCCAACATAAGCGTTTCGAATAAAAGATATCTTGAAGAGCACAGAATTGAAGGTGGAGCCATTGTGTGACGACCCGGAATTTTCTAGCAATATCAATTTAATAATCTGCATTAAATATTAAATTGATATGATATATTTTTATTAATTAAATCTGAATTTGATACTTTTCTTTTAATAAATATCTAATGGATAAATTTAATCTGTTAAAAATTTAATTGTTTGTTTTCTATTTATATATGTATATATTTGTATACATTGTAAATAGATGAGATTTGTTTTAAAGTTTAACTAATAAATTATGTTTAAATACTAATATATATTTTAGTGAATTATAAATTGTGTTTTATTTAATATAAACTTTTCAAAGCTAAATAAATAAATAAATACAGGATTTTCAATACATAAATAAATGTTTAAATAGTTTAAAAACTTATTTTAATTTAAGTTTAAATTTAATTTACTAACAAAATGATTTATTTTCTTGTCTTTTTAGTATAGTTTGATTTAAAATATGAATTTACAATGATATATGAGTTTTAATTATAATTTTGTCAAACAATACATCAACATACATTAATAAATATATAGCTTATAATAAAAAGATAATTTATTCTATTTATCATTTCAAATTGATCATGTGTTTTGTAATATAAAATGAAATGTATAAATAAAAAAATACAAGATACAAGATAAATTGGAAAAGAGATATAAGTTAGTACATTAGTTAAATTAAAATAACATAACAACATTCATATGCATTTTAAAATATAACAGGACAACAATAACACTAGAAACAAAAGAATTTTCAGATTTGTAAACCAACAGAAGCAAACTGCAGTATATGTTTAAAGCACCAAAACAAATGTATCAGATTGTACAAAGGGAAATAGATAATATCTAGAAGCAAATGACAGTAATATAACAACTGTATATAATGTAAAGCATCAAGACAAACAAATATCTCTGTTTTGTTGTACAAACATCATGATGTTATAAACTGCAAATGTAAGTATATATTAACTTACCTTCATATCAGTTTAAATATTATCTGGAAAGCAAGATATAAAAATATAAAATATGCAGGCCAATGAGCAAATATAAGTGTGCAGGCCAAATTGTATGAACAAAGCAAATGATAGTAACAAATCAAAGTGTGCAGGCTGAAATAAAACAAAATAGAGTATATATGTGTGATAGGCATGAACCTGAAGTAAAGGACAGTAACAAAATATACAACTGTATATGTTTGAAGCTTGTGTAGGAAGACATGATTAAATATCTTAAGCTAACAAACAAAACTAATTAATGTAAAATCTTTTTAGTACACTAAGTATACATATCAGCCACCATTAATAAAATATCTCTGGAAACAAATCTGTACAACCAAAAGATTGTATGCAAATATTGTTATAGTTTCATGAAACATAATTATAACTCTATCACTTATTTTTTTATAAATCTGTATTTTCAGTTCGAACTAGGCATAAACTAAAATAAAACTTCATTTCAAACTAAAACATGAAAGTAAAACCATCTCAAACTTAAACAAAATTCAAGAAGCCTCAGTTTAACAACAACAACTTAAAATCAATTAACCTGAGGATCAAAGGAGAGAGTTCAAACTGGTACATTGCAAGTCTGTTGCAAAGCAAAGGGGCCTCTGTTCTTCCACTTTGTTGTGAGTAACACTTTTAACATTTACTTAAGTTTTAAATACTGATGTATGCCTGTATTTGAATGTTTAAATGAATTGTGTGAACATTTATATCTTCATTCTCTTTGGATATTTGTGAGTTGTGATTCTGCATATCTAAAGCCTGCAAAATCGAACTATTTTCTTATAAACTTGTTGTGTTTTCTATTTGCTGTGAGTCAAAATTTAAAAAGCTCAAGTATGTTTACATATGATTGATAATTATGCCTGAACTAAGTATGAATATGTGTTTATACACTGTTGGATGGTTGTGAAATGATCCCTGCATGTTTCTAACATGTAATACACCTCTGTATATTAAGTTTTCAAGTTCCTGCTTATTTCAAAAATCATTTCTGGTGATCTATGGATTGTTAAGACTTAAGATCCAAACAGATATTGCTTGTTTGATTCTGAACAAAGAGTTAAAAATTTATTTAGTGTAAGTTAAGACAGGGATTGCTCTGGAAAACAAAAATTTTACTTTTAAAAAGCATTTACACCTCTGTTGATTAATGGATGAAATTAAGATTTGAATAAGTGATGTTTGTAACATCATGAAATAAGTTTAAACTTTAGATAAGATAAAACAACTAAGACAGGGATTGCTCTGGAAAACAAAAATTTTACTTTTAAAAAGCATTTACACCTCTGTTGATTAATGGATGAAATTAAGATTTGAATAAGTGATGTTTGTAACATCATGAAATAAGTTTAAACTTTAGATAAGATAAAACAACTTAAAATTTTTCATCTGGAACCCAAATTTTTGAGCAAAATCCCTGTGCATAACCTGAATTGTAGTGGCCGAAGTGTTGGGTTCTGTGTGACATCATCAGGCGATCGAGTGCCGTGAAGCTTTGTGAGGGGGTAGCTCAGTCTTTGATGCGTTCATGGCCGGAGTTTCTTGTCGCCACGTGGTCAGGGTTGGGGAAGAGCGGCGCTGACAGGTTTGAGGGGAGGTGAGGTTCTGTTGTTTCCAGGTTCTGTAATTTGTTTCCATTCGCGCGTGCCTGGTGAGAAACTCGAAGCAGCTCGTATATTTTCTCGGGGAGGTCTCGCGTATAACTCGAAGCAACTCAGGGGGGGGGGCTCGGGTAGTGGTATTTGTTCAATATTTTCGTACAACCTGAAACTGTTTAACAGTTTCAACTGTCTTAAACTTTGTTTTAAAATTTAAAATCAAAGTTACAATCTGGATTTAAATCAGAATTTAACTGTGAATTCCAGTCAGTTTTGAAAATAAGTTGGGTATAAATAAGTTTTCAAAACTTAAATTATTTTAATAATTTAAAAGTGCCAAATGTTTAAGTTTATTCAAAGGGAAGTTAAATTTAAAAATAAATTAAAAATGGTTGAAGAAAGTACCCAGCCAAGTTAACACCAAAGGAAGTCAGGACTTAGATATGTAATTCCAGACTTGAAACTAGATTTAAGTTTTATAATTTAAAATCGATTCAAATAAGTTTAATGCTATTAAATATGTAAGTTTAAAAAGGGGTTTTGAAAATAAGTTAGTGTAAACATTTTATTAAGATAACGTTTAAATTATTGAAATAAATGTTTAAACCTATTGGAAATAAGAATTTAAATCAATTATAAGAACAATTGACTTTAATTCATGAAGTTTTGGAATTTTATATGTTTTGATCTTTAAGTTAATTAGGCAAGAATACTTAATGATGAATATTAGTTAATTTAGTAATTAATAGTTTAAAAAGTAGTAATTAAAGTTAATTAATAAATTAATTAACTAATATGTTATTTAGAACTATAGATTAGATTTTTAAAATTAATAATGGTTAATTAACTTATAAATAATGATAATTAGTATAAGTTGATTATGTTAGAAGGAGATAATTAAATAATTATTAATGAAGTTCATTAACCAGATTATGTTATAATTAATTAATATGATTGATTTTGTAATAAATTAATTTGATTAATTAATTCAATAGTTTAATTATAAATTATTTATTGAAAAGTAATTAAGAAATTAATTACTTATTAATTATGTAAATTGATTCGAGTTAATTAATTTAGTTTAATTAACTGATAATTTGGAATTGAATTACTTAGAGAAGTAATTGAAGGATAATTACGGGATGTAATTAATTGGGTGATGTTATTAATGGAAGTAATTGAAATATAATTACTTAAAATTAATCAGGGGATTAATTTAGAGTGTTATTGAGAAGTAATTAATATTGAATGATTAATTACTGTTTGTTATTAATCAAGAGGATTAATATTTATGATTTGAAGATGTGTATTCTTAATATAAATTAACAAATGAAGATGTAATTAGAAATCATTAATTAATAATTAATGATGATATTGATTTATTTGAGAATAATAAATCAACAAGATAATTAGAAAGGTAATAAATCTATATAAATGTAATTAATTAATGGATTTATTCAAGATTTATTTTTGTAAATAAATTAAGGAAATTACTGGAATGTTGCAAAAGATATTTAAAGCAAAGATGATTAATTTGAATATATATATATATATAAGTAATGGATAATAAGATTAAATTAAGAAATCATTTAATGATTTGATATATGTGAATATAAGTGTAATTAATGGAGCATAATTACTCAGAATAGTAATTGGATGATAATTACTTGATGAGATTCATTCAAGATGATTTGTAAATGAAGTAATGTGAGTAATTTCTTTTATAGTTAATCAAAGGATTTATTTATGGGAATAATTAATCATGGAATGATTAATTTGTTAATAAGTAATTATGAGTAGTTAATTACTGGTTTGTTATTAATTAAGGGGTGATTAATAATTGTGTTTAAGTAAAGATTAATCACTCAATTATTTTAGATAAGTAATTAAATATAAATTGAAGATCATAATTACTATAATTAATGATGTAATTAAGAATTGTTTAATTAAGGAATAATTAATAGGAAAATAATTAAATGTTAAATTTCTATGAATGATTTATAATAATTCATTTTAATTAAACAAAGACTAAATTATTCTTATAATTAGAGAATGATTTAGTAATTTGATTTATAATCAATTATTGATTATAAGAGCGGGATTTATGGAATGAGTAATTAATTTAATTTATTTTAAATTAATTAAGATGGAAGTGGTTAATTCAATTCATTTTAAATTAACTATAGTTTGTGATTCATAAATCATTGCTTATGGATGATATGGATATTTCACTGATTGATTGTAATCTCAGGAATGAGATGGGTAATGTCTATGTGATATGGATGTATGTTTTAAGTATGATAGTGTTTAATTATCTGTTTGGATGATGATATTAATTATCTGTTTATGATGATGATGTATTATCTATTATGAGATGTGAATTGTCTATCTGTGTATATTGTTAATATTGAATTCACTGTTAAGACTAAATAGACAACTTGGCCTTAAAAGACACGCTTTGGATTTCGATGAGACCGGGATCGGATTTTCCGCATTAGGAACATCCGAAAACCACATCGTTTCCAAATTAACGATAGGTCGTGAATCTGAAGTGAAGATGAAGGTTCAGAATGCAAGGGTTATCGTCGTTAACTCTGAGGGTGATTCCAAAATGAGTGTAACGAGATAATGCCTTCGGTTTCGTTCGAACCCGGAACGAACTTGTATGGATTGAATGCTTTCAACACATCGTCAGGCGGACGATGAGCATTCTAAGAAATATGTTCTATAAAGGTAATCGTAACCTCAAGCCTCATCAACCGGGAATGGCTAAAACAGGGAAGGTGCAGCAAGGTTAGGTGGGTCATGCCCAAGCAGGACAAGGATATTCCCCTGTCTAGATGTCCCTTTTTATTCGGCTTAGTGGGCGGTTGGTCTGCAGCCAACTGCGGGGTGTATCTTGTTCGGGACTGTTCAGTAAGGAATGGTTCCGGCCTTGTGTTGCAGGGGATGAAGGGAGTAATCCTCGGTACGGTGATCTAGGCCCCATACTGTGACGGGCGGTACCCCAGTAGCCCTGCCATTGTATGGAATCCAAAATCCAATAAGTGCCCATGGTTTTGATTGTATTACCCACTTTTGTGGCTAGTGGCTGGAATTTAATCATGTAACAATTTCGGCTATTTTCTATTTACTTGAAAACCCTAGACCTATTATAATATCACAGAATTTCCTATAAAATGTTTTGGTTAGCGTAAGGTAAAAACTTTTCCATGTTTATGTGTGGGAAGTCTTACGTGATACCTTTTGTTTTCAAAGGATTTTTCAAAATTAAGCAACTTTAACCTGTTACTCATACCAGACCCATGTCTGACCCGAAGTTTATTTTGTTTTTCATAAACTCTCGGGTACCCAAATTTTTACGGGTAGCCAAGGGATTCAGGTTTATCTTTGACGAATTCTGGAGGAGCAATGGAGCAGGAGGCTTCGGCGTTTTAGATATATATATAGTTCCGTTGTGTGGTATCTCTGTGATGTATTGTGTATTGAGTTGTATTAACTAGACAGGTGTTATAACTGTCTAGTATGTGATGTATTATCTGTATAGCTCTGATTGATGTATATATTATGTAAATACTTATGTGATTATTATATTTCATTCGTTCCGCTGTGAGATTCTGATGTTGTTGTTCTTTCTTCTCTATCTTTTCTATTTTCTCACCTCTTTCTTTCTTTTTAACGATGTTACTTCCTGGGAGTAGGAAGTGGGGTCGTTACAGTGGTATCAGAGCGCTAGGTTGAGTGAATACCTAGGCTCTTAAGTGGTTTCTTTCCTAAGAGAGCGTATTTGTAATTTTGATATATATATATATATATTTATTTATTTTCTATCTATTTGTTGGATTACTTGTTCGGGTTTTCCAACATATGTATAAGGATAGATTGAGTAGTGGTTTGTGTAACACGACTACCTGTGGTTAGAAGTATATTTGACGAGACTGTAGACCTAATACCGTCTCGAATAGATTCATGGTGTAAGGATTTCACCTAATCTCTGGAGGGAAAACCTGTTGAGATTTGGAGTCCATTTTTTTTGTTGTACAAGTTTGGATGAGAAGAATTTGGATTTTTGTGAGTTGAGCAGAAGCTTAAATATTATCTTGGTAACTCAAGAAGTAGTGGTTGTGTGTTGAGATGCAGTAGCGATGGATTGTTTCCGAAGAAGTTCTCAAGGCTCTTTGGACAAGGAAGTGTGTCTGCATTAGTTTGAAGTTGAGTCCAGCTGAATGTTGTGTTTGTCTTTGAGGCCCGAGTTTTTCGAGGAATTTTGGATTAAGGAGTTTTGGCATCAGTAGCAGTATTGCAGCTCAGATTTGTTCTGCCGGCACGCGAGGAGGTCATCTGTCCGCAGTTCTTTAGAAGTGAAGTCCAGAAGCAGTTTTGTGAATCCATTTCTTCAATGGATTAGCTAGTTGAGTTTAAGTTATTCAGATTGGTAAGGAGAGTACAGTTTTCTTTGGATTGATCGCGAAAGTGACCTGCGATAGTTGAGTATTTTCTGGGATGGCAGAATTTTTCTGGATATCTTTGAAGAAGTCGGTGGTTTGCTTTAGCATCTGAAGAGTTGAGTTTGGTATCGACTGGATTTCAGAAAAAGTACCGATGGTTCAGCTTAGTAATCGAATGGTTTCTGGAGAAAGGAATTGGTAAAGCAACTCGAGTTTCGGAGGAATTTCTGAGTTCTATTTTGGATCTGCTGCATCATATTTTTGTCATGTGTTGTCCAGTTATGCTTATGTGCATCGTTAGCATTTTCATCTACTCTAGATCAGAGTTGAGCAGCGGAAGCAGTTGGGAGTGCATTTGTTTTTCTTTTCTGGGAATGAGAAGATGTTTTCTACTGATGATAGTAGAGGTTGAGTTCTTGGTTTTGGTTGATTTTGAGAAAATTATTCTACTGGATTGTTTTTGGATTCAGATTATTGTAGGAGTTATCAGCGAAGGTTGAGCTGATCAGTAAGTTGAAGGCAGCTTTGGATTGTCAGAAGTACTTGGTGGATAAGTGACGGAGGAATTTGGATTTGGGAGTCGGAGATTTCATTTTGGATGGATTTTCTCTGATCCAAAGGAGTTCTATAGATTAGTAGTATAGACTATTTAGATTCTATAAACTGAGTATTCCGGAATTATACTAGGAAACTCTAGGGATCTCTATCCAAAATTTTGTCTGGATAATTAGCTTTGTTGATTGAGTTGATTGGTTGTGATGATTGTTAGCATGTGATTGATATCTGCTTATGGTTTAAAATTAAATTAAAATTAATTTAAAATCTAAAATATAATATTAAATTACCTTTGCTTTTAAATTTCGGGGACGAAATTCTTTTAAGGGGGGAGGAATGTGACGACCCGGAATTGTCTAGCAATATCAATTTAATAATCTGCATTAAATATTAAATTGATATGATATATTTTTATTAATTAAATCTGAATTTGATACTTTTCTTTTAATAAATATCTAATGGATAAATTTAATCTGTTAAAAATTTAATTGTTTGTTTTCTATTTATATATGTATATATTTGTATACATTGTAAATAGATGAGATTTGTTTTAAAGTTTAACTAATAAATTATGTTTAAATACTAATATATATTTTAGTGAATTATAAATTGTGTTTTATTTAATATAAACTTTTCAAAGCTAAATAAATAAATAAATACAGGATTTTCAATACATAAATAAATGTTTAAATAGTTTAAAAACTTATTTTAATTTAAGTTTAAATTTAATTTACTAACAAAATGATTTGTTTTCTTGTCTTTTTAGTATAGTTTGATTTAAAATATGAATTTACAATGATATATGAGTTTTAATTATAATTTTGTCAAACAATACATCAACATACATTAATAAATATGTAGCTTATAATAAAAAGATAATTTATTCTATTTATCATTTCAAATTGATCATGTGTTTTGTAATATAAAATGAAATGTATAAATAAAAAAATACAAGATACAAGATAAATTGGAAAAGAGATATAAGTTAGTACATTAGTTAAATTAAAATAACATAACAACATTCATATGCATTTTAAAATATAACAGGACAACAATAACACTAGAAACAAAAGAATTTTCAGATTTGTAAACCAACAGAAGCAAACTGCAGTATATGTTTAAAGCACCAAAACAAATGTATCAGATTGTACAAAGGGAAATAGATAATATCTAGAAGCAAATGACAGTAATATAACAACTGTATATAATGTAAAGCATCAAGACAAACAAATATCTCTGTTTTGTTGTACAAACATCATGATGTTATAAACTGCAAATGTAAGTATATATTAACTTACCTTCATATCAGTTTAAATATTATCTGGAAAGCAAGATATAAAAATATAAAATATGCAGGCCAATGAGCAAATATAAGTGTGCAGGCCAAATTGTATGAACAAAGCAAATGATAGTAACAAATCAAAGTGTGCAGGCTGAAATAAAACAAAATAGAGTATATATGTGTGATAGGCATGAACCTGAAGTAAAGGACAGTAACAAAATATACAACTGTATATGTTTGAAGCTTGTGTAGGAAGACATGATTAAATATCTTAAGCTAACAAACAAAACTAATTAATGTAAAATCTTTTTAGTACACTAAGTATACATATCAGCCACCATTAATAAAATATCTCTGGAAACAAATCTGTACAACCAAAAGATTGTATGCAAATATTGTTATAGTTTCATGAAACATAATTATAACTCTATCACTTATTTTTTTATAAATCTGTATTTTCAGTTCGAACTAGGCATAAACTAAAATAAAACTTCATTTCAAACTAAAACATGAAAGTAAAACCATCTCAAACTTAAACAAAATTCAAGAAGCCTCAGTTTAACAACAACAACTTAAAATCAATTAACCTGAGGATCAAAGGAGAGAGTTCAAACTGGTACATTGCAAGTCTGTTGCAAAGCAAAGGGGCCTCTGTTCTTCCACTTTGTTGTGAGTAACACTTTTAACATTTACTTAAGTTTTAAATACTGATGTATGCCTGTATTTGAATGTTTAAATGAATTGTGTGAACATTTATATCTTCATTCTCTCTGGATATTTGTGAGTTGTGATTCTGCATATCTAAAGCCTGCAAAATCGAACTATTTTCTTATAAACTTGTTGTGTTTTCTATTTGCTGTGAGTCAAAATTTAAAAAGCTCAAGTATGTTTACATATGATTGATAATTATGCCTGAACTAAGTATGAATATGTGTTTATACACTGTTGGATGGTTGTGAAATGATCCCTGCATGTTTCTAACATGTAATACACCTCTGTATATTAAGTTTTCAAGTTCCTGCTTATTTCAAAAATCATTTCTGGTGATCTATGGATTGTTAAGACTTAAGATCCAAACAGATATTGCTTGTTTGATTCTGAACAAAGAGTTAAAAATTTATTTAGTGTAAGTTAAGACAGGGATTGCTCTGGAAAACAAAAATTTTACTTTTAAAAAGCATTTACACCTCTGTTGATTAATGGATGAAATTAAGATTTGAATAAGTGATGTTTGTAACATCATGAAATAAGTTTAAACTTTAGATAAGATAAAACAACTTAAAAATTTTCATCTGGAACCCAAATTTTTGAGCAAAATCCCTGTGCATAACCTGAATTGTAGTGGTCGAAGTGTTGGGTTCTGTGTGACATCATCAGGCGATCGAGTGCCGTGAAGCTTTGTGAGGGGGTAGCTCAGTCTTTGATGCGTTCATGGCCGGAGTTTCTTGTCGCCACGTGGTCAGGGTTGGGGAAGAGCGGCGCTGACAGGTTTGAGGGGAGGTGAGGTTCTGTTGTTTCCAGGTTCTGTAATTTGTTTCCATTCGCGCGTGCCTGGTGAGAAACTCGAAGCAGCTCGTATATTTTCTCGGGGAGGTCTCGCGTATAACTCGAAGCAACTCAGGGGGGGCTCGGGTAGTGGTATTTGTTCAATATTTTCGTACAACCTGAAACTGTTTAACAGTTTCAACTGTCTTAAACTTTGTTTTAAAATTTAAAATCAAAGTTACAATCTGGATTTAAATCAGAATTTAACTGTGAATTCCAGTCAGTTTTGAAAATAAGTTGGGTATAAATAAGTTTTCAAAACTTAAATTATTTTAATAATTTAAAAGTGCCAAATGTTTAAGTTTATTCAAAGGGAAGTTAAATTTAAAAATAAATTAAAAATGGTTGAAGAAAGTACCCAGCCAAGTTAACACCAAAGGAAGTCAGGACTTAGATATGTAATTCCAGACTTGAAACTAGATTTAAGTTTTATAATTTAAAATTGATTCAAATAAGTTTAATGCTATTAAATATGTAAGTTTAAAAAGGGGTTTTGAAAATAAGTTAGTGTAAACATTTTATTAAGATAAAGTTTAAATTATTGAAATAAATGTTTAAACCTATTGGAAATAAGAATTTAAATCAATTATAAGAACAATTGACTTTAATTCATGAAGTTTTGGAATTTTATATGTTTTGATCTTTAAGTTAATTAGGCAAGAATACTTAATGATGAATATTAGTTAATTTAGTAATTAATAGTTTAAAAAGTAGTAATTAAAGTTAATTAATAAATTAATTAACTAATATGTTATTTAGAACTATAGATTAGATTTTTAAAATTAATAATGGTTAATTAACTTATAAATAATGATAATTAGTATAAGTTGATTATGTTAGAAGGAGATAATTAAATAATTATTAATGAAGTTCATTAACCAGATTATGTTATAATTAATTAATATGATTGATTTTGTAATAAATTAATTTGATTAATTAATTCAATAGTTTAATTATAAATTATTTATTGAAAAGTAATTAAGAAATTAATTACTTATTAATTATGTAAATTGATTCGAGTTAATTAATTTAGTTTAATTAACTGATAATTTGGAATTGAATTACTTAGAGAAGTAATTGAAGGATAATTACGGGATGTAATTAATTGGGTGATGTTATTAATGGAAGTAATTGAAATATAATTACTTAAAATTAATCAGGGGATTAATTTAGAGTGTTATTGAGAAGTAATTAATATTGAATGATTAATTACTGTTTGTTATTAATCAAGAGGATTAATATTTATGATTTGAAGATGTGTATTCTTAATATAAATTAACAAATGAAGATGTAATTAGAAATCATTAATTAATAATTAATGATGATATTGATTTATTTGAGAATAATAAATCAACAAGATAATTAGAAAGGTAATAAATCTATATAAATGTAATTAATTAATGGATTTATTCAAGATTTATTTTTGTAAATAAATTAAGGAAATTACTGGAATGTTGCAAAAGATATTTAAAGCAAAGATGATTAATTTGAATATATATATATATAAGTAATGGATAATAAGATTAAATTAAGAAATCATTTAATGATTTGATATATGTGAATATAAGTGTAATTAATGGAGCATAATTACTCAGAATAGTAATTGGATGATAATTACTTGATGAGATTCATTCAAGATGATTTGTAAATGAAGTAATGTGAGTAATTTCTTTTATAGTTAATCAAAGGATTTATTTATGGGAATAATTAATCATGGAATGATTAATTTGTTAATAAGTAATTATGAGTAGTTAATTACTGGTTTGTTATTAATTAAGGGGTGATTAATAATTGTGTTTAAGTAAAGATTAATCACTCAATTATTTTAGATAAGTAATTAAATATAAATTGAAGATCATAATTACTATAATTAATGATGTAATTAAGAATTGTTTAATTAAGGAATAATTAATAGGAAAATAATTAAATGTTAAATTTCTATGAATGATTTATAATAATTCATTTTAATTAAACAAAGACTAAATTATTCTTATAATTAGAGAATGATTTAGTAATTTGATTTATAATCAATTATTGATTATAAGAGCGGGATTTATGGAATGAGTAATTAATTTAATTTATTTTAAATTAATTAAGATGGAAGTGGTTAATTCAATTCATTTTAAATTAACTATAGTTTGTGATTCATAAATCATTGCTTATGGATGATATGGATATTTCACTGATTGATTGTAATCTCAGGAATGAGATGGGTAATGTCTATGTGATATGGATGTATGTTTTAAGTATGATAGTGTTTAATTATCTGTTTGGATGATGATATTAATTATCTGTTTATGATGATGATGTATTATCTATTATGAGATGTGAATTGTCTATCTGTGTATATTGTTAATATTGAATTCACTGTTAAGACTAAATAGACAACTTGGCCTTAAAAGACACGCTTTGGATTTCGATGAGACCGGGATCGGGTTTTCCGCATTAGGAACATTCGAAAACCACATCGTTTCCAAATTAACGATAGGTCGTGAATCTGAAGTGAAGATGAAGGTTCAGAATGCAAGGGTTATCGTCGTTAACTCTGAGGGTGATTCCAAAATGAGTGTAACGAGATAATGCCTTCGGTTTCGTTCGAACCCGGAACGAACTTGTATGGATTGAATGCTTTCAACACATCGTCAGGCGGACGATGAGCATTCTAAGAAATATGTTCTATAAAGGTAATCGTAACCTCAAGCCTCATCAACCGGGAATGGCTAAAACAGGGGAGGTGCAGCAAGGTTAGGTGGGTCATGCCCAAGCAGGACAAGGATATTCCCCTGTCTAGATGTCCCTTTTTATTCGGCTTAGTGGGCGGTTGGTCTGCAGCCAACTGCGGGGTGTATCTTGTTCGGGACTGTTCAGTAAGGAATGGTTCCGGCCTTGTGTTGCAGGGGATGAAGGGAGTAATCCTCGGTACGGTGATCTAGGCCCCGTACTGTGACGGGCGGTACCCCAGTAGCCCTGCCATTGTATGGAATCCAAAATCCAATAAGTGCCCACGGTTTTGATTGTATTACCCACTTTTGTGGCTAGTAGCTGGAATTTAATCATGTAACAATTTCGGCTATTTTCTATTTACTTGAAAACCCTAGACCTATTATAATATCACAGAATTTCCTATAAAATGTTTTGGTTAGCGTAAGGTAAAAACTTTTCCATGTTTATGTGTGGGAAGTCTTACGTGATACCTTTTGTTTTCAAAGGATTTTTCAAAATTAAGCAACTTTAACCTGTTACTCATACCAGACCCATGTCTGACCCGAAGTTTATTTTGTTTTTCATAAACTCTCGGGTACCCAAATTTTTACGGGTAGCCAAGGGATTCAGGTTTAGCTTTGACGAATTCTGAAGGAGCAATGGAGCAGGAGGCTTCAGCGTTTTAGATATATATATAGTTCCGCTGTGTGGTATCTCTGTGATGTATTGTGTATTGAGTTGTATTAACTAGACAGGTGTTATAACTGTCTAGTATGTGATGTATTATCTGTATAGCTCTGATTGATGTATATATTATGTAAATACTTATGTGATTATTATATTTCATTCGTTCCGCTGTGAGATTCTGACGTTGTTGTTCTTTCTTCTCTATCTTTTCTATTTTCTCACCTCTTTCTTTCTTTTTAACGATGTTACTTCCTGGGAGTAGGAAGTGGGGTCGTTACACATTGAAGTGGAAAGGCTGCTTGCTATTAATCCTAAGGATTATACCAAAATGGATGTAATAAAAGTAGCGCCTTTGTTTTATTCATTTCTTGAACAACTTGTGTGGATGAATGCTGGCATTGCTTGCTGCATGGAGGGAAATGTTAGCATTCCAAGTGGGAAATGCTATAGAAAAGGAAAACGTAGCCTCAAGCCGCATCAGCCGGAAATGACTAAAACATGGAAGATGCAATAGGGCTAAGTGTGTCGCTACCAATTAGGGTATGATCATCTCTATCCGGAGTCGATATTATCTCTCATTTGTATGCCTCGGAGCCCATTAACTAAGGGGTGATCGTATTTTGTACTACTAGTCAAGTGGTAGGCCAGTTTTGTGTTGGCAGAGGATCCCGCCAAGGTCCTCGATGTTATTTTATTTAGAGATGCACCGTGTTGACCCAGTAGCCCATTCATTGTATGGAATCCATTCTCCAATACGAGCCTTTACAATCTTAGTTGTATACCTATTATGTTGGAATTTAATTAATGTAACAACTTCAGTCACGGTTAATAAGTACTTCCATCTTAGACACTATTATAATATCAGAGAATTTCATATGAAACAGTTTGGTTACCGTAAGGTAAAAACCCGTCCGTGTTTATGTGCGGCATGGTCTTACGAGATACCTTTGATTTAAAAGGGTTTTAAACATAATAATGTAGTAATTTGAGTTTACTCACACTAGACCCATGTATGATTTGGAGTTTTATTTTCTTTCCCTAAAACTCTTGGGAGCTTAAATTTTTATAGGCAACCAAGTAGATTAGGTTTCCATGGATGCATTTTGGAGGAGCTTGAAGTAGGAGGCTTCATTGATAGCTAATCATTATCCGATTTCTGCTGTATTATATTATGTTGTATTAGTTAAGTTGGGAAAGGCTGTTATTATAACTGTCCAAGGGTAGAATTGTATTAGTATGACTCTAATGTATCATTTTTGAAATGACTTGGTGAAGTATTATGGTGATTAATATATGTTATTCCATTGCGTTGTGAGATTCAGTGATTGTTTAGTTCCTCCTATCTTCTATCTCCTTTCTTTCCCCTAACAATCCGTCTTTCCGGTGCTTAGTTATTCGGCATATGAATACCGTGAATGTATTAGTGTCGACTTCTGTAGTTCGAAAAGGCAGGTCGTTACAGCCTGGTATCAGAGCTCAAGGTTAAGCGAGGCTTTGGTGGGGCAACTCATTAAGAGATAAGGTAATGAAATGCCTTATTACGAGTTTGAATGTAATTTTTTAGGGATATAATTTTATTATTGTGTCGATTGATCTGTCGAGTGACTTATGGATTCTGGTCAATACGAGTAGCTAATGTTATATATATGGATCTAACAAGACCATCCGACACAGTATTGTTTTGAAATTGGATAAATGAAATAATTTTACCTAGGATATATTATATATATAAAGAATGATTTTGAAAATAGTATAGTATGGTATAGTTAATTAAGGTGTTATTTTTAGGAGATAATAATACTCTATTATTACCAATTGGGATTTGGTTAGTCATGCTTGTCCAGTTGAGCATTGGCCATGTTAATGTGTGTAGGTAGCTTTCCTCTTTAAGATTTGGGGTAGGTAAATAGAAATTGGGAAATACGTTGAGACGAACACCTTATGTATTATGTTTCATAGTTTGACTATAATGTATTTGATGCAAATACTGGGGTAAAAATTAATTTAATGAAAGACATTAATCTAAAAGTTATAATATTTTGAAATAAATATTTGACAAAATGATTTTACATAAGTTGATTTATAAACGAATTTATAAGAAGATGTCTTTTAATTAAAAAGAATTTAAATTGAAAATTTTAGAACTTAAATCCTGGGACTTTTGGAAAATGTTTCAAGGTTTTGAAAGATAATAAGTATTATTTAAAAGCAATTTTGGTTCAAGAATAAAATTTTGGAGATGAAAACGTTACGTAAGAAGTGTTTTCTTTGGATTGGTTAGGGAAAACGAGGTCATGATTATTTTGTGACGATCGGAATAATCTTCTCAGTGATGATCAGATATTTGTCTAAGGGAACATTATTGTGCACTTAGTAAATTATTCTATTTATCGTTGTCAATCAAAACAAGTTCAACCTGAACGAACCTAAAACAAGGTTGTGATAAATGTTTTGTTGGAAATATAAGAAGTACTATTACAAAAATAGGATTTTGAAACAAAAGTAATATTCTTAAGTTAACTAGTTCGTGTGGATTGAAAATAACTTAAAATTAAGGAAGAGATATGGTCGGATGTTAAACACTTCTCTTGAATATTATCCTTCTCGGTAAGGGAATGCATAATTCTGTTAGGTAGTACCCGGTTCCTTAGTATCATTTTAGAGTTACTCGGGCTATATGTATTTGCTTTTCTATGACAAAAATATAGAGTTCATTTCAAAAAGTTTTTGAAATTAGACCGGGCACTTGGATCTTGAGTTTACTTAGGGAAATAAATAATAAATGGAATAGTTGAATCAAGTAAGGGTATATACACTTAAGATGTAGTGGAGTGTTATACAAGTTAAACATAAGTTCAGTTTATGAAATGTTTTCAGAAATATTTTAGTTGAATAGAATTGGCATTAGAGAGAACCAATTAAGTAAGTGCTAAGTTGGATGTAGATCATTTCTCATTTCATATAGTTATGATCTAAGATTCGAGTACAAGGCTTTAAGGTGTTCCACACCACTCCAAATAAATATCTATTAATCCATTTTTCATGGCAAGCACTTGATGAGGATTTTTTTTTTGGTATGAGACCAATGTTTTCTATATGGACCAATTTTTTTATTATATTACATGGCTATGTAAGGAGAACAAAGGTTCCTTATCAAGGAACTTGATTGGAGTTTGCACTAGAAATCGGGCGAGCGATACTAGTTCGAAAGTGAAGTTTTGTATTCAAGTAGTGATCGAATCATATTTTTGTAAAAGAAGGATCTATATACATCATACGAACAGATGTATAGTGTTAATTATTTTCCGGGTTAGGTTGAGGTGTAATTTCGAGGAGGAAATTCTTTTAAGAGGGGAAAAATGTAATGACCTGGAATTTCACTTCTTTGATTTGCGATTATTTGATTAATTTTAAATATTAAATATATAGATTTCATATTGAAAGTAAAACTCTTCTAAATAATAATTAATGAGGGTAAAATCATTTTCAAATTTTGTTTACAAAAATATATAGTTTGAAGAGAAACATAAAATGTGACTTGAATTCGTTTTTCGAACTTTCGACTTTTTGTTGGCCAAAACGTGTCGGAAATATTATGATCTCTTTAGCATAAATATACAAATTCAATTTGAAAATTAGTTAGGATATGTTATTGTATGCATTAGTTGAGTATAAGTATGTATATATGTACTTATGATAATATATAAGATAAAATTTAGTAAAAAGTAAACATCACATCAATGAAAAATGTTTAGACATTTAGTACACAAGCATTTAATGGCATGTTGGCTTAGAAAATAAAGAAGGGACAAAATTTCTTCTATTTTAAAGGGAACGGGGACAAAAACGATGAGGTGGAGGCAAAGAAGCGGAGCGATTCGCATAAGAGTAAAATGGTAATTTGCTTTATTCATTTTATAAAACACTAAATTCTCTCTCTTTTTCCTTCTTTGTTTTCATTTTTCCTTTCTTTTCAAAACATTTTCTCTTTATTTAAGCTTTTTGAAAACTTGTTAATGGCTTCCTATTTTAAAATTGTAAAATTTAAATTCAAAAATTTATTTTGTTTTAAATGTTCTCAAACCTTGTTTAAAACTCTTTCTTCTCAATTTTTCCCTTACTTCGTTCGGCCATAAATTCCTCCCTACTACTCCAAATCAAGATTTTCTTTTTTTTCAAACCATATGGAATTGTAGTGGATACAATTTTTATTCAAATGAACTTTTCAAATTTCAAATATTTTTGGGTCAATAGTTACATTTATTTACAACTCAATTTTGGAGCCATATTATCATGGCTGTAAATACTACTCCTTCTTTTGATCATATCTCGCTCAAAACAAATCGAAATTAAGTGATTCTTTTTTTTTAAATTATAGAGAAACGAATTTCCTAAAACTTTTCATTTACTGCTTGTCCAAATTTTGGGAGTAACATGATCAAATATCAATGAGAAGATGACCTATTTTCGAGTGGATTTTTGTGGTTTTCAAGCTTTGCAAGTCTAAAGCATTTCAATTTCTAAAATGTTCTGGTGAGTAAAATTTTGGTTTTTAAATTAAAAGTTTAAACACTTATTTGTTGAATAATTTGTTGCATGATATGTGGTTGACAAGTATGTTGGATGTTTGTTTTAAAACTATATTGTTGTGATGCTTATGTGTAACGACCCGTAATTTTCGTTAATTAAAAAATTGTTAATTTAATAAGATTCTGTTATTTAAATTTGGTAGAAATAAAATTTGGGATTTATTAATGAAATAATAACCAAGATGAAAGGTAATAATGTTAATTTAAGTTAATTATTAGCAATTTGAATGAAATTCAAATTAATTGAAATAATGAAAAGGTTGTACTTGGTTGTAAAGTGAATATAGGAAAATAAATGTAAATATTTAATTAATTAATGAAATAGTACATAGTTAATGGTAATTGAATAAAATTAGTGTTTTGTAAGAAATTGTGACATTTGCTTGTAAATAGTAACCTTATAAGTGTGACTAAAGGTTAATAGTAGCGATTATTATATGTTCCCTATTTATTTAGTCTGTTAAAAATTAATTAGAAATTAATCATAATTAAATGAAATTAAATTTTACATAAATGCGAGTTAAGGCAATAATTGTAAATTGTGAAAGTAAAGAAAGGAGTAGAAATGTAATTATATTCGTAAGGAAATAATTGATTTAATAAAAGATTGGAATCAAGATAAATAAATCATTTGGGGTCTTAAATTTTAATTAATGTACAAATTTGAACTTTATATAAATGGAAATATAGTAGTTAATACAAATAAATATGGAAAATGGAGAATATTAGTATACTAAGATATAAACCAATGTTAAGTTTCCCCATAAGGTGATAATTGATTGAATAACAAGATTAAAATCGAATAATTGGATTTATTAGAATTTTAATTTACGATTACTGAATTTACTGGAATTGGTAAAATAATTTAATTTAAATTGATATCTATACTTGTTTTAAATTATGGTAAATGTCTAAGTAATCCAAATTGATAGAAATTGTAAATTATTAAATCTGAGTTGAAAAGTGGTTTAATTAATTTAATATTAATTTATTTAATTAACTTAAAAATAGCCATTTTGGCCACTGACTTGGATTTCGATGAGACCAGTTTCATTGGATCTATAATGGTGAATTATTGTATGATTTCAAATTTCGTAGCGATCGGACTTGTCTTTTGATCGTGCGAACTCGAAATGCATAGAAATCAATTTAATTGAAATCAATTTGAAATAAGATGATGTTAACATAACTTCTTCATACGATGGAATTAGGACTTGAAACTTGTTTCATTGATTTTTAAAATTATTGAAAACATCTATTTTGACATTTGAGATGACCCATTTTCGTTCGGGAGGTAGAACGGGCTTTTTAGGTCGTTTACCATAAACTTCCAAATCAAAATCAAACCCGATCCATTCATCTCTATTTCTGTCCTACCTATAAATAGCTCGTTATAAACCCTAATTGTTTCTCATTTCTCATTTTAGTACATACAATTCTCGCTGCTCCTCTCCTTTTCAATGGCAGAAACAGATTCAAACTTCAAACCCTCAATCAAATTCAAATAAAAAATTAAAACTCCCCAAACCCTATCGAATTATATATCAATTTGAAGCTCTCGACGAGCGCAACCCTAATCTGTGATTTTTTTCCGGTTTGGATCATTGCTTGGCTGGAATTGCCCGAAACAATCATGGATGTTCATTTCGTCGCGATCGACTTCAGTTGATCGTCAAATCAATGGTACCATTACGTGAAGAGTGCCTCGCACTGTGCATCTGTATGGTTCTCGTGGTCGGATGACGGCCGAATCATCGTTGAAAATTGAAGCAGGGTTTGAATTTTTGGTGGCGGTTGGCTTTCTAGGCATGAACTGGGTGGTCGGAGTTTGGCATGTAGGCTAGGCGAGGCGTTGATGAGGTTTAACATGGTCGCGACTTGCTTGAGGAGGCGGCGACAGTTGTTCATCGAGGCGGTTGGGTCGCATTTTGCTCGAGCAAGTACTGTGCGTATTAGGGTTTGCTGTTGAAGATGGTGACATGGACTTTACTTTTTTTTATTATATTGATTTTTATATTTAAAATCATAATGTCCCAACTTATATATCTTTTGCATACGTGATGTTTGGTCCGTGGGATCGTATCGAAATTCCAGACATTTTGATGCTGGTTTGGACTAATCCCGAGACTATTTGAATTTGGGCCCTAAATTGGATTTAAACTCAATTTAAATTCAAAGGTGAGTGTTTTAACCCACTCACAACTTATAGAATTTCTTATGTTAGTTAAATTAAATTTATAATGTGATTAGGAATTTATTTATGGTTGTTCGTTATATTTAATTTGCTATTCCAGTTAATTTGAATTTTGTTTGGATTAAATCGTTATTTATTTATTATTGAATTTAAATCGCCAGTTAAATACCTGTATTGATAATTAATTATTGTTGAAATTAATTAATTTAATTGTATGATGATTGTGATGGATGCTTGATTATTTTGATGTTGGATGATTGGATGTTATGTAATTTAATACCGTTGTCACTCTGCAAGTTCCCTTAATTATTATTATTTTAAAATCACTATGGGTTGAAATGATATATACCCGACCAAACTATAGATTAGTAAAAATCGTTATGGGTTGAAATGATAGACTCGAGTGATTTTATGGATTTCATTTAATTCGGGATTGCGGTTTGAAATGATATATAACCGTAAAATTTTAAACTACGGATTGAAATGATAAATAATCCTATCACTTGACCCTAGGGTAGAGAATTATATACAGATACCGGATTGGTTAAATTAAATGATTTTTGAATCCTTAATTTTTGAATTTAATTGAATGATATTTTGAAATAAGAATTTGATTTATATAAATTGAATTGTTATCGAAATTCAATTTTTATGTTGAAATTGAATTTGGTTTAAAATGAATTGTTGAAGGAATTAAATTGAAATTTTAAAGTTGAATTGGAAATATAAGTGAAATTTATCAGAATTGAGTTATTGAATTAGTTTGAAAGATAATTTTGAAATGTATTTAAATTTGAATAACTTAAATTGATATTTCAAGCATGGATTGGAAAGAGTTTGAATTGAAGATTCGAAATTTGGTTTTGTTGATTTGGAATTGTAATGGTCCAGGTATGTTGGAATAAAATAAATAGTTAAATTGATATTAATTTCAAACTCATATTTTAATATAAACTATGTTAAAATTATATTATTTTAAAGACTTTAATTATTAAGATTTTCAAACTATTAAACTATTTTAAGCTATATTAACTACATTAAATCATTTTAACCTATTTTAAACCATTTACTTTATTTTAAACTAATTAACCCGTTTAAACTTATTTTAAATCTAATCAATCTATTTTAAAGCTATTTAATCTATTTTAATTATATTAAATCCATTTTAAAATTATTTAACTATCTTAAATCAATTTAACAATATCTTTAATCTATAACTAAACTATTTTAGAGTATTTTAACTATTCATAACTATTTTAACTATTTACAATTATTTAGACTAATTTCTAAATTTCCAGACTAAGTAGAGGGAAGTGTTTATATTCAAATTCACCGGTTTAAAAGCAATACGATTCAATGATGTTATAACCTAAGTTGGGATTTAAATGTTATATTTAATTGAATATGATGATTACGAAGTAAGGATTTAAGCTATTTTGGAAATATGACTTTTGAAAGAAATTATGATTTTGGAAACGATATGATTTCAAAGGTGAATATGATTTCAAAGTGAATATAATTTTGAAAGTGATATGGTTTGAATTGAATATGATATTTTGATAACAATTATGAATTGGTTTTGGAAATGTAAAAGAATCATCCGGTGTGAAATAAGCATTTGGTCGTTAAAGAGACCGGGATAAGATATTGTCATACTCTCTGCCAATACCAAAAACCACTTTAACAACCGTGTATGCGGTGGAGATTACAAAAATAAAGTAGGTGGTTTGGAGAATGATTTCTTATAAGGTACGATGTGACCCTGGCTCCCGTGAGTCAGCTTAGATGTGACTAAAACAGGATCCATGCCGGGCCAAGTGAGGTCGCACCTCCAATCAGGCACATTTCTTCGATACCATTCTATTACTTTGTGATTGATTTGTTGGCCACCCTTGATTTTGATTTAAGAGCATGTATGAGGTGGGCGGTATTAGCTGCTATGCGTTACCACCAGTACAGATCCGCAATTGGTATATCTACCCTGGCATTGCCTCGAGTGCCGTGTTCACATGCCCTAGAGCGCCTTCTACGAGTTTGTTTTGTACCATACCTATGGGGTGCTCTCTGGGTAATCCTCTAGTTTACAGAGGAGCTTACGGTACTGTATAGACTATGGGAATATATAAAATTTGTTAAGGGGGATATGGATAATGTCTTAACGCTATTTTAATACTTTTACTTTACTATAGACATATTATAATAGCCTATTATACTACATAGTAGATAGTTTAATAGATCCTTAAGAGATGGTAATCTCAAACATCTCTTAAGTTACTGCACTCACGTTACACACTAGATAGGAAATGTCAAACCCCGTAAACATCTCTGACGCCGCCATATGCATTTTTACTGATGATTTAACTTACATAAGTTTAGTTCCGACTTGAGCATTTTCTCTTTTCAATTCGCTTGGGTCAGCCTGAGCATTTCATGGTTGAAGACCTTATTTCTAGAAGAAGAAGACGAAGATTTGTACTATTATTATTTGATATATTTATTCCACTTCATCTTGTTGTTCCGCTGCATTTATTTATTTATTTATCCTTATTATAATCCAATTTATTTGTAAAACAACTTCATGAACTGTTGTTTGATTATTATATTTTGTCATTCCGCTGCGAGATTCTGTATTTGTTTTTTCTTATTTACCCCAATAACAATCTTCCCTTTGTATGGTTTAAGTTTGATGCGTGTGTCTGCTTAAAACGTCCAAAACGGCATGTCGTTACAGTTGGTATCCGAGCTTCGGTTTATCGATAACCTTAGCTTTGCGGGGTCTGACTCTTTAGAAATAGGGTAGTAATACCCTAGAATGAGTCGCTGAGTGCATATATACGAGAGAGCGTATTTGTTAGTGTTATAAAGGGTTTTGTATTGTCTTAATTTGCTCCGTTTTGTACAAATTTTGGTTGGTGCATAGGACTCTATGACATCGATAGGGATTTCTAAACACTTAATAGGACAAACCGACACAATATTTGTTTTGAAATATAGGTAAATGAAGTAATTTTGCATATTATATATTTTGTATATAAAATAATAATTTTATAAATGATATATTTGGTTGTAACATATTTGTTTGATAGGTAGTGAAACTTATAAATATTGGTTGAGATTGTAAATAAAATAAATATAAATTCGAAATTTTAAAACTTAAGTTCTGGGATTTTTGAAATTTCTTCCACAGGATTTTGGAATATAATATTAATATATTTAGAAGTACTTTCTGATATAAATATTTCATGATAATTTGAAAGAAATGTTTTAAAATAATTTCTAGAAGGAAATAAGTTTGTGCTCCCCTCCTAGTCGCTGGAAAATAATTTCCGTGATGAGTGCATGCATCATCGATATTCATTTTCAAGTTTCAAAGTGGGAAGGCCATTGTAATAGTTTTACTACAGATTTATTTTGCTGAACACATATAAATTTCAAATTTTAAATATGATTAGATATAAAAGTTGAAAGTATATACATATATATTACTTTTAAATGATTTGAGTATGGAACCCGATATTAAGTTCTTAAGTTTTTGTCAATTAATAGTTTCAATTATTGCAATGAAATGAAATTTTAACTATATTTAATAATTGTAACTCCTAAAATGAAAATAAGAAACTAAATGTTGAGTTATAAATGAAATGTGCAAGGAATTTGAAATTTGTAAACTAGAAATCAAAAGAATATGAAATTCTAGAAGATGTGATTATTGAACATTTATTTACTAAAATGAAATAAGATAAACTTGTGGTTCAATTGCATTCTTAAAAAACACACACATAGATACACACACACACAAATATATATAACTTACCAAAATATTAAAGGTTGTAATGTTTAGTAAGAAAAAGTAATGGAATATTATACAAGTAAAACTTTAGTAATGAAAGTGTTCAATGAAATTCTTTTATAAATAAGAACTTTGATATTATAGTTGTTATAATCTTAAGTTATAATTGATATACAACTAAATAAAATGTAACATAAAAGTAAGTATTATAAATAAATGATTAAAAACTTAAGCAAATGTGTGAAGTTATTTGAAATTAAAATAAGTAGAAAGGATAAATACTGTAAATAGATGATTGTAAACTCAAGTTAATGATCGAAGCCATTTATAACTAAAACGAAGACTATATTAAATTAAATGATTTTAACTTCATGAAATTGTTGAAATGATTTAGGAAATGGATTTAATATTCAATGACATTAAATAGGAAAATGAATGTAAATTGAAAAGTAAGAAACTTGAGAATGAATTTATGCACTAATGAATATTAATTCTAATAGAAGTCAAGTATATAAATTAATAAATGTACACTACAATAAAATATATGTAATACTTGAATAATGAATTCATTGGTTATTCAAAACAAATGAATGGAAATAACTTAAGTAAGAAATGAATGTAAAGTAATGAAAAGAAATTTTCATTATAAATGGAGGATTTTTTTTGTAAGTAATGAATGAAAATAAATGTAACTAAGTAGTGAATGAATAAATGTGAATTTATTTACGAAGAAACCTATATGGTATTTTAAGAATTGATTTACATATGTTTAAATAATTATATATGAGTAACATATGTAAGAAAAATGTAAATAACATATGTGAACAAATTAATGTAAATAAATGGAATTAAGTGCTAAATGAATAAATGAGAATAAAATTTAGTACGAAATAAATGTAAAATTAAAGAAAGTAATCATTGAATGGAAAAAAATAAACAAAAAATCCTATAAAAAGAAATTAACAAGAATAAACTTAAATGATGTTTGGAATTTGATGTTTGTTTTTGTTTTTGGGGTTGTGGGTAAAGATACTTCTAATTGTTTAGGACGTATAAATAATTTATTGATTTTTATCTAAAACTGTTGAGTGGATGGTATACTTAATAGTTATTTGTCGTTCTACACGATTAAAGTGTCTAAACCCAAACAAACCATTTGTTTTGCTTGTATGGATGAATGATTGATCTCTTTGATTTCATGTGATGATTGTATGCTTGTTTGCAAGTGATTGTTGTTATGTTGCAATTGATTTGTTTTGTTATTAGTTGAAACCACTAAAATTATTTCTCTTCTATATAATTATTAACTTCTTGAGTTATACAAGTGAAATACAGGTTTATGGAAGCAATAACTACTGCTTTGGTTTCATAAATTAAGCGTTGTTTGCCCGACAAATAGGTACAATCTTGGATTACGATTTTCCAGCGATATTATATTATTTTTCTGTGTTAGGATACATTATTTTTGAAATATATGATATATATTGTTATATTTTGATATTATTATTTCTTCCGGATCTCTTCGTACAAAGGAGACTCTGCCGAAATTTTTTGTGAATTTTGGACTTAGAAAATTTTGTGAAATCTTTTCCAAACTTTGTGAATTTGAATATAAAAGGATTTAATTACTATAAATTGGTATATTTTATTTAATTTGGGAATTAATTGTTTATAAATTTAATATTTTGTAAAGATATGTTGATTACTTTATTCCTTCTTTACCCTTCTTTTTCCTTTTCAGGGACGAAAAGTTTTGAGTGAAGGGAGAGTGTAACAACATGTAATTTTCGATAATTAAAAATTGCTAATTTAATAAGATTCTGTGATTTAATTTTGAAAGAAATAAAAATTAGGGATTTATTAATGAAATAATAACAAAGATGATAGGTAATAATGTTAATTTAAGTTAATTATTAGCAACTTGAATGAAATTCAAATCAATTGAAATAATGAAAAGGTTTTACTTGGTTGTAAAATGAATATAGGAAAATAAATGTAAATATTGAATTAATTAATGAAATTGTATATAGTTAATGGTAATTGAATAAAATTAGTGTTTTGTGAGAAATTGTAACATTTGTTTGTAAATAATAACCTTATAAGTGTGGCTATAGGTTATGGTAACAATTATTATATGTTACCTATTTATTTACTCTGTTAAAAATTAATTGGAAATTAATCATAATTAAATGAAATTAAATGTTACATTAATGTGAGTTAAGACAATAACTGTAAATTGTGAAAGTAATAAAAGGAGTAGAAATGTAATTATATTCGCAAGGAAATAATTGATTTAATAAAAGATTGGAATCAAGATAAATAAATCATTTGGGATCTTAAATTTTAATTAATGTACAAATTTGATAAAAATTCAATATAAATGGAAATATAGTAGTTAATACAAATAAATATCGAAATTGGAGAATATTAGTATACTAAGATATAAACCAACGTCAATTATACCCATAAGGTGATAATTGATTGAATAACAAGATTAAAATCGAATAAATGGATTTATTGGAATTTTAATTTATAATTAATGAATTTACTGGAATTGGAATTAAACACTGTAATTGGTAAAATAATTTACTGTGAATTGATATCTAATTTTTTTTTAAATTATGGTAAATGTCTAAGTAATCCAAATCGATAGAAATTGTAAATTATTAAATCTGCGTTGAAGAAGTGGTTTAATTAATTTAATATTAATTAATTTAATTAACTTAAAAATAGCCATTTTTGCTACTGACTCGGATTTCTATGAAACTAGTTTCGTCGGATCCGTAACGGCGAATTATTATAGAATTTCAAATTTTGTAGCAATCAGACTTGTCATTTGATCGTGCAAACTCGAAACGCGTAGAAATCAATTTAATCGAAATCAATTTGAAATAAGCTAATGTTAACATAACTTCTTCATACGATGGACTTAGGACTTGAAAACCTGTTCCATTGATTTTAAAATTATTGAAAACATTTATTTTGATATATGGGATGACTCATTTTTGTTCCTGAGGCAGAAAGAGCATTTCAGTTAGTTTACCGTTCAACTTCCAAATCAAATCTGATCCATTCATCTCTATTTCTATCCTACATATAAATGGCTCATTATAAACAGTAATTTTTATCATTTCTCATTTATAGTATGTACAATTTTTGCTGCTCCTTTCCTTCTCAATGGCAGAAATAGATTCAAACTTCAAACCCTCAATCAAATTCAAATCAAAAACTAAAACTAAAACTCCTCAACCCTATCGAATTATATATCAATTTGAAGCTCTCGACGAGCGCAACCCTAATGTGTGATTTTTTATTCCGATGTGGATCATGGTTTGGCCGGAATTGCTTGAAACAGTCACGGCCGTTCATTTCGACACGATCGACTTCAGCTGATCGTCAAATCAGTGGTACCATTGCGTGGAGAGTGCCTCGTGCTGTGCATCCGTGTGGTTCTCGTGGTCGGATGACGGCCGGATCATTTTTGAAAATTGATGTAGGGTCGAATTTTTGGCAGCGGTTGGCTTTCTAGGCATGAACTGGGTTGTCGGAGGTTGGCATGTAGTCGTAGACGAGGCGTTGATGAGGTTAACATGGTCACGACTTGCTTGAGGAGGCGGCGGCGGTAGTTCATCAAGGTGACTGGGTTGCATTTTGGTTGAGCGAGTACTGTGCGTTTTAGGGTTTGCTGTTGAAGATGGTGTCGTAGCCTTTTCCCTTTTTTATTATATTGATGTTTATATTTTAAAATCGTAATGTTCTAACTTATATATCTTTTCCATACGAGCTCGGATTCACGCGCGGTTTGTTCCATTGGGATCGTATCGAAATTCCAGACATTTCGACACTTATTTGGATGAATTCTGAGACCGTCTGAATTTGGGCCCTAAATTGGATTTAAATTTGATTTAAATTCAAAGGTGAGTGTTTTAGCCCTCTCACAACTTCTAAAATTTCTTATGTGAGTTAAATTAAATTTATAATTTGATTAGGAATTTATTTGTGGATGTTTGGTATATTTTATTTGCTATTCCAGTTAATTTGAATTTTATTTGGATTAAATCGTTATTTAATTTATTGAATTTAAATTGCCAGTTAAATACCTGTATTGATAATTAGTTATTGTTGAAATTAATTAATTGAATTGTATGATGATTGTGATGGATGTTTGATTTTTTTGATGTTGGATGATTGGATGTTATGTAAATTTATATACTATTCTCACTCTACAAGTTCCCTTAATTATTATTATTTGAAAATCACTATGGGTTGAAATGATATATACCCGAACGAACTATAGATAAGTAAAAATTGTTATAGGTTGACATGATAAATTCGATCGGTTTATCGATTTTATTTAATTCGGGATTGCGGTTTGAAATGATATATAACCGTAAAATTATAAATTACGAATTGAAATGATAAATATCCGTATCACTTGACCCTAGGGTAGAGAATTATATACGAACATCGGATTGGTTAAATTAAATGATTTTTGAATCCTTAGATTTTGAATTTAGTTGAATGATATTTTGAAATAAGAATTTGACTTATATAAATTGAATTATTATCGAAATTCAAGTTTTATGTTGAAATTGAAATTGGTTTAAAAGGAATTGTTGAAGGAATTAAATTGAAATTTTAAAGTTGAATTTGAAATATAAGTGAAATTTATCAGAATAGAGTTATTGAATTGGTTTGAAAGATAACTTTGAAATGTATTGAAATTTGAATAATTTAAATTGATATTTCAAGCATGGATTGGAAAGAGTTTGAAATGAAGATTCGAAATTGGATTTTGTTGATTTGGAATTGTAATGGTCCAGATATGTTGGAATAAAATAAATAGTCAAATTGATACTAATTTGAAACTCATATTTTAATATAAATTGTTTTAAAGTTATATATTATTTTAAAGACTTTAATTACTAATATTTTTAAACTATTGAACCATTTTAACCTATATTAACCACATTAAATCATTTTGACCTATTTTAAACCATTTAATTTATTTAGACTAATTAACTCGTTTTAACTTATTTTAAATCTAATTAACCTATTTTAAAGCTATTTAATCTATTTTAATTATATTTAATCTATTTTAAAATTATTTAACTATCTTAAATCAATTTAACAATATCTTTAATCTATAACTAAACTATTTTAGGGTATTTTAACTATTCGTAACTATTTTACTATTTTCAATTATTTAAACTATTTTCTAAATTTCCAGACTAAGTAGAGGGAAGTGTTTATATTCAAATTCATTGGTTTAAAAGCAAATACGGTTAAATGATGTTATAGCCTAAGTTGGGATTTAAATGTTATATTTAATTGAATACGATGATTTTGAAGCAAGGATTTAAACTATTTTGGAAATATGACTTTTGAAAGAAATTATAATTTTGGAAACAATATGATTTCAAAGGTGAATATGATTTCAAAGGCGAATATGATTTCAAAGTGAATATAATTTTGAAAGTGATATGGTTCGAATTGAATATGATATTTTGATATCAATTATGAAATGGTTTTGGAAATGTAAAAGAACCATCTAGTGTGAAATAAGCGTTTGGTTATTAAAGAGACCGAGATTGGACATTGCCATACTCTTTGCGAATATCGAAAATTACTTTAACAACCGTGTACGTGGTAGAGATTGTAGAAATGAAGTAGGATGGGTTGGCAAACGATTTCTGTATAAGGTATGAGGTGACCATGACTCCCATGAGTCAGCTTAGATGAGAGTAAAATAGGAGCCATGCCAGGCCAAGTGAGGTCGCACCTCCGATCAGGAACATTTCTTCGATACCATTATATTACTTTGTGATTGATTTGGTGGCCACCCTTGATTTTGATCTGGGAGTGTGTCCGAGGTGGGCAGTAGTAGCTGCTATACATTACCACCAGTCCGGATCCGCAATTGGCATCTACCTTAAACATTGCCTCCAGTGCCATGTTCATATGCCCTAGAGCGCTTTATACAAGTATGTTTTGTACCATACCTATGGGGTGCCCTCTGGATAAACCTCCAGTTTACGGAGGAGCTTACGATACTGTATAGACTATGAGAATATATAAAATGTGTTAAGGGGGATATGAGTAACGCCTCAACGCTATTTTAGTACTTTTACTTTACTGTAGGCAGATTATAATAGTGTATTGTACTACATAGTAGATAGTTTAACGGATCCTTAGGTGATGGTAATCCCGAACATCTCTTAAGTTACTGCACTCATGTTAGACACTGAATAGGAGATGTCAAACCGCGTAAACTACTCTGATGCCGTCACATGCATTTTTACCGTTGATTTTACTTACATAAGATCTTTTAGTTCTAACTCGAGTGTTTTTTCTTTTCAATTTGCTCGGGTCAGCCTGAGCATTTCATTGTTGAAGACCTTATTTCTGGAGGATGAAGTCGAAGATTTGTACTATTATTATTTGATATATTTATTCCACTGCATCTTGTTGTTCTGCTGCATTTACTTACTTATTTATTTATTCTTGTTATCTGTAACTTTGATTCTGTATTGTAGAAGTATAATCCAATTTATTTGTAAAACAACTTCATGAATTGTTATTTGATTATTATATTTTGTCATTCCGCTGCGAGATTCTGTATTTGTTTTTTTCTTTCTCTGCCTTCTTTATTATTTACTCCAATAACAATCTTCCCCTTTGTATAGTTTAAGTTTGACACGTGTGTGTGCTTAAAATGTCCAAAAAGGTAGGTCGTTACATTATTGTTATCTCACTTTTTGGCCAAAACTGGAATATCTACAAATTGGCAAGGAATGATGGATATTGGGATTAGAGATCGATTGGAAATAAGGCCACAATCGATGACGTCAAAATTTGGTTGAGCTCCGATTGGGACGGAATCAATTGGAGATGATGATAAGGATTAGGAGAGGCTACGTTTCAAGTTTCAGGTCAATCGAAGTTCGGATGGAGGAGATATGATCGATACAAGGTAGGAAAGGGATACTGTTCGAATCCATCAAGGGGTCAAGGTGATGCTCATTTCGAATCCATCAGATTCGAACCCATCAGGTTTTGTTCAGTTCGACTCCATCAGGTTCGCATCGATCGAAAGCATGGCGCAAGGATGGTTCGAATTGATACACTTCGTATCGATCAGGAAGTGAGGACTTCGTATTGATACCGTTCGTATTGATCGGCATGGACAAGGCTCGGTTATTTCATATCGATCGGAAGAGAAGGTTAGGTGGACTTTGGCTCGATGGCAACACACTCAGATTGGTAGGCAGGCATGCAGAGGATAGGAAGAGATGGCATGCTTCGAATCGATACTCTCGTATCGATAGCAGATGGACTTTGGCTCCTTCGTATCCATCAGGTAAAGTCTCGCTCGTATCCATCAGGTAAGGCTTCGTTCGTATCAATCATCGTGCATGGTTTCGTACCCATCTGTTGGCCTTCCATTCGTATCGATAGCATTCAACATTTTCGTATCGATCGGATCGATACGAAATACTCCCCTTGCGATCGATACGAGAGCGAACGGTTGAGTACAAGAAGGAGTGATGGACACGTGCAAGCATGAAGCATGGATATGTGCGCGTCTCTAGGAAGGAAGCGTTCAACTCGGTGCGCCAAGTGGAGTCAACACGCCGCATAATTCGAATCAACTCGGGAGGATAGCGCCATGTCATTGCGCGCGCGTGCATCAGATGGAGTCGAAGGTGATGGATTCGAACTGGCGAATTCGAAGACGAAAACCAGTGAAAAATCCAAATTCGAACCGATCATATCTCCTACACCGATGATCCAAATGCAATGAAATTTTCACAGCAGCTTACACACAAGGTAAGGAATGTTCCTGCCAAGTTTCAGCTCGATTGGATCATTTTCTGATGGATACGAAGTCACTTCGTACCCATCACAGATCGAGTCGAAACTTGGTGGGGTCGGTCGCATGGGCCCACTCATGTGCCAGAAGAAGTCTCCTAAAGTTTGAGCGCGATCTCAGCCTCCTACGCCTATAAATAGAGCCCCAGAGCCTACCGAAGAAGGATCTTTTGGCTGTTGGACGTCCAGACTCTGCCGGATTCGTTTCTGTACTTCAATACAACTATTGTACTCGAAATTCTTCATTATTACTGCTGTGATCATCTGTAACCAGCAAGGATTATCAATAAAAGGATAAAACTTTGGAGTGGATGTAGGCCGGAGATAGCCGAACCACTATAAATCTTGTGTCTTTGTGCATTATTTTTGAATTGTTGTTTGATATTTGTTGAGATCTGATATTTGTGCTTGAATATCATTGGTTTGTGTTCATACACTGGTGCTTTCACGATATTTGGGGTTTGTGACCAATTTTGGCGCCAACACTTTGGTGCTTTCACTGAGAAGGACTAGCACCCGCTACATCGGATTTGAAGTTCAGGTTTGAAGAGTTTGAGGAGTCTTGGTTTGAGGATAATGACTAGGCAAAATAGTAGAAGGCAAAGGGTTGAGAGAAGCCAACAGGAAGGAAGTCAACAAGCATCCTTTGGAGCTGGGAAGGACAGACTTCGATCTACATAACCCGGGATGAGATGGAAGCTATGGCAAATTCATTGCAGGAGAGATTGTTGAAAAGTCAACAGGAAATGATGCAGACATTCTTTGAACGGATGAGAGCCGTAGGGACGCAGAACTTAGGAACAGCTACAGCAGTTGTGGATGCAGGATAGGGGACTAGGGTTGTGGAACCCGATGGAGGACATGGTACGGAGCCAGAAGGCAATCAACAAGGGCTTGGGGGCAGGCCCACAGGATCTAACACAGGAGGGCCTTTGGAAGGAGTTCAACAGGCCAGGGCTAACATTGCTTCTAGTTAGCCACATGAAGAGTATGTGCCGGAGTTCCCTCGGGGGCATGGGGGCAACCCCTAACAGACAATACTGGATTAGTGAAGATCATTAGAAGAACTGTGCGAGGTGGTTTGACCAACAGAGACTTGGAAGGAGTGAACATGAGTCCGTTCGCTCGGGAAATAAGGATGGCTCAGAATCCACCTAAGTTCAAGCTACCTAGCGTGGAGGTATATGATGGAAAAGCAGATCCAACTGATCACTTGATGAGGTACACTAGACACATGGAGGTGCTGGGGGCATCGGAGGAAGTAATGGCACGATGCTTTCCATTATACTTGACAGACCTAGCTGCAATGTGGTTTAGGCAGCTGGGAGAAGGGTCTATTAGGACTTGGAGGGAATTGGTGGAAAGGTTTTTGGGACAGTTTCAGGTTCACGTCAATAGGCCAAAGAATGTGATGACATTGACATCAGTAAAGCAAAGGATGGATGAATCGCTTAGAGATTTTCTAACTCGATTCAGTGCGGTAGTTGCTTCGGTGGATCGACCTGATCCATCGATGGTTTTAATGGCAGCAGTATCAGGATTCAGGGAGGATTCAGATTTCTAGGTATCTCTGATACGAGATCCTCCACAGGATCTAGACGAATTCTTTCACGAGGCAGAGAGGTTCCTTCTACGTGCCGAGTACGGATTTAAAGTTGAAAAAGGTTAATGCAATTGAGGGTGGAGGACCATCCAGCAAAGGTTCGGATAAAGACAAAGGAAAAAGGAAGTTGGACGATGATTCTGGAAAAAATAGGAAGCAATGGAAGGATCCAAAGTTTTCTACATACACAGGATCGAATGAGACGCTGGAGCGGATATACCTGGATACTCGGAATCTCCTTCCCTACCGAAGGCCGACTAGGAGAGAACCATCAGAACGGGAGAGGACATCAGGAAGGCATAGTCTCTTCCATGATTTGGATGGACACGACACCAACAGCTGTAGGTATTTAAAGGATATAATCGAGGAGCATGTCCGGAAGGGACTGTTGCCACAATATGTCGGAACTCGAAATGCAACGATGGAGCAGGAGCAACCGCCGCCTACCTCAAGCCACGATTGTGGGAGGCCCAGGAATGACGGTCGATTGATCATCCATTGACCAGGATAATATGAAATAAGTAGCAAACTACTGGCAAGCAACCAAGTCATGTACACATGTATGGGGACGGAGATAGCCCCTAGGCATGCTCTGAATGATGATAAACTGCGATGCTATGGTTTGTGAAATTTATCTTTTGCTTTTGGATTGGACACTGCTTTTCTTTTTGGATTTTGGTTTTGGAGTTTGGATTGAGCTCCTGGTTTTGCTTGCTTTTTGATTTAGATTTTTCTTTGGATGATTGTATTCGGTTTTGGATCCTGGTTTGGATTTCTGGTTTTCTGGTTTTGATTTGGATTTTGGATTTGGATTTTGGATTGGATTTTGATTAGATTTTTATCGGGTTTTTGATAAACGGTTGTCGTGTATGGATTATGCCTGGCAAGGAGTGAGTCACTTTGCCCAAACGTGGTGAACTGACTCATTCAGGTCGTCGAGTATGGACTATGCTCGGCAAGGGTCCGGAGTGAACAGGATTCGGCCTAGGACTTAGGCCCCATATTATCGATTATTGTTTCAGGTCGTTGAGTATGGAATATGCTCAACAAGGGTCCGGAGAGACCAGAATTCGGCTTAGGACTTAAGCCATGGCTTTGTACAAACGTCCAGGGACACTGGACCACGGTCGTCAGGTGTGGATTGCGCTTGGCAAGAACCCGGAGAGGTTAGCTCGACGTCCGGAGACATTGGACCATGGTCGTCAGGTGTGGATTGCGCTTGGCAAGAACCCGGAGAGGTTAGTTCAACGTCCAGGGACACTGGACCAAGGTCATCAAGTGTGGATTACGCTTGGCAAGAGCCCGGAGAGGTTATGGATTCGGATATCGACTCGGAGAGGTCCTGGATTCGGTTATTGGCTATTGGATAAGGATGGCTTTGGAATCGCTTGTCGAGTTCGGATGGATATGGTATTGGCTAAGGCTTTGGTTATTAGATTTGGAATTGGGCATCGACTCGGAGCAGTCAAGGATGACATACTCTGGCAGTATGGCTATGGACTTTGGATATTGGAATCGGGACTATTCAAAACACGCCTTCTGATCATAAGGAAAGTTTTGGGGGGCAAAGTGTTATCTCACTTTTTGGCCAAAACTGGAATATCAAAAAATTGGCAAGGAATGATGGATATCGGGATTAGAGATCGATTGGAAACAAGGCCACAATCGATGACGTCAAAATTTTGTTGAGCTCCAATCGGGACAGAATCGATTGGAGATGATGATAAGGATTAGGAGAGGCTACGTTTCAAGTTTCAGGTCAATCGGAGTTCGGATGGAGGAGATATGATCCATACAAGGTAGGAAAGGGATACTGTTCGAATCCATCAAAGGGTCAAGGTGATGCTCATTTCGCATCCATCAGATTCGAACCCATCAGGTTTTGTTCAGTTCGACTCCATCAGGTTCGCATCGATCGAAAGCATGGCGCAAGGATGGTTCGAATCGATACACTTCGTATCGATCAGGAAGTGAGGACTTCGTATCGATACCGTTCGTATCGATCGGCATGGACAAGGCTCGGTTATTTCGTATCGATCGGAAGAGAAGGTTAGGTGGACTTCGGCTCGATGGTAACACACTCAGATTGGTAGGCAGGCGTGCAGAGGATAGGAAGAGATGGCATGCTTCGAATCGATACTCTCGTATCGATAGCAGATGGACTTTGGCTCCTTCGTATCCATCAGGTAAAGTCTCGCTCGTATCCATCAGGTAAGGCTTCGTTCATATCCATCATTGTGCATGGTTTCGTACCCATCTGTTTTCCTTCCATTCGTATCGATAGCATTCAACATTTTCGTATCGACCGGATCGATACGAAATACTCCCCTTGTGATCGATACGAGAGCGAACGGTTGAGTACAAGAAGGAGTGATGGACACGTGCAAGCATGAAGCGTGGATACGTGCGCGTCTCTAGGAAGGAAGCGTTCAACACGGCGCGCCAAGTGTAGTCAACACGCCGCATAATTCGAATCGACTCGGGAGGATAGCGCCACGTCATTGCGCGCGCGTGCATCTGGTGGAGTCGAAGGTGATGGATTCGAACTGGCGGATTCGAAGACGACAGCCAGTGAAAAACCCAAATTCAAATCGATCATATCTCCTACATCGACGATCCAAATGCAATGAAATTTTCACAGCAGCTTACACACAAGGTAAGGAATGTTCCTACCAAGTTTCAGCTCGATTGGATCATTTTCTGATGGATACGAAGTCACTTCGTACCCATCACAGATCGACTCGAAACTTGGTGGGGTCGGTCACGTGGGCCCACACACATGCCAAAAGAAGTCTCCTGAAGTTTGAGCACGATCTCAGCCTCCTACGCCTATAAATAGAGCCCCAGAGCCTACAGAAGAAGGATCTTTTGGCTATTAGACGTCCAGACTCTGCCGGATTCGTTTTTGTACTTCAATACAACTATTGTACTCGAAATTCTTCATTATTACTGCTGTGATCATCTGTAACCAGCAAGGATTATCAATAAAAGGATAAAACTTTGGAATGGACGTAGGCCGGAGATAGCCGAACCACTATAAATCTTGTGTCTTTGTACATTATTTTTGAATTGTTGTTTGGTATTTGTTGAGATATGATATTTGTGCTTGAATATCATTGGTTTGTGTTCATACGCTGGTGCTTTCACGATATTTGGGGTTTGTGACCAATTTTGGCGCCAACAATTATGTATGTGGTTATATGTGCTTGAATGTGATGTAGTGTAAATGGAAGTCATGAATTTACTTTATGTGATTTCTATAGCATGTGATAATGGCATATGATATGTGTGTGAATGCTAATAAAGTTTTGCATTTGGGTTTATGAAGGGGCACAAAGATTCCTTAAGCTAAGATTGTTTTACTTAAATTGTGTTTTTAATAAAAGATCTTGAAAAGTTTCTACCTCTTACTTTTGTTTCAAAATTTATTACTAAGTTGTAAGGTAACTTAAATGTAAAAGTTAAGGGTAATTAAGATAAAATCCAATTTTCGAAATTGCGGGCTCGTCGCTTTTGATGCATTTTAGATAAAAATCCGATATTTTGAAAATTTAAGTTTTATACTTTCCAAGAATTTTAAAATGTTTAACAAATTCAGTAAACATGTTCTAGAAAGTTAATTAAGTTTTAATTATTAATTAATTAATTTTACTAATAATTATTTAATTACGTATTAAATAATGTTAATTAACTTTAATTGAATATTAATTGTTAATTAATTATCTTTTAAAGTTAAGATTAATTTTAATTATTAATTAATTAAGTTAATTAAATTTAATTAATTACGAGCTATGTATATGATTTATTTTCAATTGACCACTAAGTAAATATAAGGTTTAATTATTAATTACTAATGAAGTTAAGGATTTAATTAAAAACTTAATTAAGTTTTAATTATTTTAAATAAAGGTTTAGTTTATTATTTTTACTTAAAAGGTTAATTAATTAATTAAGGTTAATTAATAATAATTATTAAAAAAGGTTTTAAATTATTATTTAATAATTAATAAAGTATTAATTAAGGGTTTAGTTTATAAATAAATTATTTATTAAAGGTTTAATTATTTATTAATTATATTTAAATTAAGTTTAAATTTAATAAAGATTAATTATGATTTAATAAGAGTTTAACTTGTAACAATCATTTTAAATAGAATTTTAAGTTTTTAATCTTTGTTTTTCAAGAATCAAATTAAAAAACATATTTTAAAGGGATGAGTTAATTTTATTGAAGTTAATAAATCGGAAGCCAGAATATAATTTTTTAAGGTAATAATAAATTCAATGCAACTTGTTGTATAGGAAATTTTACGAAATAGAAATTTGAATATAAATTTGTTTCATTGAATAGAAATTGTTGATAATAAAGTTTATAATATATTTTGGTAAGAATAATTTTGGAAGTGATATACATTGTATCCTATTATTTCTCACTAGAAGGAAATTGTTTTTAAAAGATTTTGGTGATATTTATATAAAGGGTTTGAGAGTAAATAAGGGTTTTAAAAATATTGAATTTGGAATATCATATTATTCTTTTAGGGAATATTTTAAAATTGAAAATCCTTATTGGGAAAATTGGATTATTTAAATTTGTTGTTTAAAAGAAATTATAAATTATAGAACTTTTTTGGTATGATTACTTCTCAAACTTTAAAGAAAATTTGAAAGTGATGAATTATTTTTAAAATGAGTTTAAGTGATCTAGAATTGAATCAAGGTTTACTATATAGATTTCCTAGTAAATACATAAGAGGTTGCAAATATTTATTTCAGAACTTCAAAACGATTTTGGGAAAAAAATGAGAATTTATAATTTGATCGGCTTTATGTTTAATAATGATATTTGAAATTGTATAAAAGATTACGGAAAACATATTTTATAATAAAACCCCTTTTGAATCAATAAATAGTAGAATTATAAGTTATGAATGATTTATATTTTTATGTAACAAGGAATTAGAATAAATAGAGTTATAGTACCATCTAGAATGGGACTTTCGATCATATATTTTCGGTTATTCTTTGAACTTGCTATATGGATTAATATTGTGTGAAATTCTAGATTACGGGGAAGTTGAGTAAACGGATCAGTGACACCTTCTCATATAGCACATTCAATAATATTATTCTGGTTACTCTATTAACATATAGTATAGAATATTACTGTATGAAGTTTGATATATTGAGAATTTTGACTGAGCGGATTAATAACACTATCTGGTAGGGGATATTCAATAATATTATTCTGATTACTCTTTGGACTTATGATATATGATATTATATGGGTAAGGAATGTAGTTTACAGGTATTGAGTAAATGAGCAAGAAATACTATATGGTATGGAACGCTTATGTGATATTTGTTTGATCACTTTCTGTACGTGAGGGACACTCTTCTTTTATAGGTTAATGTCTAGAGGAAGGGTCTGTTGTGTGCCAATTTGTGATGTGTGATGTTTATCTGGATAAACTAGAGTCCATCCTAGTTGGTTGATCGTGGGGTCATGCCCCAAATCCATGGTACCACCGTATTATACATGTTGTGTGTTGATATTTAAATCGTGTGGTGATACGCCCCGATGCCACATTGCTACACAGTCTGTTACCATCGGGCAGTTGGCCCATGTCTATAGTGTTTAGATGGATGTAGTGTCACGATGACGGGGAGTAACAAAGACTATGTGTGTACTGTGTGCTATAAGGGTTCTATGTTGTCACTTGGAGTATGTCGTGCATTGTGTAGCTCCTATCTGGAATATGTGAGATTATATTATTATATTTAGATACCCCTTCTAGACATCTATATAGAGGCAAGGACCTCTTAACCAACTATTGCGTATTGTGTGTTGTGAGGCTCCCAACTAGAATGTGCGATTTAAGATATATAAACATATGGTACCATGTTTATAGCACCTCACTATATTGTGTGCTTTTTGATAGTTGATTTCCTATTGTGTTAGGAGTGTATTGGTTGAGGATAGGGTATTTGGTTGATTCACCCATTAAGTTGAGGTTTATTGATTGGTAGTATGGTTTGAGACATACACTTATACATGTGATGATCTGTTATTGGCTCATGAGATACATGCTTATTATACCAGTTATTATCACATGTTGACATTTATATTCTAAACATAGTTCGACCCGTGTTTTATTTATGTAATACTCAGGTCAGTCCGAGACATTACAGGTTCAAGGATGAAGAGACATAGATGGATCCTAGTTTATTAGTTGACTAGTACACCCTTATTTACTTTTGTAGCCTTATGTATATTGATGATGTTGAGTTGTATGTATTAGATTTATACATTGTGTATATATTTTTGATGATAGTGGGCATTTGGTTATTTTTGTAGATCCACTTAGACTCAATTTTATATTATATGCTATCGTTGCATTGATGACTCTATAATCTCTACGATTTATTTTTTATTGTGTATTGTTCTATCCTGGTATCACACATTTTTATTTCTTTGCGTCGATTCTATGTATATATAGGTGAGTTTGAATTTTTTGAAATACGTACCAGTGTTTGCCTAAGGGAATATTCATATGACAACCCTATATCATCTCATTCTTCATATTATCGGAGACTATTACCTAATAATACTTTTTTTGTAGTATGTGTAGGGAGGTATGGTGTTATAATACATATACACATATCAGGATGTTGAAAATACTTTCAAAAATAACAAATATGCACTCTTATAGATGACTTCCCATTAATCGAGTAACCTAAGCTCTGATGCTAAATAAAACAACCCTCTCTAAAGAAGACCAATTTTTTGACTCAATATAAGCCAATCGACCCATAGGCCCATTCCAAAGCTGACCGTTGGTTGGTAAAATTGATACAATGAACAATATATAACGTTGTTTATATATGCTTTTAGAATCTCATAATAATAGGAATAAAATATAATAACTGAAATAAGTACCCCTTTCATAAAAATTCAAATCCCAGAAATACAACGCATCATCCTAAAATATCTATAATACAATATCTCAAAATAACATCATTTTGTCTAAAACTTGGTACATCAAAATATATAAAAAAACATGGATAAATAGATAAACAGTCACAAATCTTCACCACCACCTCCATCTTCTATATCAGCATCGTTCCCCCTAAACTATGGATTATAATGAGGAGGGAGTCAGAACAACAATGTCCAGTGAAAGAAAATCTCAAGTCTTACCATAATAATATTTTTTCAGTATCATTTAGGTAAGTAATGTGTCTTATGCATTCTATACTATAACCTACCAATATACCTCCAACTATAAGCCAAAGGCTTTTTCAATCCAACTCCATAATGTACCTTTAACTATAGGCCAAGGGCCCTTTCCAATCCATCTTCGCAATTAACGTAAGTCATGCCCTAACAATGCGAGAGGAAGCACCTAAGTCACTTAATACCTCTTTAATGGGAATTATGCAGACTACGACCATTTAATAGCTATACCCTAGGAAGATACCCTTCATTTAATACCTAAATCCAAGGTGGACCTCTCTCCAGTAATTTCTAACTGACATCATAAGAAATCTCACTAGGCCACTTAATACTTCTTTTATGGGAGAAGGCAAAACCTACAACAGCTACTTAATACCTCGACCCCAAAGTGGACTCTACCAAAGATTTCTCACCACCACACCTAAAAGATAATTCTTATCATGTAATAATCTTATATGGGAAGAAGGCAGACACTACAATAGCCACTTTCAACCCAGAAGTAGGCCCCAACTGGACATCCATCGTATGACCCGTAACTCAAACTGTGATATCTCATACTAGTCTGACTATCCGTAGGTGCTGGTAGCCAGACTAACTAGGTAGACTTACCCTACAGAATTAGGACTAACCTTGCATCTACAATTGGTACCTATTGTAAACGATGTCTCACATCAGTTCTAAAGTCACATTGTTAGTAGCTAGATTAGCTGAACAGACTTTCGTGTGCTTTTGACCACCCTCTCATCCCTAATTATATTTCCGCTCTTCTGACTCACTATAATACCTCACCGCATTTACGATTTAAGACCATATAAGAAAGGCTCCTTATTTCACCTTTAATTATGGATTAATTCTCCATGATTATCCTTAATTTCCTTCCTTTGAGGTTTAATGTTATTTATTAACCTATTTATTCTAAACGATATGAATTATACGTTACTATAAATACACTATTAATTATACTTTTATGCTATTAATTTATTTGTAGGTACTTAATTTATGCTAACTAAATATTTCTAAGCGTGCATAGAGATACTACTATTCTAAGATTTCGCTCCCTACACTATTTGTTAAAATGTAAAAACTTCCATATTTATACAACCCTAAGTTTCATATAATAATTTGCAAAATAGCTAACTATATCCTTAGTGAAACAAAACAGACTTGTATAAACATATTCAAAAAATGGGATCAATATACCATATTTATTTTGCATCAATATAATAGAATCCATGCCTCCATTTCAAGGAAATTTTTTTACAATTTAAACCTTTCATGTTCTATTCGACTTTTACATATACAATCTTGGACGGATAAAAGGATTCATATTTATTTATATTATGGAAATAGGTAATGCAAACTACAAATAAGAAAATCATACTTTGCACACCATTTCCCAATAATTTCTTTTTAAACCCTTTTATCGCAACAACAGAAATTAATAGTGGAATAACATATAAAAAGTTCAAATTGCAAATAATAAATATGATTCTGCTATATTAACATAAAATAATTGAAAATCTGATAATCCAAGAATTGACATTTTAGTTGAGGGAATTTTAGGACTTAGGGTTTTCGTATACAAAATTCCCTAAGGCATAAAACAAATCCAATTTTTACTATACAAACTACTAAACTGTGAAAAACTATAAATTCCACTCATAGATGGTTTACTACCTTCCTTTGGTTCCAAATCATGCCTCCTATTAATATCTCCTTCAGATTTATTCTTTTTAACATATTCCATAATTCAATTGTATATTGATTAGATTCAGAATCAAAGTTTAGGGAAGAATGCAACTGGAAAATGTGTATATAAATATCTAAAATCCCTTATCTTTAAATTCAACTGATTCTGAATCATCGAGTTGAAGAAAAACACCGATAGAATTTCGCTAATACTCTAATTATTTTATGAATAAAAGTGAGGGACTAGTCTCTTATTTATAGTGGTTAAAATGCACCAAGCCCATCAGATTTGGGTCGGTTTAAAATGATAAAGTCTAGACTATCCCTGGCCTAACTTAGCCCTAACCGCCACTGGCCTAACTAGTCATCACTCACCCTTAACCGGTTGACCAGTAATGGTCGACCTGTCAAGGTAAGAGTATTGACTAGATCCCTATTCTGGAACACGAATTAAATGTTGACGTTTAATTTTTGTTTTTTCCCCATTTTCTTCCTCTATTGTCAATGTTTATTTCACGTTGCTTAAAACCTAAGCTTCCATCAACATTGAAAATATATATTCCTTTCTAATTCTACCCATTAACACTATTAAAATTTTAAATTTAAACGTTTTTTAATTATTTTAAATTCAAAAACTCCAAATGTTAATAACTTTTCTTCATGAGCTCAGATTGCGAAATTGTATACATGAAAGTTGACCAGAAAATCACCATAAGCACAATTCTGTAAATTTCATGACCAAATTCCAACATTGGGAAAATTTTCATTTTTAACCTTATCACTAATTAATTCTTAATTATTTTTATGTGGTGCTATAGTAGTATAATCAATTGAACCATAAATAAGAACATCACAGTGCAATATGTTCATGGATTATACAAAATTGAAATAATAAAGTTGATACATCCTAAATGTTCAAATTAACTTTAAAACTGTCTTTAAATAATACAAGTATCGATGTAGCTCTATAATATTGCATAGCGGAATACAGACGATGTTAAGGTCTAAAGTATGGATATATAAGCACAACCTGTTGCTTGTACTCTATATAGCTCCATGCACTATTCGTACCTGTTATCCCTAATTTAGTCGTTTAAGATTACCCAAGATAATAAGATGAAAAGTATAAAATCTTGGGTCAAAAAATAGTATTGTGTGAGTGATACATCATCCTAAAATACTATAAAAATCATATTTTACAATAAAGGCATATAGTATGTAGAATCATACATGATCCGTCTCTGAATCCAAAGAGTTAAGGCATAACAATTGATATATGCTAATTTACTACCATCATCATCATATGGGTGTACTACTATCAATATACATCATTTGGTGTTTAAGTATGCTAGTTGATAATACCTATGTTATGTGACATCCTAGAGTGGTAAAATAACCATCGCAAAACATGACATCCATCAAACAATTTTAGCATCACTAAGATGCATTGGATATATGATAACACGATGGCATGAGCGTAAGCCAAAGTCAAATCCTAGTTTTTGATGCTCGAATCCATGCCATTTTGTAAGGCTAGGACCAGACTCATAATCATAAAAGTCTAAGGTAATCCAAAGTCATAAGATTTGGACATGATCGTAATCTAGATAGGCATCCCCACATACCCCTTTGTATGAGCACTCTAGAAACTCCTCGGTTATTAACGACCCCTTTGCATATGTCTCTATAGTGGAACCCAATGGTTATTCCATATCATTTATCTCCATAGTCGAACGCAATCATAATTCTAGTTACAAGTTCCCATCATTAAACTTGTCCTTATGGATCTATGACTACTCCCATTGTTGAGTCATCATTATTGCAACACCACTAGACACCCCTTGTAAGTCATAGAGTTATCATACCAAAGTTCCAAATTCGTCATGGAAAAGCATTAGTTGTTACTTCTTTGGTCGCTATACAAACTCCAAAATCACCTCGAGTCATCAAAATTGCCGTATTAGTTGTCATTTAATACCTTAAAGTCATCCTGAGTCATTCTAGAATCATCTTTAATTCTAAGGAAACTCAAGGAAACGCAAAGTCAATTTAGGTCTGACCGATAGCAGACCCATGCAAAACTCGAAGCAAGCCCTTGAAAAACCAAAAGCACCTAAAATATCCAAGTCATGTTCGATGTCTTCAAGCCCCGATAGAAGTAGAGCCACCAAAAACCAAAAGCAAGCCTCCAAGCAACCACTTGACCCAAGTTGTTGTTCAGCACCCGGACATAAGCACTTCTGCGTTTTCCTCATGCTCGACCAGAAGTGAACTACATGACCACTTTGTCTGACTATTTTTCCAAAATAACTATGCAACTTGAAATGGTTCCCTTTCCAACATGAAACAAACCTTCCCATGACGAAAAGCCAGAACCAAATCAATCCCCAAACTAAATTTTCTACCTGGTTCTTCCCACTGACCAGTCTGACACTAAACTACCACCCCTCAGACTTGATGCGAACTACTAAACGCCTCCAAGCCAACCCCAAGCATCACATCAATTCCTATATTACTCCTAATATCCTAGTTTTGCTCTGATTCCATCACTACACTTACTACTTCAACCTGTGCGCACCTCTTATGCATCAATGCGTCCCCAAATATCATAGAGCTAATTGGTCGAAGTGGTATTTTATGTTTACGGACCTCCCATCATTTATATATCAAATTGAAGAGCTCTCTACTCTATCTACATGAAGACATTCGACCATAGAATCATCAATCACCTCTACTTCGCTCTGATGAGCTTTTGCAACCACTCGAGAACACAAACAACATCCATACTAGCATCAAACACATTAAATCATCATCCAAATATACATTTATAGAGGTAATAACACTTCAAATCAACATGATTGAATCACTTATAATAATTTAAATCTCATTATCACTTCAAATACTTTTCCAAAATAGATTTAAAATATAATTTTGACTTTAAAAATAGGTTCAAAACATACCAGAAGCTATAGATACATATATGATATGATGTGAGATGATAAATCACTCATGGAACACCCAAAAATCCAATAATTGAACGTAAAATGAGGCAAATCCAAAAGCAGATGGTAAAGCCTTAAAGTTTCCTTTCCTAAAATGGTAATTTGATGGTTTCTTGCTAATCACCTTACTAATCCACCCTTAATATAAAGTTTTTCATGGTCAAAATCGTACGACAAAAATTCTAAGGATGGAGAATTTCACTAATAGGCATTTTCCAATATAAAAGAGTCATACAACCCTATATGAATTTAAAATTGCTATTTTACTGTAGCAACCCATTATCTTATCACTTCGAACTTATATTTAATATATTTTAAAATATTTTATTAATGGATTTATAACTCAAATAAACCACTTTTTAATAATAACTAACGGTGGTAAAGTTTTTTTGAAATTTAGTTTATAAAAATAAGTAGTTTGGAGAAAAATCGAAAATGTGATTGAAAATCATTTTTTGATTTTCGATTTTTCATCGTCTAAAAGTTGTCAGAACATGTTGTGTGCACTAGGGTATACATATACATACACATACACATATAAATAACATATACTTTAGCTAAGGAAGTAGTTAAGTTTATTAAGTTTAAATTTGTACTTAATTAAGTTTTGACTTATCTTTTAAATTTAAAAAGGGAAATAGTACAGAATGAGGATACATCAAGTCATATGAAGTAATGATGTGATGGAAATGAGGGGGTTGGAGGTTGCGTGTGGGGTGAAGTAGGTAGGGGAAATGTGGTAAAAAGTTAAGGAAGGAAATGGCCAGGTGTAAAAAGGTAATTTCCTATAATTAATTTTATATCAAAACAACTTCATTTTTTATTTCTCATTTTATTTTTCGTTCTCTTCACTTTCAAACTTTTATTTCTTCCATTCTAAGCTTCGTTTTTACTTTCATGGCTTTTTCAAAGTTTTTAAGTTATAAATCTCTCCTAGTTTCCACTTTAAATCCTTAAAAATTAGTTAAAAACACATCTTTTCCTCTCAACTTCTCTTAACTTCCACCGTAAGACCCAAAACCCCTTACTCAAAGTCATGGACGTGCCCATATATGCCTAAGCCGAGCCAAATTTTCACTTCTTAAGGCACTAAAAGTCAAGTTTTTGAAATGAGAAGTATATCCGAGTGTTGGTGCTAGGCTGTAGTAGCTTTGCTTTGTAGTTATGTGGATTTTGATGAGTAAATCTCTCTTTTAAACCCAAAGATTTAAACTTTATCATTTCTAACAATAATATTAGTTAGTTCAATGTTTATAGTATAAGTTTGGAATAATATCGTTTTGTTTAGTTCCCGCTTGAAAGCGGATGACACACGAGATGTTTGCAGGAGACCTAAAATGAAGTCGAAGTGTTCGTAGTAAATAGGTTGCTATGATGCATTTCGAAGCATATAAGTTATAAAGTGAAAATTTTACCTTACCTTTAGAATATTATTTACATTTGAGCAATATATGCTTATGTTTATGAGATGTTTGGATGAATATATGACATACAAAATGTTTTATGGAAGTGTCCATGTAGCGACTATCGCTATATCGACACTTTGAAAATATCATCTCTTTTGAAAATTGTTTTGTTGATCTCATGCTTGGGTTTTTACAAAAGAAAATTTTGGTTAATCATTTTAATGACGATGTCTAAAGTTAATTAATCATTTGGATAATGATTTTTAAGACTAATTAATCATTTTAATAATGATTTTAAAATTAATTAATCATTTTAATAATGATGTTTAAAATTAATTAATCATTTTAATAATGATGTTTAAGGTTAATTAATCATTTTAATAACGATGTTTAAAATTAATTAATCATTTTAATAACGATGTTTTAAAGTTAATTAATCATTTTAATAATGATGTTTTAAAGTTAATTATTCATTTTAATAATGATGTTTTAAAAATTAATTAATCATTTTTAATAATGATGTTTAAGTTTAATTAATCATTTCAATAATGATGTTTTAAAGCTAATTAGACATTTCAATAATGATGATCAAAGTTCATTAATCATTTTAAATAATGATGTTTGAAGTAATTAATGAACTTTAAGGTTAACTAATTATTATAGATAATGATGTTTGAAGTAATTAATGATGTTTAAGGTTAATTAATTATTTTAAATAAAGATGTTTGAAGTAATTAATCATGTTTAAATTTAATTAATCATTTTTAATAATGTTGTTTAAAGTTAATATTTGTTATGTGAAATCCAAGCACAAGTTCAGTTTTAAAAGTTGAAAGTTTGATTTGATTATGGAAAAGTTAAGAAATTTAATTTTCATAAATGATATTGCTTATATGGAAAGGTTTAGCCATATTCTCAGCACTAAATGTCGAGGTATGGAAGCTCGTCTCTGTCTCAAAGGTTAAAAATATCGTTAAGGCAAGTCTTAGAGGTAACACTACCTTTACTTGCCCGGCTTCATTTTATGTCGAGTGATGGTACAAGTTTGAAATCGATGAGTAGTTGTAAGGGTATGAGATTTAGTTTCCATATACGATCATTATAATCATTCCTGATAGTTGAGTTATTGACTGTCGACTCTGCTATCTTCTTTGTGTATTGTCAATCTAAGAAAATTTGTTGCTCATTTAAGTGTTGATATTCTTTGTCGAAAATAGCTAAAATCAGAAAGCGAGTGCACATCAAGCTATGTAGGGTTGGTCCCATTAGGACATCTTCACATATACTCTAGATTGGATTCGGTTGTATGGGAATGGAGATATGAAATACTTGGATTCTTGGTAAGGTTGGTAGAGTCCAACTTGTACATTTCTGAGAGAGTCACAGAATAAATGACCCTCTCAAGTATATTATCTGGGGGTATACTTTCGGTAAGGAGGAACACCCTCCTATTCATTGTAGGAAAATTTTCTTTTTCTTGTTTTTGACTTAAACCCTTGAATGTATTTCTTTCTTACGTATATCGGGAAGTGTCTTACGCACTTCACCATGTTTAACTATCTATACCCATTTTTTGTGAGGGGAAACTCGTTCCATATTTGGCGGTGTGGTCTCACATATTATTGTTTATTACCACTGTTTGTTTAGAGTTTACCCATACCAAACATATTGTCTGATTCGAGTTGTTTGTTTTCCCTATATTCTCTAGTACTCGTTTATGTTTGAGCAGTCCAAGAGTAGTAGGTTTCATTAAGCTGTTATGAAGATGATGGATGAGCAAGAGGCTCCTTATCTATCTAGCTATCAATTTCCGCTGTTATATTTATTTATGTATATGTGTTTTGTATCAGCACGTATAAAGGCATGTGGATATAACTGCCTATGCTGATGATAGTACTTTTGTGGTAACTCTGATAACTACACGATAAGGAGTAATGTTATATACTATCGTATTATTATATTATAATTTACCGTAACGTTGTGAGATTTTCTGTTTTGCTCCTTTATTTTACCCCATGACAACCCGTCTTTCGGATGCTTGAGCAAGGGCATATGCATATTATGGATGTATTAAGTGTAATTTCTAGGGGTCAGAAAGGTGGTGTCTTTGCATTTACGATCCTTTGATACGTAAAGTACAAGTCAGTACACACTTCCCTTTTAGGTATTTTGCCTTCGAAATTCCCAACATAACCAAGACAAAGTCAAATATAGTTCCTCCACATGCTTAACGATTACGAGCAATCACATCAAACATCCAAACATGCACACATAAGCAAGAAATAGAATTAATGCCTATGCTAGCATGCAAGATACTACCTAATACAAAGAATCAAATATGATATCAAATATTAAATCTAATGATAAAATAGTCTTACCAAGCAAAGAGCTTTAGTTAAGTGGTCCTCATGCTCACCTCGATCTCTCATGTATAATCACCTTCGCTCTCACTCCAACCTTACTAACTCCACCACCTTTCTCCTAAGCTACTTCGTATCATGCTTAATTGTATGAATAGGCCTATTAGGTCTCAAAGCTTGTGGTGTAATCTTGATATAATCAAGCTCATTCGATGTAATGGTCAGGCATGTGCTATACATAAACTTCTGCAAATGAAAAACATGGTACACATTATGCACGCCCACCATCTTTTGAGCTAACTTGACTCTGTAAGTTAGGTTCCTAATCCTCTCAAGTATAAAAAAGGGCCTACAAACTTCGGTGTCAACTTCCCCTTATGCAACGATCCGTATTTTTCGATAATTAAAATATTAAATTTAATAAGATTTTAGAATTCAATATTGTGTGAAATAAAAGTTTATGATTTACAAATGAGAAAGACTATTAGAATGTGACTTAATAAGGTTGATTTAAGGTAATAGATAACTATTATAATGCAATTCTAATCTATTGAAATTAATAGAAGGTTAATTTGGTTATAATTACAAATAAGGAAAATAAATTAAATGTTGTATTAATAATGAAATTGTAGGTTGTTTTATTTAATTGGTTTTAGTATATCATGTGAAATCAATTATTTGTACGTAAATTTATAATCTTGTTGTAAACAATAAACTTATAAATTTGATTAAATTACGTAAAAGTAACAATTGCTTATTTATCACCTTATTATTTAATCCATTGAAATTGATTTGTAAATCAACAAAAATTAATGTAATTAATTATTGCAGTTAATATGGAAAAAGATGATAACTGTAAATATGAATGTAATAAAAGGTAAACTAATGTTGGTTATATCCATAAGACGATAGTTGATTGAATAATAAGATGCAAATCAGAACAAACGTATTTATAGGGATTTTAAAATTATAACTAATGAATTTATTACCGTTATAATTGAACGCCGTAATTAGTGTAATATTAAAATCTTAGGTTTGATAAGGAAAATTTATTTTGAAAATATTATTAATTTTCTCTATAATCAAGAATAATAAAATGGTTAACTTGTAAATTTGAATTTAAAAGTAATTAAACCAATTTAATAATAATTTATTTAATTGACAAAAAATTAGCCATTTTGGCCACTATCTCGGGTTTCAATGAAACCAGTTTCATCGGATCCATATTAGTGAATTATTGTAAGATTTCAAGTTTCGTAGCGATCGGACTTGTCGTTTGATCGTGCAGACTCGAAATGCGTAGAAATCGATTAAAATGATTTAAATGAATATAATCTAATTTTAAAAGCTAACTTCGGTATACAATGGAATTAGGGTTTGAAACTAGTTCCGGTGAGTTTAGAAATATCGAAAACCTATATTTCAATATATTGGACGACCCATTTTCGTTTCGGGAATGAAATAAGCTTTTCGGGTCGTTGTTATCATTCCGTTGCAACCGTGCCTATGTATAGGTTGTTATAAACGCTAGTTGTTTCTCATTTCATTATTTTTGTACGTACATCTTCCTCCTCCTTCTCAAATGATAGAATATCAAACCTAATTCACGAATTCCAAATCCTAATTTCAACTTCAAAAAAAAAAATTGCGGATCTAAGACAACTTCGGGTCGCGCTTCAGGTTCCAGAGGTGAAAACCCTTCAGCAACTTCGGGCCAGGAACCAAATGACTCGGGTCTTGGGTCATTTTGGCAAAAACTCAGAGAAAACATCAGGGATTTGAGGAGGCGGACCGAAGTAAGATTCAAAGTCGACACAGGGCGTAAATTTTCCGATCTTCCAACGTTAATAACTTTTGCATACGAGCTCAGATTCAAGTGCGGTTTTCTCAGTTGCGATCGTACCGAAATTCCGGACATTATGGAACTAGTTTGGTTAAATTATAAGACTGTTAGAATTTTGGGCTATAATTGGATTTTAAATCAATTTGGGATCAAAGGTGAGTGTTTTAACCCACTCACCACTACTAAATCGTCTTATGTTAGTTAAATTAAATGTATTATGTGATTAGAAATTAATTAATTGCTGTTCAGTATATTTAAATTGTCATTCCAGTTAAATCTGACTTTTATTGAGTTTAATCGTTATTTAGTTTAATATTGAATTTAAAATAGTCAATTAAATACATGTTTATGATAATCGGTTAATTGATGTTATTTATTGGTTGATTTGAATGATGATTGTGATGGACGTTTAATTGTTGATATTTCGTATGATTGGATGTATGTTTAAATTATACATTGTTATCACACCGCAAGTTACCTTAGTTATCGATAGGAAAATCACTATCGGTTGAAATGATAAATACCCAAATGATCTATAAATTAGAGAAAAATCATTATGGGTTGAAATGATAGGCTCGGGCAATTTTATAGATTTTGAATTTTGATTCGGGATGCGGGTTAAAATAATATATGCTCGTAAATTTTAAATTCATACTAATTTAGATTTTTCAAACTATTTACTACATAAACCATTTCCAATTATCAAACCATTTTATATTAAACCATTTGAGCTATTTTAATCTATTTTAAATTATTTTGAAGCATTTTAAACCATTTTAATCTATTTCAACTATTTTAAAGTATTTTGAACTATTTTAATCTATTTAAACTATTTTAATCTATTTTTAACTATTTTAAAACTATTTTAATCTATTTCAAACTATTTTAAAGTATTTTAAACTATTTAAGAATTATTTAAACTATTTATGACTATCTAAACTATTTTCAAAAATCCAAACTGTGCAAGGATGAATTATTTATATTTAAACCTTGGAATTAAAAGCTAATATGGTTAAATGATGTTATAACCTAACCTTAGATTTGAAATGACATTTTCTAGTGAAATGACATATTTTGAGTAAATATGATGATTTTTAAATGAGTGTTTAACCTACTTGTGAATATGATTTCGAAAGTGAATATGATTTTGAAGGTGATATGGTTTTGAGAATATGATATTTTGATATCAATTATGTATTGTTTTTGGAAATGTAAAAGAACCATCTGGTGTGAAATAAGTGTTTGGTTGTTAAAGAGACTGGGATTGGATATTTTCATACTCTCTACCAATTCCCAAAACCACTTTAACAACTATGCACATGGTGGAGATTCCAGAATGAAATAGGATGGTTTGGCAAACGATTTTGTATGAGGTATTAACGTAGCCCTGACTCCCTCGAGTCAGCTTGATGACTAAAACAGGAGCTATACTGGCCAAGTGAGGTCGCACCTCCGATCTTACATGCTTCTTAGATACCATATTATGACTTTGTGATTGATTTGGTGTCCACCCATCGATTTAATTAAAGGAGTGTGTTCCGAGGGGGCGGTAGTAGCTACTATGCATTACCACTAGTCCGGAAGTGCAAATGGTAGAATCCTACCCTAGCATTGCCTTGCATGCCTTGTCACATGCCTTATCATGCCTTCTACGAGTTTGGTTTGTATCGTGCCTATGGAGTGTCCACAGACAGCCCTCCATTTTATGGAGGAATTATGATACTATATAGACTACGAAAATGTATAAAAATATTTATGGGGGATATAGGTAACGCCTTAACGCTATTTTAATACTTTACTTTACTGTAGACACTATTGCAATAGCGTGTTGTACTATGTATGTAGTTAGTTTAACGGATCCTTAGGAGATGGAATCTCGAACATCTCTTAAGTTATTGCACTCACGTTAGACACTAGATAGGAGTTGTAAAACCCCGTAAACATCTATGAAGCCATTACACTCATATTTATTTAGCTTACATAAGATCTTTTAATTCTGACTCGCGTGTTTTCTCTTTTCATTACGCTCAGATCAATCTGAGCTTTTCAGTGTATCGAAGACCATTTACCTTGGGAGGACGAAGTCGAAGATTTTATGCTATTTATTATATGTTCCACTGCATCATGTTGTTCCGCTGCATTATTTATTATTCCTGCTGTATGTATAACTCTGATTTGTATTGTAAAAGTGTAATCAAATGTGCTTGTAAAACAACTTCATGAACTGTTTATTTGATTATTATATTTTGTCTTTCCGCTCTAAGATACTGTGTGTTTTTTTCTTTCTTTTCTCTTCTTCTTCTTATTTAGCCCATGACAATCCTATTTTTTGAATGGTTTGAGTTGACATGTGTGGTTTATTTTCGATTTTAAACTGTCCAAAAAGGTGGGTCGTTACATTTGGTATCAGAGCTTTGGTTTAGCGATAACCTTAGCTTTGTGGGGTCTGACTCATTAGAGATATGGTGGTAATATCTTGAATGAGTTGTTTGAGTGTGTGTATATATGAGAGAGTGTACTTGTTAGTGTTATAAAAATATTTTTATATTGTGTTAATTTGTTCTGTTTAGTATTTATAAATTCTGGTCAGTACATTGGACGCTATGGCATCGGTAGGGATTTCTAAATGCTTAATGGGGTAGACCGACACAATATTGTTTTGAAATATAGGTAAATGAAATAATTTTACCTAGTATTATATTTTGCATATAAATGAATAATTTTTATAATTGATATAGTTGTGTGTGATATGTTTGTTTATTAGGAAGTAAAATTTTATAAATACTGGTTGCAAAATATGACTTACAAGTTAAATGAATTTAACTGAAATTTGAGAACTTAAGTTCCAAGGTTTTAAAATTTGTCTTCAAAAGATTTTGGAATATAACATTAATATTATTTGGAAGTATATTCGGATAGAAATATTTTTAATGTGATTTGAAAGGAAGTTTTAAAAAGAATTTTTAAAAAGGAAATAAGTTCTCTACTCCCCTCTCTATGTGGAAAATAATTTCAGCGATGAGTACATGCATCATCGACGTTCATTTTCGAGTTTCAAAGTGGAAATACCTCTGTAGTAGTTTTACTACACATTTGTTTTGACAAATAAATCTAAAATTATAGTTTCTAAATATGATTGGATACATATAAGCTATGAGTATATATATATATAATTTTAAAAGATTTGAAAATGGAATCTGGTATTTGGTTCTTAATTTCTTCAAATTAGAAATTTTAATTATTATAATGAATGAAATTTTAACTATATTAATAATTAGAAACTTCTAAAAAGAAAAATTAGAGATTAGATGCTAAGCGATTAATGAGATATAGAAGAAACTGGAAATTTGTAAATTGTAAATCAAAGATATAAAAATTTAGAAGGTATAATTATTGAGCATTTTGTTGACTAAAATGAATAAGGTAGAATTGTGTAACATCCAAACATATTCTAAAATACATATATAAAACTTACCAAAAATGTTTAAAAGGTTGTTATGTTAAATAGCAATATGTAATAGAATATATACAAGTGAAACTTAAGTAATGGAAGTGTTCAATGAAATTATTTCTATAAATAAGAATTCTGATGTTAAAAAAATGTTATAAACTCACGTTAATAATTTGTGACACTAGTAATTAAATTTAATATAACAGTGAAAACTATAAGTAAATGATTATAAACTTAAGTTAAGGTTTGAAGCTATTTATATTTGAACCGAATAATAAAAGTGAATACTATAGTAAGTAAATGATTATAACCTCAGAAATGTGAAATGATTTGGAATAGATTTAATATTCAATAATACCATATATGAAAGAAATAAATGTGAAAAGAAAAAGAAAAAAATTAGAGCATGAGCCGCTTCACAAATGAATATTGATATAAAATGGAAATCAAAGTAAATAATAACTGTGAAGTAAGCAGTAATAAAATGTATGTAATACCTAAATATTGAACTCATAGGTCTAAATAATTGAATGGAACTAACTTGTGTAGGTAAATGGATATAAAGTAATGAAAATGGGCATTGTATGAATTAATGGGAAATGAATTTTGTAAGTAATGAATGTAAATTAATGAAATAATCATTTTCTAAATAAATGAAAGCATATGAACAGTAAATAATATGAAAGGAAATTAATAAGAATAAACTTGAATGATATTTGAAATTATTGGTTGTTTTGGCTTATGGGATGTTTGGAAAAGGATACTTCTAACTGTATAAGGATGTATAAATAATCTATTGGGTTATTACCAAAGGCTATTGAGCATAGGGATAGTTTATTTATCACCTTTGTACGATTAAAAGTTTCTAAACCTGAACAAACCATTAGTTTGGTTGCTATGGATGTATGGTTGATTTCTTTTGTTGCATATGATGATGGTACTGTTTTGTTTGAATATGTTGTGTTGATTTTTTTTATTAATTGAACAAGTTAAATAATTTTAACTTCTTTGGGTATGTAAGTGAAATACAAGCTATGGAAGCAATAACTACTGCTTTTGGTTTCCTAAATAAAGCGTTGTTTGCCTGATAAAAATGTATGTTTTCAGATTATGGTTTATTGCGAGATTATATTGTTTTCCTATGGTTTGAGATATTTTATTTTTGAAATATGAATATATGTGTTAGTACGGATATTATTATTTTTTCGGATCACCCTTACAATGGAGACTCTACCGAAATTTTTCATAAATTTTAGACTTAGAAAATTTTGTGAAAGTGAAATATTTTTCAAACTTTTATTAAACTCGAATATAAAAGATTTAATTGTTTATAAATTGATATATTTTATATAAAATACTTAATTACGTAAGTTTAAAGTGTTATAAATTGATTGTTTGAACAAAAATATATTAATTTCTTAATTCCTTCTTTTCCTTTTCGAGGACGAAAAGTTTTGAGTGGGGGAGAGTGTAATGACCCATATTTTTCGATGATTAAAATATTAAATTTAATATGATTTTAGAATTCAACATTGTGTGAAATAAAAATTTATGGTTTACAAATGGGAAAGACTGTTAGAATATGATTTAATAAGATTGGTTTAATGTAATTGATAACTATTATAATGCAATTTTAATCAATTGAAATTATTATAAGGTTAATTTGGTTATAATTGCAAATAAGGAAATAAATTAAATGTTGTATTAATAATGAAATTGCAGGCTATTTTATTTAATTGATTTTAGTATATATGTGAAATCAATTATTTGTACATAAATTTATGATCTTGTTGTAAACAATAAACTTATAAATGTGATTAAATTACGTAAAAGTAACAATTGATTATTTATTTTCATATTATTTAATCCATTGAAATTGATTTGTAAATCAACGAAAATTAATGTAATTAATATTGCAGTTAATATGGTAAAAGATGATAACTGTAAATATGAGTGTAATAAAAGGTAAACTAATATCAATTATATCCATAAGATGATAGTTGATTGAATAATAAGATGCAAATCAAAATAAATGAATTTATTGGGATTTTAAAATTATAATTAATGAATTTATTATCGTGATAATTGAACGCTGTAATTAGTGTAATATTTAAATCTTAGGTTTAATAAGGGAAATTCATTTTAAAAAGATTATTAAATTTCTCGGTAATCAAGAACGATAAAATGGTTAACTTGTAAATTGAATTTAAAAGTCAATAAACCAATTTAATAATAATTTATTTAATTAACATGTAAATTAGTCATTTTGGCCACTGTCTCGGATTTCGACGAAATTAGTTTCATCGGATGCGTAACAGTGAATTATTGTAAGATTTCAAGTTTCGTAGCGATCGAATTTTCCATTTAACCGTGCGGGCTCGAAATGCGTAGAAATCAATTCAAAAGATTTAAATGAATATAATATGATTTTAATAGCTAGCTTCTATATACAATGGAATTAGGATTTGAAACTAGTTTTATTGAGTTTAAAATTATCAAAAATCTATATTTCGATATATTGGATGACCTATTTTCGTTTCGGGGACGAAACAAGCTTTCTAGTCGTAATCATTTTGATCCAACCCTGCCTATGTATAGGCTGTTGTAACGACCCAAAATTTGACCACTTTAAAAAGTGATTTTAATATAAAATAGGTAAGGTTATATGATACAAACAATATTAGATAGGATTTAAAAAGAGAAGTATATACAAAAATAGCAACATTTGCCTATATCGACAAAAGTGACAAAATGCTGATTTCAGAATAGTAAGTTTCAATGGTTAAATAAATTAGTTTAATTTATTTATGTGTGTTTATATTTTTATATAACATCATACAAATTTATTTCTAAATTTGGTTTACTTAAATAAATAGTTTAACTAAAACGTCAAAATGTGGCCGTAAAATATTTTGTCGAAAATCAACATTTTGTTGATTATAAGTTGTCGCAACGTTGTTGCACCTTTATTTTCTTATATAGAAATATATATTAAAATAGTATAAGTATTAATTAATTCACCAATCAAGTTTACTTTTACTAAACATACTTAGAAAATTCTAGAATATAATTAAGAAAAAGTAAGCACGAAAATACAAACATGTCATTTCAAAGCAAAGGTAAACATCAAACCAAACCAAACATAATTATTATATTCTTTACTTAATACTTAAGTAAAAATGACATAAAGTAATGATTTGAAATGTGATGTTAAGTGTTGGAAAAAAGGTCGCTTAAAAAGTAAGTAAAAGGTATTTTGGTCATTTTACATAATAATATTTTATTCCAAACTTTTTTCTATAAATATCAACTCACTTCTTTACTTTCTTTTCCACTTCTTCTTTTTCCCTTTTCTAGCTTTTCTTCCACTCTCTAATGGCTTCTTCTCTTCCTTTCCTTACTAACTTTTCTTAAAATCATATTAAATCCGCTCCAAACATCACCAAACTTTTCCAAAGTTCTTATATCATCATCAAAACGTGGTTTAACATCTAAGAAGTAAAGAAATGATGAAGGAAGAGGTAGAATAGGGCAAGGCCAAACCATTTTGAAGGAAGAAAGCAAGTTCGTGAAGCTTCGGAGCAAGAAAAAGAGAAGAAAGTACCGTTGGAATCAATTCGGGAATCTACAGAAAATTTTGGAGGAGTGGGACTAATAGTGAGTACTCAAATCTTAGTTTTGTTTTAAAAAACTTAAGTTGATAATACACATGTTAAACTAGAAATTAATATGTTGGAAATCCAATCCTAATACGAGAAAAGGTCACAAGTTCCTATCATGCTGGAAATCCAATCCCAATACGGGATTTACGGTTTTGATTGTAGTCCCAAAATAGCTATAATGACATGCAAACATTTCACCTACCCTTTTTGGTATCATATATTTCGTTCGGTATATTCCGTTGACCCAGTCTGGATATATTACCTTAGACTTCGTTCGAGTATCGATAACTTATTTGAATAAGTTTATTTGAAAAGTGATTTTAAAAGAATGTCATTAAAAGTAATATAAAATTGTTTTGGTAATAAAAGTGTTTGGTTATCATAAGGTAAAAACCCGTCCGTATTTATATGTGGACGTGGTTTTATGAGATTTTCTTCTTTTTAAAGGTTTTGATAACATCGTCATGATCTATACATTTAAATTTCAAGTATCTCACGCTGGTTTATCAAGCCTAATCTGCGTAGTTTTAATACTCGGGTCAGATCCGAATAGTTTCAGGTTTAATTGAATACGGTTGTAGTTTCCAAAGGAGAGTTGGAGATCTTCATCATCGTATGGACGCATTCTATTATCCACTACATCTATTGCATTTGTTTTCTTGTTTTCGGCATTTATAAGGACAAAAGTTTATAACTGTCCAGGCTGAATCTAGATTAGACTCTGATATTGTAATTTAAAATTTTTGGCTACAAAGATTATTATTGAAATAATACATGTTATTCCGTTCATGTGAGATTCTGTTCTGCCTTTATTTTCTTTCCACCCTTAATGATCCATCTTGTCATGCAATTTAAGTTAGACATGTATGGTTTATTGTCGATTCAAAGGGTACAGAAAAACGGGTCGTTACATTTGGTATCAGAGTTGAGGGTTGAGCGAGAACTGTCACGACCCGAAATCCAACGTTCAAAAATCGGTATCAAATACCTCACTTGTATTCGACTGCTGGAGATTCAAACGTTGAACTCCAGTTCAGATGGAGCTTATAACAATATTAAATGAATATAAATAGCGGAAACAACATGAATATCATTGATCACAACACAGATAAAACTTTGATACAATATTCATTACAACAACGATCACCAACATCAGAGTGCTACACATATGATACTATAATAAACCGACAACTCCACAACGGAACAACAGAGTTTCATATAGTTTCCAACATACTTCAACTTCGATAAGGTCTTCTGAAACTCCAAAACACCTTTTGAATCCAAAAGACTTCAAAAGATCTCCAAGCCAAAAGCTTCCAAAATCCGATAGCTTCCAAAATACTTCTACAATCCAAGCTAGCTCCAAACACGAATAACCTGCTTCCAGGCTGCCCGTGTGGAAATTATAGGCACCCAGAGTTTAGGAAGGGAACAATAAACTCCGGGTCAGTCATAGGACTGGTATGAGTAAACAAAAACAGTTGTTTGAATAAAAACAATTTATAATAGAAATCCGGTATGCTTTTGGAAAATGAAACTACCATAAGACCTCCCGCCGCACACACAATGCAATCGCAGAATTAGAGGAGATTTCTTCTTATGATAGTCAAAAATGCTTGATACAAGAAAACTCTTTGATATTATTATTAGTGCATAGTGTAGAAAACATTTCGAAAGTATAATATTAATCTTAGCCAGCATACGTACCATTATAGTATGCGTACTATAGCTGCCATGTTAGATGGCAGGTTCTACAACTAAAACCGTACATGGCTTGTATTGGATGATTGGATTTCCAACAATAGTCGGGCAAAGGAACTTCCTACACCAAATGGATATGCCTCTGAAGGGATGACCCCGAGAATCAAACCGGATCTCTGCCAACACAAGGATGGGTTACCTCTGCAACTAGGTAACTACTAACACAAGTATGCCATCTCCTGGTCGTTACCAACCTTTATCCGAGGCGCCTCTCAACCAACCACCACAAACCAATAAGTTTACAGCAACCACATAAGTTAAGTATCCAAGCTCCATACCATGATACCACTTCTAATTCTGAAGAAAATGGACATACTCTCAGGAGGCGCTACCCCCAGATAACCTTGCTGCAATGATTCCTGTTTCGACCATAACCGGGTTGTGAGGTTTGACGAAGTCTTGTCCACAAAGCTATGCTTTTCACAAAAGCCATGCTTCAATCAACAAATGATCAGCAACACACAGCAGCACTCAGCATGCCACACTACCAAGTTGGGCGTATATCACTAATAACCATCAACTACATAACCTCTGAGCTCGTACGTCTCAGAGAAGGGTGTTAAGCTAAGAGAATAAATTCTCCACCACCAACAAAAATGTATTTGAAAGAAATCAGCTTTATATCTCAAAGTGTAATATCAGACATGCAACCATACAAGTCTGTTCCGGGTTCGAACAGAACCGAAGGCACTTCCAAAGAAGCCCTTGCAATCCGGGCATCCACAATCTCGATCAGACTCCCCATCACATATGAAGATCTCTATATCGGAGCAACTCAGTGCAGAGTCATTCGACAGGTTATCCTATCATTCTCGAAGACACCCGGTTTCACCACCGTCTTCAAATGTTATCCATTTCGTCGTATCACTATTCGGAATGGGTTATATGACAAAAAGTCCTCTTCCAGCTAAACCGAATAGCGAGCGCTCAATTTAAAGACAAGTGGATATATCAACCACAAAGATTCACTTACAGGGTTTGATGTGGGTTTCGGATAACCAATTGGAATCCGACTCCCTGTCGCATCGAAATTCAAATGCTGTTTTACGGGCCAATGGGTTTTCACATTCACACAGAACAAATCATAGATATCACAGCTCAACACAAAGTAATTCATATCACATAGATCATAATCACATATCAGAGACATCCATCAATGCAAAGCATTCAACAATAATCAATCACCTATAATTATGATGAAGTATTCGTGTGATTATAATTAGTTAATCACTTAATTATATTCATTAATCATCCTTAATTAATGATTAATTATTCTTAATTAATAATTTAATTAATCCTTAATTATTAATTAATTAAATCCTTAATTATCTTCATTAATTAATTATTCCTAAATTATTAGTTAATTAAATTTTTAATTTTTAATAAAATAAATCCTTAACTGTTAATTAATTAATTACTTAATTATTAATAAATTAATTATTCCTTAATTAATTAATATTCAATTATAAATTAATTAATCTTTAATTAATAATTCATTTATTATTAAGTAATTATAAATCATTCATTAATTAATCATCATTAACAATATAAATTAATTTACTTTTAAGTTAAGTTAATAATATAATACATTTGATTATTTCCTTAATTACTTTGTTAAGTTTTTATTAAAACAAACTCTTTTTTTTTAAATATAAGTTTAAAACATCTTAAACTTAATCAATTAAAAATATTTTATTTTAAAAACCTTTAATTACATATTTCAGCTTAACAACAATCTTCAACTTTTAAAATGAATAGTTTCAGAATTAAGTTAACTTAGATTGTTAAGACTTTTTTTTAAAACTAGAAATTATGAAACCCGAGTTCAACTTCGAGTGTTACCCGAGACTATTTCCTATTTGCTTTGAGTTTTACCAAAAATCAACCCGTATGCCATTTTTTTAACTTAAATTTTGCTTAAGTATTTACCAGGTGCACACATGAATTCACTCAAGCTAAGACTCGAGCCAGTACACGAACCTCCCGAAAACCACTTCGAGGCATCCACCCCTCCTTCCTCTACCAAGCTTCCTAATACAAATCAGGCCTCATGCACATGTACAGTCGGAACAGCCACCTCCAGTCGAAGCTCCGTCCATCATCGAGTCAACGATAACCCGACCAAACCTTCAGACCACCCAGAAAACCAAAACATGACTGGCCTTGCTTAATACAATGTGATAAGGGGTTCTTGCTTCACGTTTGGTGGTGAACGGGAGACTCTTACCCCTACATGTCCTCGGGGAGGGGTTGGTTAACTGGATAGGTGAAGAAGTCGAAAGGCTGGCCGTAAAAGCAAGGGCAGGGTACCATTGTCTGCCACGACGGGGTTGGGATGGTTGAAAAGCCTATCAATCGAGAGTGGCCGCTGTTGATGGTTGAAAAGCCTAGACCGTGACAAGAACCATGGATTTGTTGGCATAAAGACTCATTTTAGATAGGGTTATTAATACCCTAGGATGATTGACTCGTTAGAGATAGGGTTAGTAACACTCTAGAATGAGTTTGAGTATATATGAGTGCGTATTTATTAGTGACTAATAAATTGTTTTATGTTGATTAATCTGTTGAGTGGTATATGGATTCTAGTTGATGCATGAGAGCTTCATGTAATCGATAAGGATTCCCAAACATTTGAACAAGACAAACCGACACACTGATTTTGAAAAAAATGGTAAATGAAATAATTTTACCTAGGATTATATTTTGGATATAAATTATATTTTGAAAAGTTTTATAGTTAGAAATCAGGATTAGTGAAATTTAAATATAAACATCTTGTGATTAGAATTTCAGAGTTTGACTATAATATGTTTCATAAAGATAATCGAATCTGATAAGGTAATTAAGATCTTTAATACTTATTCCCAAATAATAAATTAAGGAATGATATGTTAAGTTACCATCATAAATTGATCAATTATTTGATTTAAAAGTTGAAGTACAAATACCTTGTGAATTAAATTTCATGATTTGACTATAAGGTGTTTGTTAATAAGATTTGTTTAAGTTAATATGAATTATTTCAAATAAAAAGTGGTATTTTATGATAATTAATTCGATTGGCTCAAAAATAAACTAAAATGGGAAAGAGATGTGATCGGATGGTAAGCAATTCTCTTAAGTATTACTATTCTTGTTAAGAGAATATATGACACTGTTGGTGGTACCCACTTCCTTGGATTATTTTGGAGTTACTCGATCTATATAATTTTCTTCAGTTAAAGAAATAATGTAAATCGTTGATTAGTAATCTTTATAAAATTGTTTAAACTAAAGATAAATTGGGATCGCTAATTGCTAAAATAAAGCAGAATTTTCGACGATTGTAAATAAGGATATGCTTAACCCTAGTGATTTATCTCAAGCATCACTGCTTATTTTAGCAACATTAAGTGGCTGCCTATTTTACTTCTTACCTTCCCCTCGGCTTAGGTAACCTCTTTGACCTATAGGAGCCAATAGTGCTACCAATAACTATATTAATCCCTCTTCACGAAGGCAGGACTAAGTCTTTCTAGCCATTTTTGTGCCTAAAAAGAAAGTTAACTTTTACTTGAAAGTGTTAAGCATAAGTCGAGAGAATCAGAAAGACCCCTATTGTTTAGTAATTTGATGCCCCATCTTTTTACCGTTGTTAACTAATATTTCGATGTTCAATTTTCATCTATGTTAGAACATTTCTATGAATGCTATTCCAATACAAACTTACCTTCCCACCCGTGGGACAAGACAAGACAAGACAAGACAGAACCTAGGAGTCTAGATCACTGCTTTGGCACCCTTGATAAGTGGTGCCTTCGTCGTAGCAGTGCCTTTCATCAGGATTGGATTGTTAATCCGAAGGGCTTTTATGCCCAGATCGTTACACCTTTCTATTAATCTACTTCATCGGTCTATGCAAGCTAATTGTAACCTAAAAGCAAAACAAAGGTTGCAAACAACGACCAACTTATCTTTTTTTTTATAGGACTAGAGCCATGCCCCTAGCCTTTAGACGAATCAAGGATAACCTCTCCGAGGCACCTATGCTAATTCCCGGAAGAACCACTACGGCTTTACATATCAGTGGAACATTCTTATCACAGAAGAACGAAGAAGGAGTGCTTTCTGGAAGTGAGATAACAAGTAAGACCAAGTGACCAAAAAGGCCTTGTCATGAGCTGGACTCGAACCTGCACTTCTAGGACCCAGCGAACTTTCATTCTTTCGCGACTTTGGTTACCCGATTCACCTATAAGCTACATCTAATCTGGGGGTCATTCTTTTTCCGTTCCGAAAGAGAATAAAAATTTGGATAATTGCCTCGACAAAATTAATATACCGGCGGAGTCTATCTAAAGAAATCTATCCATTCTTTTTTTGGTTGGACAGTCGAAAATTTCCAAATCATACCTAACTCAGAGCTAAGAAATTTATGAAAACTTTTGGTAAAAATAATGTGAAATACTTTGAGTAGATGAAATTGTAAAAGCATAATTTGTAAATGTGATTTATAAATAAAAGGATTTAAGAATAGAGAATTTAATATCGTTAATTTTGAATTTTTTTTCACAGCTAGAAAAATAATAATAGCAACTCTTTAAAAAGGTAATTATAACCTGGAAAATGTTTTATTAATGAATTCTAGCATTAATTAAGAATTTGGACTTAAATCTTTAAAATGTGGTTGATATATATAATTTATAAGATGAAATAAACTTAAGTAATAGTTTTACGAAATAATTCATAAATAATATTAGTGTTGAAGGTAATATACTATGTTAAAAGATTGTGGGAAAGCTTTCTTATAAAGATAAATTATTTTTTGAGTGAAAAATGGTTTCTTTTGAATATTTTCCTTTAATAAAAATATTTGAAAATAAATAAATAAAGGGATTATATGAAGAAGCACCTTTATAAATTGTTTTAACTTAGGAGAAGTTTTTATGAAAGTTTTGGAAAGTTAGTAAATACATATATTATATGTAGATCATTTCATCACACAAGTTTTGATCTAAGATTCAATTTTGGAATTTTGATGTGTTTACACTGATTCAAAAAGGGATTCATCATTCGATCCTTAACGATGAACATTAATGAGGGTTTGTGATTGGGTAATTTAGTTTTCTATCAAAGTTGAGAACTATGCTAGGAAAACAAAGGTTTTGATCCAGAAGCCTGATTAGAGTCCGCACTAGAGGATCGGGGGATCGATACTAGTTCGGAAATAAAGTTGTGTATTGAATAGAAGACTGAATAAGATATTTCATACGAATGATCTATGTATATTATATGGAATTAAGTCCAAAGATAAATGTTTTAGGCAAACTTTTGTGTTGGGTAATTTTGAGGACGAAATTCTTTTAAGTAGGGGAAAATGTAACGACCCAGAATTTGACCACTTTAAAATAAACTATTTAAAGTGATTTTAATATAAAATAGGTAAGGTTATATGTTACAAACAATATTAGATAGGATTTTAAAAGAGAAGTATACACAAAAATAGTAACATTTGCCAATATCGACAAAAGTGACAAAATGCTGATTTCAAAAGTAAGTTTCAATGGTTAAATAAATTATTTTAATTTATTATGAGTGTTTATATTTTTAAATAACATTATACAAATTTATTTCTATATTTGGTTAAATAAATAAATAGTTTAACTAAAATGTCAAAATGTGACCATAAAACATTTTGACAAAAAACAACGTTTCGTCAATTAAAAGTTATCGCAATGTTGTTGCGTCTTTATTTTCTTATATAGATACGTATTAAAATAGTATAAGTATTAATTAATTCATTAATCAAGTTTACTTTTACTAAACATACTTAGAAAATTCTGGAATATAATTAAGAAAAAGTAAGCACAAAAGACAAACATGTCATTTCAAAGCAAAACGCAAACATCAAATCAAACCAAACATAATTATTATATTCTTTACATAATACTTAAGTGAAAATAACATAAAGTAATGATTTGAAATATGAAGTTAAGTGTTGAAAAAATAAGGTTGCTTAAAAAGCGAGTAAAAGGTAATTTGGTCATTTTGCATAAGAATATTTTATTCCTAACTTTTTCCTATAAATACCAACCCACTTCTTCACTTTCTTTTACACTTCTTCTTCTTTCTTTTCCAAGCTTTTCTTCCACTCTCTAATGGCTTCTTCTTTTCTCTTTCCTTAATAACTTTTCTTAAAATCATATTAAATCAACTCCAATCATCACCAAACTTTGCCAAAGTTCTTATATCGTCATCAAAACAAGGTTTAACATCTAGAAAGTAAAGAAATAATGTAGGAATAGGTAGAATAGGGCAAGACCGAACCATTTGGAAGGAAGAAAGCAAGTTCGTGAAGCTCCGGAGCAAGATAAAGAGAAGGAAGTGCTGCCAGAATCAATTTGGGAATCTATGGAAAAGTTTGGGTGAGTGGAACTAATAGTGAGTACTCAAATCTTTGTTTTATTTTAATAAAACTTAAGTTGATAATAAACATGTTAAACTAGAACTTAATATGTTGAACATTGGTTGATATTGGATGGTAACTTGGTTGATAATATGGCTGATTATATAGTTGTGAAATAGTTGATAACTTGGTTTGATAAATAATAAGAGAAATAGTTAGTAAGTATAGTTAATTCAATGGAAATTATATCCATATAAATGTGTGGATGAAAATTATTTAGCCTCTTAATGATTTCAAAATATTTTAAAAGATTGAAAATGATATTATAATAATATAATATTATAATAAGAAATGAAATGAAAAATGAGGTTGAAATGATGAACATATAGTTTTAAATAAGTTAAAATAGTTAAAATACGGTTAAAACAAATTTGAAGTGTTTCGGACAATGTGACGCCCCACCTCTATACCCACGCTAGCAAAGAGTATTGATAGATAATACCGTCTGCTAACACGGAGAATAAGGCTGGATAGGAGCGACCATCTATAGTCTTGCTTTAACTATCTATTAAATACGTCGACAATAATTACACCAAACCGATCGACATATCCAATGAATACTTAAAAAAAAACAATAGGTGGCTGGAGGATCTATCAGAACAGAATATAATAACTCAAATGTAGGAAACATCACAGAACAGTAAACCATCATATACATATATACCGATACATAGCAGAGTATACAAAATAATACATGTCAAGTGATATAGCCAACCATAATATACAGACAAATCCAGAAGAATAAATATCAGAGTTTTAACATAATAGGACTACACAAAAGCTATGACAAAAAGAAGCTAGCGAAGTAGTCCATGCAGAAGCAAAATAGGCTAAGTCCAAATGCACCTAACCTGAAACACCTCGGTCTGACCCGAGTACAAAATACACGGGTCAGTCTAGCTAAACAAATCAGTTAGATAAACTGAACAACAATAAACCTGCAAGGTTACAAAGTATAACAAATATCTCTAAAAGAGATAACACCATCATCAAGAAAAGATGAATCATATAGAACAAGCCTCATATCATCGACGACATAGATAAACAAAGGATACAATTATCCCAAATCAAGTCAAAAGGCAAATAACAAATACCCATAAGGTATACAAGTTCCACAAGGTAATCGCTATACTTCATGCGGCTCAAAATGACCAACATCGAAGGGCGATACCAAGGGAATATACATATCAATGAAACATCATAAAATTACTCAAACTCAGTACTGTATAAACAAGGATCCATGAGCCCGAAGACTCCAAACCCAATATCACCCATGCGGCTCATAACGACCAACATCGGAAGCGATACTAAAGGGCAACCCAATATCACCCATGCGGCTCATAACGACCAACATCGGAAGCGATACTAAAGGGCAACAAACCCGAAGGCACAAACCCGAAGGTACAAACCCAAAGGCAACATACCCGAAGGCAACAAACTGTAGTGGTGAAGGTCCGGAGGCCCAGTACTGGACACCACTAACTGGCAGAATGTGTTACAACTCTCGAAAAGGAATCCAAAAAGTGTTAACTATGTCCCATAACCACTCGTTCGTACTAAACGGTTTACTATCCGTCAGTCACTTCCACACTCAAAGCAATACAAAGTTTACCTCATATCATCGATAAACCAAACCCGAAGGTCAAAACGATCAATCGAATAGGTCGGGGACTAATCGGGAAGACAAACGCACAGATTCATGGTCCGTGTTTTACCTAACCGTTTAATCTTCCTTCCACTTCGCTCGAAGTGCGAAATTGTGTGTGTGCATTATAAATAGAATTTATAATTTGGAGAAGGGAGCTTTTAATACGATTTAGAGAGAGATTATTTATAAAACCCGTGAATGAAGTCAAAAACAAGTCATCAAAGTCAAATATGCAATAACAACTAATTGAATCAACACGAATCGATAAAAGTTGGAAATTAACTCAAAATTAGCCAAAATAGGCAAAACTGCGCATTTTAGACGTCTGAAATTACCTTCCAGATGTCTGAACCACTACCAGACGTCTGAATGGATTCCCAGACGTCCGGATTTTGTCTCTGCCTTTTTGTGTCTTCCAGGGACCAATTCCAGACGTCTGAATTTCCAAACCAGACGTTTGAATTTGAAATCAGACGTCTGAAATTAGAGTTCAGACGTCTGAAATCCCCCTGTAGGCAAAAGAACAGCCAAGCCCATAAAGGCAAAAATCCAAATGAATTGCAAACGAACGAGCGATGGATGCTATGGGTTTATGCCATATGACAACCCAACACTATTGGCTCTTTTATACACCTCCAAAAAACATGATCAAATATCAAAGTTAAGATCTTTAAAGAATTGAACCCAAACACTAAAAATTTGGATATTCACCAATTCAATCCAAACCAAAAGCAAGTGCATATGAACAAGGTGTTAGGAATTCATACCCAACATCAATGAAATCAAGAGAAGTAGATGTGAGTTCAAAACTCACCTTTTTGCACACAAACAAAGATGAGAGCACAAACACAAGAAGGAGGTTAACCACTCTTCACTTCAATTCTACAATCTTCAATCTAAGAACCAAAACATATATTTCCCAAATTAGAGCTTAGGAATTTCTGAAATTGAAGAGGAGAAGAAATGGAGAAGATGAAGAGGAGGCTTACCTATCCTTCTCTTTGAATTTCATGCAAGAATTTGGAGTTTGCAAATGGAACTAGGGCTTGGAGTTTCTAATTTTTCTTTCTTTCCCCCATTTTCAGTTTTCTTAAGCTAAAGGAATGAAATGAGGATGAATGGATGAAGAGTTAGTGAGCTAGAGGGTTAAGAGGATATTGGGGCTGAACCCAAACTCAAGCCCAAGTAGAAAAAGGGGCAAAATTTCACAAACTCCAAACATATCAAAGATTATACTCAAAAAGATCGCAAACGCCATTTTGGACTCAATGGAAGTGGTTTCGAGCTCCAATTCGGCCGTTTGCAAAAAGTAGATTTTCAGACCTAAATCCGACTAACCACGCTATATTTAAATTAAACATTTAAATATAAAATTGTTAAATACGCGGGTTGCTACAGACAAGTTCCGAAGCAATTCACAAAAATGGCCAAAATCGAGCCCGTCGTGTATCAGCAGTTCATAAATTTCAACCCGTAACTTCCAATTAACGTAGAGAATGATTTATAAGTTGGATTTCTTCAAAATGAAAAATCTTTGGTTCACAACGATAATAGTTTCCAGCGAAGAAAGAAAATTAAAATTTCATCGAGTAGAGTCTGAAATATGTCAAAAACAATTTTCTAAAAACATCGTGGCTTTGTAGTTCGGAATCCAAATTGGGATTTCTTTGTAAATAATATTTTTAAATGGTTAAAATATGAAATAAATTTGATAAATCTATTAAAATGGTTTAAAATAGATTTGGAATGGAAAATATGAAATTTCAGATATTAAAAAGTTGTTTAAATCAAATAAGCTTATATAGCGCTTTTCGCAGCACTTTTATGCTGCGAATTTTATAACCTTTTGAATATGAGTTTAAACGTAACTACATTTACTATAATTAATTATGTATGTTTTTAAAAAGGAAAGTTAAGAGTTTAAAAGATAATTTGGAATCTTATAATAAATTCCAAAATAAAGCTAATAACTGAGTATGCGGAAGCGACTACATTTGTCCCGCCTGTGAGATCTGGAAAGATAAAACAAGGTGTTTAACTAAGGTTAGAGATGGAGCAACCAGTGCCCTGAACTTACTTGGCCTATGTTTTCTCTTTTTATACGAGTGGTGGAACAGATTGAAAGGAAAGCCCAGATGCTCTAAAAGATCATATTTAAGTTTTTCCAAGATAAAGAAAAGAAACAAATTCTTTGAATGTTAATTAACCACTTAATAAAACCTTCTATTCGATGATTGGTACGTAGGAATTCGGATGGGATTTGGGTGATTCCTATCCGAAGAACCGGGATCGGATTTAGGTGATTCCTATCTGAAAATCCCTTCATACTAATTTTCGAAATAAAATATATTGAAGACAATGATCATTGATGACAAAGATCTTCATGATGAAGGATTACTTGCCATCGATCCTTGAAGGTAAAATTTACGACATCTAAGGTGGCAGTAGTACTCTTTCATAAAAATCTTCGATTTGTGAGAATATGATTTGAAGTTAAGAAAGAAATTTTTGATAAAGATTTAATGAATGATTTGAGAATATTTTCTCTAAGTTAAAAGTTATAACTTGAATATAAGAAATCTTTGATTAATATTTAATGAATGATTCCTAAGTAAAAGAGAAAATGATTTGGAATTATTCTAGGATTTAAGAAAGGTTTAAATAAATCAAATGATTTGATAAATGAGACTTAATGATTCCATATACATTTGAAAAGAAAATGGAATAACTTGAAAAGAATATATCTAAGAAAGATATTTGATTTAAATCAAAGATGAAGTAATTGATTGATGATTGATATACACATATAAACTTAACATCTTTTAAATCGATAATTGGCTTCGAAGCAATCGGTGTCGAATTTGGGTGATCCCTATCCTAAAATCACTTAGAACCAACGTATACGTTTGAAAGTGAAGACATGTTGAAGATGATGATTATTGAAGACCATGGATCTTCGTAGCGTGAGGACTGCTTGTTGACATACTCTGGGTCACTCTTATTATAGAGTTATTTATAATAGTGGTCTCCTTGTTATGAAGATTTTTTCGGATTGCAGGGGCTTCTTGCCTAGTAATGGCTAATGAACGTGCCTTCAGTTTCGTTCAGTCTTAGAATGAGCTTGTATGGACGAATGTCTGACATTGCATTTCTGAGATACAACTTTTGACTTTTACAAATGTACATCTGCTTGGTGGCGGTGAAGACAACTTCTCTTAGCTTAACACCCTTCTCTGAGACATACGAGCTTAGAGGTTGTATGCTTGTGTGAGGAAAATAGTGATCAAAGGAATGACAGTGTGGCATTCAAAGTGAAACCTGTTATGATCAAAGCGTGGTTTTGTATGAAAACGTGGATTTGAAGAAATTGAGTGTAGCCTCTCTAGCCTCACATCCCGCAAGATTATATGGGATACTATGTAATCTGATAGACACAAATTCGGAATAAGTGAGAATGTATGGTGGTGTTCAATACGTTGGGCCCTTTGGGGGAAAACGTCCCTCAAGGAATTTATTGCCCCATTTTGATAAAGTGGTTAGGTTGAGAAAAGAAGTAAACTACCGATTATCAGTGATAGTATGGCAAGTATAGCTCTAAGTGACTAGTTTGAGAAAAGCGATTAAGGCATCGTGGGAACTATGTTTATTATCCGTGGATCGGAGAAAATGCCACTAGTTCTCTATCATATTGGAAATTAAATCCCAATACGAGATTTACTGTTTTGATTGTAGTCCCAAAATAGCTGTAATGACATGCAAACATTTCAACTACCCCTTTTGGTATCATATATTTCGTTCGGTATATTCCGTTGATCCAGTTCGGATATATTACCTTAGATTTAGTCCGAGTATTACCTTATTTGAATTAGTTTATTTGAAAAGTGATTTTAAAAGAATGTCATTAAAAATAATATCAAATTATTTTGGTAATAAAAGTGTTTTGGTTATCATAAGGTAAAAACTTGTCCGTATTTATGTATGGGCATGGTCTTGTGACATACCCTTCTTTTCAAAGGTTTTGATAACATCATCACGATCTATAAATTTAAAATTTCGAGTATGGAGACGGTTGGAGTTTTCAGAGGAGAGCTGGAGATCTTCATCATCGTATGGACATATTCTATTATTTGCTACGTCTATTGCATTTGTTTTATTGTTTTCAGCATTTGTAAGGACAGAAATTTATAATTTTCCAGGCTGAATCTAGGTTAGACTTTGATATTTTATTTGAAAATTTTCTGCTGTAAAGATTATTATTGAAATAATATATGTTATTTGCAACATCCTAGTATTTCGAGCCATTCGTATCCGCACATGTCGAACGAGAATTTCTCAAAATATCATATTGTTAAGTTATATTTGGAAAAACTCAACATATACAGTAAATAAAATAATCATAGAATTACAGACACAGAGTAATATGACAATAAGCAGCAGAAACAAATGAATAGTAGTTCATGAAGCTGCTATATATATAACAGAGTTAAAATAAGATACAACAGAAGTCTAAAATACATAGAAGTCTCGCTACAATAGTCAAACAACAAAATCTGAATATATCACAGGAGTCAACTGAATAACTGAAAGCTGAATAGATATAGATGGATCTCTAAGCGAAGTTTCAACTCCAAAGGCGAGTCTCAAATGTTATGACACTCAGTCTGACCCGAGCGTAAAGAAAAACATAGAATACTCGAGTGAGGATTAACATTCTTATATCAATAAATCCAACTCAAGTGAAATATCAACTGAAATACAAGTAATTCAAACGATGTTTCGGATACCTATCCTGTAAGGATCCGTGGAACTATCTACTATGTAGTACAATACGCTATTATAATATGTCTATAGTAAAGTAAAAGTATTAAAATAGCGTTAAGGTGTTACCCATACACCCTTTAACACATTTTATATATTCCCATAGCCTATACGGTACCATAATTTCCTCCGTAAACTAGATGTCATCTGAGGGCACTCCATAGGTATGGTACAAAACAAACTCGTAGTGGGCTCGATATGGTAGGTGACACGGCATAACTAGGCAATGCCAGGGTAGATATACCAATTACACTTCCGTGTTGTTGGTAAATCATAGCCGCAGCTACCACCCAACTCGATCCACACTCCCAAAAATCCGAGGGTGCACCCAATCAATCATAAAGTAATAGAATGGTATCGAAGAAGTGTGTCCGACCGGAGGAGCTACCTCACTTGGCCTGTCAATTGATCCTGTTTTAGCTACCTTAAGCTAACTCACAGGAGTCGGGTCCATGTATATACTTTATATACAATCGTCATCAACCGTCCTACTTCATTCTCGAATCTCCACCACGTACACAGTTGTTAAAGTGGTTTTCGGAATTGGCAGAGAGTATGACAATCCGATCTCGGTCTCTTTAACAACCAAAAGTTATTTTACCACTTTGGTCATTTCAAAATATCACACTTCAAAACCAAAATATCATATTCATTTCAAAACCGTATCAATTAGAGATCATTACTCACTTTAAAATAATATACATTTCCAGAAATTATAACAATTGTACAACCATAACATTTTGGAAATCATAACACTTTGGAAATCATAATACTTTGAATCATAATACTTCTTACTTAAACAGTTTATATATAGAAAATAGCATATAAAATAAAATAGTTAATAAAATAGTTAATAAAATAAAATAGTTTATATAACAAAATAGTTTACAAAAAAAAGAATTAGTATATATAATAAAATAGTTTACCTAATAAAATAATTAGTGTATTAAAATAGTTTATATTAAAGTACTTTATATCAAAATAGTTATAAGTGTAAAATAGTTTATATATTTAAATATTTATATATACTAAAATAGTTTTCCTCAAATTTCACAAATCGATTCAAATCAACTCGAATTCTAAAATTCAGTTTAATTCAATCTTAATTCATCCATTTTAATTCAATTCAAGTTTCAATAAACCATATTCAATTTATATCGATTTCAAATACAAATTTGAACTATAATTTAAACCATTTCAATTTCAATAGATTCCAAATCGATTTAATTAAATATAATTCTTAAAAGAATATGAATTCAAATTAATTTAAATTTTATCTTCCCAACCTTAATTTATTAAAATTATAAAAAAAAATCTATTTTTAAAATATCAATTTTTAAATAAATACTTAAACATAACATACACTAATTAAATTTTATTAAATTAAAGCTTATTATTAAATTTATTTTTATATTAAAACTTATTTATCTGTATTTAAAAATAGTAAAATATAAGAAAATATTAAAAAATTTATAAATTCAAAACAAACTTACAAATTTAAAATTTCCAAACTTATAAATTTTAAAATCTAAAATTTAAACCTTTACAAAATAACACTTAAATATAGTATCTTAAAATCAACATTTATTAAAACCACATATATTTCTTTTCAAAACCTTGGAAATCATTTTTCAAATATATAAATAAACTATTGGTGTCTATATACAATTTTCTATTCTATGGTCAAGTAATACGGATATTTATCATTTCAATCTGCAATTTAAATATCTACGGGTATATATCTTTTCAACCCGCAATCCCAAATTCAAATTCAATGAAAATCACTTGGGTTTATCATTTCAACCCATAACGATTTTCTCCTATTCTACAAGATCGCTCGGGTATGTATCATTTCAACACATAGGGAATTCTAAATAACAGCGAACTTGTAAAGCGGGAACAAATATGATAATAATATAACATATTAAAAATAAGCATATACCATCAGCGATAGATAAAATATAAACAACAAGATATGGTGTCATTACTCATAGGTGAACAATTACAGATAATAGCATGTCATATATAATAATTATATAATTAGCAGTTCAATCTAGCAGCATATTTCAATTGTCGTCTCAAATGAAATCAAATTTAATAAATATAATAATGTTAATCGTGAATGATTGCTCACCTTTCGAGGCTACAGAGATTCGACAAAGAAATGAGTTATGAATCCAAGCACGAATTCCCAAGCAAAGCAAGATTGGCACGAATTCGACGAACAGAGCCGATCACAAGAATCGATGAAAACAAATCAAATCAGTTTTTATATAAACAAAAACGAAATGTATATTATATCATTACATATGTTTTCTCAAAACCAATATAAAATTTAAGACACATACATTTTAAAGTCAATATATACATATTATAATTAAAACTCAACATTAAAAATCTGTATAAAAGAATAAATGCCATAGTGTATACATATAATATCCTTTATATATACACTTTAAAATTAATAAAATTAATCATACTTTAAAATCAATAAAATTATAAACAAATACACATATACAACTTGAAATCAGTATTACTATTAACACATATATAAAAATTATACAAATAAGTTTTGAAACATATATATAAAACACATAATATATATATATATATATATATATATATATTACCAAAATCAAAAACAAGGTTGAAATATTATTATCCTATATATATATTACTATACATAATTTTTTTTCTTTATATGAAACCACTTATACATTTTCATTTCCAAATCAAATATGAAACTCATATATATTCAAAACTTGATACGTATTCAAACTTATATATATATCTGAAAACTCTACAACAGATCAGACCACTCATATCATATATAAACCAATATACAAACAAATTATATATGGCTATATATCACTTATATAAACATTATATGTACATAAACCGACCTATAAGTAGCATGAAAGTATATGATACAAAGGCTAGATCCGAGAGCACAACATAAATTTCTTTATGATAGAGTATAATTATTATTATATATACAGTAATTATATATAAAATATATATAGCCAAACAATACATAAAAACAAACATTAAAGCGAGTTATATATTTTCCAAATTCATATCTATTAAACACATAAAAATCAAACTTATATACATAATATATATTTAAAACTCTATATACACTTTTCAATATCCAATATATATGTATGACATATACATTATATAATATAACATAATAATATAGCTAAACTATATACAAACCTGTCCTACAACTCATGTAACTTTTTTTTTTATATTTACACAAAATATGCATAACTTATAATATATAAATATAGTACCTCTACGTAAAGCATGTAGGCTAAGGCTCGGTTGGACATTGGGTAGCGAGCAGGGGAAAGTTTGCAGAGCTGAAGGGGTACGGCCATGGTGATGATGGCGGAGGAAGGCCTAAGTGGCACGGCTGATTGGGGCGGCCGAGGTTGAGACATGCACGTGCTGGGGGTTCAAGAAGATGACGATGCCAGGGAAATGGAATGAAGAAGAAGAAGCGGTTTGAGACTAAGCATACAAACGAATTTTAGTGATAATTTTTTTTCCATTTCTATGAATAGAACGAAACCAGAGAATAATTTGGACTATTTGGAAATACCAAAAGCCAGCGATTGAGTTCAAGGAGATAATAAAGTCTAATGGCTATTTTTTTGACAGGTAGGTAAATGAAAGGACAGATGGAAAGCAAAAGGCTTTAAAACGAATACCTATACGGTCCAAAGTTTTACTAATTTCTCCATCTCCTGGACTTCGAAATTGACAATTGAATATACTATAGAGATCAGCACGACGAGACGATCAAAACGATATACATATATCATTAGTATGACCATCCTACCAAAAGTCGATAATCGGTACAAAAAATGCTGCTAAAAAGCCGAAATAAAGATTAATGGGGCAATAGAAATCCAAATTTGATGAAATGAATTATGACGTCTCACTCAGAAGATGATTTACAAATTTATTATATAAAAATATTCAGGTTTGGAAAACATTTTATTATCATCAAGTTTTAATTGATTTAAATTCAAGTAACATTACATAATAAAATAAACATCCATATTATCTGATGAAAATTTACCATTTGCTATGTTTATATAGACGTGTCCCAAATATCAAATTTTCATTTCCAAACTCAATTATTCAAAATTCCACAAAATATCAGTTAATTATGATAATAAAAACCGTTAATATTTATGGGTCGTTACACGTTCCCCCACTCAAAACTTTTCGTCCTCGGAAAGGAAGGAGGTAGGAGAATAGAAACAACTAGAAAGAAAAATAGATTTGAAATACAAATTGAAATAATTAATTTAAACCATATAAATTTCATTTATTTTTAAATTGGTTTATATTCAACTAATTTCAATTTAAGGTATTTTCATTCAGTTGATTTAATTTCAATTTTTTTATTACAAAAGGTTTCTTTCAAAACAAAATTTATTTTATTTATCTCATTTATTATTCAATATCCTATTATTCAATTTATCTCAATTATCATTTCTATAATCATAAATTTGGTGTACAAACACTTATTATAACCACTCAAATTTGTTTATAAATTCCTTTTACCTCATTTTATATTATATACTATTCAATTACATATCCAACTTCTGAATAATTTAGGTATGCTGGAAATGCAATCGAGTGTTATATAAGTAAAATTTTCCTAATTCAATTATTTCAAGTTTTAAATATTTATTCTAAAAATTTAAGAGTTAAATTTCCGATTTCACTTAAAACTATTAGAGATAATTGTATACATATATATATATTATATACCAAACCTAATCTATAAACATATTCCTATGTGTATAATACAACAAGTCATTCTTAAGAAAATCAAATCAACTTTATTTTCCAAACAAAAGTGTAGCAAAGCTATAAGCAGTCTCTCCACTCTAAAACTTGAAAATGAATGTCGATGATGCTGCAGTCATCACCGAAATTATTTTCCAGCGACAAAATAAGAGAGTACTAACTTAAAACTTTTAAATTCTTTAGAAAAGATTTCTATTCAAAAATACTTTAAATAATATACTCTAAAATTTAAAACCAAATTTTCTAAAATACTGGAAATTGAATCCTCAACTTCTTAGTTTAAGTTCATTTCCATTCCAAATTAGTTTATAAACCATGTTTTATTCATTTATTTATATTGTGTCAGTTTACTCTATTCGAGTGTTTTGGAATTTCTGGCGTTGATTAGACGAATCAATCGAAACCCAAATCAACATTAATAACTCAAACAACACAATATAAGATATTTTTATATTAATTACAAATACACTTCCTCACTCGATTATTCCAGAATAATTTTCAAACAAGGATTGAGATTCAAATTTAGAGGAACCCCAATCAAGAGAATTTTAACTAGAGATAAACTCGAAACGAAGATTGGACAACCAATTACAAAATAGAAAAATGGATATACTGATATTAATCGCGGGCGACCTTAACCGGGTCAACCCTGACTTCAAGAATAAGATCGATGCAGAATCCAGAGGCAAATCGACATCTGATCACAAAAGAAGAGATAGCAGCATCTAAACCGACGATATAGAAATCTTCGGTGAATTGATGCCTGTTGTAAAGGAGTTTTACCCCTTTACAAATCATTCTAAGATTGGCGGGACCGTCGATTCATTATAGAGATCAACCGAAATGGAGTATTGGGATACTCCAGAATGAAGGAAACACAAATAGGGAGAGACAAGAATGGATTTTAGAATAAATGGTGAAGTTCTAAAATTCAAAGGAAATTCGAGTCAAAGAGGAAGGAATTCAACTTAGAACGAAGGCGATTCTGTAAATAAATTTACTCTATATGCTAAAAACACGAGCTCTGATACCACATGTAACATCCTGGTATTTCAAGCCATTCGCATCCGCACATGTCGAACTTGAATTGCTCAAAATATCAGATTGTTATTTATATTTGGCAAAACTTAGCATATACAGTAAATAAAGTAATCATGGAATCACAGACACGGAGTAATATAACAATAAGCAGCGGAAACAAATGAATAATAGTTCATGAAATAAAATAAGATACAACAGAAGTCTCGAATACATAGAAGTATCACTACAATAGTCAAAAAACAAAATCTGAATATATCACAGGAGTCAAATGAATAACTGAAAGCTGAATAAATATAGATAGATCTCTAAGCGAAGCTCCAACTCCAAAGGTGAGTCTCAAATGCCGTGACACACAGTCTGACCCGAGCATAAAGCAAATCACAAAGCACTCGAGTCAGGATTAACATTCTTATATCAATAAATCCAACTCAAGTGAAATATCAACTGAAATACAAGTAACTCAAAGGATGTTTGGGTTACCCATCCTCTAAGGATCCGTGGAACTATCTACTATGTAGTACAATACACTATTATAATATGTCTATAGTAAAGTAAAAGTATTAAAATAACGTTAAGGCATTACCTATATATTCCCATAGTCTATACAGTATCGTAATCTTCTCCGTAAACTAGAGGTCGTCGGAGGGTACTCCATAGGTATGGTACAAAACAAACTTGTAGTGGGCTCGATATGGTAGGTGACATGGCACAACTAGGCAATGTAGGGTAGATATACCAATTACACTTTCGGGCTGTTGGGTACGCATAGCCGCAGCTACCGCCCAACTCGATCCACGCTCCTAAAAATCCGAGGGTGCACCCAATCAATCACAAAGTAATAGAATGGTATCGAAAAAGTGTGTCCGATCGGAGGAGCTACCTCACATGGCCCGTCAATTGCTCCTGTTTTAGCCACCTTAAGCTAACTCACGGAAGTCAGGTTCACGTATATACCTCATATATAATTGTCACCAACCATCATACTTCATTCTGGAATCTCCACTACGTACATAGTTGTTAAAGTGGTTTTCGGAATTGGCGGAGAGTATGCCAATTCGATCCCGGTCTTTTTAACAACCAAACGTTATTATAACACCATAGTCATTTTAAAATATCACACTTCAAAACCAAAATATCATATTCATTTCAAAACCATATCGATTCGAGATCATTACTCACTTTAAAATAATTTACATTTCCAAAAATTATAACACTTTCCAAAATTATAACTCTTTCGAAATTATAACACTTTTAAAACCATAACACTTTGGAAATCATAACACTTTAGAAATCATAATACTTTGAATCATAATACTTTCCACTTAAACAGTTTATATATAGAAAATAGTATATAAAATAAAATATTTAATAAAATAAAATAGTTTATATAATAAAATAGTTTACAAAATAAAAAAAATTAGTATATATAATAATATATTTACCTCATAAAATAATTAGTATATTAAAATAGTTATAAATTAAAATAGTTTATACTAAAGTACTTTAGATTAAAATAGTTATAAGTGTGAAATAGTTTATATATTTAAATAATTTATATATATTAAAATAGTTTTCTTCAAATTTCACTAATCCATTCAAATCAACTTGAATTCTAAAATTCAGTTTAATTCAATCTTAATTTATCCATTTCAATTCAATTCAAGTTTCAATAAACCATATTCAACTTATATCGATTTCGAATACAAATTTGAACTATGATTTAAACCATTTCAACTCCAATAGATTCCAAATCTATTTAATTAAATATAATTCTTAAAAGAATACGATTTCAAATTAATTTAAATTTTATCTCCCCAACCTTAATTTATTAAAATTATAAAAAAATCTATTTTAGAATATAAATTTTTAAATAAATACTTAAACATAATATATACTAATTAAATTTTATTAAATTCAAGCTTATTATTAAATTTATTTTTATATTAAAACTTATTTATCTGTATTTGAAAATAGTAAAATTATAAGAAAATCTTAAAAAATTTAAAATTTCAAAATTAACTTATAAATTTAAAATTTCAAACATATAAATTTTAAAATCTAAAATTTAAACCATTGCAAAATAACATTTATATATAATATCTTAAAATCAATATTTATTAAAACCACATATATTTCTTTTCAAAACCTTGGAAATCATTTTTCAAAAAATATATATAGGCCAACAATGTCTGTATACTATTTTCCATACTATGGTCAAGTGATACGGATATTTATCATTTCAATCCGCAATTTAAATATCTACAGGTATATACCTTTTCAACCCGCAATCCTAAATTCAAAGTCAATGAAAATTTCTCTGCTTTATCATTTCAACCCATAACGATTTTCTCCTATTCTACAAGATCGTTCAGGTATGTATCATTTCAACACATAGGGAATTCTAACTAACAACGAACTTGCAGAGTGGGAACAAATATGATAATAATATAACATATTAACAACATGTATATATCATCAGTGATAGATAAAATATAAACAACAAGATATGGTGTCATTACTCACAGGTGAACAATTACAGATAATAGCCTGTCATATATAACAATTATATTATTAGAAATTCAATCTAGGAGCATATTTCAATTGTCGTTTAAAATGAGATCAAATTTAATAAATATGAGAATGTTAACCATGAGTGATTGCTCACCTTTCGAGGCAAGAGAGATTCGACAAAGAAATGAGTTATGAATCCAAGCACAAATTCCAAAGCAAAGCAAGATTTGCACGAATTCGATGAACAGAGCTTATCACAAGAATCGGTAAAAACAAATCAAATTAGTTTTTATATAAACAAAAACAAAGTATACTATTTCGTTATATATGTTTTCTCAAAATCAATATAAAATTTAAAACACATACATTTTAAAGTCAATATATACATATTATATTTAAAACTCAACATTAAAAATATGTATAAAAGAATAAACGCTATAGTGTATACATATAATATCCTTTATATATATACTTTAAAATTAATAAAATTTATCATACATTAAATCAATAAAATTATAAACATATACACATTTACAACATGAAATCAATTTTATTATCAACACATATATAAACATTATACAAATAAGTTTTGAAACATATATATCAAACACGTAATATATATATATATATATATATATATATATATTACCAAAATCAAAAACAAGATTGAAATATTATTATCCTATATATATTACTACATATATTTTTTTCTTTATGTGAAACCACTTATACATTTTCTTTTCCAAATCAAATATGAAACCCATATATTCAAAACTTGATACATATTCAAACTTCTATATATATATATATATATATATATCTAAAAACTCTACACTAGATCAGATTATTCATATCATATATAAACCAGTATATAAATAAATTATATATGGATATATATATATATATATCACTTATATAAACATTATATGTACATAAACCGACCTATAAGTAGCATGAAAGTATATGACACAAAGGCTAGATCCGAGAGCACATCATAAATTTCTTTATGACAAAGCATACTTATTATTATATATACAATAACTATATATATATAATATATACTAGCCACACAATACATAAAAACAAACATTAAAGCGAATTATACATTTTAAAAATTCATATCTATTAAAGACATAAAAATCAAACTTATATACATAATATACATATATATATTTATTTATTTACAACTCTATATACACTTTTCAATATCCAACACACATATATATATATGTATATAACATATATATTATATACTGTAACAATATATAAGATACAACTAATTATATACAAATCTATTCTACAACTCAGGTAACTTTTTTTTTATTTACACAAAATATGCATAACTTATCTTTACTACTAATAAAGAGAATTCCAATAAATAATCTGCAGAGTGTCTTCTGAAATTCCAAAACAGCCCTACTACACAAATTCCTCTTCATCTGTTCTCGCCTGATTCTGAATCATTTTCCTTATCAGATCTAGCCTCCCCCATCATCCCTCAACTATCCCTCCACCCACACTCTTTCTGAAACCCAAGACTGAACGGATCTTCCCACAAATTGTCCATTGCAACAACCCGCATATTTATCGATTGTATATTTAAATATTTTATTTAAATATAACATCGTTCGTCGGATTATAGTCTGAAAAGCTACTTTCTGCAAACTGTCGAATTAGGACTCGAGACCACTTCCATTGAGTACAAAATGTCGTTTGCGATCTTTTTGAGTATAAGCTTTGATATGTTTGGAGTAAGTCGAATTTTGCTATTTTCTAAGTGGGCTTTTGGGTTTGGGTTTCTCCCAACTCATCTTATACACCAACTCAGCCCCTCTCCTCTCCATTCGCTCATTTTCATTTCTCAAGCTCAACACAACTGAAAATGGGGGAAAGGAAGAAGAATTAGAACCTCCAAGCCCTAGTTCATTTGCGAAATCCAAAGTCTTGCTCCAAAATGAAAGAGAAACTATTGGTAAGCCTTTTCTTCATCTTCTCCAACTCTTTCCTTCTTCAATTTTAGAAAGTTTCCTAAACGTAAATTTGGGAAATACTTGTTTTGATCGTAGATTGAAGCTTGTAGAGTTGAAGTGGAGAGTGGTTGGTCTTTTCTTTGCATTTGAGCTTCTTATCCATTGTTTTGGGTTTAAAGGTGATATTTTTATCTCACATCTATGTTTACAACTATGTTGGATTGTTAGGAATGAATTCCTAACATATTTGCATGATCATTTGCTTTCGATTTGGATTGATTCGGTGAATTTTCCAATTTATGATTTTTGAAGCCAAATCTATGAAATCCTTATATGGTTGATGGTTATGTTGTTCGAAGTGTATCGGTGAGTCGTTAAGGTTGGGCAGTCGTTTGACGTAAGTCCCATAATCATCGCTCATCCGATCGCTTTCGATTTGTTTTGGACATCTATGGCCTAGGTTCGGGAAATGCCTGAACAACAGGATTCAGACGTCTGAATCCTCATTTTTAGACGTCTGAATCTTATGCTGGGAATTTTCATTCCTCGGTATTCAGACGTCTGAATCAAAGTTCCAGACGTGTGAATTGGTTTTGATTGCAACCAGAGAGAAAATAGGCTTAAAAAGCCATTTTTAGACGTCTGGATTATATGGGCCAGACGTCTGAATTATGTTCTGGAAAACATTTAATTTTCCAGATTCAAACGTCTGAACCACTTATTTCAGACGTCTGAATCTGCTATCTTTTGCCAATTTGCCTACTTTGCTTGGTTTTCCAAATTTATTCGATGTGTGTTGATTCCAAGTAGTTGTTATTGCATATTTGACTTTAATGACTTCGTTTTGACTTCATTTATGGTTTTTTATTAAATGATCCCTTCAAATCGTATTAAAAGCGCACTTGTCCAATTTATAAATTCTATTTAAAACACACACACAATTTCGCACTCCGAACGAAGTGGGAGGAGAATTAAACGATTAGATAAAACGCATGCAATGAACACGTGCGTTCCTCTTTTCAGTTAATTCCCAATCTATTCGTTTGAACATTTTGACCTTTGGGTTTGGTTTACCGATGAGATGAGGTAAACTTTGTACTGCTTTGAGTGTGAAATTGACTAACGGATAGTAAACTGTTTAGTACGAACGGGTGGTTATGGGACTCACGTTAACACTTTTTGGATTCCTTTCTGGGAGTTTGTGACACATGTTGTGTCAGGACCCGTAAATCCGTACTCCTTGAATAGACACTAATCTCCATTTTATCAACTCAAGGTGAACGAAAATTCGAACACTGAGGGTTTTTAAGAAAAAGAAAGAGGTAGAAGAAGAAAAAGAAACATAGAACAGAACAGAAACAACAGAACTACAACAGAATCTCACAATTCGCAGCGGAACAACATATAATAGATAAATGAATAATCTTTCAATAAAGAACTATATCAGTTATTACATCTCATTATATTACATTACATCATATCATCAGAGTGCAACACATCATACAACAACAACAGTGCAGCGGAAAAAGAAATACTATATAAACTAGTAATACGCCATGCCATCCAGCTTGCCTCCAGCAACTTCTGAATATCCAGAATATCCTGATAAACCTAACTCTTAACTGCCCGTGTGGAAATTGGTGGGCACCCAGAGTTTAGGAAGGAAAACAATAAACTCCGAGTCAGTCATGTGACTGGTGTGAGAACTCAAAACAGTTTATTTATCTTTAAAATCAAATAGAGGAATATTTTTAAAATCAATTCGCAATGCTTTTAAAAATGTAACTACCATAAGACCTCCCACCACACACACAATGCAAACGCAGACTTGGAGGAGATTTCTTCTTATGTTAGTCAAAGATGCTTGATACGTATTAAAAGAGCATTTGATATTATTATTAGTGCATAGTGTAGAAAATTTATTTCGAAAATAAAGATATAAATCTTAGCCAGCATAGGTACCATTATATTATGCCTACTAATAGCTACCATATTAAATGGCAGGTTCTACAACTAAAACCGTACAAGTTCGTATTGTTTCTTTGGATTTCCAACAAATGGTCAGGCCAAGGAACTTCCCATTGCCACTGAGAATGCCTCTGGAAAGACACCCCCGAGAACCAAACCGGAACTCTGCCAACACAAGGCCGGGTTACCCCTTAACTGGGTAACTACTGACACGAGCACGCCATTCCCCGGTCCTTTAGGACCTTTTCAACCGAGCGCTCGATATCCAACATCACACCATAATAAATAGAGTGTTTTCAACATGAGTAAGTATCTGGGCTCCATACCATGATACCACCCCTTTCCAAAAGGAAATGCACATACCCTAAGGGGAGCTACAGCAACCCCTAATAACCTTGCCGCATCTTTCCTGTTTTGACCATTTCCGGGATGTGAGGCTCGACGAAGTCACGTCCACAAAAACATACTTTATACAAAAGCCATGCTTTGGGTCAAACAAATGATCAACACAATGATCACTAAGATAGACGATCAAATAAATGATCCTATCACAATAATCAACACAATGATCATTTCAGCAACACTCAGCATGTCACATTACCAAACTGGGAATATATCGCTGATAACTTCAACTATATAACCTCTAAGCTCGTACGTCTCAGAGAAGGGTGTTAAGCTAAAAGAATAAATTCTCCGCCACCACAGAAATATATTTGAAAGAAATCGGCTTTATATCTCAACTTGTAATGTCAGACACACAATCCATACAAGTCTGTTCCGGGCTCGAACAGAACCGAAGGCACTTACAAAGAAGTCCTTGCAAATCCGGATATTCACTAATCACGTTCGGACTTCCCATCACATATGGAGTCTCTATACCGGGGACCAGTCGATGCAAAGACATTCGACAAGAAACCCTTACGTTTTCGAAAATATCCGGTCTTCAACACCGGTCTTCGAATGCAATTCATACGACGTATCACATATTCGGAATGGGTTATACGACCCCATGGTCCTTTCCCGGTTAACCCGAATAGTGAGCGCTTATTTTAAAAAAAAATAAGTGTGGCATTCAATTTCAAACAAATTCACAACAAATACCTATTCAAAGGTATATATCGATAGTCGGTTATTGAACTATCAATAGATATGCCAACATCACCCGAATCCAAATAATTTTCCAAATTATTTATCTTCCAAAAATATCTTTAGGGAATAAAAACTTAATTTCCATTCTTTAAAAAAATAAATCAATATTTATTTTTAAACCCAATTTCCCAATTCCATTTATAAATTCTATATTGAATTTACAATCCAAAATATTTATGGATATATGATTTCCATTCAATTTCTAATATTCATTTTCAATTTATCTTCAAAAAGATAAATTCCAAATATTCACTTAATATTGGAAAAGCATTTCTATACTTATTAAAAATAAGTAATTCACAGATCTTTTTATTTTCTATACTTAGAAAATATTTAATATACCCTAATCGAAATTAAGTATATACTTCATCCTTTAAGGAAATCATTCACTTAACCATATTTATTTGGGCCAAAACGAATGTTGCGTAAAACATCGTTACGACAACCCAAAATCACTAGTATAGGGATTAGAAATTAAAATAAATATATAAATCCCAATACTATACAAAACATTTCCTTTCGGAAATCATTTATTATAACAACAGTGTTATAATCTACCATTTCCTTTTATTTCTCGAAAACATCTATTTCAACAATAAATGTTGAAATCTATGATTTCAAATCTCAACATATTTTAAAACATCATTAGACCGTTTTAATTTTATTTAAGACATCACATTCTAAATAATTTCTTTAACATATTATTCACTATTCAAAAACGTGAATATATTGTTAACCAATTTCATTACTTCTATTCATTTTAGTTTAAGGAATTATTCACTGTCTAAAACATGAATATAACTTCATAAATAAATTGCAACAATTTACTTATCAAAATAAGTAGTTTGCGAATTTATAAAACAATGTTTATAAATTCTATTTCTATTTCTTTTATAACAACTTCCTTTTATAAATTTTCTTTATTAACTTATTTCAATTCATATCACAATGATATATTTAAAAATTTCATATTATAAGTCAAATACTTATAATTTATTTGTTTATAAAATCATTCCTTTAAACTTCACAAATTTTATAAATCTTATAACTTATAAGATTCATCTATTTATCCAAAATCTTATTCTTTTAAATAACTTCACAAATTTTATAAACCTACTGTTTATAAAATTCCAATTATAACTTCACCGTTCATAATTCTATAAATTCATTCATTTGTGAAATTCATTCACAATTCATCCTAACTCTTATAAAAACTTCGTTTTATAATTCCAATATTTTTATTTACAAAAATCCGTTTGTAAATCTTTTATATAAATCAATTTATACTGTTTATAAAATTTTATTTATAACTTCATCGTTATAATTCTATAATTCCATTTCTATTTATGAAATTCATTTACAATTTATTCTAACACTTATAAAAGCTTGGTTTATAATTCTTATATTTTTAATTTATAAATATCAATTTATAAATCTTTTTAATATAAAACAATTTATATTATTACTTTAAACATCCTTAAACTCTTTCATAGTTTCATCATTCTGATTTATAAAATAAAGATTTTATAAATCCTATTTTTGAGCTTCTTATAATAATTTCAGAAATCCCAGTTCAAACTATTTTATAAAACCACTGATCCCATATTTTCAAAAAATCAACTTTTAACTACATTTCTCAAAAATCATAATTTTTATAACATAAAAATTATAACGTTTATTTATTTATAATAAATCAATTCCAAAAATTATTTATAACATATATTTTCAAAATCACTTTAGAAATCCCTTAAAAATAAAAATCGTTATTTTTAAACTTCAAAGTTGGATCCGATGATGTAACACATCAAATAGTCAAACACGATTTTCAAACATCATATATCATCCATGATAAACAATCAAATATCACAATATATGAAAATAAACAAACACTTGTGAGGAATCCAGTTGGATCCCTCCAACCTGTTTCCCTGCATCCACAGACATTAGCACAATACCATTCCGTTTCAAGACGGAATATCGCGGTATATGGGATTTTATAAATATATATCCGCTTACTAACGGCGCAATAGGGTCTCATCCGCTAAAAGAAAATGCGGGAAATCAATCAACTGCAATATATATATATGCCAATATATATATATTGCTATATATATAATATAATACCCATTCCACTTCAAGATGGAATATCGCGGTATATGTGTGTAATAAATAACCTCCGCTTACTAACGGCGTATAGGGTCTATTCACATCCAATATATATATTACAATCATCATTCAAGCAATCAATCAACACAATCAATAAATTTTAAATCTAACTATTTAAAATTTAAATAAACAACAAAAAAATTCCTTTTGAGTGAGAAGTTCTCACCTTTATTCCCGTTTGCAATCCACTTCCAATTCAACTTGATTTCTTCATTTATACCTTGTATAAATATTTACACAATTTATTAATATTCGAATCAATCGAATAAATTAAATTTTCATTAGATAATTTCGATTCATCGGCGATTTGATTTTTTTTTTTTTTTATAGTTAAATTAATTGATGGTTTTATTTAAACCAATTTCTTCTTTAAAATTTTATTTAACTAAAATTTAAATTTCCTTTAGATTGAATTTATTTAACTAAAAGTTTAAAAATAAATTTTTTCTTTAAAATTTATTTCTACTAATTCTTTTACCTTAGATTAATATCTTTTTAAATAAATTTGTTTTAACCAAAAATTTAAATTTAAAAACTAGAATTCCTTTAATAAATTATTTTATCAAATGATTTGAATTCTTAGCAAATTTTCTTTTACAAAAAATATTTTTCATTTAAAACTAAATTTTTATTCAACTAATAATTTAGTTTTAAACTAAATTTTCTTCAAGTTTAAAATTCCTATTATTATTTATTTTACAACAACTTCTATTTTTATATTTAAATTAACCAATTTCATTTTGAACAAATAATTTGAATTGTAAACAAATTTTCTTGTACTGTATAAAACCATTTATTTTATTTTATAAAATAAAACAAATTGTAAACAACAACTTCTTTTACTGTATAAAATTGTAAACAAATTTGTTTTACTGTAAACAACAATTTCTGTGTATAATTTTTTCTTTACTGTAAAAATTTGAAATAATAAAAATAAAAATAAAAAAAATTTATACCTCGCTGCAAAATTTGAAGAACCCAAATCCACGCGACTGCCATCGCCTCACCGCCGCCGCTCCTCGCGAGATGCTCGAAACCGAGCTCCAAGTCGTCGTCCAGATTTTTGTGTCGTGCCTCGATTGTCGCACCCCAACCACTCGCGCGCCACCGCCCTATCGCGACATCACCGAGGAGTCGCCGCTCGACCCCTTCCCCCACGCGTACGCGCGCGCCCAAATCGACACCCCCTACGCGCCTCGCCTCCATACGATCGAACGCCACCACCATCCTCCTCTCAGTCGCGACCTCCCTCTCGCGACTCCACCTGAACGCGCCCACGACCTAGCGCACACCATCGATTTGCATCGCCGCACACTATGCGCGCGCGACCACGCTTAGGGCTTCGGCCATTCCTTTTTTTTTTATTTTGTTCGTAAGAATTTGAAACTGAGAAGGGAAAGGGAAAAAGGAATAGAAGAGGAGGAGCTTGCGTTCGAATTCTTGAACGACGCTTAGGAGGCTTCGGCCATTAAATTTTGAATGTACTTCTCGATTTGATTTCAGAGTGGAGGAGGGGTTTTTAAAATGGAACGAAGTATGCTATCACGATTTTCTCCCGTGATCTTCTGCGTGATACTCTGCTTGAATTTAGGCGTAATAAATGGAAGCATGTTTGACCAATCTAAATCTAAAATTTAAATTGAATCCGATTAAATTTCAACGCGTTTATGTGTCGTGTGCTCACATATTAACTCCAAAAATTACGAAATTTGAAATCCGGCAATAATTCAATATTACGGACCCAATGGAACTGGTTTCGTCGAATTCCGAGACTGTGCCTCGGACAGCTATTTTCAAATATCGATTCGAACGATTAAAATTTCAAAACTGAACGATTCACTTTCAATTTCAATTCTGAAGCTTCTATTATCTTCAATATTATCAATACGAATTTTACAAGCCTTCGAAATATTTTTAATCGGCTTAAAATTGAAGATTCAAATTTTTATTCAACTTTCAATAGATTAAATTCTATAATTTAATCGTCATATTTAAAGTTATATTGAAAATTCAATCCAAACCATTATTCAAATATTTAAAATAAATTAAATATTTTCAAATTAAATTGTTCAAAATCCTGGGTCGTTACAATCTTTCCCCCTTAAAAGAATTTCGTCCCGAAATTACAAGTTAAGAAGAATGTCTCTTATCCCGTCTATTATTTTTCACAATCCAACTAGTTTTATCAACTTACTAACCTAAATCTTTTTACTAGAGATTCATTATCATTTCAACTAGCTTTTCAACTTCAATTATAGGTTTCAAACAACATTGTTTTACTAACCATTCAAATTTAAATTCAAATTCAAATTTCAAACTTTCAAATTTTTCTCAAAATTTTTCTAACACCCTAAATTTTCGAAAAATTTCGCCAGCGTTTCCTTTGCGCGGCTCGATCGGTACGACTACAGAATGGCACCACGGTCCCTCAGAATCAAAAAGAAAAGAGAAAAGCCAAGTGGCTAGAGAAGAAAGTCATCAAATCTCATATTAAAATTGAAATACGTACCTTTTTGTCGAGTTATTCAATTTTATCTTTGAAATCAAAATCTCAATTTCTTTATATACCTGTATAACCTGTATAATCTGCTAGTAGTAGCATCCAAATATCCAATTACAACATTCAAACCAATTTGCCAATTCTATTGCAAAATTTCCAATATATGTTTCTTATACGTTTTTTTACTTTACTATAGAAGTTATATATTCATTCTCATTCAATTCTACGTTTCAATTCAATTCACGACTTCAAATTCATTCGAATTCAATTCTCAATTTAAATTCTATTTGAATTAAATTCTAAATGCTAAATATTGAATTCTATCGATTAACTTCTATTTAGTAATTCATTTTACTATCTTAAATTAGTTTCATTCACTAATTCATTTCAATTTCCATATTCAATTCATTTCATTTGAAATTATTTCACAAGTGAATAAATTATCAAGTTAATTTACTTGAATTCAATCCATTTTATTTAATTCCATATACTAATGATAATAATTCAATATTATCACTTCCTAACAATCATGCAACCATATACTATAATAATTTATAGAAAATCATTTCTTTTCTATACCAAAAATAGTTTTGGGCAAAATTATTTTATTTACCCGATTCAAAAACAAATTTTAAATTCACTAACATATACGCCTTCATATCTATTATTACACTCAACTCATTCTAGAGTATTGCTGACTCTATCTCTAACGAGTAAACCCTACAGAACCATGGTTGTCGCTTAACCAACAGCTCTGATACCACATTGTCAGGACCCGTAAATCCGTACTCCTTGAATAGACACTAATCTCCATTTTATCAACTCAAGGTGAACGAAAATTCGAACACTGAGGGTTTTTAAGAAAAAGAAAGAGGTAGAAGAAGAAAAAGAAACATAGAACAGAACAGAAACAACAGAACTACAACAGAATCTCACAATTCGCAGCGGAACAACATATAATAGATAAATGAATAATCTTTCAATAAAGAACTATATCAGTTATTACATCTCATTATATTACATTACATCATATCATCAGAGTGCAACACATCATACAACAACAACAGTGCAGCGGAAAAAGAAATACTATATAAACTAGTAATACGCCATGCCATCCAGCTTGCCTCCAGCAACTTCTGAATATCCAGAATATCCTGATAAACCTAACTCTTAACTGCCCGTGTGGAAATTGGTGGGCACCCAGAGTTTAGGAAGGAAAACAATAAACTCCGAGTCAGTCATGTGACTGGTGTGAGAACTCAAAACAGTTTATTTATCTTTAAAATCAAATAGAGGAATATTTTTAAAATCAATTCGCAATGCTTTTAAAAATGTAACTACCATAAGACCTCCCACCACACACACAATGCAAACGCAGACTTGGAGGAGATTTCTTCTTATGTTAGTCAAAGATGCTTGATACGTATTAAAAGAGCATTTGATATTATTATTAGTGCATAGTGTAGAAAATTTATTTCGAAAATAAAGATATAAATCTTAGCCAGCATAGGTACCATTATATTATGCCTACTAATAGCTACCATATTAAATGGCAGGTTCTACAACTAAAACCGTACAAGTTCGTATTGTTTCTTTGGATTTCCAACAAATGGTCAGGCCAAGGAACTTCCCATTGCCACTGAGAATGCCTCTGGAAAGACACCCCCGAGAACCAAACCGGAACTCTGCCAACACAAGGCCGGGTTACCCCTTAACTGGGTAACTACTGACACGAGCACGCCATTCCCCGGTCCTTTAGGACCTTTTCAACCGAGCGCTCGATATCCAACATCACACCATAATAAATAGAGTGTTTTCAACATGAGTAAGTATCTGGGCTCCATACCATGATACCACCCCTTTCCAGAAGGAAATGCACATACCCTAAGGGGAGCTACAGCAACCCCTAATAACCTTGCCGCATCTTTCCTGTTTTGACCATTTCCGGGATGTGAGGCTCGACGAAGTCACGTCCACAAAAACATACTTTATACAAAAGCCATGCTTTGGGTCAAACAAATGATCAACACAATGATCACTAAGATAGACGATCAAATAAATGATCCTATCACAATAATCAACACAATGATCATTTCAGCAACACTCAGCATGTCACATTACCAAACTGGGAATATATCGCTGATAACTTCAACTATATAACCTCTAAGCTCGTACGTCTCAGAGAAGGGTGTTAAGCTAAAAGAATAAATTCTCCGCCACCACAGAAATATATTTGAAAGAAATCGGCTTTATATCTCAACTTGTAATGTCAGACACACAATCCATACAAGTCTGTTCCGGGCTCGAACAGAACCGAAGGCACTTACAAAGAAGTCCTTGCAAATCCGGATATTCACTAATCACGTTCGGACTTCCCATCACATATGGAGTCTCTATACCGGGGACCAGTCGATGCAAAGACAATCGACAAGAAACCCTTACGTTTTCGAAAATATCCGGTCTTCAACACCGGTCTTCGAATGCAATTCATACGACGTATCACATATTCGGAATGGGTTATACGACCCCATGGTCCTTTCCCGGTTAACCCGAATAGTGAGCGCTTATTTTAAAAAAAAATAAGTGTGGCATTCAATTTCAAACAAATTCACAACAAATACCTATTCAAAGGTATATATCGATAGTCGGTTATTGAACTATCAATAGATATGCCAACATCACCCGAATCCAAATAATTTTCCAAATTATTTATCTTCCAAAAATATCTTTAGGGAATAAAAACTTAATTTCCATTCTTTAAAAAAATAAATCAATATTTATTTTTAAACCCAATTTCCCAATTCCATTTATAAATTCTATATTGAATTTACAATCCAAAATATTTATGGATATATGATTTCCATTCAATTTCTAATATTCATTTTCAATTTATCTTCAAAAAGATAAATTCCAAATATTCACTTAATATTGGAAAAGCATTTCTATACTTATTAAAAATAAGTAATTCACAGATCTTTTTATTTTCTATACTTAGAAAATATTTAATATACCCTAATCGAAATTAAGTATATACTTCATCCTTTAAGGAAATCATTCACTTAACCATATTTATTTGGGCCAAAACGAATGTTGCGTAAAACATCGTTACGACAACCCAAAATCACTAGTATAGGGATTAGAAATTAAAATAAATATATAAATCCCAATACTATACAAAACATTTCCTTTCGGAAATCATTTATTATAACAACAGTGTTATAATCTACCATTTCCTTTTATTTCTCGAAAACATCTATTTCAACAATAAATGTTGAAATCTATGATTTCAAATCTCAACATATTTTAAAACATCATTAGACCGTTTTAATTTTATTTAAGACATCACATTCTAAATAATTTCTTTAACATATTATTCACTATTCAAAAACGTGAATATATTGTTAACCAATTTCATTACTTCTATTCATTTTAGTTTAAGGAATTATTCACTGTCTAAAACATGAATATAACTTCATAAATAAATTGCAACAATTTACTTATCAAAATAAGTAGTTTGCGAATTTATAAAACAATGTTTATAAATTCTATTTCTATTTCTTTTATAACAACTTCCTTTTATAAATTTTCTTTATTAACTTATTTCAATTCATATCACAATGATATATTTAAAAATTTCATATTATAAGTCAAATACTTATAATTTATTTGTTTATAAAATCATTCCTTTAAACTTCACAAATTTTATAAATCTTATAACTTATAAGATTCATCTATTTATCCAAAATCTTATTCTTTTAAATAACTTCACAAATTTTATAAACCTACTGTTTATAAAATTCCAATTATAACTTCACCGTTCATAATTCTATAAATTCATTCATTTGTGAAATTCATTCACAATTCATCCTAACTCTTATAAAAACTTCGTTTTATAATTCCAATATTTTTATTTACAAAAATCCGTTTGTAAATCTTTTATATAAATCAATTTATACTGTTTATAAAATTTTATTTATAACTTCATCGTTATAATTCTATAATTCCATTTCTATTTATGAAATTCATTTACAATTTATTCTAACACTTATAAAAGCTTGGTTTATAATTCTTATATTTTTAATTTATAAATATCAATTTATAAATCTTTTTAATATAAAACAATTTATATTATTACTTTAAACATCCTTAAACTCTTTCATAGTTTCATCATTCTGATTTATAAAATAAAGATTTTATAAATCCTATTTTTGAGCTTCTAATAATAATTTCAGAAATCCCAGTTCAAACTATTTTATAAAACCACTGATCCCATATTTTCAAAAAATCAACTTTTAACTACATTTCTCAAAAATCATAATTTTTATAACATAAAAATTATAACGTTTATTTATTTATAATAAATCAATTCCAAAAATTATTTATAACATATATTTTCAAAATCACTTTAGAAATCCCTTAAAAATAAAAATCGTTATTTTTAAACTTCAAAGTTGGATCCGATGATGTAACACATCAAATAGTCAAACACGATTTTCAAACATCATATATCATCCATGATAAACAATCAAATATCACAATATATGAAAATAAACAAACACTTGTGAGGAATCCAGTTGGATCCCTCCAACCTGTTTCCCTGCATCCACAGACATTAGCACAATACCATTCCGTTTCAAGACGGAATATCGCGGTATATGGGATTTTATAAATATATATCCGCTTACTAACGGCGCAATAGGGTCTCATCCGCTAAAAGAAAATGCGGGAAATCAATCAACTGCAATATATATATATGCCAATATATATATATTGCTATATATATAATATAATACCCATTCCACTTCAAGATGGAATATCGCGGTATATGTGTGTAATAAATAACCTCCGCTTACTAACGGCGTATAGGGTCTATTCACATCCAATATATATATTACAATCATCATTCAAGCAATCAATCAACACAATCAATAAATTTTAAATCTAACTATTTAAAATTTAAATAAACAACAAAAAAATTCCTTTTGAGTGAGAAGTTCTCACCTTTATTCCCGTTTGCAATCCACTTCCAATTCAACTTGATTTCTTCATTTATACCTTGTATAAATATTTACACAATTTATTAATATTCGAATCAATCGAATAAATTAAATTTTCATTAGATAATTTCGATTCATCGGCGATTTGATTTTTTTTTTTTTTTTTATAGTTAAATTAATTGATGGTTTTATTTAAACCAATTTCTTCTTTAAAATTTTATTTAACTAAAATTTAAATTTCCTTTAGATTGAATTTATTTAACTAAAAGTTTAAAAATAAATTTTTTCTTTAAAATTTATTTCTACTAATTCTTTTACCTTAGATTAATATCTTTTTAAATAAATTTGTTTTAACCAAAAATTTAAATTTAAAAACTAGAATTCCTTTAATAAATTATTTTATCAAATGATTTGAATTCTTAGCAAATTTTCTTTTACAAAAAATATTTTTCATTTAAAACTAAATTTTTATTCAACTAATAATTTAGTTTTAAACTAAATTTTCTTCAAGTTTAAAATTCCTATTATTATTTATTTTACAACAACTTCTATTTTTATATTTAAATTAACCAATTTCATTTTGAACAAATAATTTGAATTGTAAACAAATTTTCTTGTACTGTATAAAACCATTTATTTTATTTTATAAAATAAAACAAATTGTAAACAACAACTTCTTTTACTGTATAAAATTGTAAACAAATTTGTTTTACTGTAAACAACAATTTCTGTGTATAATTTTTTCTTTACTGTAAAAATTTGAAATAATAAAAATAAAAATAAAAAAAATTTATACCTCGCTGCAAAATTTGAAGAACCCAAATCCACGCGACTGCCATCGCCTCACCGCCGCCGCTCCTCGCGAGATGCTCGAAACCGAGCTCCAAGTCGTCGTCCAGATTTTTGTGTCGTGCCTCGATTGTCGCACCCCAACCACTCGCGCGCCACCGCCCTATCGCGACATCACCGAGGAGTCGCCGCTCGACCCCTTCCCCCACGCGTACGCGCGCGCCCAAATCGACACCCCCTACGCGCCTCGCCTCCATACGATCGAACGCCACCACCATCCTCCTCTCAGTCGCGACCTCCCTCTCGCGACTCCACCTGAACGCGCCCACGACCTAGCGCACACCATCGATTTGCATCGCCGCACACTATGCGCGCGCGACCACGCTTAGGGCTTCGGCCATTCCTTTTTTTTTTTTTTATTTTGTTCGTAAGAATTTGAAACTGAGAAGGGAAAGGGAAAAAGGAATAGAAGAGGAGGAGCTTGCGTTCGAATTCTTGAACGACGCTTAGGAGGCTTCGGCCATTAAATTTTGAATGTACTTCTCGATTTGATTTCAGAGTGGAGGAGGGGTTTTTAAAATGGAACGAAGTATGCTATCACGATTTTCTCCCGTGATCTTCTGCGTGATACTCTGCTTGAATTTAGGCGTAATAAATGGAAGCATGTTTGACCAATCTAAATCTAAAATTTAAATTGAATCCGATTAAATTTCAACGCGTTTATGTGTCGTGTGCTCACATATTAACTCCAAAAATTACGAAATTTGAAATCCGGCAATAATTCAATATTACGGACCCAATGGAACTGGTTTCGTCGAATTCCGAGACTGTGCCTCGGACAGCTATTTTCAAATATCGATTCGAACGATTAAAATTTCAAAACTGAACGATTCACTTTCAATTTCAATTCTGAAGCTTCTATTATCTTCAATATTATCAATACGAATTTTACAAGCCTTCGAAATATTTTTAATCGGCTTAAAATTGAAGATTCAAATTTTTATTCAACTTTCAATAGATTAAATTCTATAATTTAATCGTCATATTTAAAGTTATATTGAAAATTCAATCCAAACCATTATTCAAATATTTAAAATAAATTAAATATTTTCAAATTAAATTGTTCAAAATCCTGGGTCGTTACATGTTGCCTTTAGGATAGTGTCTTCGGATTGTCTCCTTCTGGCTTATTGCCTTTAATATCACTTTTGGAGTTGGTCCTCTGCCCCAGCTCTAGAGATATTTGGGATTGTTTGTTACCCTATAGTTTGCTATTGGAGTGGTTTCTTCACCATCGCTCGAGAGATATTGGGGTGTTGCTTTTTATAGCGCTTTCTAAGTGGTTTCTTCATCACTGCTCGAGAAACATTAGAGTGGTTTCTTCACCACCGCTCGAGAAATATTCGAGTGGTTTCTTCACCACCGCTCTAGAGATACTTGGATTTGCTGTAGTGGAATTTTCTGTTGTTTCATTGGTATTATATTCCCTAGCGTATCGCCCTTCAGTGTTGGTCCTTTGAACCACATGATATATAGCGGTTACCGTGTGGTACTTGTATTACCTTCATTGGTAATTGTTATTCGCCTTTTTGCTTGATTTCGGATATTCATATCCAGTGTTTGTTTGAGTTGCCGATGACATGAGGTCTGTTTGATTCATCTTATGTTAGATGATTGAGTTATCTCCTTTAGAGATATTTGTTATACTATATGACCTTGCAGGTTCATTATTGTTCAGTTTACCTAACTGATTTGTTTAGCTAGACTGACCCATGTATTTTATACTCGGGTCACACCGAGATGTTTCAGGTTAGGTGCATTTGGACTTAGCCTCTTTTGCTTCCTCATGGACTATTCTGCTAGCTTCTTTTTGTCATATCTTCTTGTGTAGTCCTTTTTGGGTTGTAACTCTGATATGTATTCTTTTGACTCGTCTGTATATTGTGGTTCGCTATACCACTTGACATGTATCATTTTGTATACTCTGTTATGTATCTATATATGTGTATGTGATGATCTATTTTTATGTGATGTGTATTACATTTTAGTTGTTATATTTCGTTCTGATAGATCCTCCAGCCACCTATGGTTTTGAATTAAGTATTTATTGGATATGTCAATCCGCTTGCTATGGCAATTGTCGATGTATTGAATAGATAGTTAAGGAAAGACTATAGATGGTCGCTCCTAACCAACTTTATTCTTCACAATAGCAGACGTTATTCCTTCTAATAACCTTTGTTATTATGAGTATAGATGTGGGGTGTCACAGCTTTGTATCAGAGCTGAGTTCAGAACAAAATATGATAAACACATGACATATGCACATATTATGGTACATCAAAGTGTAATGCGTGTTGCAAATCTTTTTCGTAAGATTTATTTATAAGTATAATTGGATTTTGTTCTTAAAACAAACAAAGAGTATTCTTAAAAGTTTTTAAAAAACATGTTTATCATATAGAAGATGATTTTGTGATTGTATTGCCCAATGAGTGCTTTAAGAATTTTGGTCGATGCACTTGATCAACGTTATCGATAGGGATCTCCTAAACGCTTTGATGAGATAATTCGACACAATAAATTAACCTATAAAAAGTAAAATTTTCCTAGAAAGTTGATTTCGGAAAGATAATTGTAAGTTTTGAAATTTTAGCTTTTCGGGAAAGAAGTTTATTTGAAAGAACTCTTTTCCGATACTCCTATTCTTATGGTTCCCGAAGGGAACCAAGACTTTATCTTTTGTTCCAATGCTAATCGTATTGGTTTGGATACCGTTCTCTTGCAAAAGAGAACGTGCTATCACTTATGTTTCTAAAGCATTAAAGCCTATCAAGACTAGATATGCCACTCATGATCTAGTGCTCGCGGCTATTGTTTTTGCTTTTTGTATTTGGCATCATTATTTTTGGGTGAGCGATTTTGTTCTCCTCACCAATCGTAATTTTTGAAATGTTTATTTTTTCATAAGGAACTTAATGTTGGCTCGAGTTCCTTACATCTTATGATCTTGATATTCTTTTTATTCCCGAAAGGGGGATCGTGTTGCCAATGCACTTAGTTGTAAGCAACAAGTGGTAGTTTCTTTGTTGATGTCCGAATGGAATGATCTTTTTACCAAGTTCATCGGACGTTTCGTTGTACTTCGTTTTGTTGAGCTTTGGTTCATTTGACGTACTATTTGTACTACGTCGGTGTTTCGAATTATTTGAGCTTAAGAATCTAGAGAATTCTCTGAGCAAACAAGTTCGGGCTTATCCTTTCATGCACTTTATGGTGAACTTCTTATTTCAAATTTGCTTTGGTGTTGATATGATTTTATAGTTGTTACTCTTTATTTTCTTCTTAAGAATTGCGAGGACGCAATTTCTTTAAGGAGGGGAGTCTATAACAACCCGCTTATTTATCGATTGTATATTTAAATATAACATCATCCGTTGGATTATAGTCCGAAAAGCCACTTTCTGCAAACGGTCGAATTAGGACTCGAGACCACTTCTATTGAGTTCAAAATATCGTTTGCGATCTTATTAAGTATAAGCTTTGATATGTTTGGAGTAAGTCGAATTTTGTTATTTGCTAAGTGGGCTTTTGGGTTTGGGTTTCACCCAACTCATCTTATACACCAACTCAGTCTCTCTCCTCTCCATTCACTCATTTTCATTTCTCAAGCTCAACACAACTGAAAATGGGGGAAAGGAAGAAGAATTAGAAACTCCAAGCCCTGGTTCATTTGCAAAATCCAAAGTCTTGCTCCAAAATCAAAGAGAAGCTATTGGTAAGTCTTCTCTTCATCTTGTCTAACTCTGTCCTTCTTCAATTTCAGAAAGTTTCCTAAACCTAAATTTGGAAAATACTTGTTTTGATCCTAGATTGAAGCTTGTAGAGTTGAAGTGGAGAGTGGTTGGTCTTTTATTTGCATTTGAGCTTCTTATCCGTTGTTTTGGGTTTAAAGGTGAGATTTTTATCTCACATCTATGTTTACAACTATGTTGGATTGTTAGGAATGAATTCCTAACATATTTGCATGATCGTTTGCTTTCGATTTGGATTGATTCGGTGAATTTTCCAATTTATGATTTTTGAAGCCAAATCTATGAAATCCTTATATGGTTAATGGTTATGTTGTTCGAAGTGTATCGGTGAGTCGTTAAGGTTGGTTAGTCGTTTGACATAAGTCCCGTAATCATCGCTCATCCGATCGCTTTCGATTTGTTTTGGACATCCATGGCCTAGGTTCAAGAAATGCTTGAACAACAGGATTCAGACGTCTGAATCCTCATATTCAGACGTCTGAATATTATGCTGGGAATTTTCATTCCCCAGTATTCAGACGTCTGAATCAAAGTTCCAGACGTCTGAATTGGTTTCGATTGCAACCAAAGAGAAAATAGGCTTAAAAAGCCATAGTCAGACGTCTGAATTATATGGGCCAGACGTCTGAATTATGTTCTGGAAAACTTTTAATTTTTCAGATTCAGACGTCTGAACCGCTTATTTCAGACGTCTGAATCTGCTGTCTTTTGCCAATTTTCCTACTTTGCTTGGTTTTCCAAATTTAATCGATGCGTGTTGATTCCAAGTAGTTGTTATTGCATATTTGACTTTGATGACTTCTTTTTGACTTCATTCACGGGTTTTTATTAAATGATCCCTTCAAATCGTATTAAAAGCTCACTTCTCCAATTTATAAATTCTACTTAAAACACACACACAATTTCACACTCCGAGCGAAGTGGGAGGAGAATTAAATGATTATATAAAACGCGTGCAATTAACACGTGCGTTCATCTTTTCAGTTAATTCCCATTCTATTTGTTTGAATGTTTTGACCTTTGGGTTTGGTTTACTGATGAGACGAGGTAAACTTTGTACTGCTTTGAGTGTGAAATTGACTAACGGATAGTAAACCGTTTAGTGCGAATGGGTGGTTATGAGACTCACATTAACACTTTTCGGATTCCTTTCTGGGAGTTTGTGACACATGTTGCCTTTGGGATAGTGTCTTCGGACTGTCTCCTTCTAGCTTATTGCCTTTAATATCACTTTTGGAGTTGGTCCTTTGCCCCAACTCGAGATATATTTGGGATTGTTTGTTACCCTATAGTATCGCTATTGGAGTGGTTTCTTCACCACCACTCTTGAGATATTGGGGTGTTGCTTTTATAGCGCTTTCGGAATGGTTTCTTCATCACCGCTCGGGAAATATTGGAGTGGTTTCTTTACCACCGCTCGAGAAATATTGGAGTGGTTTCTTCACCACCGCTCAAGAGATACTTGGATTTGCTGTAGTGGAATTTTTTGTTGTTTCATTGGTATTATATTCCCTAGCGTATCGCCCTTCAGTGTTGGTCCTTTGAACCACACGATATATAGCGGTTACCGCGTGGTACTTGTATTACCTTCATTGGTAATTGTTATTTGCCATTTTGCTTGATTTGGGATATTCATATCCAGTGTTTGTTTGAGTTGCCGATGACATGAGGTCTGTTTGATTCATCTTATGTTAAATGATTGAGTTATCTCCTTTAGAGATATTTGTTATACTATATGATCTTGCAGGTTCATTATTGTTCAGTTTACCTAACTGATTTGTTTAGCTAGAATGACCCATGTATTTTATACTCGGGTCAGACCGAGATGTTTCAGGTTAGGTGCATTTGGACTTAGCGTCTTTCGCTTCTGCATGGACTATTCCGCTAGCTTCTTTTTGTCATAACTTCTTGTGTAGTCCTTTTTGGGTTGTAACTCTGATATGTATTCTTTTGACTCGTCTGTATATTGTGATTTGCAATACCACTTGACATGTATCATTTTGTATACTCTGTTATGTATCTATATATGTGTATGTGATGATCTACTGTTCTATGATGTGTATTACATTTGAGTTGTTATATTTCATTCTGATAGATCCTCCAGCCACCTATGGTTTTGAATTAAGTATTTATTGGATATGTCGATCCGTTGGTATGGCAATTATCGATGTATTCAATAGATAGTTAAGGAAAGACTATAGATGGTCGCTCCTAACCAGCCTTATTCTTCGCAAGAGCAGACTTTATTCCTTCTAACAACCTTTGTTATTGTGATTATAGAGGTGGGGCGTCACATCCATCATCCCCATCGACTGAACACATCATCGCCATCATCTTCCTACAGTGTCAAATCCTTTTTTGAATTTTTTTTGGAACCCTAGATCGATTCCACTTTACCCATGGATCCTCCATCTTCGACACAAACGGAAAACATCATCGCCATCATCCTGTCCACTCAATCCAACCCACATCCCCTTCTTTTACCGCGGTGATCTATTTCCCCATTTTCTACTTACAGGTATACCAAAAATTACACTAAAAAATTTCCATGTTCTGAATTTTAATCATAGTTATCTCTATGATAGACTGTACTGATTTTGAAACCTACCTACGACCATTTTTCTTCATGGAAACATATATGTTTTGGATTTCTATACCAATATAGCAAAATGTTTCTCTTTTTTGAATTAATCTATTAATAAATTACCTATTTCACAACGTAAAACTTTACCTGTATTAATATGAATCCAAAATTGATTTTGCATATAATGTTTTCTCCCAAATCATCAAATAAAATTCGAATATAAAACATCATATTTTAGTCAATTTCTTTTACTATAATGACAACGATTTACTGTAATGAGAAGAGGTAAGAATTAAAGGAAGAAATAACTCTTTTGATTACCGTAATGGCGACGACTTTATCGTGGTATTGCTGATGGCGTTTTTGAAATGGACTTTGTGCTTAGAGATTTGCATTCAAGATTCTACTACTACTTTTTGGTGTTGTAATAAAATTTTGTTAGATCTACTGTTGAGGGCTATCAACCAACCTTTTCCACAGTTTGTTTGATTGTCGTTAACTTCCTTTAAAAGTTTGAATTATATGTGCATATGCATTATTTAAAGCATTATGATAGACTATTAGAAATAGCTAATATGTTGATTTGCTCTAATTTATATTCTAAACCGAAAGGTTATTTATGACATACAACAATGTGCTCATCTCTATTGTTATGTGAAATACAATAACTTTGTTACAATTGCGTGTATCATAAATACGGTCAAATGCTCCAACAATACAGTAAGCTATAGATGCCATGCAAATTCTATAAACCAATAAGCAATCCTCAGTGCCATGAAAATAATAAAATGTATTTTTTCGGCAGATATAGTAGAATATTTTATGAGATAAAGTTGTAAAATTATATTATTATGGAACTCTTCTTTTTTAGAACACTTACTGAAAGTTGGATTCGTTTGTATTTTGGTTTACACAGATATTATTTGACAATTTTCTATAAGTTATTGTACCAGACATGTTTAAAAGTAGTGTAGGCACTATTAAATTTAGATGGATTATTTCCATAGTGTTTCTAATGAGCACAACCTGTTATTTACGGTGAATAAACTTTTTGACATAGTTTTTTTTTTTGCTAATTTAGTGTTTGCAATGGTGTTATTTTTTAGTTAGCAGCAATCATTGCTTTTTTATTTATAAAAAAATAAAAAATACAGGGTCATTTTATCTTATGCACCCTCACACATCCATGATGCTAGAGCTAAATCTTTTATTCTCCAACCAGTGAAATTTTTTCTAATTCTGACAACGATCAGATATATTTCCTAGCCTATACAACTAATTTCAAATCAATCAGTAGTTTAGGAAAAATGATTTATTAATTTGTCCGAACTCTGTTATTTCAGTAGCTATAATTGGTCGGTAGCAAAAGTTATTAAAGATTTTCACATTTACATAGTCATAAAATATTAATTCCCTACTTCAAACTGAAAACTTAAACTATGAATGCATGTAAATTTTAAAATTTACAATAATTATCTTTCCAACAAGCCAAGCATGGGTACACTTTGGATTTTTCCATATGCACTTTTCCCGTTATATCTGTATCTACTCGCGCAACTTCACATTTTATTACACTTTTGGCTTGCAAATAGGGTATACACCCTTCATAATATGAAATTTTATATAAATTGAATTCCACATTCGTACATGCTAAGAAAACAATTTATAAATTAGGTCGTGCAAAATTATCAATAAATGATGTATCATAAATTAGTCTTTTCTGGCTACATTCTTATTTTCAATTTTGGTACCATGTCTTGAATACATTAACATAAAAACTCAACTTACAATGCAGATAAATTTGGGCTTCAATGGAAAACAGGCAATGTGGTGAGGATGTTGTCAAGCGCAACGACAATCCAACAACAAAAAGTACACTGCTTATCGAGTTAACATGGTAATGCTAAAGCAGCATATATTCGTCGCTGATTATTACGACATCTCCATTCAATACAAATTATACATTACTTTCTTCTCACGTTTCAAAACCAAAAAAACAATTGAAGCTACACATTGGGTTGTGAAAACAAGGATGATATGCTAACTGCTATCTTCACCTTATCGATGGTGAGAATATTTCAAGGATAGTTCCATCTACCATTTAATTTAAACAGTTACTGTTTTTAGAACATAGATAAAATGAGCCCTACTTTGGACGATGCATTATAGCAAATCCTTTCTAAGCTTTTGGTCTCCATATCCACTCCCTCTATATTTTTCCTCCTAACCGCCCTAACCTTTTCTCTACTCCTTTGAATAAATAAAAAGCAGAAAATATGTACATAGGAAACCATTTTTTTTGAAATATATTTGTCTAATGAGCATGTTTGTGCTAAAAGAATCGATATTAGGATAGTTTCACTTATAATATGGTTGAAAATTCTCTTCACCCATGTTTTGTCAATTCAAAATAGTTTTACTCCAGTGGTCTAATACGCATGTTGTGTTTTCATACTTTATGACTCTATATGTGCACTTGAAAATTTACTATGGTTAACCAAGAGCATGCAAAGCTACTATGTAGGAATACATTGTTGCAACTAATATTACATTTATGAGACAACTTTCTTACATCATTAGCATATATTATTTTTCTATGTAAATTTAACATTCTCATCCTTTTTGAGTTTTTAAGCTTATAAGACTTCCTTTTGGTTTCCTTACCCGCATTTTCCAATCTACTTAGAACTAAGCTGGTATTATTAAGTTAATTTAATTAACTAAATAATTTACTATTCCAACTATTACATTGACCTAAGGGTTTAAAACAATCATTGGAGCGTAAAACTGGTAATTGGTACGGTCATAGGTTCCAAATTTTTAAGGCATCGGTTGACATACTAAATAGATTATGAGTTGATATTTTTCTAATTCGTAGGTGCATACACAAAGCAACATGGTTCAACTTCAAGGGTAGACATCAAAATCCACACCAAGAAAAGGTTGGACCTACTAAAGCTACAGACACTACATAATGGAAGGAACAACACATTGGACATCAAGTTTAATTTGGTTATACATGTTTTCAATTCATGACAGTCTCTATACTATACCTATTATTTTTAAATCCAGTTGTACCTAATGGTCTTCCAAATGATTTGCATTAATATTTTTCATGCATATTAGACATTTGTAATGCCTTCTAACAACTACCTTGATTCCATGCAACAGTGATTGGGTAGTATTGTCTTTTTATTCTGTACATGTTATTTAGTACAAGGTGCGAAATAATTAACCACCACTATTTGCAGCTTCTTGCTAGCCTGCACATATTGCTTTCAACATAAACAAATGAACATTAGGTTGCATTTTTTAAATGAGAAGTTCTGAATCCAAGTTGTGGTTTATAATCAGAACTTCTATGTTGTTTAATTAGCAGTGTTTTGAATAAAGCCGTCTATTCAAATAAAATAATTCAGAATTTTTTCAGTGCTTATTCTTTGTTCTAAATGTTGAATGTTGTTTTTTGTTCTGAATATTGAATGCAAGCAAACAAATAAGTGATTGTTCAGAATTCAACATTCAGCAACCTTCATTCAAACTTCAGAGTTCAGCAATCAGAATTTAGCATAACTGCAAAGCTAATTTATGACCACATATTTTGCACTAATCTACCAATGCTGTTCGGAAATAAACAGCATTGCCCATTACCATGTCTAACCAACTTGAAATCGTAACATATATAAAGTTATATATGTACACGAATCACTAAATGATATAACTGCAAATTAGACCGTTCACCAAACATCTATAACAACGTCTGAAAAAAATATATTCGGATAGAGTTTCCTTCAACAACAGTTTCCCGCATAATAAATTTAACTGAATTGGTAGTAAATAGTAAGAAGCAAAATGTAGGAAATTTTTTTAAGGACCACACAGTGTACGTAGCACGGGTTCGTATTGTTATTTACAGTGATATATATGTGTGTGTTATATACTTTCTTTAATTTTAGATCGATAACCAAACATTAATCATATCAATGGTTAAATTGTAGAATTGACAAATAATAATGCATTAAACTGAAATCTGCATTGCAAATTTTGTCTTTAAGAAGGGTTAAGTGGTGAAACTAGTGATGTACAATTAAGGCATAGTAACTTTAATATGTGAATAGTGAAAAAGTTCCTTTGTATAAGATAATCCTTTGTTTATCTATTATTTTAAAATGCATGAGTAAATTTCAATATTGTATGAACTAGACTTTAAATATTGTGGAAGTCTTTCTATTCGTTAGTGAAACCGAGAGGCAAATAATTAATGGCAGCAACCCTTCATTATTTACAATCTATTGGTCACTTCTAGAAGTTGGAAGAATGATATAAAGTGGTATAAGGTGTTAGTATAAGTCAAAAACGGAAATCCAACCTGGGTCGTTTGAAAATTCATGTAAGCAAAATTGAGAAACCCGTACTCTAAGCAGAATAAAGAAATATACGAACTATATTTTGAATTTGTTTAACCATTAACTTCATGTTATAGGTTTCAAATTTTTCGTTGACAAATGTGGCTTTAGGTTTCAAAAACAGAGTATCAAACAGTATTAAATGCAAAATTGCAGTTTAAAAATAAATCCATAAAATGTTTATTAATATCTAACTTCACTTGAGTATAATAATCTAGGCATAAATAAAGCACACAAACTATGTATTTTAGTTCAGCACGAAACATGTATGTTGTTAACTCCGTTTAGGCAACGAGTTAAGGTCTGGGCCGATTCACGACTTAAGGTTCTTAACGGTTCAGGAGGGACCCACTACTCAAGAAGCCTCACGACTTAAAGGGTGAACCGACTCAACAAGCAACCGATTCAACAAGCAACCGACTCAACAAGCTACCGACTCAACAAGCTAACGAGTTAAAGCTTAAGGCGACTTAGAGGAGTGGAGCGACTCAAGGGATTAACGGTGTATGGGATAGGCCGACTCAAGTTCTCTAACGACTCAACGACCTAAAGTGTCAAATGACCTAACTGACTAAAATCCCAAAACAACAAAGGACCGACCTACGACCTATGTTAGGTCGTTCACGACCTAAGCAAAAGAATTCGATACCGCTTCATTTTACATCGTGGCCCATTGACTCGTACACGACTCGGTAAGCAAGCTAACCGGTTAGGCCACGACTCACGACCTAGCTTGAGTCGTCCACGACTTAAAGCCACTGAGTCGTATTCTGTTACAACAATGCATGTTCCAGTGAAAGTTGACTCGCCAACGACTCAGGACTTGGCTTAGAATCCAGCGAGAGAATGAGCTAGTGAGAAGACCAAATGCAGATAAGCCGGCCACGACTCAACTTGACTCGGCCACGGCATAGCCTGAGTCGGTCACGACTCATGACTTAACAATTCCAGTCTAGAAATTTGCCTATAAATACATGGCCACATCCAACATTGAAGGGACCTTTTGGCTCATTCATTTCAAGCGCCGTTACTCTGCTGCATTCCGAACTACTTCAACACCTTCAAGGAACTTCACGAAGAAATCAAATATGTCAAACATGTGTTCAAAGATTTGGATCGACATTGAAGTTTAAGCTACTTGTTCTAAGTCACTTGAAACTTAAAGTGTGTTGTAATCAAAGTGTAACTGCATTGACTTGTAATCAAATCATCAATAAAGATATTCAAAGTGGACGTAGGCTATCTCTAAAGCCGAACCACTATAAAATTACTGTTGTTTACTGTTTTCTACTACTATCTGCTTATAATCTGTTCCCGAGCTATCGGGTGGTGCTTTCACGATCTAATTTCATACACTGGGGTGTTAGCGTTCAAATTTTAGCGTTAACATTTTTGGTGCTTTCACTGAGAATTGAACTCAGGAGAGTTATCATCATTGCTTCACAGAGGTTTGTAGAGAGAATTTCCTTGAAAACCAGAAGTCTATCCGAGATTATGGCTCCTGGAAGGAAAAGTAGATCTGTCAGATCCGGGAATATTCAAGAGGGAACCTCCGCTTCCCCTATATCGAATCAAGCCACTCCAGCTGTCGGAGTTACAAAGGCAGAACTGGATGCTGCAATCTTAGGGCTGAACCAACAGATAAATGCCCAAAATGCACAATTCGAGGCCCAAAATGCCCAGAATGCCCTAATTCTGAATAGGTTGAACGATTCGCTTGGGGAAAACCGCCAACCGACAGATAATGAAAGGAATTTTGCTGGCAACATTCGTGATGCCGAAGAGAGAAATGCTCCTGAAAGGGCTGCTAGCCCCTTTGAACAAACACTTCCAGAGGTTGGTGGATCTAGAACTCGACATGATGAGGAGTATCTTTCTGGAATGGTCCGACAAATTATGAAAGAGAGTATGCAGAGGACTGAAGACGAGAAAGAATGGGGTTTCGCCCCAAGTAAAACTCCTTTTACTGAAAAAATCTTAAAGGCTGAATTTCCAAGGAAGTTTGTCCCACCAACCATTCCAGCTTACAGGGGGACGAGTGATCCGAACGAATTCTTATACAAGTATGATTGGCACATGACAGGTGCCAGAGCCTCTGATGAAATAAAGTGCTGATATTTTCCTGTGTATCTCGAAGGTGTAGCTCTGCTTTGGTTCACCAAACTTCCAGTCCGATCTATCGATCAGTTTTCTGACTTAACCCGGAAGTTCAAGGAGCAGTTCAGACTATACGCCTCAAAAGCCAAGGATATCATGTCACTGTCAAGTTTGGAACAGAATCCAGGGGAGACTATCGGATCTTTCTTAAACCGCTTTAATATAGCGCTAGCTGAGGTGGACAATGCAGAACCGCGAATGATATTGACTTATCTGATGAAGGGTATTGACAAGTCGAGCGAGTTTGGGAAATGGCTAAACATGAAAGAACCAAATTCCCTTGAAAAGTTCTATAAAAAAGCAGATGAATTCATACGCTTAGAAAGCCGTCCCATACCGGTAAAGGCAGTGTTGGAAAAAGCCGAAGATAACACTGTTGTTCCACGCAAGAATGAATCTGTAGGGCAAAAAAGGGAAAATAACAATGGGAAGAAGCAGAGTAATCTGAAGAAGCCCCGATCCTTCAAGCCATCAGAATATACTCCTTTATCAGATACGCCGGAGCGTATCTACCTTGCCACTAAAGATTCTATTGACTTTCCTAAACCTCCTCCTCTAAGGACCGGGAAAAAGGCTATACAGAGTGGGAAGTTCTGCCGCTTCCATAATCAACCCGGTCACGAAACCGACGAATGCCGTCAGCTGAAAAATCTGATTGAAGAATTGCTAAGGGAAAACAAACTACAGCAATTTGTGAAAAAGAATAGCAACAATCCTGCTTCATCTAGTCAGGGGCAACAGGCTCCTACTCATCAGCCTAGGACGATTGAGAAGGCTTCAGGGCATGGATCTGGAAGGCCCATTATCAATGTCATTACGGGAGGACCCCACCCAGCGGGCAGAAGCTGGGGTGAGATGGAAAGGTATACCCGAGCTTTAAAGTATGTACCGACCGAGGAAGATGTATTCGTTTTGGAAGGTGCTATGCCCTTGAAGCAAAAAAGAACTCTTGATGATGATATTGTATTCAAAGCTAGGGATTCCGCAGGTATTGAAGCTCCTACCTTGGATCCCTTAGTCATCTCGGCTGGTATCGGGCCAGCTATTGTCAGAAGAGTTCTCATTGATTGTGGCGCATCCTGCAATATCCTCTTCAAGAAAACATTCGACCAAATGAAGATCCCTATGGCTGATGTGCAAGCTTCATCACATAAAATCGCTGGCTTCACTGGGGAGCCAAAACAGCCGGTAGGAACCATTGATTTGTTTGTGGAACTTGGGGAAGGAGAGAGAAAAATGGTCCGCAAGCAAACTTTTGTGATTGTCGACGAATTTTCTGCTTACAATGCTTTCCTTGGTCGTCCAACTCTGGCAGCGTTCAAAGCTGTTCTTGCCCCGTGGTGCCTCACCATTAAATTTCCTATGGACAATGGAGTAGGAGTTATAAAAGGGGATCAAAATGCTGGGCGAGAGTGTTACCTGACAGAGCTACGAGAAACCAGAAAAAGAGAGATGGGAAAGAATGCGGCAGCCCCAGTCCGCATCAAAGAACCAGCCCTGTAGCAATTACAGGGCGGACCCTGCACTGGCGAGCACAGCGGGGCAAGGAAAGAGATGGACCCTAGAAAAGTCAGTGCAGGGGAAAATAGAGTGGTACCAGTGGAAACGACAATACCTGTTGACCCAAAGGACCCAAACAAGGTGTTGAATGTGGGTTCACAACTTAATGTGTCAATTCAGAATATCTTAATATCTTTTTTAAAGGCAAATCTGGATGTTTTTGCTTGGACTCATGCCGATATGTGCGGAATATCCCCAGAAGTTGCAGTGCATGCTCTAAATATTGATCCAAAATTTACACCTGTGAAACAAAAGAGGAGAACTCAAGGTCCAGAAAGGTCAGCAGCATTAAAAGAAGAAGTTGATCGACTAATGGAGAATAATTTTATCAAGGAATCTACCTATCCGAATTGGGTTTCAAATCCAGTGCTGGTTAAGAAAGCCAACGGAAAATGGAGAGTATGCATCGATTTTTCAGATCTAAACAAGGCCTGCCCCAAAGACTGCTTCCCATTACCCAGAATCGACCAATTGGTAGAAGGAACAGCGGGACACGAATTGTTATCTTTTATGGATGCTTACTCCGGATATAACCAGATCATGATGCATGAGCCGGATCAGGAGGATACGAGCTTTATCACCGACACTGGTCTTTACTACTACAGAGTAATGCCCTTCGGGTTGAAGAATGCAGGGGCAACGTACCAAAGACTCGTTAATGCTATGTTCAAACCGCAACTGGGCAAGACTATGGAAGTCTACGTCGATGACATGTTAGTAAAGTCTAAGAAAGCAGTGGATCACATAGAACACTTAGCAGACATGTTCGCAGTCCTTCGGAAATACAGAATGAAGCTCAATCCTTTAAAATGTTCATTTGGAGTGGAATCCGGCAAGTTTTTAGGCTTCATCGTGAGCGCTAGGGGCATTGAGGCCAGTCCAGCTCAAATTACTGCATTGAAAGAAGTCAAAGCTCCTAGAACAAAGAAGGAATTGCAAAGTCTCAATGGAAAAGTCGCCGCCTTGAGTCGGTTCATTTCCAAAGCCACAGATAAATGCATCCCATTCTTTGACGCCCTAAAGAAAGGAAAGAAAAACTTCGATTGGACTCCCGAATGCCAAAAAGCCTTCGATGAATTGATTCGCCATATGGAGACGCCTCCAATACTTTCTAGGCCTGGCGATGGCGAGGATCTTCTTATATACTTGGCAGTATCATCTCATGCTTTAAGTGCAGCGCTGATACGGGAAGACAAAAGGATTCAACATCCAGTTTACTATATCAGCAAAAGACTCACTGGGGCAGAGATGAATTATTCTAAGTTGGAAAAACTCGCCTATTGCTTACTAATTGCGTCTAGGAAGTTAAGTTAATATTTTCAAGCTCATCCTATCAGAGTCCTCACTGATCAACCTTTAAAGCAAGTCCTGTTTCGCCCTGAAACTTCGGGTCGTCTTCTAAAATGGAATATTGAACTCAGTCAGTATGACATCACTTATCATCCCCGGAAAGCAATCAATGGACAAGCTTTAGCGGATTTCATTGCAGAATTCACAGATAAGGGTAACAGTGAGGAGGAAACGGTCGACAATTCCCCAATCCAGTGGAAGTTATATGTCGATGGTGCGAGAAACGACTACTGTTCTGGAGCCGGAGTTGTACTTGAGACCCCTGAAGGTCGATCATTATGCTATGCACTAAGATTGGAATTTCCTTCGACAAATAATAAAGCAGAATACGAAGCCCTTATCGCTGGCTTAAGGATTGCTAAAGAATTAAACATTCGAGCGTTACAGATATTCAGTGATTCTCAGCTTATTGTATGCCAAGTCAAAAAGGAATTCCAAGCAAAAGGGGGGAATCTGCCCACCTACTTGTCAAAGGCTTGGGAACTCCTGGATGATTTCGATCATTACATGATAAGTCACATTCCTCGAGAAGAAAACATGAAAGCAGATTCTCTCGCAAAGTATTCTAGCACAAGCGAAGCTCAATTTCTGGGGCTAACTCCAGTGGAGGTCCTGTCGACTCCTAGCATTGACGAGATGGACATTGATTGGATCATGAGCATGTCTCAAGAGCAAGAATCATGGATGACTCCGATAACAGAATATCTGCTCAATGGATCCTTACCAGGGAACTCAAAAGAACGACAAAAGCTACTGAGAAAAGCCTCTCGATACATAATCCAGGATGGCCGGTTATACAGACGGGGATTCTCAATGCCATTACTTCGATGTGTATCCAGGGAAGAGTCTAAAGCAATCCTAGCAGAGGTACACGGAGGAGAATGTGGTGATCATTCAGGTGGCCAAACATTAGCAAAGAAAATTCTCCGATACGGATATTTTTGGCCAGAAATTAATCGAGATGCAGCAGAGTATTCCCGAAAATGTGACAGATGTCAAAGATTCGCCAAAATTCCTAGAGCTCCTTCCACTGAACTCACGCAGATGGTCAGTCCATGGCCGTTTGCAATATGGGGAATAGACCTTGTAGGACCGTTGCCAACTGCCAAATCTGGAATTAAATATGCCATTGTTGCTGTAGATTATTTTACTAAGTGGGCAGAAGCTGAACCACTGGCTACTATCACCTCAAAGAAGATGATAAGTTTTGTGACTAAAAACATCATTTGCAGATACGGTGTGCCTCAAAAAATAATTACAGACAATGGAACTCAGTTTGAAAGTGAAGAATTCCAAGATTTTTGCAAGTGATTCAAAATCCGGAAAAGCTTCTCAGCAGTGGCTCATCCGCAGGCAAACGGGCAAGTAGAAGCCGTGAACAAAATTATTAAGTCAACCATCAAGAAGCAACTAGAAAGAGCAAAAGGTGGTTGGGTTGATAAGCTACCACTAGCACTATGGGCATACAGAACCACTCACAAAACTGCGACTGGGCACACCCCGTTTTCATTGGCATACGGGTCAGAGGCAATGATTCCGGTAGAAATAGAAGTCCCTTCACACAGAAGAATCCATTTCAATCAAGCAGAAAATGAAAAGCTACAGCTCGAAGAGCTAGATCTCCTTGATGAGAAAAGAGATGAGGCTAATCTCAGAATTGCAGCTCATCAGCAAAGAATAGCTAGACATTTCAATTCCAAAGTTCGCCAACGCAGCTTTGAGATTGGAGACTTAGTCCTGAAGAGAATTATGACAGCGACAGGTGTGTTTGGGCCAAATTGGGAAGGACCATATGTCATAGGTCAGAAGCTTCTTGACGGCACATTCAAACTCACCACTGTTGAAGGAGATCAAATTCCAAGGGCATGGAACAGCAACCATTTGCGTCCATACTTTACTTGAAAATTTTGTTGAAATATTGTAAAAAGAATTATGAATGTATGATTCTTGTAATTGAAGGCAATTGTAAAACTGATGCAAATAAATAATGAAAGGATATAAAGTGGATGTAGGCCCAATTTCCTGGCCGAACCACTATAAATCTTGTGTTCCTTACTATTATTACATGTTGGCTTTATTTTCGATATAAAAAGTACATAGAATGTATTGCTGAAATGTCGATTTAAATTTTTGCAGACAATGGAAGTGAAACTTGCACATAAAAAGACCAAGTGATTCTCGCCAAATTTCAAGTCACAAAAGCCCCGAATTCAAATCCTAGATAGGAAGTACTTCAATTGAACGGCCTATGATTTCGACAGAAACGGGTCTTTGCTAATAAATTGATATCGTTTGAACAAACAAACATCCAATTAAGAAGCTAATGCTCGTTCTCACGAAATTGCCTGACAATGAAGCACACTTCCTTGGATTAAACAAGTTACTTGTGAGAAAAGGGAATGAAAGCTAAAAAAAAAATATATAAAAAAGAAGAAGAGAGGATCACTGAGAAGGCATAAGCAAGTGGACAAGGGAACAACCAAAAGCCATCATCAGCAGCACAAGTCCTCTTCGGAGGCGCAACTCTTCGGAGGATAAAGACCTCTAATGCTTCATACGCCACAAAAAAGAAAGTTCTCTACTCAACAAAAAAGATTGGAGGAGTCATGACCCTCCAACCATGAGAGAGTAACTTCCAGGCGATGAAAACCCTCTCCGAGGCACATTTCACCAGGAGTTGAAGTGTTACGACCGCTCTTCGGAATTTCACTTCACCAGAGTTGAAATACCAACAAAATAAAGACCTCTTCGGAGGCACATTTCACCAGGAGTTGAAGTGTTACGACCGCTCTTCGGAATTTCACTTCACCAGAGTTGAAATGCAAACAAAATAAAGACCTCTTCGGAGGCACATTTCACCAGGAGTTGAAGTGTAACAGCCGCTCTTCGGAATTTCACTTCACCAAAGTTGAAATGCAAAAAAAAATAAAGACCTTTCTGGAAGTCCACGTTTCACCGAGATCGAAATAAAACTTCCAAGTGTTGAAACGTGAAAAGGCTTTCTTCAAAGGCACAAATCTTTGGAGGTACACGTTTCACCAAGATTGAAATAAAACTTCCAAGTGTTGAAACGTGAAAAATCCCTCCTCAGAGGTACAACCCCCCTCCTCCGGAAGCATAATCAAGAAGAAAGACCTCTTCGGAAGCCCACGTTTCACCGAGATTGAAATAAAACTTCCAAGTGTTGAAACGTGAAAAGGCTTTCTTCAAAGGCACAACTCTTTGGAGGTACACGTTTCACCAAGATTGAAATAAAACTTCCAAGTGTTGAAACGTGAAAAAATCCCTCCTCAGAGGTACAAATTTCTATTTAAAAGAAAAAACCTCATCAACATCATACTTTAACTTTCAAAGGAAGAGTGATTTACCTATTCTAAAAATAAAAAAAGAGGAAGAAAGTTAAAGTACATTCAGAGGTCCGCTTTACCACATAGAAGAATTCACTTGGCAAAATGTGTACATACGCAAAAGGAAAAAGTGATTTCTTCGAAGGACAAAGCGTTAAAACTTATATGAAAGGAGTTGTACTCTATGAAAAATTTCTTCACGAATGAAATAGTCATTCTACAGAAAATAAGAGTGCAAGTCCCCTCAAAGTATAAAATATTGCAGCAAGCTTATGGTATGGGGGCAACACGGTATAGTTACATACAAAATGGTATAGCTACATCGGTAAAGTACGCTCAAACAACATACCACAAGCTCACTGCAATATCATATAAATAAACTTGTGCAAAAATGAATAATAAATGCATTCTCAAATTCAAACAAGAGTCTGTACGAATAAAGGATCATTTTATTCAATTGCAGATACAGGTTTCAAAATAAAAAAAAAAGCAGGGGCCGGTGCCTGCACAACATCCGACCATTACACAAAAAAGGAGTCATAAAGCCCGAAGTCCGACTCTTCACTTCTTCTTGCCACCTTTGGACCCTTTGCCTGGCCGAATGATTAATTTTTCAGGTCTACCTATAGGCATAAGGGAAGAAGGAGAGGGAGGTGCAACCGGTACAACTTCCGGTTCCTCTTCAATAGTGATGATTTTCTTCCCCCTCCTCTTCGATGTTCCGTGCTTCTTTCTTCTCTTCGAAGAAGACTCACTCCCTGGAGTAGCAAGAGCGGACAAAACTACGTCATCAGAGGGAGTCCGCTCCGGAGAGATCTCGCCTCCTTCAAGTCCCTCGTCCTTCTGCTCTTGCGAAGTGATAGGGTCATCCAAGCCATGAAGAGCCTCAATCTGTTCCTCTTGTGACCCGGGTTGTGAAGCAAAAGGAGGAGTCACCTGAAGAGATGGAGGAGGGATAACCGGAGGAAGTGAAGTCTGCACAGCACTTGGTGTTTTAACTGCAGAAGAAGAGAAATTAAAAATATTAGTATCTCCCCAAAAGAAGGGAGATATGGGTTCGTCGAGATTCAAGAAGTAATCCAGAAGCTCATCAAACTTTTGAGGAGTAAGCAGGCAATCCACTTGAATCAGACTAGTATCAAAATTACCTGAAGATGTTTGCTTCGTTAGTTCAATCTCATAATTCTGAGCCCCGATATCCTCCAAAGCTTCATCATCAGTAGGGGTGATTACCCCGGTTCTTGTAGGAGGCAGCGAATGAGCACTGGAACCTGTAATGTCCACTTCGGAAGAAACTAAAGGACGTTCAGAAGTGGTAGGTGGTATTTATTTCTCAGAACGTTCCCCTTCCGCCATTCCGGCCCGTACCCTGGCGAGTTGCTCTTTTCCCTTGGCAAGAGCGGCGCGGGCATCATCATCAAGATAATGCTTTTCAAGAGCAGACTCAGCGTAGCCAGCACCTTTACCACCGAGCATATCAAGTGCTGCCTCCCAAACTTCAGCTAGTGTAATTTCATATTTAGGGCCTAGAAAGGCAAGGCTGCCACGCCCCAAAATGCTGTGCAGATAGAAATCAAATAATGTGGAGCTAATGTCAGCTTTGGTTGCTTGATGGGCCTCTTCGGCCGCGAGTTTACCAGCAACAGCCTCGTCACGCTCCTTTTCGGCCATAGCAAGTCGAGCTTTTAGCATCTCTATCTCCAAGCTTTGAGAGCCGGTCTGTTCTCGCAGCTGTAAAGTTTCAGCGCGATATTCTTCTATGACCTTCTCCCGGTGTGTAAGCTTATCTTCGACTGCCCTTTGACTGGCATGCGCATCTCGTACTTGTTGCTGAAGTATGCTCTCCTTTTGAGAATAGGAAGTAGATGAAGTAGCTAATTCTTCCTTAAGCTTTTCTACTTCCGCTTCCAACTTTTCATTATAGGAAGCAATACTTCTCATTTCGGCGTCATGCTGTTCGAGAGTCTTCTGCCACTCAGCCTTATCATTCTCCATTGTGAGCATGGCCTCGAGATTGGCTCGGTTAACCCTCTGAAGCTCGTCGACAAGTTTTTGCCAGTTCGACATTCTTTCAATATCGGTCCTGACAGTATCAAGATTTCGCAGCATAGCCGATTTGTCGAGAGGAACCAAGTCGAGATCAAATCGAACCCCTCTCAAGCACCACTGAGGAAATCGACTTTGAAGAGTGGGAGGACCTTGCCCGACTTGGTATGCAGGCCGGTTGATGATTGCTTGAATGTCGGAGCGAACGGGAGCAGGAGATTGAGCAGGAACATGTTCAGAAGCTGTCGGCATTGTTTCTTCAGTAAGTCTAGCCCGCTTGCTAGAAGAATCGTCCAAGTGACTTTTACCTCTCTCATCGTGAGTCTTTCTTTTCTGGGTATCATCATCTCTATGGGGAGGGTCATGTCTTTCTTGTTCTCTTCGGTGACGTTCTTCATATGCTCGTCTCTGGTCTGCTTTCCTGATGGCCCTCTCCTCATCGGATTCTCTGTAAGAAGGGAGGTAACGCCTATAATCATACTGGCTACGCCTCCCGTAGCGCTGGAAATCATCATAGTACGAGCCGCTGCGCCCCATAGGAGAATCTGGAATAAAAATAATAAGCTTTAGAAATCTTTAAAGTACAAGAAGATAAACGCGTAGAAGTGATGAAAAATCCTAAGTGTTGTGTAACGTGTAAACTACACGCATCAAGTTACAGACCACTCTGTGGAATAGAGGTAGTGATAACTTGAGTAGGAGGAGTTGACATTTGTTGTAGAGAAGATGTCGCCTCAATTACAGAAGAGATAGTTTTGGAAACATCATCTTTGAAAAGTTCTTGAGAAGTCACAATTAAATCGCTCAACCCCTCGAAGACATCATCACCATCATGTTTTTTGGGACTTGCTTTCTTAACCCATTCGTTAGTAGACTTTTCGGAAGATCGTGGAGGTTCTTCCTCTTCAATAACTGGGGCAAGTGCAGACTTGTCAGACGGCCCTGCAACATCCTTCGGAATTGAACACTTTACTAGTGAAGTTTCTATAGAGGTTCCTCCCTGCATGTGCTCTTTAATAGAGACCGGGGCATCAGGAGTTTCCGTCGAGGAATCAGGAATTTCAGTTGGGACTTCACGAGGCTGAGTGAAGCGAGAAGAATGAAGAAGCCCATATTGATGTAAAAATCCATCATTTAACAAAAACTTTATACTCCTCTCTTCTGCCACCACGGCGTTCAGTCTTTCAAAAATTTGTTTATAGCATGGATCTCTAGAGGGAGGAGGAAGTGCTAAAACAGAAAAAAAAGAAGCCAAGTTAGCATTTAGCAACCCAGATTTCGAAAAGCCCGAGAATGGAGAAATAAAAGCAGGAAAATCTTACTTCCTACTCTCCAGATGGCATAAAACCCTGGAGGACAGCGGACAAAGAAGTACTGATTTAGAAATCCATGAACGCTTTCAGGAAGATCGGTGATGAGCTTGCGGTTTCGAGCACTCCTTATAACTACGATAGAGGGATGATCTTTAATTTTTGTGAATGAGCAGAAGTAGCAGATTTCCTCAAAGCTCGGTAATCGGCCCAGAACTCTACTAAATAGCACACATAACCCCATCAGAATGGCATGACCATTGGGGTGCAATTGGAATGGAGAGATAGATAGTCGAAGCAGGAACTGCTGAAGAAAGCCATTGAAAGGTGGTATGGCACCGCTCAAGCACATTTGGCGGTTGACAGCAATAAAGCCAGAAGGGGGCCTATCTGCAGTATCATTTGGCCCCGGCAGTAAGGCATCAGCCTCGGCAATGCCAAACTGGATGAGCAATTGGTTAAACACCCGCTGATTCAGAGTTGTGGGAGTTCTCTCCGGAGGGTTATCCAACAAGTTGGCTACTGGGAAGACATCTTCAGCCTGGCCCATCGGTTCTTCTGGTTGAGATGTCATTCTACACAAGCAACTGGGTGTTCAAATGAGAAAGTGCACGTTTCCTAAAAGTGTGAAGTGTTGTGCAGAACTAATGAAAATAACAAGTAAATATAACTGGAATTAAACTGGTTGACGATTGATCGACTAAGGTAATTTCAGAACTTGTTAATTTAAAATTCAAGCATAATATTAGTGCAGGCTGGTCAGTTTCGATTGACTGTGTCAGTGTTGCTTTAATGTTCTACTTGAAATCGATAGCACTTCGTTCACACGATTTGTTTAAGTTAATTATCTGTTATAAACTAATCTGTCATTTGATATGGGCGGTCGATGACAGTATATTCGTCCCAGTTTTCTGTGAATGTTGTGTTGAACAGATTGTTAGCCTGCAAGTCAAAATAACCTGTGAATGAATGCAATAAAAGTCAACAGTTCAAAGTTTATGCAATGGTTCAAAGTTCGAGCAGAATTCACGCAAGTCCTGACTCGTCAACGGCTCAAAAATCTTGAGTCGGCAGTAAAGCTTGAGTCGGCAGTGCCCTAAGTCGTAAGTCGTATAAAAGGGAGAAGCTCTGGTTCAACTCAAGGCTTAGGCCGTAAGTCGTAAGACGTGAGTCGTAAGTCATATCTCGGCCACGACTCAAGGCTTAGGCCGTGGAGCATGTGGGTTGGATCATGGTTGTTGGATCATACAAAAATGACCGAGTCTTACCTACGGCAATATTCGAATCAATCTGACCGACTAATCACCTAACTCCTAACCTGGTTACCTTCTAATCCATAAACCTTTTCACTCCTAACTCCTAACCCGTTAATCTTCCAACTTTTAACACCATTAACCGTCTAACTCCTAACCCATTAACCATCTAATCCCTAACCCGATAACCCAATAACCTCGCAATGGTTAACCCCGGTTCCATCACACCACTAGGTCGCCTCAAATCTCGAATCGTTACAAGTAAGATCAAACCGCCTGCCTTTAATCCATCAATGTCCGATGTAATAATATTCGCAAGGATCGAGGGGAAAAAATAGAGGCGGAGATCGACAATCATCAGCAATTGAAAAAAGATGCAAAATCTCTTACACGGTGTGATGCTAAAGATGATCGAAAATGAATCAGGTTGGAATCGCCTTTGAGAGCTCGAAGATGCGTTAATGGCAGACACGGCTCAAAGGATAAGAAATGAGAAGAAGGAAGTAAGGGGAACGACTCAAGTCTTTTATAGCTTTGAGCAGTGGCAGTTGAATCGGCACACGAGTTAAGATGAGTCGAAGCACACGACCTACGACTTAGGCGTGAACTTCGAGGGGCAAATGTTAACTCCATTTAGGCAACGAGTTAAGGTCTGGGCCGATTCACGACTTAAGGTTCTTAACGGTTCAGGAGGGACCCACTACTCAAGAAGCCTCATGACTTAAAGGGTGAACCGACTCAACAAGCAACCGATTCAACAAGCAGCCGACTCAACAAGCTACCGACTCAACAAGCTAACGAGTTAAAGCTTAAGGCGACTTAGAGGAGTGGAGCGACTCAAGGGATTAACGGTGTATGGGATAGGCCGACTCAAGTTCTCTAACGACTCAACGACCTAAAGTGTCAAATGACCTAACTGACTAACATCCCAAAACAACAAAGGACCGACCTACGACCTATGTTAGGTCATTCACGACCTAAGCAAAAGAATTCGATACCGCTTCATTTTACATCGTGGCCGATTGACTCGTACACGACTCGGTAAGCAAGCTAACCGGTTAGGCCACGACTCACGACCTAGCTTGAGTCGTCCACGACTTAAAGCCACTGAGTCGTATTCTGTTACAACAATGCATGTTCTAGTGAAAGTTGACTCGCCAACGACTCAGGACTTGGCTTAGAATCCAGCGAGAGAATGAGCTAGTGAGAAGACCAAATGCAGATAAGCCGGCCACGACTCAACTTGACTCGGCCACGGCATAGCCTGAGTCGGTCACGACTCATGACTTAACAATTCCAGTCCAGAAATTTGCCTATAAATACATGGCCACATCCAACATTGAAGGCACCTTTTGGCTCATTCATTTCAAGCGCCGTTACTCCGCTGCATTCCGAACTACTTCAACACCTTCAAGGAACTTCACGAAGAAATCAAATATGTCAAACATGTGTTCAAAGATTTGGATCGACATTGAAGTTTAAGCTACTTGTTCTAAGTCACTTGAAACTTAAAGTGTGTTGTAATCAAAGTGTAACTGCATTGACTTGTAATCAAATCATCAATAAAGATATTCAAAGTGGACGTAGGCTATCTCTAAAGCCGAACCACTATAAAATTGCTGTTGTTTACTGTTTTCTACTACTATCTGCTTATAATCTGTTCCCGAGCTATCGGGTGGTGCTTTCACGATCTAATTTCATACACCGGGGTGTTAGCGTTCAAATTAGCGTTAACATATGTTTATTTATTTCCTCTCATTTACTGATTTCACTTGAGATTTTGCTACAGAATTTCCTTCCTAATTTATACTACTTTACAAGTTTCCATGTCCTATGGGTATCGAACAAACGACACCTATATTTCTAAAATATTTATTTCATAAATGCCTAATTTTGATCAAACGCGAAGTCCATATATATTATCCCACATTCTGATGGCTTTCACTTTCATTATTTGACTGACAACAAAAATAAAGTAAAGGTTACGTAATATGATGACATTATGTATCAAATTGGTATAACTACTTTCTTTGTATATACATGCAATAATAACACAATAAAATAAATTTATACGACTACTTTCTGTTTATAGTCTGTCAAATATTTTGAGAAAAGAACATAGTTTTCATTCCATCTTATGGTGGAAACATAGGCTATATTATCAAGTACACATTGCATTTGTAAGGCAATAAAAAATTAATGACCACATAAGGCAGAAGCTTCCTTATATTCTAATACTTTGCTGCTAAATATGAGTTCAATAAAATTGTGAAGGAGTTGCATGAATATTCTTTGGGGCCATTCGAGAAAAAAAAGAATGCAAAATTCGCCACGACCTACCTATTATCCTATTTTGGAGGTCATGTTGTCATCACAATATAAATATGAAAGTCACCATATGAGTATAATCTAGACTGATTTGAAATGGTTGCTCTATGAACTGACAAAAAATATTCATAATTGAGGTTAAAAGAAAAACTTGAGAACAAAGGCTTAAATTCAGAGAATGTTCAACCAATGAGTGATACTGTTAGCACCAAAATTGGTCACTAACACCCTTGAGTAGAGTTATGTAGAGAGATTAATGAGAGATTAAGTTAAAACAGAAGAATAATGTAATTCAATGTCAAAAGAGCAATAAAAACGAGAACACCAGATTTATAGTGGTTCGGCGTAATTGCCTACATCCACTTTGAGTTTGATCTTTATTGCTTTCTCAATTACTTGAATACAGATACAATCCGTAAATCAATCACTTGAATACAGATACAATCCGTAAATCAATCACTTGAATACAAGTTTGAAATGAAAAGCGGAGAGCATAAAAAATGGCAGTCTCCCCAGTGTTCCTGAAAAAAGGTCCATTTCACTGTGCCCCTGTCCCTCTATATATAGACGAAGGTGGGTTGGACTTTCCTGGTGGGCCTGGTAGCTGAATAGCTCGGTCCAAATAGCGTTAACTCCGTGCATCGAACCAGGGAGACCGAACGGTTTGTTGCCGAGACAAGGCAATTGCGCCGAACCAGGCCTTCATGCCGAACGATCCAAGGTTGCCGAACCACGCTGGAATGTCGAACGATCCGGGTTCGCCGAACGATGGCTTTGGCTGAGCGTCTTCGAGAGGCCGAGCGTCTTCCTTTGGCCGAACGATATTCAATACCGATCGTTCTTCGATGCCGAGTGCACCTTGAAAATGTCGGACGCTATTGCTTGACGCCGAATGCTCATAACATGCCGAATGTCTTTCTGATGCCGAACGTTCTTCTATGCCGAGTGTAGTGAGGCCGAACCTTCTGAGTGCCGTGGGAGGTATTCATGGCGAACCGTATTAGGGTTGAACCAGTGTCTTAACCGAACGAGGCTTTGGCCGAACGATGTTTGGATGCCGAACAAAGCTTGCCGAACGAGGCTTGTAATGCCGAACAGTCATGGATGCCGAACATTCTTTAGGTGCCGTTCGATATTCAATACCGAACGTCCCTTTATGCCGAACGTTCTTCTATGCCGAGTGCTCCTATATGCCGAGCATTCCATAATTGCCGAACGATATACAATATCGAACGATTCTCAATGCCGAGCGTCCTTCTTACGTCGAACGCTCTTGATTGCCAAAACATGTCGACTGCATCAAACCCATATATCCTCAGGCCCTTCTTGGTCAGAATCTTGTCTAATGCTGATAATAGTGTCTTCAACTGTCGTTTTGTAACCGGGCCAAGATGCCAGTTAACATTTGCCCCCCAAAGCGTGTTGTGTGAAGCAACACAACACGCTTTGAATCAGCGAGTATTCCTTGTCTTCAGAAAGAAATCCATCATGTTTCTTTAATAGTCATTATCTTTCGACTTTATCCTCCCAAGCTGTCATATCCTTCTTTGGCCGTCTTAACGCTTGGTTGATTCCCAATATTATAAATCCAGGGTTGTAGTTCATCAGTGTCCAGCCGTGTCTGATTCTACAGAGCTAGCAAGCTTCGGCTATCTGATCTAGTCTTTTCTTAATAACCCTTAGTGAGAATTCAATTTCTGTTGATTTCAAGAAGTCGGACTTGTTCGAATGTACTCATGCACGTTTGGGTACATGTTCTTTCCATTGGCTCTCGAATGCGTTTTATATGCTCATAAGTCGTCGCCAACTCTGTCCAGTTTAATTGCAATTCAATTGCGATTCCTTGATTGTATTTTTTGTGAAATAAGGGTTGCAATCAGCCACTTGAGGAGTTTTCCAAACACCTCTTCAGTAAAAACTCTATGATTTTGTTCACAGCTTCAACCTTTAGGATTGGTAAGAAGAGGACGTCAATGCCCCCAAGTGGGAAACGGCCGTGGACTAGCCATTTGAGTAATTTCCATCGGTGGGGTTCCTGGATTTTTGCAAACATCTTGCACTTTTCGCATTGTCTAGCATGATCGACTGTATCTAGCTTGATAGTTGGCCAGTAATACCTGTAGCAAAGTATCTTCTTTATCATGGTTTTTCCCCTTGATGCTACTACCGCATTCTTCTTCATAGAATTTGCTCAAGATATCATCATGGGCGATGCGCCGAAGCATGGGGATGGATAAACTCCTTTTGACAAACGACTTATTCTTAGATGATTTGGTATGAAGATTTTAGGAGGATCTGTCGTTTTCCATTCCTCCGTTCAGTAAGAATTCCTCATTGTAGATAGTCTTTGATGGGAGTCAACCATGACACCTTTTCATTTTGTTCGTTGAGGTGTGTAATGATGTAATACGTGAAGTCAGTTAGTGGCCCTTGGACTTGGTCGAGATAAGGAGCAAGACAATGCCCCCTAGCAAGATCAACCTCCTTAAATTTGTATACTACCAATCAAGAATCACAAAAGACATGTAAAGTTTTCACTTCAAATCCTCTAGCAAGTTTGAGGCTGGCAGCCAAGGCTTCATACTAAGCATCGTTGTTTGTTATAGGTAAATCGAGTTTGAGGACGTAGCAGATTGATCGTTCCTCAGGAGTTATTATCATGACTCCTATGCCATAACACTGATCATTGGATGCTCCATCTGCGTACATTTTCCATCTTATGGTTGGTTCTCTGCTACTCTTCGAGTAGTGTTCCGAGGTAGTGAATTTGGGTGTGAGGTCTGCTGATTTCCGTCCTTAGATAGCCCTTCGAGGGAAATAAGTGATATCGAATTAGCTTAGTTTGATATTTTATTTAAGTAGTCTTTCAGACGTCTCAGGTCATTGTATGTCCTGTCGCAACGGCTGGCAGGCATAGACGTTGATGGATTGAGCCTAAAAGTGAGAGTGGAGCTTTCATGGTGAAATCAATAGATATTATGCTAGCTTTTGTAGCTTCGGGTTGATATCCAATGCATGGCTCGCGATAGTTAATAAAATCACATATGCTTGTCAGAATGGGTCCAAGGGAACATATCATCATTTATTCAGAAAATCCAAGTAATTCTTTTATCATCACTACACTGAGTTGTGATCCGATATTTAGCACCCGGAAAGGGTCGCCATGGCTGAGTGTAATGTCGACCGTCGCCTTAGCAGGTGCCATTCCAGATTCTTTGAGTATAGATGTAATTATTTTGCATAACATTCAATGTGAAATATGGTTGGGACGACCAATAATGATGGTTGCTCTAGTCGAACCCTAGAGTCTTGTCATGAGTTTTTAAGTCTAATAGCGAAGGACTCTGAATACTCTAATAGATCATCAACAAATGGCTCAGCCTCGAGTGGCGTGCAACTGCATAGCTGGATCTTGCTATGAGTTTGAATTTGCTTGTGTATTCGAGTAACGCACTTTCTATTCAATGCATTCATGATCCTTTACCCATCCTTCGGGTTGGAGTGAAAGTCAATTGCTCATGAGCTAAGGTGTCAATTCAATGATTCAATCTCTAGGCATCCTTTCGGTCGTCTCCTTGAGCAACTGTAAGCACTATATATAAGTTTTAATACTGAGCTATCGTAGCCAGTTTTAGGATGACCATGCGTCTTCTCCCAGTCTCGGGTTGATAAATGTAATGCATGAACGGTTAAGTCTCGTCCTAGCTATGTTTATGTTTTCACCTAAGTTCCAAAGACATAGAGGTGATCGGTGAATAGTCGGTTCTCATTCATCTTTGCTCCTCGCTCGTGCCCCTAGGTCTGGGGCATATACTGATAAGTAGGGAGGCCAACCACGCCCACTTTAGCTTTACTCTCTTTCCCGTTGAATCGTGGGATCATGTCAATCGATGGGAGACTAGGTCTCACCTATCTCGGATTTTATCGTGGTTTTTCATTCCAAGAGGAATACTTCGATGCCACGTCAGTTTCAGGGCGTAATTTGGACAGTGGATGGTCATCTACGTCCACTTTGGTTCATGCTCTGTAATCAGTTCTCGGGGTAAAGTTGGCTACAAATGCAGTCGGGTTATGCTCATCCAGTTTCATACTCCTCCTGACGAATCGAATGAGGGTGCTGGAGAATTTTTGACCAAGTATTCATGGTTTACCCTCCTTTCCACACTCTGGAAGTCATAGTTTTTCAAAAAACATCCGAGTCACATTCGTATGTGCTTGGTGCGGATCGGTATTGACCCTCGATCTGAGGTATGATATAGTCGATTGCTCGTAGCTTTGGATGCCATTTCGATTGGTTTTGTATTGAGGCTTCCCTGCAGTCGTTGCTTCAAGTTACAAAGAACGCCATGCAAGAGCTATAGTAAGCTGTCGTATTCAGCTTTTTTAGTGATTTGTACCCATGCTCCCAGCATTGATTTGGCCAGGCCACTAGTTGGATGGTCGAACTCCATCCTTAGCGGGTTAATAATCCTTCGGTCGATTCCATGCCGAAGTTTGCGTAATAGAGAATGGTCGGAATCCACTCGTCTATTTATCGATGTTTATACACCACTCTGCATTCTGGTGACTTAGTGTTATTCTCACCCCGGTCGATTCGCGCCCAATTTGTACTCATACTTCGGTCCATGCTCCGTGGACTTAGAGATTTGTCGAACGGTTTATGCTTTAGCCCACAGTTCGAGACGCAGGGATTTTTGTCAACTCGTTTATACTCCAGTCCGCATTCTGGGATTTTAGAGTAATCTAGTCCGCTTCTGGGATTTGGAGATTCTTCTCAAGTCTTTTATAGTCTAGTCCGTGCTCTGGGGACTGAGAGTACCATAGTCCGCACTCTGGGGATGTAGAGGTTTTTTAAGCCGTTTATACTCTAGTCCGCACTCAGGGGACTAGGAGCACTTTAGTCCGCACTATGGGGACATAGAGGTTTCTGAGTCGTTTATACTCGAGTCCGCACTCTGGGGACTTAGAGTACTCGAGTCCGCACTCTGGGGACTTGGAGGTTTAAGTCGTTCATATTCTAGTCCGCACTCTGGGGACTTAGCGTACTACAGTCCGCACTCTGGGGACTTGGAGGTTTAAGTCGTTTATACTCTAGTCCGCACTCTGGGGACTTAGAGTACTCCCGTCCGTGCTTCGGGGATTGGAGCGCTTGATGAAGACAAGTCCGGAACCTCCTCCTATATCGACGGGGGTTATGAAGTAGAAATTACAGGCGCCTCTAATCAAACATCCGAATTGAGCATGAAGAAGCGGCTCGAGAAAGAGAAGGTCAGGGTCAAGGTCGAGCCCCGAGTTGTGGACTTGGACGATCCTTTGAACAAGCCGTTGAAGGTCATCCTTCCTGGCGGGTCCAAGCCTATGGAAGTTCTTCGTACTTCTTCAGTTGCTACTCCTCTATCAAAGAAGAGTACCAAGGGTAAATGCTATGGAGAGGAGCCGTCCGGAAAGGAGTTGAAGAAGTACAAGAAGTGATTACTATCCTCGTTCAACGAGAGTTAGTTTAAGTCATGTAATTATTCTCATCTATTTCCTTAGTCCTTGTAAATAGAATGTCGACGCCGAACTTTGGAGGGGTTGTAATAGGAACTCATTTCTCATTAAAGTTTAGTTCCTTTTTCCGTCTTACAAAAGACACTTATTGTTCAGTTTTCTTTGTGATTGTGATGTTGATCCAAGCAGTTGTGAGTAACATAGACTTCTCGGTCAATCTTCATATAACTCGGAAACACTTCGGGAGTTGTTGAACTTCCATTCTGTGCTTCGAGCACTTAGAATACATTCTAGCCCGTACGTCAGCGATTTGACAAATTCAAGTCATCTTTGTCATAGTTCATATTCAGGGAACTAGGAGATCCGAATTGCTTATATTCGAGTCCGCACTCTGGGGACTTAGAGTACTCCAGTCCGCACTCTGGGGACTTGGAGGTTCAAGTCATTCATACTCTAGTCCGCGCTCTGGGGACTTAGAGTACTCCAGTCCGCGCTCTGGGGACTTGGAGGTTTAAGTCGTTTATACTCTAGTCCGCGCTCTGGGGACTTAGAGTACTCCAGCCCACACTCTGGGGACTTGGAGGTTTAAGTCGTTTATACTCTAGTCCGCACTCTGGGGACATGGAGGTTTAAGTCGTTTATACTCTAGTCCGCGCTCTGGGGACTTAGAGTACTCCAGTCCACGCTCTGGGGACTTGGAGGTTTAAGTCGTTTATACTCTAGTCCACGCTCTGGGGACTTAGAGTACTCCAGTCCACGCTCTGGGGACTTGGAGGTTTAAGTCATTTATACTCTAGTCCGCGCTCTGGGGACTTAGAGTACTCCAGTCAACACTCTGGGGACTTGGAGGTTTAAGTCATTTATACTCTAGTCCACGCTCTGGGGACTTAGAGTACTCCAGTCTGCGCTCTGGAGACTTGGAGGTTTAAATCGTTTATACTCTAGTCCGCGCTCTGCGAACTTAGAGTACTCCAGTCCACGCTCTGGGGACTTGGAGGTTTAAGTCGTTTATACTCTAGTCCGTGCTCTGGGGACTTAGAGTACTCCAGTCCGCGCTCTGGGGACTTGGAGGTTTAAGTCGTTTATACTTTAGTCCGCGCTCTGGGGACTTAGAGTACTCCAGTCCACGCTCTGGGGACTTGGAGGTTTAAGTCATGTATACTCTTGTCCGCGCTCTGGGGACTTAGAGTACTCCAGTCCGCGCTCTGGGGACTTGGAGGTTTAAGTTGGTAGTAGTCGTATTTCCACTCTTTAATTTGTATTCATCTACCGTATCGAGGCTAATGTTGTCGAATGAACAGTCGAACCACGTTTTCTCATGGAATGGGATCTTGCCCCCAGCTCACGGGACGAAATTTGAAAAATGGACGATCGATTCTCGTCCGCTTGGTAATTATAGCTCTTCCAATCGAGTCAAGGAAGGAGGTATATGACAGATGGTTGGATCACATCCGTGTTGGGTTAGATAGCAGAATCTCTTACAATTTGCTCCGTATCTCCTTCTTTTGTGTTGAAGGCAGGATTTGGTGTGTAGATGATCAAATCACGTCCACTCTAGACAGATCTTGGCCTCACTGAGCTTCAGAAGAGGCCTCTGTATTTTGTCAAACTTTGTTCTATGACTTGATTTGAGTGGGCGATCAGGCCATACTAATTCCAAGCCTTGTTCAGGTCTCCGAGTCAAACGTGGAGTTCAATGAATAGATGGTCAGTCATGTCAACTTCATATTTGGGCTCTAATCGTAATGAGCTTTTCAATCTCTAGTTTTTGGCCCTAAATTAAAGGCACATGGTTGATGATGAGCGATTGAATTATTCTCATCTAGATGTACTCCACACGTCCGATCATGGTCTGTGTGGATTGGTTGGTGACCAAATCTGAGTATCCAATCTCCTGCATCGTTTTGAAAGTAGTTTAGTTAAAGTTAGTCGTAGTTCATAGAATAATTGAAATAGAAATGGAAATGATTCAAAGAAGATTATGATAAATCTCATTGATAGATGAAGTAGCATCGTGTGATTGCTATTCGACTTTTGCCCTTGGCTCCTTTCAAAGGGATGTCGGCCGTCAGCCGTCCAATTGATAATCATAGCCCTTTATTAATAGGCATTGGATATTCGCTGCCCGCCATTCTGCAGGACATGTACATACTATTGAAGCTTTACTTTCTAGATCAGCTTTTTGATCACACCTCGGAGGTGTTTGTAATCTCCCGTGTTAGGATCAGTGAGCATTTGGGAATATACAACATTCCCCTGATTTTCTTTAGACTTTGGTGTACTCTCTCGAGGTTGGTTTCCAGTACCACTTCGAGTCGTGAGTCTTCAAGTAGAGGTTGTCAATTGAATCTTTCAAAGAGCATATGAGCCGAATTTTAAGGCCTTGTTTCGGCTACTAGGATCTACATCCTTAGCCAACGGGCCATCATTGTTATTTTTCTTAGTCTGTTCCGCTCCTCCACACTTTGGTTTAGATTCATTTTTATCATAGAAACGATCCATGGTTGTAGGAGGCTCTCCAGGTAGCTGGCTTCCAAAATATATATGGAGGTCGATTCTCCTCAAGGGTGATCAGTATGGTATCCCTTTCAGTGTATCGTTTGAGTAGCGGTAGTTTGCCCGTTCCCTTGTTGTCGTTTAGAAGCTGTCGCTAGATCCTCTATGCCCTGGCCGACCAGGGGATGTAAGGGAAGTAGATAGGACGTTCCTTTATTAAGTAGATAGGGGTCATTCGGCATTAGAGAGCGCTCGGCATTCAGGAGCGTTCGGCATTGGTTCTGTTCGGCCTAAATTTCTATTCGGCCTTCTTTCTGTTCGGCCAAATTTATGTTCGGCCAAATTTCTGTTCGGCCTAATTTCTGTTTGGCCAAATTTCTGCTCGGCCTTCTTTCTGTTCGGCCAAATTTATGTTCGGCCAAATTTATGTTTGGCCTTATTTCTGTTTGGCCTTATTTCTGTTCGGCCAAATTTCTATTCGGCCAAATTTCTGTTCGGCCTTCTTTCTATTTGGCCAAATTTATGTTCGGCCTTATTTCTGTTCGGCCAAATTTCTGCTCGGCCAAATTTCTGTTCGGCCTTCTTTCTGTTCGGCCTGGAGGTATGGTCGGCATTCGGATGTATGGATCGGCCTGGAGTGTTCGGCATACGCCTTTTCTGGGGCGATCGGCATACACCTTTTTTGGAATGTTCGGCATATGCCTTTTCTTGAGCGATCGGCATACACCTTTTTTGGAGTGTTCGGCTGAATTGCCTTTGGAGGAGGATCGGCCTTTATTCAACTTGAGTGCAAACTTCAACGTCCAATCCTTAGATCTTGCGTACATCAGTGAATCCAATCCTTTCACATGAACACGAACACTTGATTAACTTACGGCTGTCAGCTTCCTTTAGATTTCTTTCAAATCTGAGTAGAATAGGAAGTTTTCTGGTAAACAACTGGATCTATCTCGCGAATATGGTAATCCACTAGTAGATGATGAGATCCAATCAAGCTGAGAAATTCAATTCTCAGTGAAAGCACCAAAATGTTAGCACCAAAATTGGTCACTAACACCCTTGAGTAGAGTTATGTAGAAAGATTAATGAAGAGATTAAGTTAAAACAGAAGAATAGTGTAATTCAATGTCAAAAGAGCAATAAAAACGAGAACACCAGATTTATAGTGGTTCGACGTGATTGCCTACATCCACTTTGAGTTTGATCTTTATTGCTTTCTCGATTACTTGAATACAGATACAATCCATAAATCAACACTTGAATACAGATACAATCCGTAAATCAATCACTTGAATACAAGTTTGAAATGAAAAGCGGAGAGCATAAAAAATGGCAGAGTCTCCCTAGTGTTTCTGAAAAAAGGTCCATTTCACTATGCCCCTGTCCCTCTATTTATAGACGAAAGTAGGTTGGACTTTCCTGGTGGGCCTGGTAGCTGAATAGCTCGGTCCAAATAGCGTTAACACTGTGTACCGAACCAGGGAGACCGAACGGTTTGTTACCGAGACAAGGCAATTGCGCCGAACCAGGCCTTCATGCCGAACGATCCAAGGTTGCCGAACCCCACTGGAATGTCGAATGATCCGGGTTCGCCGAACGATGGCTTTGGCCGAGCGTCTTCGAGAGGCCGAGCGTCTTCCTTTGGCCGAATGGTATTCAATACCGATCGTTCTTCGATGCCTAGTGCACCTTGAAAATGCCGGACTCTATTGCCTGACGCCATAAAATGGTCTTTGATCTATTTAACCAAGGATTTCAGGCTTGCTACCATGCTTTTATTTCTACCCGCTTTGTAATTTTTTACCTGAATAATCTTAGATCGGATTCATTTGCACATCTCATAATAAAAAGGATCCACATGCCAAAGTAAATGGTTTTCATTAGTCCTAATTTTGACATGAGACAAGGGCCTTTATGTGATGAGCGGATTGTACATTTATTTATGATTATTATTCCTCATTTTTATTTAGCTATATGGTTTATTTGTCTGTATAGTTTATTAATTGATGTGAGGAAACTTGAGTAGATTGATATTTGGTTTATAAATTCCATAATGGATGCGTGTAGATCAAATAAATTAATTTTACATGAATCTATAGAAGAATTCATCCCAACAAATCAAATAAAGAAAATTGAGAGTCTATTAACTGCTAAAGAACAAGAAAAGAAGGAAATCTATTAGCAGAGGTATGTTGTTGAAATTTTCCCTTATTCTTGAAAGGTAGGATACAATACCAAAATATGGATAAGTCTTTGAGTAATAATAATAATATATGCTTTCAAAGACAATATGATAAAATATTACATGAAATTTGCAATAACAAATAAATATTTTTATATTTTTTATAAATAAACATAACTTAGTTTAATATTTTAACTTTGAAAGAAAACAGGTGTGTGTGTGTTGCGTGTGTATATGTATGTATCACTACCCAGATAAATGTGTTTAGATACCACCATAATTGATCTCTATTCTTGAATCTCAGTTTTAAAATTCAACTTAAGATAAATTAAAATAATATTTTTATTAGTTTATTTGTAATTTAAATTTTTTTGGCGGTTAAATAAATGTAGGCCGATTTGGATGTGCATATATACTCGTATTATATAAATATAATACTTATATATAAAGCATGTAGGCTAAGGCTCGGCTGGACATTAGGTAGTGAGCAGGGGAAAGGTTGCAGAGATGAAGAGGTACGACCATGGTGATGATGGCGGAGGAAGGCCTAAGTGGCATGACTGATTGAGGTAGCCGAGATAGAGACATGCGTGCGCTGGGGGTTCAAGAAGATGACGAGGCCAGGGAACATGGAACGAAGAAGAAGTAGTGGTTTGAGACTAAGCAGGCAAATGAACTTTTAGTGACAAAATAACTTTTATATTTTTTTCATTTCTAAGAACAGGACGAAACTAGAGAATAATTTAGAGCTATTAGGAAATACCAAAAGCTAGCGATTGAGTACAAGGAGATAATAAAGTCTAATGGCTATTTGTTTCGATAGGTAAGTAAATGAAAGGACAAATGGAAACCAAAAGGTTTTAAAACGGGTACCGATATGGACCAAAGTTTTACAGATTTCGCAGTCTCCCGGAATTCAAAATTGATAATTGAATATACCATAGAGATCAACACGACGTGATGATCAAAACGGTATACAGATATTAATGGTATGACCATTCTATCAAAAGTCGATAATCGGTACCAAAAATGCTGCTAAAACGCCGAAATAAAGATAAACGGGGCAATAACAGTCCTAATTTAACGAAACGAATTATGACGTCTCACTCAGAAGATGATTTACAAATTTATTATATAAGAATATTTAGGTTTGGAAAACATGTTATTATCATTAAGTTTTAATTGATTTAAATTCAAATAAAATTATACAATAAATTAAACATCCATATTATCTGATGAAAATATACCATTTTCTATGTTTATATAGATGTATTCCAAATATCAAATTCATTCTAAATTCAATTATTTAAAATTCCACAAAATTCAGTTAATTATGTCACTAAAAACCGTTAAAATTTAGGGCCGTTACACTCTCCTCCGCTCAAAACTTTCCGTTTTCGAAAAGAATGAGGTAGGAGAATAGAAACAACTAGAAAGAAAAATAGATTTGAAATACAAAATTGAAATAATTAATTTAAACCATATAAATTTCATTTATTTTCAAATTGTTTTATAATTCAACTAATTGATTTCAGTTTAAGGTATTTTCATTTAGTTGATTTAATTTCAATTTTTTTTGTTTATTACAAAAGGTTTCTTTCAAAACAAAATTTATTTTATTTATCACATTTATTATTCATTATCCTATTATTCGATTTATCTATATTTTCATGCAATTTGAGTTAGATATGTGTGGTTTATTGTATATTCAAGAGGCACGCAAAAACGGGTCGTTACAGCTATTATAAACCCTAGTTGTTTCTCTTTTCATTATTTCTATGCGCAAATTTTCCTCCTCCTTCTCAAACAATAAAACATCAAACCTAATTCCCAAATTCCAAAATCTAGTTTCAATTTCAAAAAAAATGCAGATCTAGGGCGACTTCGGTTCACGCTATGGGTTGTAGAGGCGAAAAACCTGCAAAAACTTCGGAGTAGGAACCAAATGACTTGGGCCTTGGGTCGTTTTTGAAAATCTCAGATCAAGCACCGGGGATTTGAGGCAGGGGACCGAAGTAAGACTCGAAATCGACTCAGGGCCAAAATTTTCCAATCTTCTAACGTTAATAACTTTTGCATACGAGCTTGGATTCACGTGCGGTTTTCTCTGTTGCAATCGCATCGAAATTTCGGACATTATAGAGCTAGTTTGGTCGAATTCCGAGAATGTTAGAATTTTAGGCTATAACTGGATTTAAATCAATTTGAAATCAGAGATGAGTGTTTTAACCCACTCACAACTACTAAATTGTATTATTTTAGTTAAACTAAATTTATGATGTGATCAGAAATTGAATAATTGTTGTTTGGTATATTTAATTGTCATTCTTGTTAAATATGACTTTTATTGAGTTTAATCGTTATTTAATTTAATATTGAATTTAAAATAGTCAATTAAATACCTATTGATGATAATCGGTTAATTGATGTTATTTGTTGGTTGATTTGATTGATGATTGTGATGGATGTTTAACTGTTGATATTTTGTATATGTTTAAATTATATATTGTCATCACACTGCAAGTTCTCTTAATTATCGATAGGAAAATCACTATGGGTTGAAATGATACATAACTAAATGATCTATAGATTAGGGAAAAATCATTATGCATTAAAATGATAGACTCGAGTGATTTTATAAATTTTGAATTTTAATTCAGGATTGCAGGTTGAATTGATATATACCCGTAAATTTCAAATTATTGCGGGTTGAAATGATTTATATCCATATCACTTGACTATAGGGTAGAAAATTATATACAGACACCAGACTAGTTAAATTAAATGATTTTAAATTGTTAAATTTTAAACTCAGTTGAATGATATTATGAAATAAAATTTGATTTATATAAACTAAATTATTTTTCAAATCCAAGTTTTAAAATATTGAAATTGAACATTTAAAGTTGAATTTTGAAATATAAATGAATTTTAAAAAATTGAGTGATCGTAAAGTTTGAATATTTTAAACTTTGAAATCTAAAAGGAAATTGAAGTGGTTTAAAATTGTAGTTCAAACATGGATATAAAGTCGATAAAATGAAATGATTTTTATGGGAATTTGAATTGAAATAAAAATGGAGTTTTGTTGATTTGAAATTTGGATATAGTCCAGATTTGTTGAAATGGAAGACATAGTTTAATTTTATATTAATTTCAAATTTATTATTTTATGATAAACTGTTTAAAATTATATTATTTTAAATTCATACTTATTTAGATTTTTCAAACTATTTACTATATAAACCATTTCCAATAATCAAACCATTTTATATTAAACTATTTGAACTATTTTAATCTATTTTAAAACTATTTTAATCTATTTTAACTATTTTAAAGTATTTTAAACTATTTAAATCTATTTAAACTATTATAAAGTATTTAAAACTATTTAAATCAATTTAAACTATTTTGATCTATTTTGATCTATTTTAAAACTATTTTATTCTATTTTAAACTATTTTGAAGTATTTCAAACTATTTAAGAACTATTTTAAAACTATTTAAACTATTTATGACGATCTAAACTATTTTCAAAAATCCAAACTGTGCAAGGATGAATAGTTTATATTTAAATCCTGGATTTAAAGGCGAATATGGTTAAAACCTTTTAATTCCCATTTATTCAAGACTCTATTCTTTTCCATATTTCGAAATTATTAAGTAGGATTTTTAAAATCAACTATATGCTTTTTCCCAACTCATCCCTTTTTAAATTTATCCATCTTCACTAAATTTTCTTCTTTAAATTTTCTTTTATTTCCCTTTTAAAATTCAATATTTATATTTTTAAAATGTAACGATATATACAGCAATATATTAACATCAAATAATTAAATTTTTCAATATAAGATATCGCAGAATTATTCAACATTCCATATAACTGAATATAAAAATAAAATTCCACATTTTTGAGGAATCTAGTTGGATCTCTCCAACTTGTTTCCCTGCATCCACAGATGTTAGCATAATATAAAAATACCAATTCCACTTCGAGGTGGAATATCACGGTATACATGGTCATCCGCTATTATGTGAGGCGCTCAGGGTCTCATCCGCTCTATAATGCGGGAATATCAATCACTCCAATATATATACACACTACTATATATAATATATCACATCCAGACTGATAATAAATTATCAATTCAAGCAATCAACCTATAATTTTAATTTAACTAATTAAATTAACTAGCAATCCAATTTAAGTGAGATTAACTCACCTTTGACCTTTATTCTGCAATCCGATCCAAACCGGCTTGTCTCTCCCCGATTTAAGACCTTTTATAAACATTGTATAGTTCGTTATCATTTGAACTAATCGAACGATCAATTACCATTTAATAAATTTTAATTAACTAATAATTTTATTTAAACCAATTTTTCCTTTTAAAAAAAATCTTTTAGTAATTGTAATAAATTAAATAAGTTAATTGAACAATTTAATTATAAAATGCATTATTTTAAAATAGACTAGTAAATGTAAAATATCTGTATATATTTTTATATAGATAATATATATATATATATATATATCTTTCTTTGAAACCCGTACACTTACAAGAATTAATTTATGTAGATTCAAAAATCTAATTTTATATAAACTTTTCAACATTTAAAATTCCCTTTTATCTTCCAAAATCTTATCTATATATATAAAATTACCATTTTAATTTTAAATATGCATGTGGGTGTAAATATATACATCATTTCTTCCTGCTTCCTGTATATATGTATCCTTGGAAAAAGTTTCCTGTCCTTAAACTTCACATACATACATACATACATACATACACACATATATATATTTTCAATCTCACTAAAGAAATGTTTTATGTTTAAACCTTATATATTTTAATTTCTTTCATATATATATATATTCTATAAATTTTCAAAAAAGAAATAGTTATCTCGCTGTTAATTTTTTTTTCTGTTTCTAACTATATTAATTTTAATCAAGAGTGAATTACCTATATAAATTTTAATCAAGAGTGAATTACCTATATAAATTTTAATCAAGAGCGAATTACTTTATACCTTACAGAAAATAGACGAACCCAGGCTTCGACCAACCTATCTTTATCATCGCAAGGTCGCTTGCGAACACCCCTACCATCGCCAGAGCTTCAGCCGACATCACCTAGCATGTGCATGTTCCACATCATCGGCGAACACCTAAATGACCCAACTCGCGACCACATCGTCCAAGCCTCGTGACAGTTGTTGCTTCCTCCATCACTATCAGTGCTCGAAGCAGACACCCATGCCGCCTCCTCGCTTCATCGCCGAGTTTCACCTTCTTTGCGCGCCGCCTGCGAAGAACCCAAACTCCAGCGGCCTAAATCACCCAAACTCCAATCGCAACCCTAGGCAGAGAATGACGCCGCTTGGCTTCTGCGCCACCACAACGTGTACGAGCGCGCGATTCAATTCTCTTTGCTGATATATTTTTTGCTGTGGATTCCGTTTCCATGGAGAAAGGGGGGGAATGATTTCGATTTTGAAATGAAACAATGAAGAGAAAGGTTCATTATCATATATATATATTTTCATTATTTTTTATTCTACCAGTTGATGGAGGCAAGACGTGATTTAACGACTAAAAAGCTGGGGTAGCGTGTTTTGAGGGATGCTACAGTGACTTGGAGGTAAAGGCAAAAAGTTTTGATGTGAAATTGTTTTTGACTGGTCAACATTTAAACATGATCCCAAACTCGATTTACCTAACTTAAAATCGAACCCCTATCGAGGCGTTCTGCTAGGCGTTCATAATGTTACAAACCTATTACGAACGCAATGGAAAATGTTTCGAGTCCTAATTCGATCATATGGAGAAGATAGCTTTTTGGACTCAGTTATTATATTGAATTTTTCGATATAAATATGTTTACCTACCGTATGATCACAAGACAACTCGGAATGCTCAGAAATTTTAAATCCGATAATAAAACAATGTTATAGATCCAAAAGAACTATTTTCGTCGAATTTCGAGACAATGCATTGGAAGGCTATTTTTAAAAGGCAATTTAAACGGTTTAATTTCAAAACTAAAAAAACACTTTTAAATTCAATTTTAAAAGTTTATTACCTTCAATATTATTAATATAAATTTTATAAGCCTTTTAAATATTTTTAGCAAGCTTGAAATTCTAGATTCGATGTTTTACCCAATTTCCAATTATTAAATCTAATAATTAAATTATCCAATAATTAGTGGCATTTGAAATCCAAGTTAAAAATTAACTTTTAAATATTTAAAATCAATTAAATATTCCAATTTCAAATATCTAAAATTTCTGGTCGTTGCATTCCTCCTCCTTAAAAGAATTTCATCCCCAAAATTGCTAGTTAAGAAGAATGGTTCACACACCATTAACTATTTTCCAAAACCAAACAGTTTTTAGCAACTCCCCAAACAATCCTTTTATTAAAGACACACTATCACTCTTACTGGCTTTTCAAACTCATCCATAGGTTCTAGACAATATTATTTACTCAATAATTCAAATTATAGTATAAACCAAATTTTAAACTATCAAAATTTTCTTCAAAATTTTTCTAACTTGCTAAATTTTGAAAAATTTCGTCAGCATCTCCTTTGTGCGACTAGCTCGAAACAACTACAAAATGCCTCTACGGGCCCCCTCGTTTCAAAAGAAAAAAAAAGCCAAGTGGCTAGATCAGAAAATCATCAAATTTCATATGCCAATTTAAACACATACTTTTTTCGACAATCAAATTTATCTTCTGAAATCAAAATATCAATTTCCTTTTGCTTTTAAATACTTGTATCCTACTTAGCAATAATATCCAATCAAAGAATCCAAAAAATCATTTTATTCACTTCCTTTTCAAAATTACCAATATTTACTTTACTTAAGCCGTACGATGTACCCATATCATCCATACGCAATATTAAATCCGATCGCTCAATCAACCACACAATTTCACTTCAGAACTAATATCGTCAACCCGACTCTCTAGTGCGGACTCAAATCTGGTTCCTTGATCAGAAAACATAATTCTCCTTGCATAGTCGTAAATTATGATAGAGAATTTCCAGAATCAATCAAAAATCCTTATCCAGGGTTCGCCGTCGAAAATCGAGTGAAAAATCCCAACTTGGATCGATATAACTATCTCGAAATTCTATGCTCAAATCTGGATCAAATCTTTATGCGAATAAAATAATATACGTACATCCTACGTATTTATCTCAATTGATTTTTTTTTGCTATATCAATTCTTTTTTTGTTAACATTTACTTCAATTCTATTCTCTTATCCACAATTATTATTTCACACGCCTTATTAAACCTTTGTTCACATATTTACTTAGTATATTTCCAACTCCAAATTTCACTTAAGAATTTCACCATCTATTTCTTCAGTTCAATATAAATATCTTATACACTTCTTATATTTATTTTCACTTCACCAACTCATATCTATTCTTTATTTAACTTAAATTTTCAATTCCATTCTATTCAAATTTTAGATTTCAAATTTTAATTTTAACTCAATTTATCTCCAAACTTTAAATATTGAATTCTATTAACCACATTTAATTAACCAATTCCCTTAATTAGTTCCACTAGCTCATTGATTTATATCTCAACCAATTTTTATTTCCAAACCTTTCATTTTTTTAGCCCATTCGAACGAATTTTCCGTTTTCACTTTACTTACACAATTTAAATAAAATATCATTCTAATATTCAATTTCACCTCATTTTCTTACCATTTAAATCAATTAATTTACTTACTAATTTTAATTTCAATACTTTGTTTTATTTAGTCCAACTTGACTAATTTCCCATTTCACACAATTCAAATTAAATTCCAATATTTAGTTTCAATCACATTTACTTACAATTTAAATTAGTTTGTTCAATAACAAATTTATTTCAAGCTCAATGAGTTTTATTTCAATGCCCAATTTACTTAGTCTACTTAGACTTTTCTTTAAAATTCAATTTTATTTATCTTGATTTTGTTACATTCCATTTCCATTCAAAATTTTGAACTTCCATAAGTTTCCAACTTGTTTACATTCCATCCACTACTCTTTTCCAATTACTTCATCTAATTGGCTTACTTTTTCAACTCATTTCCTTTTCACACTTGCTTTAATTTAACTCTTCTTAAGTTAATTTTTATTCCGACAAATTTCAAATTTTTATAATTTTTCAAACCCATTTATTATTCCATAAACATTTTAAATAAGATTCCAGAGTTTAAACAATTACTTAAGCATTTCAAAATCATTATTGAAATCAGTTACATCCAAAATCCTTTGGTATATCCAATATTTCCTTTGTATTCCAAAATCAAGACATTTTATCAAACCAAAACTCCAACATTCATAACATTTAGGTTGCAATTCCTCCATTGGAAACTCAAAAATGAACATCGATGATGCTGCAGTTATCACCGAAATTATTTTCCAGCGACCAAAAAGAGTTCAGTGCTTTACTCTTTAAAAACATTTCAAACATTTTTAATTCCAAATCTCACCAGATTTCATATCCCATTCAAAAATATTTCTGAATAATATCACTATTATTCTTCCGAAACCTTTGAAAAATCATTTTCAAACCCAAAGGAAATTAAAATTTTCAAAATTTGAATTTCAAATCCCTTTCAATCCATATTCATATTACTCTGGAATTTTATTTCATTTCAATTATAAATCACATTTATAATTCACATTACAAATTCCATTTGATTATATGAATTCTTTTCTTAACTTTTTATTATAATTTTCAATTCCTTATTCAAATTCCACACAACGATGATAATAATTTAATATCATCGTTCCCTACTAACCAAGTAACCATATATACTTATAATAATTTGCAAAAAATTATTCGTTTCATATATATAAAAATAATTTGGGCAAAATTATTTCATTTACCCTATTTTAAAACAATATCGTGTCGAATTGTTCTGTTCAAGTGTTTAGAGATCCCTATCCGTAACGTTAATTACTCATATTGACCAGAATCCATAAGCCACTCAACATAGCAATCAACACAATATAAAACAATTTAATATTCACTAACAAATACGCGCTCGTATCTATTAATACACTCAAACTCATTCTAGAGTACAACTGACTCTATTTCTAATGAGTAATCCTCCATCAGAGCCAAGGTTCTCGCTTAACCTTTAGCTCTGATACCATTGTAACGGCCCGCAAATCCATACCCCTTTGGGCCGACAATAATCTCCATCAGTTCAACTCAAAGAGGACGGAAATACAAATCGTTGGGGTTAAAGAAGAGAGACGTAGAAGAAGAAAATAGAAAACAACATCAAAATCTCACAATCGCAGCGGACGACATATAATATATAACAACATATTTTTATACAAAAGTATCTGTAAATGTATAATACTTACAATCGTCAGAGTACAACACAATCCATAGTACACAAATGGACAGTTATAATACTTGTCCTCACAAAAACTGACTATACAGCTTACACTGCACAACGGAACATACATCAAGTAAGGGTGATACGTCTCGCCATCTTGCTCGTCTCCTAAGATCCACAACATCCTATCCTGTATCTGTAATATTCGGTCTGACCCGAGCATTATAATAAAATAACACCCGAGTCAGTCTGGAAAACCAGCGTGAGAAATCATACTCAATTGAATTATTAAAATTTTCGAAATCCTTTTAAATCACAAGTATCTCGTAAGACCATGCCACAAATATACATGTCGGGTTTTTACCTTACGATGACCAAAACATTTATATCAAATCCGTCTGTTATTATAATAGTGTCTATAGAAAGTAAAATAGAATCTAGCTGAAATGCTTGCATCTCACGTTCCAGCATAATTGGGCACAATCAAAACCGTACAGGCGCTTATTGGAGATTGGATTCCATACAATGGCAGGGCTACTGGGGTACCGCTCGTCACAGTATCTGGCCAAGATCAGCGTACCAAGGACCACTCCCAATCCCCAGCAACACAAGACCGGAGGTATCCCTTACTGGATAGTCCGAATAAGATCACCCTACGGTTGGGATCAACAACCGCCCACTAAGCTGAGATAAAAAAGGGACATCTAGACAGGGATGACCTTGCCATACTTGGGTGCTACCCACTTAGCCTTGCCGCACCTCCCCTGTTTTAGGCATTCACGATTGATGATGCTTGAGGCTATGCGTTACCATTTTAGAACACATTTCACTTAGAATGCTCATCGTCCTCCTGACGATGGTCTGATAGCAATCTTCTATACAAGTTGCCCTGGGTCCGGACAAACCGAATCACCGTCTTCATCATCTTCAAGGTCTTCATGGGCAAACATTCAAACCGGAATCGAAGTGGTTTTCGGAAAATTGAATCTGATCCTGGTCTCTTCAAAACGATCGGCGCATTGGCCAATATTAACAGTCGATTATTTAACTATCAAATAACATTCACAAGCCAAATATTTTATTTCTATTGAAAAGCACCAAGTCTTATTAAATTTAGCTTTTAAATAATTTAAATAATTTAAATAATTTCATCGAAAAATATACATTTAAAACATTTTGAAATAAAACTACTTAGAACACTTTATTTAAAATATTAGTTATGAAATTCCATAATAGTTTCATAAGTAAAACTTTAGCCAAACTACATTTTAAAATAAAACTATAATATAAGGTATAATATTTAATAGTTATCCTTGACATCAAAATACTAATTTAACCTTTAAAAATAATTACTACTATAATTAACTTAAATACATATTTACTTTACAATTTTAAAACAACTAAATAACAATTTTTCTAAAACATTCTTCCAAAATTACTTTTAAAACTTCTAACTTATACTTAAAAATCTCCTTTGAAATTATACTTGGCTTTTCAGAAAAATACTCTATTCCTTCCAATATGGCTCATCTAGTCATTTATAAATCGTTCTCGATTTATCCCAATTAAATTTACGTCTCAATCTCGTAAATTTCTTTTCCATATTTAAAAAATAAATCAACTCTTTTATTTTTAAAACGATTTACTCATTCCTTTATAAATTCCCACTGTGAATTTGAAAATCCCAAATATCCACTGATATTTACTTCACTTTATTTACAAACTCCGTTTATAAATTCCATAATTTCATTCTCCTTTAATCACAATATCTACACTTAGTCAGTTTTTCAAATCGATTTTCAAAATTAACTTCATTTTAAAATAAATTCCTTTACTTACCCAAATTTATTCCAAAACCCATTAATTCCATATTCACTCCTTTATTTATGATTTAAAATCTTATGATAAACTGAAATATCCATTTCATACTTTATTCCAAAATTCTCCTTTTATTTTTTTCCAACTCGTTTAAAGCTTAAATTTAAAAATAATTTTTTTGCACCAAAAAATCAATATTTCTTAAGCCCTTAATTTTAAAACCTTTTAATTCCCATTTATTCAAGACTCTATTCTTTTTCATATTCCGGAATTATTAAGTAGGATTTTTAAAATCAACTATTTTCTCTTCCCAACTCACCTCTTTTTAAATTTATCCATCTTCACTATAAATATCCTTCTTTAAATTTTCCCTTTTATTTCCCATTTAAAATTCAATATTTATATTTTAAAATGTCATAATATATCCACAATATATTGACATCAAATAAATTATTTTTCAACATACTATATCACACAATTATTCAACATTCCATATAACTGAATATGAAAGTAAAATTCAACATTTTTGAGGAATCCAGTCGGATCCCTCCAACCTGTTTCCCTGCATCCATGGATGTTAGCACAATATAAAAATAACAATTCCACTTCGAGGTGGAATATCACGGTATCTAGGGTCACCACTATTATGCGGGATGTATAGGGTCTCATCTGCTATATAATGCAGGAATATCAATCACTCCAATATATATATATACATATATATATATATATATATATATATATATATATATATATATATGTATGTATGTATATATAATATCACATCCAAACTGATAATAAATTATCAATTCAAGCGATCAACCAATAATTTACTATTAAAATTATTAGTAATCCAATTTGAGTGAGATTAACCCACCTTTGCCTTTAGTTTGCAATCTGATCCAAACCGGCTTGTCTTTCCTCGATTTAAGACCTTGTATAAACATTATATGGTTTGTTATCATTTGAACTAATCGAATGATCAATTACCATTTAATAAATTTTAATTAACTAATAATTTTATTTAAACCAATTCTTCCTTCTAAAAAAATCTTTTAGTAACTATAACAAATTATATAAGTCAGTCGAACAATTTAATTATCAAATCCCTTATTTTAAATTAAACCGGTAAAACTAAAATGTGTGTATATATTTTTATACGGATAATTTATATTTATATATATCTTTCTTTGAAACCCATACACTTACAAGAATTAATTTATGTAGATTCAAAAATCTAATTTTATATAAACTCTTCAACGTTTAAAATTCCCTATATCTTCCAATTTTATTTTTTTGGCAAGGCCGACTGGGTTAAATGGGCCCCGACCATTTTATTGCTGCACCAGTCGGAACTAAACACATACAACATAGAGCAGAACTCATAGAGAAAAGGGGAGCACTTGGCGCAGCAAGAACGGGGGGAACAAAAACAAAAAATACAAAATAAATAAATAAGAACACCACTAGTTAATATGATAGAAAAGATGCATATATCCCTGGATCTATTGAGAAGGATAGCTGGCTCAACGTATTTCTAATCTCACTGACTATCCACTGTTTGAAATTATCATCGGATTTTGCATTTATGGCATCAAACAACCTCGTATTTCGTTCTCTCCAGATTGAGCTAATGAAGCTCTTCAACACAGCTTTGAAGGTTCGCTGTCTTTCCGTCTTGAAGCCTGATTTAACATATATTCTTTCCCACTCCACTTGATTGTCATGGGAGACATCAGTTCTTTGCAACCTTGCCATCACATTAATCCAGATCTGGTTAATATAAGTGCACTCAAGATACAAGTGTTCGGTAGTCTCTGGTTGCACACAGCAGTATGCACACAAAATATTAATATTCATGCCCATGCAAGCAAGTTTCGCTCTGGTCATTATCGCACGATTTAGGACTTTCCATAGCATGAAGTTCTCTCTCATACTACTGTCTTTGCTCCATGTTTGTTTCCACCATCTCCAAGTAGGGCAAGAACTGTTCTTCATCAGAAATTCGTAAGCTTCTCCGATTTTGAATGTGACCATTTTATCTCCCCATACCAGATATTTAGTTGAAGTTGACAGAGCAATAAATATGCTTATTTTATTTCATATATGTTGAATCCACTGATTATAAGAAGAAATACGAGAATTTTGAAAGTTGTGAAGAATGTCTCTAACCTTGGTAGCCAAGTGTATCCCCGTTTGTTGCATCTCACCATACGTTAGCTGACGTCGTATAATGTACCCATTGTCTAACCATGGGTCATCCCAGAATTTCACCCTGTATAAAGGGTTAGTGTTCATTTGAATATGAGGAAGAAATTTCTCCTTTAACTTAAATATACATTGCCACGTCCAGCTTAATTTTTGAGGCTTCGTCATGTTCCACAAACTCCTCCCCCTGATCACGTTCTTATCACACCACTTAGCCCAAAGGCTTTCAGTACAGTTATAGAAAGTGTCAATGTGTTTTGCAAAGGCTGCTAAGTTCCAATGTTTTAAACTGTGTATACCAAGGCCCCCCCTGTCCAGAGGCCTTTCAATTTTGCCAAAATTGATCGGCGCAGTGTATCTGCCAGTTATTTTTCCCTTCCATAGGAATCTCATGAAAGCACTTCTGATCATGTTAATCAGTTTGCAGGGGAGAACAAAGGTTCTAGCCCAGTACACTTGCATTGAAAATATTACAGACTTTATTAGTGTTAATCTTCCTGCTTGACTAAGAGACCTGGAGGTCCAGCAACTAAGTCTTGCAGTTATCTTCTCAAAGAGAGGAAGACATTGGTTAGTAGTGATCTTCGATGTGGACAGAGGGAGACCCAAGTATGTTATAGTGTTTTGGTTTAGAGTCAGGCCAGTGATGTGTGATATAAGAGTACACTGTTCAGTACTAACACCAGCCATGATGATATCAGATTTACCAAGATTTACTTTTAGACCCGTCATTGCATAGAATTGGTCAAGAGTGTGCATTATGTTCATGACAGTGGTGATTTCAGGAGTACAAAACACAACAAGATCATCCGCAAACATCAAAGCAGAGATCTGAGGTTCGTTGCATGCTGGATGGAGCTTGAATTTACCTTGGTTTATAAGTTTGTCAAACATCCTCGTTAGAAGCTCCATGACCAGAATGAATATATAAGCAGATAGTGGATCACCCTGCCTAATCCCTTGCTTACTAACAAAAAAGCCTTCATTCATTCCATTGATATTAACTGAAAAAGTCGGGGAAGATATACATTCGTATATCCAAGCTATGAAATGGGGAGGAAAGTTCACGTACCCCATGATCTGAACAATGCTATTCCATTGCGGCATGTCAAATGCTTTCATGATGTCAAGCTTCATCATAGCTTTCGGGGGGGCATTCTTGCGCTTATATCCCTTAATTAGTTCATGGGAGAGAAGGACGTGGTCCAAAATGCTTCTACCAGGTAAAAAAGCAAGTTGATTTTTGGAGACAATCTTAGGTAGAACATGCTTTAGAACATGCTTTAGTCTTGTTGCTATAACCTTAGAGATGCATTTATAGATAGTATTACAACACGAGATGGGACGATATTCATTAACACAGTATGCATTCTTGATTTTGGGGATAAGAGCTATATTAGTGTAGTTAAAAGATCTGAAGATTTTACATTTTTTGAAAAATAGGAGTATGGCTTTGGTAACATCATCAGAGACAATCGACCAACAAGTGGTATAGAATAGCGCATTCAGCCCATCCGGTCCTCTACACGATTTAGTGTTAAGAGAGAACATTGCATGCTTTATTTCTTCAGGGGTAACTTCATTGCAGAGAAAGGAGTAGTCATCTGGGTTTAGTCTCTGCAGTATATCACTGGGGATTTGATCTATACTCGGTAAGAAGTTGGATATGTTGCTATACAAGTTGGAGAAATGATTAGTGAAAGTTTCCTTGATTTCATCAGGAGTTGAGTGGAGATCACCATTCATATCACAGATAGTGGTTAAGTTTTCTCTTCTCTGATTATTCTTTAGGCTAGCATGAAAGTAAGCACTGTTTCTATCTCCTTTTTCCCGCCAATTTATTCTCGACTTCTGCCTAATCATATCATTTTCCTTAGCTAAAGCTTCATAGTATTGCAGAGACAAAGTACTTTCAGTAGCTGAGAGGTTTGCATTGTTAACAGAGGCGATCATAGCAGTTTGAACTTCAATTAGCTTTTCTTTTATCGTAGTGCTCATTTTATCGCCTTTGCCATATCTTTTTACGCCCATAGTTTCAAGACTTTCTTTATCTCTTTAATTTTTTCCTGCAAGACAAACATATGATTGCCATTTTTAGACTTGTTCCATGCAGTTAACATAGTAATTTCAAAGTCTAGTTCAAAAACCCATGTATTAAAAAATTTAAAATTAGATTTTGCTCTCATGTCAGCTTCACGAAGGTGAATTATTTGGGGAGAATGATCTAATAGGAGAGGAGGTGGGAGGTGGTTGAAGAGAAGAGGCCATTTGGTTAGAGCACATTGGTGAGTGAAGGTATGATCAATCCTAGAAAAGGTTCTGCACCCTAGTCTCCACTTATTGTTCCATGTGTATTGCATACCGACAGTCCTGACCATAACGAGTTACGCACCAATGAGGGTATTAGCAAGGGGTTTTATTTCATTGAGTGATATGGGATTTCCACCGACTCTATCAGAAAGAGAGCAACTACAATTGAAGTCTCCAAGAATAATCCAAGGGTGAGAGGACTGTCTGAGAGAAGGTATGACCAAAAGTAACGAAGTTCTTGATGCTGCTGAGTTAAAAGCATATACGAAGGAGACATAGAAAGTTGTTTTATCAGAGAGATTAGTGACGTGACAATGTATTAGTTGTGAAGTAGATAGAATTGGAGTTAGCTGAACGTGATCGGGATTAAAAAGTATCAATATCCTACCATACGATGCTTCATTCAGATTGTGAATGTATCTCCAATTTGGATTAATATATGTTGCTGCCTTGATAGACAAGGAGAGATTCAACTTTGTTTCAAGAATTGCTAAGATTGATAGGTGATGTGTTTTGACTAGCTATTTACACTGGTCTTGCTTGATGACATGATGTCCACCTCGAATGTTCCATGCTCCAATGCGCGACATCATTGGCCAACATGTGCATTGAGTAGCTCTATCTTCATTCTCCTAGTTACTGCCTGCTTCGAGATCAAGTAATTAGGAATAGCAGCTGAAAATGGGGTAACTTCTTGGTTTTTTTCTTCTTCAGGAAAGTGGGTTTTGGACTGAGTAGGAGTTTGTGGGGTGGTTAGCAGAGGGGGCATTTCCATATTGGAAGGAGCTTTGTATGCTGGAGGAGGATTGATTTTGGAATATATGTGTTGAGGATAATGGCTTGGAGAATTGATATTAACTTGGGTTGAAGTATAATCAGGTTGTGTATCTGACTGGTACGTTGTGCATGTTTTGTCTTCATTGTACACTATTACTTCCTTTTGAGTATTTTTACTGTGCATGGAGTTTTTGATTCCTTTCTTTCTATTTTTTCTACCACTTGCATTTATTTCTTCTCCTTTTTTACTATCACTATTTTGTCCCTCATCCTTGTTTCCATCATCTCCTGGCTCCTGACTTTGTATCTTGTTCATTGTTTGTTTTTCCTTATAACTCCCTTGATGTATTTTGTTTCTGCCTTCTTCCATTTGTGTTATTTGACTTTCAGCTTCCTCTTATTTTTCAACCTCATTGCTAACATGTGCAGTTATACCATTAGCACCGTCGTTCATACTTTTATCTAACATATCATTCACCTCTTCCTCCTCATCCAAATTAAGTAGTACAGCAAATTTATTGAATGTTAGTGGCTCTCCATCTGAATCATTTTCATTTGTATTCTCCTCTCTTTCAGGGCTTCTTTCCTTACTCATGGTATCTATAGGAAGTATAGTGTTTGCTGTATCATCTTCTGTTGGGCGAATTTTCACCCAGAAGACCTCGAGACCAAGAAGCCACAGTTTCACCCGGGCTTGCAACCTCCACCTCGTTCGATGAACACAAGGCTCGGTACAAGCATGGAAGTCAATCCGGCATTCCCATTCGGCAGAGTTACGTCCGGCCTCTCCCTGTTATGCCGGACCAGAATCCATTCGGCAAAGCCCAACCATTGGTCCATTCGGCAAAAGCAAGGCATAAGGCATTTCCATCCGGCACATCCCATTCGGTAGCCGGACCATACCCCACCGAACCAACCATCACCCCACTACCGAACCAACTCCACGGCCGGACCAAACAAGTACCGAACCACCTCACTGCCGGTCCACCTCCACACTCATTACCACCGGTCCACACTTATTGCCGGACCACGCCTACCACCGGACCAAACTCCATGCCGAATGACCTCCGCCGAACCAGGTGATTACCATTCCAGATTGCTTCAGCCTGGGCCCACCAGCAGTTATATACTTCCAAGACCCCTGCCCCCTACCTCATTCTATAAATAGAGGGGCAGGGGTACAACAATGGCAGACAAGTTTGAGAGCTCAAGCAAGGAAGGAACTTTCAAACTACTTTCATACACTTGTATACAACGCATTGTACTTGTAACCTGAAAGAAAGAAGATAATAACATATAAAGTGGACGTAGGCACATTCTGGCTGAACCACTATAAATCTGTGTGTCTTTTACATTTCAGCCCCTACTTTTCTCATATTTACATACTCATCTAAAATCATTGAAAATCACATATAATCAACTAAATAATACGACTTGGAGGTGTTTGTCCATTTTTTGTGCAAACATTTTTGGTGCTTTCACTGAGAGTTGAACTCAAGCTTCATCTTCTCCCACTCAACCTTTTTCCTAACGACATCACTCGTTGCTTAGAAATCATGCCTTCCAAACAGAGAAGGGATGTTAACAAAGGAAAGAACATCGCAACTAGCAGCCTTCCAGATCCAGCAATCACAGATCAGCCCACTTCAACAGCAGTACCAGATGAAAATCAGGAAAATCCAACTGGTCCCGCAACGGAACAACCAATCACTAGGGCAGATCTGGACAGGGTTGTGGCTGAAGTAACTAACCGCTTCACATCCCAACAAGAAACTTTGGTGGACCAACTCATGACACGCTTAAGGGACGCTGAAGAGTCCAACCGCAACACTGAATCATGGGGTGAATCCCAATCCGGAGGATCCCGGAGGCAACAAAGGTCTTCACTCTTCGAACAAGCTATCAACAGGAAAAACGATGATAGGGGCCGCGCCCGGACTCAGCCCGAATTCCGACTCGAGGAAGCCCTTGGAACCGAACCTAGCGGGGGAGGCACCAGGCGAGGGTCGGATGTAGCTGAGCCAGTCATGCCACCTAATCATAGAAACCCCGCTGAACGGAGCCGAGCTAGAACCCAGCCCGAAGTTGACCCCATGGATGTGCTCGAAACAGAACCCCACAGGGGAAGATCAAGGCAGGGGGCAACTGTAGCTGGTCCTAGCGTGCATCCGAGCAGCCAAAGACAACCACTGGATAATGCTAGAAGTGATAGACTGTACCATCCCTACAGGTCATCTGGACGAGGTAGATCCCGCAGGGAAGAACCGAGCTCATTTTTGTCCGCTCCAAGTTCTGACGAACGAATGGCACAATTATTCAGAGAATGTGTCCAACGGGAGCAAAGGGACCGAGGAATAGGCGCTAGGGTCACCAGTCCCTTTACCCGAAATATCGAAACTGCCATCACTCCCCGGGAATGGAAAATGCCAACCATGGAACCTTACAAAGGAACTTCCGACCCCATCGTACACCTGCAGAGATACACCCAGCATATGCTCATGAGTGGAGCAACAGAAGGAGTATTATGTAAATGCTTTCCGCTATTCCTATCAGATCTAGCTACCTCCTGGTTCTGCCATCTACCCCAAGGATCCATCAACTCATGGGAGATGTTAAAAGAAAGGTTTATTAGCCAGTTCCGCATCCATGTGGAACAACCCAGGGATGCTTATTCTCTATCCAATGTCAAACAGAAAACCGGAGAGACGCTGCAACAATATCTAACACGGTTCAACGCCGCAGCGGCAGCAGTTCAAGATGCCAATGAAAAACTCACTCTAATGGCCCTCTGTAGTGGTGTGCATCCAGACACCAAGTTTGCCAGAAGATTAACTAAGGAAAAACCAGCTACCTTGCCTGATTTCTTCCATGAAGCTGGAAAGTATATGAGACTTGAAGACGCTGCTACGGAGAGGCAGCCAGGGCAACAAGGCAAGATAATTCAGGACAAGGTTCCCACTGCAGCCAAGGACGCTCGAAGAAATGAATCTAGAGACAATGCTGGGGGCAGAAAGGTTGAGAAGCGCCAATATCGACCAGGGCCAAGATTTGACTCCTACACTCCTTTGAATGAAACAATCGAAAACATCTACCTAGCCACTCAGGGCGAACTCGGATACAAGCGCCCCCCGCACAAGAAAGAATCAGATAACGCACTCAAGTCCGGAAAGTTCTGTCGCTTCCACGAATCCCACGGACATGACACCAATGAATGCCACCATCTTCGGGACTTGATCGAAGAACACATTAGAAGAAGAAGACTGGAACGTTATGTGAAAAGTCAGAACAGGACTCCAACTCCTGCCAATGAGAACTCAAAGCAACCCCTCCCAGAAGTAGGCGGAGGGAGTCGCAACAATCACAACACCAGTGGCTCTAGTCAAGAGAAGATAGTAGTCCTTACCATCTCAGGAGGACCACACATTGCCGACAGAAGTTGGGCAGAGATGGAAAGGTACGGCAAGTCGCTTAGAAATGCCGAAGGATATGTTAACTCCATTACGGAGGAACGCCACCCGAAACGAAAAGAAAACGACGACATCATATTCAGTAGGCGTGATTTGGAAGGAAGACAGTACCCACATATGGATCCTATGGTCATCTCTGCCTGGTTCGGTCCAGCTAAAGTTTTTCGGATTCTAATAGACACAGGAAGCTCCGTAAATATCCTATTCAGACATGCTTTCGACAAAATGAAGTTATCAATGAAGGATGTATCCCCCTGTGACAAACCACTGCACGGTTTCACTGGAGATGCAAAAATGCCCCTCGGGCAACTTGACCTATTCGTCGAAATAGGAAGTCATCCCCGCTCCGTTGTGCGAAAACAAACGTTCGTACTAATAGAAAACCACTCGGCTTACAACGCTTTCTTGGGAAGACCAGCCTTGTCTGACTTTCAGATTGTATTAGCCCCCTGGTGCCTGAAAATGAAATTTCCAACAGACAACGGAGTAGGAGAAGTAGAAGGAGATCAAGGTGCTGCCCGAGACTGCTACGTAACTGAACTTCGCAATAACCGCAGAAAGAATAAAGGAAAAGATGCAGAGACTACTCTCTGCATGAAAAGCTTGGAGGCATAGCAACTAAAGAAAGCCCCTCCTCTTCGATACACAAGCGATCCCTTCAATGAACTAGACCCCAGGGATAAAGAGGAGGAGGCTACCGCCGAGCCTGCAGAGGCTATGGAATTCGTATCGGTAGATAAGCATGATTCAAGTAGACTATTAAAAATCGGATCTCAGCTGAAAACGGAATTGAAGGATCGACTCATTGACTTTCTCCGCCACAACTTAGATGTATTTGCGTGGACCCATGCCGATATGACAGGAATCTCCCCAGACGTAGCATGCCACATGTTGAACATCGATCCCACCAAGGTACCAGTAAAGCAGAAAAAGAGGAGCATGGGGGCAGAGCGATCAGCAGCCCTTGATGAGGAAGTAAAAAATCTACTTGCTAATGACTTCATACGGGAAGCCATCTACCCAGAATGGATCGCTAACCCAGTGCTAGTAAAAAAGGCCAATGGAAAGTGGCGAACATGTATTGACTTCTCCAATCTGAATGACGCTTGCCCGAAAGACTGCTTCCCACTTCCCCGAATTGACCAACTCGTGGACAGCACAGCTGGGCACGAACTCCTATCTTTTATGGATGCATACTCCGGATATAACCAGATCCCCATGCACGCTCCCGATCAGGACCACACTAGCTTCATCACCGACCGCGGATTATATTGTTACAAAGTCATGCCTTTTGGACTCAAAAATGCTGGAGCTACCTATCAACGCCTCATCAACAAAATGTTCGCAGAACTGATAGGACGTACTATGGAAGTGTATGTGGATGACATGTTGGTGAAGTCCAGGAAAGCCAACGACCATGTAAGCCATCTGGACGATATGTTTCGGGTACTTCGCCGATATGGAATGAAGCTGAATCCTCTAAAGTGCTCCTTCGGAGTATCATCGGGAAAATTCTTAGGATTCATCGTCCACGCCAGAGGAATCGAAGCAAACCCTGAACAAATCCGAGCTTTAAAAGAAATAAGGATGCCTTCCACTCGAAAAGAAATGCAGAGCCTAAACGGAAAGGTGGCCGCCCTAAGCAGATTCATTTCCAAGGCAACTGACAAGTGTGTCCCTTTCTTCGAAGCACTCAAGAAAGACAAAGGGAGGTTCGAGTGGACCGACGAATGCTTAAAAGCCTTCCTCAACCTCATCGAACACCTTCAGAGACCACCAGTACTCTCAACTCCAAATGAAGGTGAAGTGTTATACCTATACCTCGCTGTATCATCTCATGCTCTAAGCGCCGCCTTGGTAAGAGAAGAAGACCGCACACAACGCCCGGTTTACTTTGTAAGTAAGAGATTTACAGGGGCAGAGGCCAGATATCCTAAACTTGAGAAATTAGCATATTGTTTATTGATCGCGTCACGAAAACTGCGCCACTACTTCCAGTCTCACTCCATCAGGGTTCTAACCGATCAACCACTAAGACAAGTGCTCCATCGTCCTGACACTTCTGGGCGACTCCTCAAATGGTGCATCGAACTAAGTCAGTATGATATCACCTACCATCCTCGTACCGCTATCAAAGGACAAGCCATGGCTGATTTCATTGCCGAATTCACTATCAACGAAGGCAAGGAACAATCCGAAGTAGCAAAAAACATCAAGTGGAACCTCTTTGTAGACGGAGCATCGAACGAACAAGGCTCGGGGGCAGGTATTGTGATCATCACCCCCAGGGGAAGAAAGTTGTACTATGCATTGAGATTGGAGTTCACGGCCACTAACAACGATGCTGAATATGAAGCAGTAATAGCGGGATTGGAACTGGCCCTAGAAATTGGAATCAATTCCTTATGTATTCATAGTGATTCTCAGCTTATCGTAAACCAGGTACTAGGAGAATTCCAGACTCGAGGAGAACGACTCACAGCATACCTAAAGAAAACCAAACTGCTACTCGATCAATTGGACCATTATCTAATCAAACACATTCCTCGAGAAGAAAACCAAGAGGCCGATGAACTTGCAAAGCAAGCTAGTATGAAGAATAGCACCATTTCCGGAGCACTAGCCATCGCAAGGCAGCTAGCCCCAAGTTTCGAACAAGTGAATCTGATAACTGCAATCGAAGAAGGAACCTGGATGACTCCTATCTGGAAATATTTGCAAGATGGCACACTACCCGACAGGCGTGACGAAGCCAAGAAAATCTTGAGGAAAGCTCCCCACTACACAATACAAGAAGGCATCCTCTATCGGCGTGGCTTCTCTAGCCCCTTATTAAGATGCGTCGCTGGAAGGGAAGCCAAGGAAATCTTATCAAACATCCATCAGGGAGGTTCCGGAGATCACACTGGAGGACAGACTCTGGCAAAAAAGATACTCCGATATGGATATTACTGGCCCACACTAAACAAAGATGCCCTAGACTTCGTTAAGAAATGCGACAGATGTCAGAAGTTCGCCAAGATCCCTCGACTGCCCACAAACGAAATTACTCAAATGACCAGCCCTTGGCCCTTTGCTGTATGGGGAATTGACTTAATTGGCGAACTGCCAACGGGCCGAGGCAGAGCCAAATATGCTATAGTGGCAGTCGATTATTTCACCAAATGGGTGGAAGCGGAACCTTTAAATAAAATATCTTCAGCAAAAGTTATCAACTTCTTGATCAAAAACATTCTGTGCAGGTATGGAATCCCCCTCAAGATCGTATCAGACAACGGACTCCAATTTGACAGCGAAGAATTTGCCGACTGGTGCCAAGAGCATGGAATTCATAAAAGCTTCTCATCAGTAGCTTACCCTCAGGCAAACGGACAAGTTGAAGCTGTCAACAAAATTCTCAAAACCCTAATCAAGAAGAAACTTGAAAAGTCAAAAGGCGCTTGGGTGGACGAACTTCCTACGGCACTATGGGCATACCGCACATCTTTCAGAACATCAACGGGACATACTCCTTTCTCTTTGGCATATGGATCGGAGGCAATGCTCCCAGTTGAGACTATTGTGCCTTCCCACCGTAGGATCCACTACAACCCAGAAGAAAACGAAGAACTCCTCCTCATGTCTTTGGATCTGATTGAGGAAAGGAGAAACGATGCAGCACTCAAAGCAGCAGCTCACAAACAAAAAGTGGCAGCACTATACAATTCCAAAGTCAAGCATCGCAGCTTACAAGAAGGAGATCTTGTCCTCAGGCGAATCTTTCCGCGCCCCGGGGCACTGGACCCCATCTGGGACGGACCATATGTAATTCACAAAGATCTCCACAACGGAGCTTACATTTTGTCAACAGTGGACGGAGAGGTGTTCCAGAGGGCATGGAACATCCGACACCTCCGTCGATACTTTTCTTAACTTGTACTGCCCATGTGAAGTGAATTAACAAAGAGAATCAGTGGACGTAGGCATTTTCGTGCCGAACCACTTTAAAAAATCTTGTCTCTTTTTAACTTGTTCCTTTATGTCTTGGCTACTTGTTAAGTTTTATCCCTTTCTGTTGAACAAAATCCTATGGCATCTCCACTCAAGACGCACCGCGGCCTCATCTAGACTAGGCCTAACAGGTACGCCACGATTCTATGCACTCGCCAATGAGACTCTTTTGCTCCAGCATCCCTCTGCTGCGGGTTAACTCATTGCGCGCCTGCCCTCAAAGCCAACTGTAATGAGCCGATTATAAGTCATCATAAAGGCCGACTATAGCCGATGGCAGCTCATTACGGCGTTCGGCTCGTCGGTAACCGTGAACCTACTTTAAGCCCCAACATAAGGTGTGGCCAGCCAGGGGTAGTTCACGGCCAACGGCACCCACGCTAGCCGGCCACGGTAAATCGAATAATACCCACGATTACGGACCATAACGGTTCGGGTAGTTACCGTGCGCGATCTCGGCTCCGATGTGTCTTAAGTGCGGCTGTGGTAAAAAAGAAAACCCCCCGCGGAGGCGTAAGATGGGTGACAAGTGTCTCCAAGACCCACAGCTAGGGAAAGTGACTACAAAACCCGTTTGCCACGAACTTAAGCACATCGACGGCCTTCCGTGACTGGAAGTTTTACTTTTACTATATTTCCATTTCATTTAAATATTTTTCTCCTATCCTGTGTAACAAACTCTAAAGTACAGGAAACCAAATAGGAAGCATTCACTCATGAGGCTCTAAGCCTGCGTACTGGGTGGCAGGGCGCTCAGCTATACCCGTAAACAGTTACACAAGACACTCAAAGCTACCGCCTGCGAAGAAAACATAAAGGGCGGTACTCTCTTCTCTTGTACATAAATGCGTAACTATAGCTTATTCATACAATGACATTGCAAAACGTGAAGTTATATTTCAAGCAAAAACTTAACATCAAACACAACTAGAATCACAGGCATATACATAATTATACTTCTCACACGGCACATAAAGATAGCAACAACATTTAAACATGACAAAATCAGCTTATATTATAAGATCACGCGAAGTTATTCTTTGCAAATAATTTTATTACAGTTGCATATCAAAGACTAACATGAACAGTGATAAAAAAAAAAGAAACAAAAAGATGGCAGATGCATCCACACTCCATCACCAACTCCCCCAGCCTACTTAGCCGCAGGATCGGAGCCCCCAGCATGTGGATCTGAAGTCCCACCTGTCCAGATCAGAAGAGGAATTCATTAAACGAACGATCAAGTTATGAAAACACGAAAAGAAAAGAAAGGGAAAAGAATAACTCACCAGCATCCGCCGCTTGATCCTCATCATCCAACTGCACGCCCGCTTCCTCTGCAGCGAGTAGCCGCATCCCCTCCTTCACCGCCGCTTGCTCCTCCTTTGAGAACTGAGCAGTAACCGCACTCAAGTTGAAAGCCTCTCCGCCTTCCTTACCCGCATTCACCCTGGCCTCCTCTAAAGCCTGGAGATACACCTTGGCCATGACCCGAGGGTAATCGTCCATCCAAGACAAGCCGCCCTCCTTCCAAGTGTGGAAGTACATATCCTGCAACATCTCATCCATCATCCCCTCGTTTTCCTCAAACTCCCTCACCCGGGCCTCGGAAGCTTGCAACTTGGTGATGGCGACGTCCCTCTCTGATTGGTATCTCAAGCAGTCAGCCTGGAGTGACCTCCTCATTTCCTCTTCCTTCAACTTGAGGGACCTCCTCATCTCCTCCATCTCCTCCTTCAACTCGGCCTGAGCCATCTCCGCAGCCTCGAGCCTCCCTGACAACTCCTCTACCCGCTCGAGATCCGCATTTCGAACCTCATCCACCGTTGCGATAGCTATGTTAATCCGTTCCCTGCAAGCGACCTCCATCTTCCGTAATTCCGCCCTACTGGCCTTCTCCATGGTCTCTTTCAGACGCTTGGAGGCTTCCTCATGCTGGGAAATCTGGATGGCTTGGTCAGCGAGTTGCTTGGCCTGATCGGCAACCTTTAACCTCAACCGAATGTTAGCACTCCCGATCTCTTCCCCGGCCTTGACCAACTTAGCATGATGCTCCATTAACTTCTTGGTCTCTGCGGCCACCCGGTCGATATTAGCCTTGGCCTCATCCCCCATGGTGACTACCCGTGTAGTAAGTAAATCAAGATCTAAAGATTTGGCCTCGTCCAGCACTCTTACCATGGGGTTGCGGGGAAGTAGGTGCTCGCCCGTGGTCTCATCGAATGAAATGTCCCGAAAACTTGGGTCTAAATCAGGATGGCCGGCAAAAGGGTCACGAGGCACGGGGCGAGGCACATCGGGACGCCTTATATGAATGACAGTAGAACTCTTGGAAGGAGGAGGAGGGGGGCAGGGCTCCGTGCTCTCCTCCGTAGTATCACGAAGAGGCTGAGTAGGGGGAGACAGAGTAGGAAGCTGCGAAGCAGAAGAAGACTCAAATAAGGAACGGCTCCGCTTCCTTTTCTGAATGCCCTCTTCGATGACCCCAAGAAGAGGGCGGTACTTGACTACGTCCCCAGTGCGATCAGTAGAAGGTTTCGCGGAAGCTCTCCTCGACTTAAATTGTTCAAGGCGGTGTCGAACACCCGACGTTTTACCCGCCTGGCCTGCCCCTGGAATAAAGAACAAGTGTTACGAACATACAATAATCCGCAATTCAAAAAATGTGCTAAGTTAAAAAGAAAGAAAAGTGAGGAGACACATCTGTTATACAAACCCGGCGGAGGAGTGGGATACTGCAATAAGTCCTGGATCTCATTCCAGGACGGAAGTGAACCGTAAAAAATTTCTAAGTCCTTATCGAAAATAGAATCGGCAGAAGACAAAAGTTCACCTTGCATCGCCGGAATCACCCTAGCTGAGGAACCCTTAGAGGATGGGTCAGTGCCAGCCACAGCTTTGCCGGTTTCCTTTGCCTTCTCCGTTCCCTTCTCCGTTTCCGACTCTCCCTCCGACTCCCCGAAGGCCCGACGGAGAGCCTCATCCAGTTCGAGGTCTTGTTCAGAGGTTAGAGCAGCAACACCACTACCACCTTGACCGTCGCCATCTCCTCCACCCTCCGACCCTTCTCCAACTTCGCCTCCTTCCTCCTCTTCTACACCTTCCTCCTCCGGGACAGTCGGGCAAGTACTTGGAGAAGGGCCATCGGACTTCTTCAGTTTCTTCCCCCCAACCGCAGGACGCGCTGCGAAAGGCTCCCTCTTACCGCTCTTTACCGTAGCCCCCTCCTTAGCTTTAGCAGCCCTCTCCTCAGCCGTATCCCTTTGCTTAACCACGGACTGGCGCGGTAAGATCAAATTATACTCCAAGAGAGTTGCGTTCCTGATCAAGAAAGAGGCCGACCGGTCCCGTGCCGGAATAGCCTTTAGTTCAGCAGCCATTCGCACTAAGGAATCGTCCTCCACGACTGCAATACCACCTGTCGCTAGCCAGAAATAGAAGCATGTCAGAAAAAACACTACAGTCAAAACGCATGAAAAATATAAATGAAATCAATCTTACAGCCGGAAGTGAAAAGGCGGAAAGAAACAGCATCGTCCTTGACGAAGAACCACTCCTTCTTGAACATGGTGAACTTGGAATACAAGTCCAGAACTGGTTTGAAGGGTACGGCCGCCTCCAGACTAATATACGGAGACCCCTTCTTATAGCCTCTCAGGTTGTACAAGTATCGGATTTCCCGGTTAGAAGGAGGACGCCCGTACCTCCTCTGGAAGATGACAAAGAGGCTCACCAGGATAGCATATGAGTTAGGCTGAAGCTGGAAGGGAGCCACCTTCAAATATGTGGTGAAGCTTACTATCCAAGCGTTGATAGGAGGAATGGCCCCACACATGCAATGATATCGGCTATAGGCAAAATACCCCTCGGGAGGGTTGTACGGCATGACACCAGCCTCCGGCAGCAACATAAGCGCTCTGTCAATCCCGAAGGAACGGGATATGACATCAAGTTGCTCCTCTTTCAGAGAGCTAGGATAGCAATCAGGAGGAGAGACAAGAAGCTCCTGGGGACCATACCCATCGACTAGTGACCTCGGAGCAGGTCCGTGCTGTGCTGGATCTGGCTGAGCTGGGGGCACGGCAGAAGTTTCTCCGCTATCCCTGGATTTCTTCTTGCCCGATCGAGTTTCAACTTTGCGAGACATTTATCTGCATACACAAAAGTAAAAAGCATGATGTTAGAACGACAGTATAAACAAACAAGCATACATAAGTCCGGAGTTCCACTCAAAGTCCAGACACAAAGTTCGTTCGGCACTGGAGGTTCAAGACCATTCGGCACTAGGGTCTTACGTTCATTCGGCAGTACAAGTTCATTCGGCAATGGGATCTGACTTCCATTCGGCAATGGAATCTGAGGTTCATTCGGCAAAGCAAAGCTTCCGTGCCCATTCGGCATAAGCCCATCCGGTTATAGAGTTCATTCGGTAAAAGAGTATATACCTGGTTCGGCGAATATTTGATTCGGCAAATAGTTGGTTCGGTGGGCTTTTGATTCGGCTTCCTCTTGTTCGGTAGAGAAAAACTAAGAGGGGTGTAGCCTCTATATATAGGCGAGCTCTGGAATACCGGACGAGAACCTACTGCCGGACCAACCCCATGCCGGACGAGAACCTATCACCGGACCAACAACAACCGGACCAACAACAACCGGACCAACTATGTACCGAATGAAACCTTCCATACCCAACCAACCTCCAAACGAATAAGAATATATGCCTACTCGAAACCGAATGAAACTGTCTCTACCAGCAGAAGCCAGAAACAGGGGGCATGTAGGGCGCCTCACTCAGATAAGTCCCGAACCCCAGATCTTACTAATAAAATAAAGAATATGATAACAATGGATAAGTCGTGAATCTCTCACTAACATGGGTTAATCGTTCACACGTGCACGCGACCACGAACGGTCCATAAGCATGCTCTGAATGGCTATTAACCCTATCACCGTGAGAATTTACACTTTGACATCCCTTTTTAAGCTCACCGGTTAAAAGGATCCTTGATTCTGATAATTATGAAATGGCTAAGCTACTTACACATGTACGGGGTTGCGAACGATCCCTAGGCATGCTCTGAGCTGGCAATAAACCATCTTCACAAACATAGACCGGGCATCGACGATGCCGAGCCCCTTCGGGACTCACTCTCTCGTCCTGAACGGCACAGTTCACTTCATCTCGAATATTTCGATCATGAACGGCCGTTATTCGAAATCACACTAAAACTGTAAATTCCTTTGCAGGACATTAACAGAATACGAACGTCCAATCGCTGGCGTTACAAAGCCAATCTTCCTGCCACAAGAAAAACAAAGCGCGACACATGCAAGCACGTGCCCCACTTTGGGGGGCAAATGTTGGGCGAATTTTCACCCAGAAGACCTCGAGACCAAGAAGCCACAGTTTCACCCGGGCTTGCAACCTCCACCTCGTTCGATGAACACAAGGCTCGGTACAAGCATGGAAGTCAATCCGGCATTCCCATTCGGCAGAGTTACGTCCGGCCTCTCCCTGTTATGCCGGACCAGAATCCATTCGGCAAAGCCCAACCATTGGTCCATTCGGCAAAAGCAAGGCATAAGGCATTTCCATCCGGCACATCCCATTCGGTAGCCGGACCATACCCCACCGAACCAACCATCACCCCACTACCGAACCAACTCCACGGCCGGACCAAACAAGTACCGAACCACCTCACTGCCGGTCCACCTCCACACTCATTACCACCGGTCCACACTTATTGCCGGACCACGCCTACCACCGGACCAAACTCCATGCCGAATGACCTCCGCCGAACCAGGTGATTACCATTCCAGATTGCTTCAGCCCGGGCCCACCAGCAGTTATATACTTCCAAGACCCCTGCCCCCTACCTCATTCTATAAATAGAGGGGCAGGGGTACAACAATGGCAGACAAGTTTGAGAGCTCAAGCAAGGAAGGAACTTTCAAACTACTTTCATACACTTGTATACAACGCATTGTACTTGTAACCTGAAAGAAAGAAGATAATAACATATAAAGTGGACGTAGGCACATTCTGGCTGAACCACTATAAATCTGTGTGTCTTTTACATTTCAGCCCCTACTTTTCTCATATTTACATACTCATCTAAAATCATTGAAAATCACATATAATCAACTAAATAATACGACTTGGAGGTGTTTGTCCATTTTTTGTGCAAACATCTTCATTTATGTCTTCATTACTAACTTCTTTATCACCACAATGTCCATTATCATTCTTCTCCCTTTTTTCCTCTTCACCGTTATCATTTTCCTTATTGCTTCCTCCATTCTGAACCACTATATTTTCATTATCAACTATCTCAGCCTTCTTTTTGCTTACACGTTTCCATGTTCTTAAATTTCGCTTCTGAATTGGTCTAACATTTCTTTTCACATTGGCTAAACCAGTTATTACCACCGTGTTTTCTTTGTAGGCAATATTACCGGTTTCCTTTTTGTTCTCTTTTTGATTCAATTCCTTACTATCACAACATTCTGTTTTATGACCAAATCACTTGCATAACACACAAACATCTGGCTTCCACAGATACCGCACATAGATTTTTTGATATCCTCCTTCCACCAACTTTACCATAAACTCATCATGTAGCTCCCTGTCTGGTTTAATCCCCACTAAGCATTTCGCATAGCTCAGCCTTTCCTGCTTTTCCGTCATTTCGTCCATACACAACAACTTCCCCAAATGGCTACAAAGCCAATTAATCCCAAGCGGCGACCAAGCAAATATTGGGAGATTATACAATTGAACCCAAACTGGAACCGCAGTGATCGCTCCAGATACATTACTTATAGCTGCATCGTATGGTTTAACTATGAACAATTTATTATTCATAATTATAGGATCACTTTGTAGGATCTCTGCTCTATCTTCCGAACACGTGAAGTTAAATAAGAATATTATACCATCAGACTTAGCTGTTACCGAGCCTTTTAATTTCCATATCTTCTTAAGTTTTGTAATTACTCCTGTGTATGACAACAGTTTGTCTAAGAAGAAACCAACCAGTGTTTCCTTCCAGATCACTGCTCCTGCATCAATAACCTCTTTTGTTGAACTAATACTTGGTCTTTATATTCTGGAAACAGGTGAACGGGGATGTACTTCCCAGCATTCTTCGGTTTATGCTTGAACAGCGAAGTCCATTTCCGTTCACACTGAGGGGGATATGGCGGAACGCCGATATGGGGTAGAGGAGACAAGGATGGAGGTAGAAACGTGATAGGGTCAGGGGGAACAAGCGGGGGGATGTCTGGGGGAACAGGAAGAACCTGGGGGAGTTGACTTGGTGGAATAAGATCAGAGTTGGAGATCGGTGGGACATGGTTAGGTGGTATCGATGGCGTTGGTTCAGAAGAGATAAGGAAAAGACAGAGGCGTCGGAGAAGGAGGGGGGAGGTACTACAAGGCTGTCAGAGGAGATGGGAGGGGGTACTATGGAGTTGACGTTCGGGAGATGGTATATATATAATTACCGTTCTAATTTAAAATATGTATGTGGGTGTAAATATATATATATTATTTCTTCCTGCTTCCTATATATATATATATCCTTGGAAAAAAAGTTTCCTGTTCTTAAACTTTATATATATATATATTCAATCTGACTAAAGAAAAGTTTTATGTTTAAACCTTATATATTTTAAATTCTTTCATATATATATATATATATATTTTATAAATTTTTAAAAAAGAAATAGCTACCTCACTGTTAATTTTTTTTCCTATTTCTAGCCGGTATAAGTTTTAATCAAAAGTGAATTACTTTATACCTTACAGAAAAGAGGCGAACCCAGGCTTCGACCAACCCATCTTCATCATCGCAAGGTCGCTCACAAACCCCTACCATCGCTAGAGCTTCGGCGGACATCACCTAGCACGCGCGTGTTCCACATCATCGACGAACACCCAACTGACCCAACTCACGACCACATCGTCCAAGCCTCGCGAAAGTTGATGCTTCCTCCATCACTATCAATGCTCGAAGTAGGCACCCACGCCGCCTCCTCCCAACATCACCGAGCTTCGCCTTATTTGCACGCCGCCTGCAAAGAACCCAACTCCAGCAGCCTAAATATCCAAACTCCCATCGCAACCCTAGGCAACGAATGACGTCGCTTGGCATCTGCGACAACACATCGTGTACGAGCATGCGATTCAATTCTCTTTGCCGAGAGATTTTTTTGTGGTGGATTCCATTTCCATAGAGAAAGGGGGAGGGAATTATTTCGATTTTGAAATGAAATCGTGAAGAAAAAGGTTCGTTTGTTATCATATATATATTTTTTCATTATTTTTTCTTCTGCTGGTTGAAGGAGGCAAGACATGATTTAAGACTGAAAAGCTGGGGTAGAGTGAAGGATGCTACAGTGACTTCGAGGTGAAGGCAAAAAGTTTTGATGTGAAATTGTTTTTAACTGGTCAACATTTAAACATTATCCCAAATCGTCTCAATTTACGTGACTTAAAATCATGAACTCCTATCGAGGCGTGCCGCTAGGCGTTCATAATGTTATACCCCTATTCCGAAGGCAATGGAAAAGGTTTCAAGTCCTAATTCGATCGTATGAAGAAGATAGCTTTTTGGACCTAGTTATTATATTGAATCTTCGATATAGATTTCAGCACGTTTACCTATCGTATGATCATACAACAACTCCGAATGCTACGAAATTTGATATCTGATAATAATACAATATTACGGATCTAATAGAACTAGTTTCGTCGAATTCCGAGACTGTGCCTTGGAAGCCTATTTTTAAAAGGCAATTTAAACAATATAATTTTAGAACTAAACAAAATACTTTTAAATTCAATTTTAAAAGTTCTATTACCTTGAGTATTATTAATATAAATTTTATAAGCCGTTGAAATATTTTTAGAAAGCTTGAAATTCTAGGTTCAATATTTTACCCAATTTCCAATTATTAAATCCAATAATTAAATTATCAAATAATCAGTGGCATTTGAAATCCAAGTTAAAAATAACTTTTAAATATTTAAAATCAATTAAATATTCCAATTTCAAATATCTGAAATTTCCGGGTCGTTACAATGATGGACGCCATGTTATCAACATTGAACTCCAAATCATGTCTTCTCTTATCATCGTAGCTCTTTTATATATCTTAACCAACTTTCATTCATTTTTGAATAATCTTGATCTTCTACATAGTCTCTCTAATGATATCTATGCCAATAATTAATTTCACTGGTTTCCCACCAATGTGAAGGGTCGTTGCATAATGCCTTAAATGGTGCCATATCGATGTTGGACTGATAATTGCTGTTGTATGCAAATTCTACCAAATGAAAATGATCTTCCATAAGCCTCCAAAGTTGAACATGAAATCTCATAAGAGATCCTCCAAGATACAAATACCCTTTCAGTCTTCCCGTTACTTTACGGGTAGTGAGTTGTACTCAAATGCATATCTGTCCCCAAAGCCTCTTTAAGTTTTTCCAAAACCCAATAGTGAACAATAAGATTTGGTCCTTCATAATCACTTTGGTACACTGTAGAATCACACTTTCCATTTCACATACAACTCAGCTATTTGGGTGCTATTCTACTAGACTTCGTGGGTATAAATCTAATAGTCTTATAACACCCTATAATTTGGTGTTAGTTATTTAATTAGTAAGTTAGGTAACTAATTAAGCTCCAAAAATGGAATTTGTGCAAACTATGAAATTTTACCATGAAACTTGCACCACTACGTTTGTGGTGAAATTCTGAGCAATATATTTAGAGTTTTGCGATCAGAGCCCAAACAAAGAAGTTACGGAGGAAAAAAGAATTCGAAATGAAAATAATTAATTAAGATATAGTTAACATTTTTTATTAATTACTCAGGCCCACAAGCCGACCCATCATTGGGGACGGTCGACCAATAGCGGTCGACCGGTCACCTAAAGGCGATCGACCAATGGAGACCTGGCGGCACCAATAAACCTAGGCCACAATGGCCCAGATTTGATATATTTCAGTCGAACGATTCTGCTTGATTCTTGCGCCTACAAAATCAAGACTAACCCTCCCTTCCCTTCACATATTTTTATGGAGACAGCAGCGAAGCTTTGTCACTTCTTCTTCTCCACTTTCTTTCTAAATTACATGGATAAGGTATCTGTATATATATATATTCATACAAATCGGAGAAGAGTAGAAACCTAATAAAAAGAGAAGAGAATGAACCATATGCATATTGGAGGTAATTTTAACTGATTTATATATTTGTATCTATTTCACTCCCAAACCTCTTCTCAAATCTATAACTCTAATGTATGTATATACCCTTTTATGTATCTCTTGGATTAAAAAGGATATAAATATGAATCAAATGTTCTACTTCACTGAAGATTTGGATCGCTTTTAAAAGGCGAGTGAGAATTTTATAGACTTTTATAATATGAAAATTATCTCATTGGTGTTTATTTGATTTTTATGCCTAATTGGTTATATATGAGTTGTAGGCAATGAACTGAATATTATCTGAATAAAATAAATATTGCCTACGTATTTTTGTTTATGAATTGATTTAGCATTACATACAGCATAATCTAGAAATCAGCCCCAGAAGTATGGACTTAGAATGTTGATTTAAATGAAAGTTATTCCAGATCTAAAATAGTTTGTATAATAATGCTATAAATTTGGATTATTACCCTAATCTTGTTAGAATATAAACTTTTCTACATTTGGCAGTGTGGGAATTAAGATCCGTTTAATATTTGTAAATTAGTTTGATTCCTTTCCCTTTGAGAAAGGTACAACACTTGATCTAACAAGGAATAAATGCAAACAGAAAGAGAAAGAGACGTGTAAGTATAAAATCATTGTAGTTTACACTATCTATTTCAATAATAAAAAGAGATGATTATTCCTTGTACTTTAAGACGATGCAATCTTTTAAATTTTAAATTTAAATCTTTTATTTTGGACTAATTTATGGAAATTATAGTGGATAAGTATTTTAGATACCATTCCAATACTTAACATGGAAAAGTATATTCTAGTAAAGATATAACTAGAAAATATTTGATAAAAGTAAATATTTGTACGTAATTACTGTGGTTATGATAATTAAATAAAAGCTAATAACAACACTTGCACGAGATGTTCATGTTTAGCATACTTAACTAACGAGAAAATAATTTAAAAGGTTTTAACTATAATAAATGGTAATAAATATGGGAGGTGCAATAATTTGATAGGGTAAAAGGAATGATAGGATTGATAAATGAGGAAGTTAAATTGATAAAAATTGAATAGATATAAAAGGTTACTAATTTGAAATTAGTAATCATACATAAATGTCTTAGGAAATATTTGTTAGTATTTTATGGAAAAATTGATATTTATGAGCAGTGAACGAGGATTTATGGGTTAATAAATACTTAAGGTAAATCATATTACTTTAAACAAAAAGGGAACTAGTAAGCTAAATCCAATGTCTAACTAAGATAAATAAAGACTTAGGATGTTAATTGCACCTAGTAAGTTAGTGATGCGCCGTCAGTAGAGTCACACGATGGAAGACTGCCCCTCATTTTGAGAATACCAACAGTCGGGTGTGCTAACTACTGATGTGAGATATCACTAATCCAAGGACCCATGATGACATAAGTGTTTGGACATGCTTTATTAATTAGAAAGTATAAAATTTCCAAATTTGGAATTAGGAGCAATGAGGGATATCTCCATAAAGGTTCGCTTCTGGTTTGAGTTCTTAAGTGATAGAAGGGCCCCCCTCTCTCTTAAATGGAAGTATTAAATAACATAGAGAGATTCCAAATAAATAAATAAATAAATAAGGATGTCTCTAAAATGGGTTTACTTCAGCGTTGAGGTCTTACGTGGCTAAAGGGTTTGCCTCCCTACCAAAAGAAGTAAACTAATGAGATGACAAAATTATAACTAAAAAGTGAGTGGATATCTCGGGAAGGGTTTTCTTCAGGTTTAGGGTCTTTAGTGACTATAAAGTCCTCATCTTTCCTATAAATGAAGTATGAGTAGACAAATGAGATTTCCAAGCAATGACAACTAGATAGTACCATTGAGGAGCACGCTTTTGGAAGTAGGTCTTAAAATGTTCGGGTCTACATATTTTTCTACCGGGATGTATTAAATGGCTTGGGTATAGTCTCTTACATTGCTAAAGTGGAAATAATAGTATTATTTAGGAGCACGCCTGGGGGATAGGTCTTAAATGACGGAGTCTGCCATAGTTAAGGCCTTAAATGACCAGAATCTTCCTATTTTCTAATAAAAGGTATTAAGTAGCTTAGGTACTATTTATTACATGACTACAATTTTATCGACGATCAATGCAGTAGTAGTTGGACATTAAATGTTGAAAGCCGTAAATAATGGTTAGAGGTCTTGTAGGTAGGGCCGATTGACCATTTACAACATTGTTAGGAAACCACCATGGGAATAGATCTTAAATGACAGGGTCTACCTCAATTAACGTCGTAATTGACAGAGTTTACCCATTTCTCTTTTAAAAAGTATTATAGAAGCCCATTTAATATTTTGAAGTATTAAGTGGATAATGGGTTTGGAAGTATTGGATGGTTGACATGGCTTCATTAATGTTTTGTACCTTAGGAAGAGGTAAGTTTGTAATCGTGTGTGCAATGCAAGATTAGATTAGAATTGCCAACCTTAGTGGACATAAAACTTAAATGGAAACCTATCGGTGTAAGTTTATGTTATGGATATTTTAAAATTTTCATGTCACCAGAACGTTGTTCTGACTTCTTTCTTATTACAACCCACATAATAGATTTATAGGCATAGGTTGTTGGATGTGCTTTGTTATTGGAGGGTCTTCTTCTCTCATGCTCAATGCTGATGTGACAATCTGCTATCTAAGGAATACCATTAATTCAAAGGTAGTAGTCATAGTCAGTATTCTTCTCCTATTATTTTTTCCGTTGTGAGTTTAGGTTTCTATAAATCTCTGATAATTCTCATGCTTATTTGCAGATACCAAATCCAACAATCAGTGCTTTGATGAAATTGGTTTTCGATTTTTGTCGAAATTTAGGCCCGTTAGAGTGTGGGTTGTTACATTTGGTATCAGAGCTCAAGGTTAGTATATCAGAGGGATCAAGGTAAAATGAGAGAATGTATTCCTACTTTCCTATCTAGTAATATTATATTTTAATGCCAGATTCTAAGAGTTCCGACTATAGAAGTAGTTGTAGTTCTACTCCGAAGGAATGGGCAAAGCAACTATGAGTTAGAAATACCTTAGAGCTAAGACTTTCACGCCGACTAAGAAGTACCCTATGGACTGTCGGTGATGTGTAAAGCATTGTTGTTGAAGAGCATGAGTACGACATATGGTTAAATCTCGGAGACTGAAGGTGTTCGACTTGATGATTTAGATTCTAGCTACCTTGTGATTTTGGGTTTTGAGTTCCATTTGAAGACACAATTATTCCAAATGAATGGGAAATTAGATTCTATATGTCAAAATTGTCCAGAAGCAAGTCTTTGCTAGGGTGCATTCATTGATAACCTCTTTGATGGCATACCAGATTTTTATTTGAAGAATTAATGTCAATTCCTTAGTCTAATACTTGCGAGTGAATTTTTATGAAGTATATTTTGGAAATGCCTTAGATTTTTGAAAGAGAGTTTTCAAAGAATTTCTTTTTCCAAGAATTTATTTTGAAAATTTTGTTTTGGGGAAGTATTGGAACTTTAATTTTTAAAGGAACACGTATACCACTAGATTGGTTATGTTAAAAAATTTTGGTTTATAAAAGATTAATTCTTTGAACACTTAAATATTTATATGTATATACATCTGTAAAAGCTTGATACAGATTTTTGGCAAGAAAATAATTTTCCAATTTAGGAGATTTGTGTTTTGTAAATGTATTTGGAAACTCTGAAACACACACACACATACACACACATATATAAGTCTAACTTTTGAGGGTAGTTTTAGTATGAAATAGTTTCTGTTATTTAGAAACAAGTATAAAGGAGCATATACCTAGCTCGGTGATTTTTTAGTTTAGAAACCCTAGGGTTTTTATATTTTCTCTTTAAGGTACGAGCAAAATAGGAATGATATTCAACTTTATTGGGGTGTGTAATTTGAAGTTTTGTTAAACACACTAGCTATTGGAAGAAATATTTTCGTGTGAAGTAGGTAGGAAATAGTAGCTAGAATATTTTTGGGGTTTTGAAAGTGTTGTTGGTCACAACAGTTTTGATGAGGCTATTACAATCTTGCCAAAGAAGGGTTTACATGGTAAGGTGGATACCGTCGTGTGGAAGGCAAAAATTTTCTGGATGGGTTAAGTTGAAGATGGTGTACGGAACGGTCATAAGAATACTAAATAATTTAACCGACCCCATTAGGTCTAGGTTGAGGCCGCGTCCAAATCTGGGCTAGCGGTCGAGTCGACCGGATGACCCAATGGCGGTCGACCGCTAGATAGATTCGGGCCGAACCCAAACATGGAACGGGACTATAAGACGCGTCCAAATCTTCAGCCGCCGCATCCCCCTCGGTCTCTTCCTCCTCTTCAATTTTTTTTAGTCGAACCCATTTTAACCTCCCCCTTCCTTCGCCTAACCAAAGTTTCTCTCCTCCTTTCCTCCACCAATTGATGCCGAAATCCTCGCACGTAGATCTTGCCCTACCACTACTCCAGATCTAAACCTTTTTCTCCCTTTTCACAACCGCCTCTCAGCTCATGGCACTGCTATGTACAGGCAGCTCTTCCGCTCGTCATCCCGACCTCACTCCGCAAGAAACCACTTAGCTTGACCGGGGCTAGCTGAAGATTGCCACCTTTCTTGGAGTGGCAAACTTTGATTTCCATTACGGACAACCAATGAAGTTCAAAGATTTTGCTGCTCTCGGGCCTAAAGAGCTTTCCATCATGGTAGGCCTCACAATGATTCTACGCTTCAAGACTTATAAGTGTGACTATTACCCGTGTTGCATCCGTCTTTTTGATGCACAATTGGTGTAGTATTTAGATGATGGCAGTAGCTACATTGAGGCCAAGGTAAAGGGAGCTCTGTAACGACCCGTAGATTTTAATAGTTTTTAATTGGTTTTATAACGTATTTAATTTGGATTTTGAGAAATTTTAATAATAATATTTTGAAATAAAGTTTTAATATTTGGTTTACGTATAATTAAATATAGCAAATGGTAAATTTTCAATTAATTTTATGAAAGTTTATTTATTTTGTGAAATTCTATTAAATTCATGCTGACTTGCTAATGATATGTAATCTAAATTTTAATAAAAGGATCTGCAACATCGTAGTTGTAAATTATGAATGTTATTGTTTATAATCATACATGTAACTCTAATGATACGATTTTAATAACAAATTCCGTGTTCAAGATATGGATTTCATAATAGTATTTTCTTAATATCCTTAGCTTTCAACAATAATCAATTAGCGACATTAATCTTAATAGGATTTGAAAATCGTCAACATTCAGATAAGTCAAATGATATTCTAAATGTTAATAATAATCCTGAAAAAAAAACTTTATCAGAAGAACATTTTAAGAACACATAAATTTTTATGGGATTATGTTAATATGTATTCAGTAGGCATATGCTAACAACCGCTCAAACAAGAGATAATCACTAATACACAGTGTTAATTGTTAAAAACTCAAACTATCTATATTTATCACGTAAAAATGCAAAATCATAAAGGTCATTAGTGAAATTATGCAATCTTAACATGTGCGTAGAAGGCACATGCTGATATTTTCCGATTTTGTGCATTGCACTAAGAATTATTCGATCCTATTCATCGTTAATTTGCTACCATTTCACGACTTTGACCACCACCTTAATTTGTTGAATGCCACGAATGCCAAAATGATGAATGATGTTGCAAGTCAGAAGAAAATGCATGCTCCTATATGCGTTTTTGCGTTAAATGACATTAGATGCCAACAATATTATTATGCATTTTCATTATCTTAATTATTTTATCAATTAACCTCTCCACTTTTCTTTCCAATCTGATTTATAACCTGCCTATTTACTTTTCTTACCATATTTATTATTTGCTAGAATCTAGCCGTTTCATAATTCCCTTTTTCAGCATTTGATGTGTCTTCTCTAAATCTAAGCGGAAAATCTAGCTTACCCCTTTTATTCATTTACATTTTTTTCTATTTCAAATTTCATCGTGACTGACACGCAACCTTACTTTAATCACTGCGTCAATCAAGCATCCATCTATTAATTTTCATTTATTTTATATTTATTGCCAACGTTATAAATTTGAAAGATCACTAGCTTCCCTTGTCTCCCTGATTTCACGTCTCTGTGCCTATCCTTTTGAGTTTCTTACTTTTATATTCTATTATTTGCCTAAACGTGCATTTTGACTGTTGCCATCCCCGCATTTATTTCTTTCCTTTTTGAAATTAAAACGTATACGTTTTACATTTATTTATTTCTAAACCATTCATTGCCTTTCCTTTAAATCAATCCATTCTCTTCTTATTTTTTTAAATTTATTTTCTCTTTTCACCAACACTCAATCTTTATACATATTTGTTTTAATTCATTTTCTCTATACATGTGCATTCAATCTTTATACATATTTGTTTTAATTTATTTTCTCTTTTCACCAGCATTCAATGTTTATATACATATTTGTTTCATTTTATTTCCTCTGTTCACCAGCATTTAATCTTTATATATTTGTTTTAATTTATTTCCTCTTTCTTTTTTTACTTCTCCTTAATTTATAGGAATAAATTCTTAAATTTCCTCTAGCCATTACTATCTTTATTTCTTGCCACTTTAAACAAAATTTCTTTCCACTTTATCAATGTGAGGCTTCTCTTATAAATACAAATCACTCGTACATACCCTACTCCATATCAATAGACCTTCATCTCCTCTCTTGCGTGTGAAGCTTCTTCTGTAGGTAAATGGCTGCACTAAATTTTTTTTTCTTCTTATTTCTTTTCTTTTTCTTCTTCTTTTTCATCCTTTTCTTTTGTTTTATTATTGTTTATATTGCTTTTGCTTTTCCTTTATTTTAAGCATAACATGCTTCAAGTATATATTTTACATTATAAGTATGTTTATATAGTGCAGCGCAAGTATACATTAAATTTAAAGTTATAAACATTTGCATTTGTTCTATGGTTAGTTTTATATGAGTATTTATTGAAATTTGTATAGTCTGACTTTTGAATATACATTGGGTTATTTCATACGGTTTATATATAATATAAGATGTTTAGCAGTCTGCATATATGTTACAGTATGTAAGATTTTTATATAAAAAAAAGAAAGGTGTTAATTTTATATTATATTGTTTATAAAAAGGTGTTAATCTTATAATATATATATTGTGGGACATTATACATTTATAAACATATTAATATACAGTAAGTTATAAAACATAAGTTTGATATATAGGTAGAGTTTGCATGGGTTTAAATTTTCCTTCTGTTGTTTAAAATATAGTTGTAGAGTTATAAAATTTTGGGGAGAATATATAGTATAATATATTTTAAGTTAGTTTGTGTATCTGTCCAGAGATGAATTATTATACAAATGCAGTTTTATAAGATCTAAGATCTGTTGTTTTAAAATGTAAGTTTATACTAGTGATTATATGGGTTAAAATTTGACATTGATATTTTTAAGATGATAAAGAAAGATTAATGTAAGTGTTAACATGTAAGAAATACCTGAAGCCCGTTTTAATATTAAAGAAAATACTGGAATTTAAATTGTTAAATTATGTTGGAGTTGTGCTCTCGCCCTTCTCTTTCTTATAAATATTTTGCAAAAGGTAAATTTATATCAAGTATAAGGTGTGTAGTGTTTCAGCAAATCAAGGAAATTCGATATTGGTCTTAACAATAATAATGTGGAATGTTGACTTAAATGTTGATTTAAATATGATTATAAAAAAAAATTATGTTAATATTGGTTTTAAACATAGTTTTGCAGTTTTCTATTATTTGAATTTGTTTGAAAACGTATGTCTGTATATGTAATTTTAATGCGTTTCAAAACTAATATTGGTTAAGAGAGTAATATAATAGAATAATATTTGTATTTCATTTCGGTCTACATAAAGCAGTTTTTGATCTATTTTCATCGATCTCTATTTATCAGTTGTCCATCGTATTCGTGCCAATCTTGCTTCGCTTTGAAAATTTTGTTTGGATTTGTTCGATGTCTAGATCGTGATCCAGCGTAGCTCAATTCTTTGTCCAATCTATCTAGCCTCGAAAGGTGAGCAATCACTCACGATTTAACATTCTTATATTTATTAAATTTGATTTCAATTGAAACGAAAATTGAAATATGTTGTTATTAGTTATTTAAATTGTTTATATGCTATTATTTGTAACTGTTCACCTGTGGAATATGACACCATATCCTGTTGTTTATATTATACTGTTATTGATGATATATGCTTGTTATATTATTATATGTTATCACTCTGCAAGTTCCCTGTAGTTTAGAATTCACTATGGGTTGAAATGATACATACCCGAACGGACTTTAGAATAGGAGAATTTCGTTATGAGTTGAAATGATAGACCCAAGCGATTTTCATTTAATTGAATTTGGGATTACGGGTTGAAATGATATCCAGTCGTATATATTTAGTGTACGGTTTGAAATGATAAATATCCGTAGCACTTGACCATATGATAGGAAATATATACAGACACCGTTGGTCCATATATATAAAAATATTTTGAAATAAATTCATTGTTTTGGAAAGAAATATATGGTCTTAATAAATATTAATTCTTAAATTATTATATATAAAGGGTAATGATATATATATAGATTTAATAATATTTAATTCAATTAAGATTGATTTAATACATAAATTATGTTAATTATTTAGGTAAATTATAGTTCAAATAGATTTTTGCAATAATTGGGATAAATTAAGATTGGGAGATAAATTTGAGTTTATTAAAAATGGTATTTAAATAAGGATTTATTTAATTAAATCAATTTGAAATTTTGAATGGGAAATTTAAGGGTATGATTTTGTAACTGGATTTTTGATGTAAGTGATTTAATGAATATTTCACGTTTAAATATATTAAAGAAAATATTGAGTAAAATGTAATTAAGGTTACTTAAATGATATTGAATCTAATAAGGGAGTATTTCAAGACTAAATAATAATGAGGTTAAATCGAGATTTATATGAAACTGTTATATTGAACTTTTAAATATTAAAGCCTTGAACTATATTGGAATTTAAATGGTTTATTTTGAGATTCGGATCTGTATTTGAAATAAATATAGTTGAATTCGTTATTTAGAAACTAAATTGAATTTAAATTGATAAATTAAGATTGGATTTAATTTAAATAGGAAGGTCGGGTTGATGTTGAAACAATTGGTTAAGTTGAGGAAATTGAAAATACTTTACTCTATAAATTATTTAATATATATATATATATATAAATACTATTTTGGGAAATATAGAGATATTTGAAGTGAAAATGATATTTGGTTTTGAAGTATAAATTAAGTTGAAAGGACTACGGTGTTATAGTGTATATTTCTACCTTGTAGATAGTTCTATGGACCCTTAGAGGATGGTTATCCCAAACATCCTTTAAGTTAATTGTATTTCAGTTGATATTTCACTTGATTTGGATTTATTTAGATAAGAATGTTAATCCTGACTCGAGTGTTTTGTGTTTTGCTTTACGCTCGGGTCAGACTGAGTGATACAGCATTTGAGACTCACCTTCGAAGTTGGAGTTTGCTTGAAGATCCAGCTATCTATCCTTTCAGTCATCCAGTTGATTGGTCCAGAGAAGTCTTCCGTGCGTACTGGAGACTTCACTGTATCTGAGATCTTCTATTGTACTTTATCTCTAACTCTAAATTTTTTTATAGTAGCTTCATTAACTACTATCTATTTATTCCACTGCGTATTTTTGTACTACTCTGTATCTGTGATTCTGTGTTTAATTTAATTACTGTATATGTTGGGTTTTGCCAAATTTTAATTAACAATCTGATATTTTGAGCAATTCAAGTCCGACATCTGCGGATGCGAATGGTTGAAAATAGCAGGTCGTTACAGTTGGTATCAGAGCTTTGGCTCTAGGCAAAACTTATCATATATGGTAAATTTATTTACAGAATCACCTTCGTTCGAGTTGAATCTCTTCCTTTCTGACTCGATTTCCTTTGAATTTTGGAATGTACCTCGGTTCCTAAATTCATTCTTGTCTCTCCCTAATTATATTCGTTCGATTCTGGAGTATCCCATAACTCCGCTGAATGATTCGTAAAAGGGGGTGAAAACTCCTTTTCAATTGACATTGATTCACCGAAGATTTTTTTGTATCATCGGTTTACGATGCTGTTGTATCTTGGTATGCCGAATTCTATCTCTGGCGATCGAATGTCGATTTGTTTTGGAATTCCGCATCGATTATATTCCTGAAGTCACGGTTGACTCGGTTAAAGTCGCCCGCGATTTGTAGAAGTATATCCATCTTCTATTTTGTAATTTAATTATCTCATCTTCGATCGAGTCTATCTTCGAATCAGGATTCTATTGATTGGAGTTCCGCTAATTTAAATCTCTATCTTTGTTTGAAACCCATTCTTTGAAAAATCGGGTATGTTGTATTTTTGAAATTGTTTATACCGAAATTATTATTTTGATAACTACGATTTTATTCTATATATAAAAGTGAAAATGTTTTCGATAAGGATTATATACCTATATAAAAAGGTTTTGAAAGGATTTGAAATTTTGAAAAATTATAAGAAATTGATTTATATAATATTGATTTATAACTGTAGAGTTAAATTTGAAATTCGAGAATTGAATTCCGGTATTTTGAAATTGGTTTTAAGATTTTGGAAGATATATAAAAATAATACAATTTAAAAGTATTTTTCGAATAAGAAATGTTTCTAATGAATTTTAATAATTTTGAAGAAATTTCAAAGAAGTTTTCAAGAAAATAGAAGTCCAGAACTCACTTATGTCGCTGGAAAATAATTTCGGTGATGAGTGCACGCATCATCGACATTGATTTTCGAGTTTCAAAGTGGGGGAGATGCCACTTTAATAGCTTCGCTATGCAAGTGATTTTGTAAAACCTTTTTGATTACAAATTCCCAAGTATAATTTGATATTTTAGAAAGATATAGGTATATATTTTAAAACAATTTAAAACGAGACCGGTGTTCAGTCCTCGAGTTTCAGATTTAATAATTGGTTTATTGATTTATGTTGATTTTCAAATCTTGAATTTGGAAATTTGATTTCCCTAACTATTTTGAATGTTCGAACACTTCCAAATCGAGATTAAATTTTTAAAGCTAAGAAATTTCGAAGAGTACAAAATGTTTGATAAAGCATATAAGTTTTGTTTTGTATGTTTAGTTTGAAACCTTTTGTTAGGTAAATGAATATGACTATTTTGAAATTATACTAATATGGAATTTAGTTTTAAATGTTTTGAAAAACTATTAGTTTTAAATAATGGTTTTCAGAAAGGAAAATTTGATATTTAAAATAAAAAAATAAATACTTTAAAGGGTTTAAATGGATAATTATAAATTTGGAAACCATTTGAGTATAATTAATTTTGAGAAAATTTTTGGTTTTGAAATTAAATTGAAATTAAAAACCAGTACTTATATTGTGATTTTGGAAATGAATTTGTTTGACTTGAAATATTTTAATTTGGAAACTGGGATAATTTTCTAAACCTATTATTTTGGGAACTTTGAAATTTAGATATTTAATCTGGAAGAAAATTTGGTGAAATCATATATGATATTGAAATGATTTGAAATTGAGAACGTTATATTATTAAGCACTTGATTTGGGAGTGGTCGAACTTATATAAAATGGATTTGTATCAGTACAAAGTTGATTTGAAATCTATTGATTTGAAAGGTACTCAATTTGGAAAGAGAATTTTATATAATCAAAGTCTATATAAGTATGTTTTGATATACTATTATTTTGGAAAGTATTCGATTTAGAAAGGAATCCTATATATATGGACTTTATATAAGTACGATATTTGAAAGTATTTGGAAAGGTACTATATGATATATATTTTCGAAATAAAGATATGGAAAGTGCCTTCTACTTGATATCTGCTTTGTGGCCACATCGTGGATTCATTCTATCGATATTATTCTCTCTGATTTTTGGTTTTCCGGATGTAATACTCGAGTGTTCCCACCGCGGCGTAACCCATGGTTTTTTTTTTCTCTCGTGAATGCATAGCGAAATTGCCTGGCTGAGTCTTGCCTAGGGGTACGGATTGTTTCCTGGGGGATCCAGGTGTAACCATTGTGTATCCTACAATCTATGTAGGTCGCGAATAGTAGCGCAAGTGCCTGGCTGAGTTTTGCCTAGGGGTACGGATTGTTTCCTGGGGGATCCAGGCGTAACCATTGTGTATCCTGCACTCTACTAGTTATCATGGCGTAACTCGCAGGGCTGAGAAAGCTTACGGATATGGATTGTTTCCTGGGGGACCCAGGCGTAACCATTGTGTATCTGCGAACCATGATCGGACAAAGGTTTTGGTTTGGTTGTTTTGTTTGGATTGTACTTTCCATATCTGTTTTTTTTAAAGGTTTTTCAAGTATTTTCACTGGGTGTTGAAACGGGTCTACCAAGTACTTGAAGAATTCTAGCTTTGCGCCTGATCAACGCATGGCCAGAGTCTGCAAGAACGAGGATAAACTTGTTGAAACATCGAGTTATAAAAGTATTTTCGAAAAGAAAATTTATATCAATATAATAGTATTTTATTATAAAAGTATTTTTCCCAACAAAGAATTTTTGAATTAATATTTGAAATTTAAATTCTTATGGTTCCAGATTAATTATTCGTGCCCGATACTATTCCTTGCATCTACCTTATCTGCTCAGTTTAGTTATTCACCTTGATTCTATTTTCCAAACCTACCTTCCTTTCCTTTTTGAATATAATCTTTAAAATATTGTAAGTATTTTGAAGTTACTAATTTAATAAAACATATTTAATTCCAATGGGTTTTGAAAACTTAAAGTATTAAAGATAACTGAATTGCAAATGAAGTTTTCAAATAAATATTTCAAATAAAATGTATATAGTTAAATAAATTGTTAATCCTTATCTTTCAATCTATCTTTCCTTCCGGTTGTTTCTTTTCTCCTACCTCCTTCCTTTTCGGGGACGAAAAGTTTTGAGTGGCGGAGAATGTAACGACCCGTAGATTTTAATAGTTTTTAATTGGTTTTATAACGTATTTAATTTGGATTTTGAGAAATTTTAATAATAATATTTTGAAATAAAGTTTTAATATTTGGTTTACATATAATTAAATATAGCAAATGGTAAATTTTCAATTAATTTTATGAAAGTTTATTTATTTTGTGAAATTCTATTAAATTCATGCTGACTTGCTAATGATATGTAATCTAAATTTTAATAAAAGGATCTGCAACATCGTAGTTGTAAATTATGAATGTTATTGTTTATAATCATACATGTAACTCTAATGATACGATTTTAATAACAAATTCCGTGTTCAAGATATGGATTTCATAATAGTATTTTCTTAATATCCTTAGCTTTCAACAATAATCAATTAGCGACCTTAATCTTAATAGGATATGAAAATCATCACCATTCGGATAAGTCAAATGATATTCTAAATGTTAATAATAATCTTGAAAAAAAAACTTTATCAGAAGAACATTTTAAGTACACATAAATTTTTATGGGATTATGTTAATATGTATTCAGTAGGCATATGCTAACAACCGCTCAAACAAGAGATAATCACTAATACACAGCGTTAATTGTTAAAAACTCAAACTATCTATATTTATCACGCAAAAATGCAAAATCATAAAGGTCATTAGCGAAATTATGCAACCTTAACATGTGCGTAGAAGGCACATGCTGATATTTTCCGATTTTGTGCATTGCACTAAGAATTATTGGATCCTATTCATCGTTAATTTGCTACCATTTCACGACTTTGACCACCACCTTAATTTTTTGAATGCCACGAATGCCAAAATGATGAATGATGTTGCAAGTCAGAAGAAAATGCATGCTCCTATATGCGTTTTTGCGTTAAATGACATTAGATGCCAACAATATTATTATGCATTTTCATTGTCTTAATTCTTTTATCAATTAACCTCTCCACTTTTCTTTCCAATCTGATTTATAACCTGCCTATTTACTTTTCTTACCATATTTATTATTTGCTAGAATCTAGCCGTTTCATAATTCCCTTTTTCAGCATTTGATGTGTCTTCTCTAAATCTAAGCGGAAAATCTAGCTTACCCCGTTTATTCATTTACATTTTTTTCTATTTCAAATTTCATCGAGACTGACACGCAACCTTACTTTAATCACTGCGTCAATCAAGCATCCATCTATTAATTTTCATTTATTTTATATTTATTGCCAACGTTATAAATTTGAAAGATCACTAGCTTCCCTTGTCTCCCTGATTTCACGTCTCTGTGCCTATCCTTTTGAGTTTCTTACTTTTATATTCTATTATTTGCCTAAACGTGCATTTTGACTGTTGCCATCCCCGCATTTATTTCTTTCCTTTTTGAAATTAAAACGTATACGTTTTACATTTATTTATTTCTAAACCATTCATTGCCTTTCCTTTAAATCAATCCATTCTCTTCTTATTTTTTTAAATTTATTTTCTCTTTTCACCAACACTCAATCTTTATACATATTTGTTTTAATTCATTTTCTCTATACATGTGCATTCAATCTTTATACATATTTGTTTTAATTTATTTTCTCTTTTCACCAGCATTCAATGTTTATATACATATTTGTTTCATTTTATTTCCTCTGTTCAGCAGCATTTAATCTTTATATATTTGTTTTAATTTATTTCCTCTTTCTTTTTTTACTTCTCCTTAATTTATAGGAATAAATTCTTAAATTTCCTCTAGCCATTACTATCTTTATTTCTTGCCACTTTAAACAAAATTTCTTTCCACTTTATCAATGTGAGGCTTCTCTTATAAATACAAATCACTCGTACATACCCTACTCCATATCAATAGACCTTCATCTCCTCTCTTGCGTGTGAAGCTTCTTCTGTAGGTAAATGGCTGCACTAAATTTTTTTTTCTTCTTATTTCTTTTCTTTTTCTTCTTCTTTTTCATCCTTTTCTTTATTTTTATTATTGTTTATATTGCTTTTGCTTTTCCTTTATTTTTAGCATAACATGCTGCAAGTATATATTTTACATTATAAGTATGTTTATATAGTGCAGCGCAAGTATACATTAAATTTAAAGTTATAAACATTTGCATTTGTTCTATGGTTAGTTTTATATGAGTATTTATTGAAATTTGTATAGTCTGACTTTTGAATATACATTGGGTTATTTCATACGGTTTATATATAATATAAGATGTTTAGCAGTCTGCATATATGTTACAGTATGTAAGATTTTTATATAAAAAAAAGAAAGGTGTTAATTTTATATTGTATTGTTTATAAAAAGGTGTTAATTTTATAATATATATATTGTGGGACAGTATACATTTATAAACATATTAATATACAGTAAGTTATAAAACATAAGTTTGATATATAGGTAGAGTTTGCATGGGTTTAAATTTTCCTTCTGTTGTTTAAAATATAGTTGTAGAGTTATAAAATTTTGGGGAGAATATATAGTATAATATATTTTAAGTTAGTTTGTGTGTCTGTCCAGAGATGAATTATTATACAAATACAGTTTTATAAGATCTAAGATCTGTTGTTTTAAAATGTAAGTTTATACTAGTGATTATATGGGTTAAAATTTGACATTGATATTTTTAAGATGATAAAGAAAGTTTAATGTAAGTGTTAACATGTAAGAAATGCCTGAAGCCTGTTTTAATATTAAAGAAAATACTGGAATTTAAATTGTTAAATTAAGTTGGAGCTGTGCTCTCGCCCTTCTCTTTCTTACAAATATTTTGCAAAAGGTAAATTTATATCAAGATTAAGGTGTGTAGTGTTTCAGCAAATCAAGGAAATTCGATATTGGTCTTAACAATAATAATGTGGAATGTTGACTTAAACGTTGATTTAAATATGATTATAAAAAAATTATTTTAATATTGGTTTTAAACATAGTTTTGCGGTTTTCTATTATTTGTATTTGTTTGAAAACGTATGTATGTATATGTAATTTTAATGCGTTTCAAAACTAATATTGGTTAAGAGAGTAATATAATAGAATAATATTTGTATTTCATTTCGGTCTACATAAAGCAGTTTCTGATCTATTTTCATCGATCTCTATTTATCAGTTTTCCATCGTAGTCGTGCCAATCTTGCTTCGCTTTGAAAATTTTGTTTGGATTTGTTCGATGTCTAGACTGTGATCCAGCGTAGCTCAATTCTTTGTCCAATCTATCTAGCCTCGAAAGGTGAGCAATCACTCACGATTTAACATTCTTATATTTATTAAATTTGATTTCAATTGAAACGACAATTGAAATATATTGTTATTAGTTATTTAAATTGTTTGTATGCTATTATTTGTAACTGTTCACCTGTGGGATATGACACCATATCCTGTTGTTTATATTATACTGTTATTGATGATATATGCCTGTTATATTATTATTATATGTTATCACTCTGCAAGTTCCCTGTAGTTTAGAATTCACTATGGGTTGAAATGATACATACCCGAACGGACTTTAGAATAGGAGAATTTCGTTATGAGTTGAAATGATAGACCCAAGCGATTTTCATTTAATTGAATTTGGGATTACGGGTTGAAATGATATCGAGCCGTATATATTTAGTGTACGGTTTGAAATGATAAATATCCGTAGGACTTGACCATATGATAGGAAATATATACAGACACCATTGGTCCATATATATAAAAATATTCTGAAATAAATTCATTGTTTTGGAAAGAAATATATGGTCTTAATAAATATTAATTCTTAAATTATTATATATAAAGGGTAATGATATATATATATAGATTTAATAATATTTAATTCAATTAAGATTGATTTAATACATAAATTATGTTAATTATTTAGGTAAATTATAGTTCAGATAGATTTTTGCAATAATTGGGATAAATTAAGATTGGGAGATAAATTTGAGTTTATTAAAAATGGTATTTAAATAAGGATTTATTTAATTAAATCAATTTGAAATTTTGAATGGGAAATTTAAGGGTATGATTTTGTAACTGGATTTTTGATGTAAGTGATTTAACGAATATTTCACGTTTAAATATATTAAAGAAAATATTGAGTAAAATGTAATTAAGGTTACTTAAATGATATTGAGTCTAATAAGGGATTATTTCAAGACTAAATAATAATGAGGTTAAATCGAGATCTATATGAAACTGTTATATTGAACTTTTAAATATTAAAGCCTTGAACTATATTGGAATTTAAATGGTTTATTTTGAGATTCGGATCTGTATTTGAAATAAATATAGTTGAATCCGTTATTTAGAAACTAAATTGAATTTAAATTGATAAATTAAGATTGGATTTAATTTGAATAGGAAGGTCGGGTTGATGTTGAAACAATTGGTTAAGTTGAGGAAATTGAAAATACTTTACTCTATAAATTATTTAATATATATATATATATATATAAATACTATTTTGGGAAATATAGAGATATTTGAAGTGAAAATGATATTTGGTTTTGAAGTATAAATTAAGTTGAAAGGACTACGGTGTTATAGTGTATATTTCTACCTTGTAGATAGTTCTATGGACCCTTAGAGGATGGTTATCCCAAACATCCTTTAAGTTAATTGTATTTCAGTTGATATTTCACTTCAGTTGGATTTATTTAGATAAGAATGTTAATCCTGACTCGAGTGTTTTGTGTTTTGCTTTACGCTCGGGTCAGACTGAGTGATACAACATTTGAGACTCACCTTCGAAGTTGGAGTTTGCTTGAAGATCCAGCTATCTATCCTTTCAGTCATCCAGTTGATTGGTCCAGAGAAGTCTTCCGCACGTACTGGAGACTTCACTGTATCTGAGATATTCTATTGTACTTTATCTCTAACTCTGATTTTTTTTATAGTAGCTTCATGAACTACTATCTATTTATTCCGCTGCGTATTTTTGTACTACTCTGTATCTGTGATTCTGTGTTTGATTTATTTACTGTATATGTTGGGTTTTGCCAAATTTTAATTAACAATCTGATATTTTGAGCAATTCAAGTCCGACATCTGCGGATGGGAATGGTTGAAAATAGCAGGTCGTTACAAGCTCGGATTGAGATGTCAAATGACAATCTCGTTGGGATCTTGGAGATATCGGTAGTAGGCACAGATTTGGCGATATAGATATATATATATAATCCTAAGATTCTACAGCGGATTTTTCTAGGAATGTCGATGATTAAAGGACCGACAATTTGCGACCAATGGCCTATCTCTTCGGGTGCATCATTCAGCGTAACATCATTCCAAAAACAAAGAGCCTTGGCTAGATTTACGCACAATGCAGAATGCCGCCTATTCTATAATTAGTGTTGTAGCCGTCAATGGGGCTCGTGTCTTGATGCTCCACATGGTCCATTAGGGAGTGGATACCCTAAGAAATCACATTCCATATTGCCACTTTCTCACTCGAGTGTTTAGGCATTATAAGGTAAAGTTGAGTGGAGAGCCAACAATAAGGAAGGCCCCTCCCTCCATCGACCGGTCCACCATTAAGAAGATGAATATTTCTTTGCCACCTACTACAAAACCTATACCACCACCAGAGCCACATCACCAACAACAAGGGATAGCTTAAGGCTCCGAGGGATACATGAATCTCGAGCTTGCTACTATCCATTAGGTTTAGGTAGTGCTCCGAGAGATTAGGACGGAGCAGTAATGCCAAGAGCATGTGATTGGATGCATAGCCGCCATGCTACGACCATTCCACGGTCGTGGTAATGTTTCAAGCTCCAGCCGCGGAGCGAGACCTTCCCACAACTCTTAAGTGGTGTTTTACTTAAGATTGTTGTATCTGTTTATTTCCAGCATTTTTTCTCATCTTTTGGGTTATTGGATTGTAAAAAAGTTAGTTGTCTCTCATAAAAAGCATGCCCGATATTATGATCTTATATTCATTTTCTATGTTATTATTTCTAAATATGCGAACCGCTCCTATATATGTATGTGTTACCACCTATTCTTACTTCAACCTTGTCGAAACCAAAATGAATAGGAAAAAAGAACGAGAAATGACAGCGCTAACAAAGTCTTTCGAAGGAGTCGAAGGAATGCAACAGCCAAAAACCAGATATATTACAAGCTTTTGAAGGGGTCAAAGTGGCCATAAGCTCCCTTTCGCTTCAATGTCTTCCATTTAATACAAATGCTTTCACCTACATGAAGACATTTCGAAGAAGAGGAAAAATACCTTTCGAAGGCAGCGGATAACAACCCCTCACATGTGCGCCAAAACTTTTGAAACCAAACGTCTACCCTTCATTCAAACTACTCGGAAAGATGCCTTGATCAGAACAACCCTTTCACAAGCATAATGAAGCCTTTTGAACCGATTGAAGTATTGACAACCAAGAAAGGTTCTGCATCTATTCGCAAGCATATATTTGAAAGCTACTTTATGAATCAAAACCTAGCGTATTTCCATACCTTCGAAACCCAAGGAAGTACCTGCTGACAAAATCGAAAGCTCATGCTACTTCCCACCAGCAACAACAAAACAACACAAAAGGTAAATGGCACATCCACCCCTTTTGAAGAAGACGGAAGCATTCAAACCCATTAAAATGCAATGCAGAGGGATGAACAAGTGTCAAAGGTGACGAAATGTTTATAAAGCCACCTTTTGACCAGACCGAAAGCTCTGAGTCGAAAGGTGCTAACCTGCACCTATAAATAAGACTCTAGGGGTCTTGTTTTGGGGATCCGAATTCATTCACTCTTTTCTCATACTTTCTTAAATTTTTAAATTTGTAACCCTAATTTGAATATTAGATTCGAGAGGTAGATCAGTTTGTATATCGTTAGCATCATGAAGATGAGATTTGATGCTTTTGGTTATGCAACTGCCTTGAGATTTTATTGAATTCAATTGTGTTCATCTTGTGCCTCGTTAGTTGAAAGAATACCTTCAGACAGAGTCAAAACCTCTCATTTAACCAACACACTTAGGTTCTTAGGTCAAAACCACTACACATCAAAAGCTTACCTTTTCCTAAGTTGAAACCTCAAACTTAGCCAATATTCTAAGACTTAAAAGTCCAAAACAAAGCTATTAAAGAGGAAAGCTTTCGATGAAGTCAAAACCCATAAATTAGCCAATACCCAACAACCTTAGAGCCGACCAATAGGTTACAGCCATTGTTTGAATAGAGTGTTTTGAATCAAATAATAAGCCAACAAGGCTGGCTTGAAAGACCTAAAAAGAAGAAAGTACAAGTGTTTCGACGGGGTCGAAAGGGTGTATAAGGAAGTGTTTACACAATAAAGACTTATTCGAAAGTTGAATTAAAGGAAGCAATTAGATCCTAGTTTCTTCTACTTAATCAAAAGAAGTTTAGAAGGACATATCTGTACCTTTAACTCTACTTTGGGGTGTTGACAAGTTTTCTTAATAACATTTTGGCGCTAGAAGGAGGGCTTGAACCTCCGATCCTGTTAAATTAACACACCATTTTCCTCTAACCTAATTCAATTCCGAGCCTATGGACTTAATACTTTAATTCATCATGATTGGCAAAGTCAAAAGATCCGAGAAAGGTTCCTCGAATCCACATCTAGTTGGATTCTCCTATGAAACAATTTATGATACAAATCTACATGCAGAACAACTGCTAAGAATAGAGGCTTTACGGATCATAAGGAAAAGGAAAGTTGAAGCCTATAATCCAGTTAAATTGATTTTAGAACCTTTTCATATTGGCCCAACCCTTATATTTTCCTTAGGAGGAACGAAAAATGGAAGTGATTACTTGTTCGGTCAAATGAGGAAAAAAAATTCAACACTATACACTAGGCACAATCTTTGAAGAATGAATGACGGCTGAGTACAATGACTTTGCACACAAATGGAGTCAAGCAACGAGTGGGACACTGCCTACACTGGAGCTCCAAAAAGTTTTAAAAAGAAAACCAGCTGTCAAGGGTGGAACTCCAGAACCAAGTAATAAAAGACCTAGAAACCATCCCTGAGAAACAAGTTTCAAGTCAAGACTTCCTAAAGAATGCAACTTAACAACATGTATAGAGAACATTTGCTTGCTAACCAAGAATAAACTAAATTATTGGCCATCCCAGAAGAAAGTGCCTAAATATGAAAGGAACTTTGGAGTATTCTATTATCACTACCATATAATGAATGGTCATGAAACAAATCAATGCAGAGCACCTGAAGGAATGATAATCAACTTTTTAAGACAAGATAAAATTATTGGGTTTGTAAAAAGAACCTAAATGAAGTCAATAAAGAACTACTTTACTAACGAGAATCTACATGGTTAGGAGTGGAATACTACATGCACTTGGACAGTATCTTAAATGGTCAAAGCCTTTGTCCACGCCAAGTTTTCCAGGTCAAAACGCCTCCTGGAGGGAGGTTAGAGTAAGCCTTTATCCACCTCATGCTATGGCTAAGATAAAGCATCGACAAGCCCTTGGTTGTGCCATGCTATGGCCAGGTCAAGGCGCCTCCCAGACAGAGTTTAGAGTAAGTCTTTATCCACGTCACGTTATGGCTAGGTTAAAGCATCGACAAACCCCAGGCCATGCCACGCTGTGGCCACATCAAGGCACCTCCTAGAGAGAGGATAGAGTAAGCCTTTATCCACGCCACACTATGGTTAGGTTAAACCATCGACAAGGCCTTAGCCACGCCACGCTATGGTCAGGTCAAGATGCCTTTTGGAGGGAGGTAGGGCAAGTCCTTGGGTCTGGCTTGTGGATAAGCCAACCAACCGCGCCAGAAAGCAATGGACTAAGATGTCCAAGCCCAAGAAGCGGCATATCAAACAGCAGACTGAGACATCCAAGTATGGACTAAGACATCTGAGCTCGAGAAGCGGCATACCAAATGATGGACTAAGACACCTGAGCTCGAGAAGCGGCATATCAAATGATGGACTAAGACATCTGAGCTCGAGAAGCGGCATATCAAATGATGGAGTAAGACATCCAAGTTCGAGAAGCAGCAAATCTACAACAGCTACATACAAGGCCTAAAAGGATGACTCATGTTGGGATAGGCAAGACCCAAAGAGCGGAATAGAACAGAAGGCTTAAATAAGAATCTACAGCCTCCAGCTTATCATCAAAGAATAATTTCTAAACTTCACTTATTAAAACTTGAATCTGGGTTTCGGGTCATTCATTATTGATTTTGGGACTTCACTTATTAATACCCAAATCTGGGTTTCGGATCTTACGGTTTTCGTCATACCCGAATCTGGGTTTTGGGGCTATAACTATTAGTTACTGAACTTCAATCATTAATGCCCGAATCTAGGCTAAATATCTCTATTAAGAAGACTGTTATTATGGACTTGTGGATATCATCCACAAATACCCTAATTTGGGTTTTGGATCTTCTAAATTTTAAATTTTATTCATTAATTCCCGAATCTAGGTCACTGGACATGTATTACACGATCATCATCGAAATGCTATTGGTTATCTTTGAAAGATGGATTTCTAAACATCGATAATTAAATCCTTGGTTGAATTTATAGTTTTCTACCATTAGACCTCTGATGAGCTTATAATATAGTTGAAGTTGAATTTTTGGTTATTTCTCATCATTACCAACGTTGGGTTTCAAGACATTTAATTATATTTAATTATGGGATTAATTTTTATGTATTAACATGATGACTTGTTAATTTCCACAAATGATATGGATAGACTTCAATATAGATTTCAAGCTAATTATAAGAAATATTGTTTACTTCATGCTTTTAAGAAAAATGAGATCAGTAAAAAGGATTGGAAGATCCAACAAATACAGAAATCATGGTACAAGTTATCAAAGTGCAGAATCAAAAACAACAATGCAAGAAAGGATTACAAACCGGGTAATATTTACAAAATTTTTATAATTTACATAATTTATGAAATTATTTACAAGTATAAAGAAAAATATATCCATTTCATAAATATAAATTGTTTATGAATCTTGAACGTCCTTATTTAGATTCTCGGCAACTAAGGAATCCATAATGTGATGAATAACGATACGAAGAACCTCTTTAAGCTTCTTCTCTTTCTTCCTCATCTTGTCTTCATCATCAATAGACTCAATGTTGATCCTTAAAGCACGATTAAAATCTTTGTTTGTGCCTTTAAGAGTTCTATTTTCCCTTTCCTGAAGGAAATACTTCTTGCGTTCAAGTTTTTGAATCTTAGCAGCATACTCATTTATGCGCTGCAAGTACCTCATTTTCTTTTGTTTGTCGAAATACTTCATGATCTCATATTTGACTCTCCTGCACCATTCCCCTACTGCATTTTTGTCTAAACCAAGAGGAGGATTAGTCATAGTAGGGAACTTTTGGATGGAATGGGAAGAAGACCTTGTAAGTTTTTCAGTAGAGGGAACAATAGAAGAAGCTAGTGAATCGATGTTTGAAGTATTATTTCACATAATGAATTCAAGCGATTCACACTGAGCTTGACTATCTTTCAACTTAATTTCCAAATCACTTACTTGTTGAATAAGTTCCAACATCTTATGGTCAAAGTTAATTGAAGGATTTAACTTAATTGGGTGCTTCAGTATAGAGATCGTTTCATTCTTGCTCTTAACATCAACTTTAAGATTGGCAATCTGATCATTAAGATTTTTAATGATCGTCTTTTGAAGCAGGTATCTTTTGTACCATTCAAGAGCTGCGGAATTGTTTTGAAATCGAGAAGATAAAGGATCATTAGCGAGTTTTCTTTTTTAATGTCTACTAGTAGACGGTCTTGATGCTGATGAAACAAGACGGAGAATCTAATGAGAATGGCATTATAGATAACTGTAAATCATATTCAAACAAAAAGAAAAAAGAAAATGAAGTTAAGAATAGAACAATAAGTCTCTTTATTATAGTAATAAAGGGTAACAAATTAAGTAAAAATAAAACTAAAAAATACAATCAGACATTTGCTTCATATCTAAAGCTGGGAAACTGCATTTCTAACTTTACTAAAGAAATTAGCAGAAAGAATAACTATTGAGTCAAAAGGAACATTAAGTCCTTCGAGAGTAATAACTAGAGGATATTTGCTATAGTCATATTCCTCGGCAGGAGGACAATCACACCACATTTTAGTTTGGTATGATATATCCGAATTTTCTTAAGTAGCTTTTCTTATTCTTTGCCAAGAAAATCGAAATGGAGACGAGGATGTTCCATGTAAAGTTTTTGCAAATCTCTAAGAAAGAAATATCTGATTAATTTTGAAGATTTCAAAACTGATGCTTTTTCTAGATAATCTCCTCTTATTTTAACATACTTGCTCAGATAATCTCTAGAGACAAAGTTGTCTGAGGGACATCTATTCTACGATAGCTTAATAAAATACAGCTAAGTATAAAAGAAAACTAGAGTAAGAAATTCACAAACCAATATTATTACATAATTACTAACGTTCATCCGGTTCATACAAATCGACTTTGTTAATAACTTTGAAATAAATTTGTCTTTATAATATTTGAGTTTCTTAGCAGGCAATTCACGAGGAATTGATCCGACTCATGGTAAGTTCCAATATGCTCTAGGATGCGGATCAAATTCAAATTTATCCAAATATCTCTTGTGTAAATGCCTAAGTAGACCCGTACTAAAATTATCTAAGTATGATAAATCTATAGTTAGGTGTCTACAATAGGCTTTGTATAGAAAGTCTACCAAAATGTTTCTTTCTTCAATCAATATCTAAAAAGCGTAATCAACTCCCAATTCTCTTTCACCATCATATTGAAGGCACGCCTGCTCAGTCGTAGGGCAGCTTCTTGATTTTTGAAGGATGTTAACACTGCCACACTTCTATTAAGTCTATGATACTTATTAGAAAGAATATTGTGTTCTTTCAATTGTTTATCTAACTTTCTGTACAAACTATTTATTTTTGCTTGTTTTCTTTCAAGCTTTGTTTCATAAGGGTGAACGGGTTCCTCTTTATCTAAAATAAAGGATTTAAACTATTATTTTTTAGAAGTGAAAGCCATTTAAAACAAAGAATCCCATACCTGAGAGATGGGAATCAACGCTTGAGAGACATGCTTTTTTCTCTATTGGTTCTTCCACGTTAACGTAAGCAGGATCCTCTTGAGGGTCAGAAGGTGCACTGGGTTCCAAGGAGGCTTGCTTTATGAATAGATGGATCAAGACTGCCTTTTCAGAAGCCCTGGTGTTGTCATCATCATCTTTTCCAGGAGCATCAGCGTGACCACCCCTATCGCCACCTGAACATTGACCTCCATCTACATTGTCGTCATCATCATTATTGTAACGACCCGAAATTTTCGAACTCGAAAATTACAGATAGTTATGAAAAAGAAGAAAGAGATAGAGGAAGAAGAAGAAGAACAGAAACACCAAACATCTCACATTCGCAGCGGATAAAATAAAATATAATAATAACAGTTTATAGAAGAATAATATATCTGTCGATTACATTTAATACATCGGAGTTACACATATATACAGACACTGGATATAGACAATTACCGTGCCTCAGATATACAATAATATAATACAGCGAAAACACTCCATACGTTCTTGCCATCCAGCTCGCCTCTAGGGCTCCAGAACGTCCTTACCTAAAAATCTGTAATACTCGGTCTGACCCGAGCATTACATCAGAGTAACACCCGGGTCAGGCTGGAAACCAGCGTGAGTAAACCTATCCAACATGGAATACAAAGCATATAACTTATATAGAAACCGGGTAACTCATATCAATTCACAAAGCCATAATTCATTATAGACATCACTTATTTCACATATAAGTTTCTAAATACCGAAGATTTAGATTTAAAATAGTACAATTCCTCCAAATCATTTCACTCCAGCATATAGATTTTACACATCAAATTATAAAAATTCAAAGTAGTTTCGGGTATTTCCTAATACCCGACCCCGGTCTCTTCGAGTCTCATGTCATCCTAACCTAAGTTATCCAAATGAAATACACAACACTTCTTATCAGAGATATCAACTCATTCAAAAGCATCCAATGCCATTCAATCATCCGTAGCAAACTTGATAACCTCCGAATTAATTCAATCGATTCTAATTAAATTTCTAACTTCAATCACTTAGATTTTTTCACTTGTCATTAATGAATTTCTAATCAATTAATCTATCATCCCTTCATTATTCATCTTAATTAATCACCCTGGATTAATTATCCTTCAATTACATTCAAGTAATTATCTTTAATTATCTTTACAATATTAATTATTCTTAACCAGAATCAATAAGTAATCTTCAATTACTTTATAAATTAACTAAATATATTTAATTACATTAATCTTTGATTGCTCATATTAATTTACTTCTCATAAGTCGCTTATTATTGATTAATTCATTTAAATAAATCAATCTTTAATTACGTCATTGATTATATAAATTAATGATTTTCAATTATATTTTAATTTATCCTAATCTAAATTAATTAAATTAATTAAACCACAATATTAATCATTCTTGATTTATCTCAACCTGTAATTAACTATCCATTTATTTACTTCATTAAATAAACCAATTTCTCCTTAATTAATCATCTTAATTAATATCTTGGTTAATTTCACAAAGTAATTATATTTTATTATTTCATTGAGTAATTATTTTTCTAACCATCAAATGATTATTCTGAATCACTTACACTTAATTAATTAACTTAAAACTTAATTAATTTAAAACCCTTAATTACTAAATTAATTAACCCAAATCATTGATTAATTGAATTAATTAATTATTCATTTTAATTACCCTACTAAATTCGATGAATCACAAATCATTAAGTCCCTATTAACAATGAAAACATTTTCTTGTTTATGACTTAAGTTTAAAACGATTTAAACCCAAATACTTCGAGTCAAACCACAATTAACTCGAGAACCAACCAAAACCAAAGTCACATCATCATCAGTGCACATCCAATCAATTTAATCATTCAACCAATTATTTAAATTTAACCATTTAAATTTAAACAAAAAAAATCAAACAGAGTGAGATTTACTCACCTTTGATTTTGCAATCCAAATCCGATCTCGATTTGTTTCCTCCAGATTTAGACCTTGTATAAATAGTTATACGATCTTATTAATATTCGAACAAGTCAATTTCTATTTAATAAATTTCATTTTACTTAATAATTTAATTTCACACTAATTTTCTGTTTATAAAATATGTTCTAGTTATCAAATAATTATATAAGTTAATGAAATAAATCGATTTCCATTTCGTAAAGTTAATTTAACTAAATATTTATTTAAAAAAATATTTAAATTTTCCTAAACTAATTTTCCTTTTTTTTTTCTTTTCTGTTTGAATAAAAAATCATAACTGTAAAACCCTCTTTTATAGGCTACTGAATTATAAGCCAACTCAGCAACTAAATTCATATCCCAAGGTTACTAATATTTCTTCTACTTGCATTTCACTCCTTTATAAACATATATAGATTGCTAGATTTCATTTAGTTATCTCTTTTTTTATTACTTGCTTCACGACTCAAACCGATTACAAACGAAAATAATCATTTAATTCAGAAATTTAGTACCATAGATAAATAAGGGTTTAAACTCACCTCACAATGTTGTCGCCGCTGCAGCCCTCCTAGTCGCGATCGAAACCCATGCGACTCGTACATGATCTTCAATTCGCAAGTGTCCCGCCTCCTACAGCACCCCGCCACATCGGCCTTTACGAGTTTGCCTGTCGCAATCAGAGCCTCGCTCGAATCGAGCATCACCCACCTTGGACCTCGTCGAGCATCGCTATTTGCTCTTGATTAAACTCAGATCGACGCCCCTTTGCGGTCGCCATATTGTTTTTTTTAAAATGAAGTCGATTTACGTCTTGATTTGAGATATACAAGAAGGAGACGCGGTTTTGCTTCTTTAATGAATTTGAGGAGAGGGAGGAGATAAGGCTCGATCGCGATTTAGAAAGAGGAAGCCATTTTTTCTCGTTCTGTAGATTTTTTTTAATTTTAAAACGACAGACTCGGCTTTCTGTCTTTAAGGTTAGAGGGGAAGATGAAATAAAATATCGAATTGGGGGAAAGCTTCTCGAGTACGCTAGATTATTATATAATTAAATATAAAAATATCTCGTGTTGCACCGTAAAATTTCGACTCCTAATCAGACATGCCGACAGGTGTTAATAAGGTTTTACCCGCATTCCGAACACAATGGAACGTGTTTCGGATGCTAATTTGATTGTATGCGCGAGTTACGGAAGTAAACGATCAAATTTAAATTAAATCGATCAAAATAGTTTCTAAGCGTTTTGAGCTGTCAGGGTCGGATGACAACTCTGATTGCTACGAAAATTGAAATCCGATAATAACTAACTATTATTGATCCAATGGAACGGGTTTCGTTGAATTCCGAGACTATGCCTCGGAAGGCTATTTTTAAATTCAATTTAAATGATATGATTTCAAAACTGAACAAATCGCCTTTAAATTAAATTTCATCCATTTTATTATCTTCAGTATCATCGTTATAAATTTTATAAGCCTTCAAATTATTTAAACAGGCTTAGAAATTTCAGATTCAACAATTTATCCAATTTCAATTATTAAATTCAATATTTAAACTATATAATTCAATGATTTAATTATCAAGTAAATATTGATATCTGGAATTCAAGTTAAAATTAACTTTTAAATATTCTAAAATTAGTTAACTATTCAAATTTAAATTGTTAGAAATTCCGGGTCGTCACATTCCTCCCTCCTTAAAAGAATTTCGTCTCCGAAATTACTAGTTAGGAAGAATGGTCCAATACCCATTTACTTTTTCCCAAACCTACAACTCAACATCCTACCAAGTATCTTTTATTAAAGACCCACTATCACCTCAACCAACTACCCAAAGCTTTCTATAGTTTTCAAACAATATCCTTTTGCTCAATCATATAAATTTCAATTTAAAATCAAGTTTTGAATTATCAAAATTTTTCTACCTTTCTAAATTTTCGAAATTTTTTGCTAGCGTCTCCTTTGCGCGGCAAGCTCGGTACAACTACAAAAGGCCTCTACGGGGCTCCCAAATTCCAAAAGAAAACAAAAGCCAAGTGGCTAGATCAAAAATCCAATCCAATTTCATAAAGAAATTTAAATACACACCTTTTTGTCGGGCAATTCACTTTATCTCCTGAAATCAAATCCAATTTTCTTTTCTCTTTACAATACCTGCATATATTTTCTAGCAATAATATCCAATCATGCCCTTTTAAAATCTTTTCATACATTTCCTTACAGAAGTTTTCATATTTATTTTTATTTAAATTAGTTTTCCCCATTTTCATATGAATGCAACTTATTTTAAATTTTGAATATTGAATTTTATCTTTCATTTACAATTGATTCATATCATTATTTTAAATTTGTTTCATCCACTAATTTATTTCAGCTTTATATTTAAAATCGTTTTGTTGCTAACAGAAAATTTTCCAAATTTTTTCAAAAAAATTTCTAACTCCCAAAAAATTTAGAAAATTTTGGCAGAGTCTCCTTTGCACGGAGGAGCTTTTGCAATTTGACAAGAGATATAAATATATATACATCGACCCACACGGTCGGAAAAAGCAAAAACAGTTCATATTTCCTATTTTTATTGCGTAGGCGTACCTTTATTTAGCATTTTAAGCAAGTGGCTTATTTATTTTAGCAATTAGCGCAATCCAAATCCAGCCAAATGGCCTTCAGGTACTTACGCAATTTAAACATGTAAGTGCCATATATAGAAAATCTATTAGCATTTCACTTACTTTTAATAGCTAAACACATGCATTTCATACGCAACAAGCACCAAACGCTTCCCATAAGCGATTTATATAACTTTAAAGCTAATTCAATTGCTTTCAACCAATTCATAAGCCATTTCATTCAATTTTAACGGTTTGCAACTCAATTTCTTACATTCAATTGATTTCTAATCCAAACAAGCTCATATTCACTTCAAGTGATTCAAAATCAATTTTGCTTAATCTCTATCAACTCATAGAATTTTAATTACTTTTGTTTACGCCAAAAGACAACTATTTTACGCAATTTCGGCAATATTTGCTTAATAAAGTATCCATTTTAGTTTATAACTACTTTAAATTGATTTCAACTTATTTTATATTTAATTCCATTTCATTTCTAATTTATCCACCAACCATTCATTGCATTTCATTTTATCTCCGCACTGGATTCATTTAAAATTATTTCATTGAGCTTGACGACATTCAATGCTTATACTAATATCCATTTCCCAAAAATAAATTTAACCCAAACCTTTTATTTAATAACCTTCCATTCTAATAACCCAATACCAACTAAAACTTTGATTTAGTTTTTATTTAATCAGACTTCATCCATTTATTATTTAATTCAATTAACCTATTTATTCACCCCATTATAAATTTTTAATTCACTTACTTAATTCATTTGCGAATTTATTTTATTTATACAAAGCCATTCTTAATTTATTTCTACTCATCCGGATTTTTTTTGTAATCCAACCATTTCTATTATAGTTCACTTTCATTTCATTCGACAATACTTCAGTTATATCTTATTTACTTGCAAATTTCGTTAAATAATATTCATATCACACTTGAATTTTATTTGTAATTCAAACCATCACTATTTCGATCCAACTCTATTTATTTTTGCAACATCTCCACTTATTTAATTCATTATCAAATCCAAGTCGAATTTTATTTACAATTAGAATTCATTACCGAACTCCATTATTAATTCACAATCCATTTTTATTTAACGGAGTTAAATTTTATTAATATATTTTATCAAATAATTTATTTAGTTAATTAGCTTACTTCCAACTTTTAAATCGATGTTTGATTTTATTACAAAAAATCACCTTATTAAATATTTCCTGAGTTAAATTTTTTTCATAATTCTAGTTTGAATTTTCTTTCATTTTCCCAAAATTCCATTACTTGTATTTTAAAATTTCAGAAATGCTTTTAAATCCATATAATACTATTAAAATATCTCTTTATAAAAATACTTCTTATAACTCGATGTCTCAACCAATCCATCCTTGTTCTCACAGAAATTCAGTCATACGTTGATCAGGCGTAGGACTGAAAATCTATAAGTATTTGGTAAACCCGTTTTCAACATCCAGTGAAAATGCTTGGAAGATAATTTTGTTGAAAATACAAAAAACAGTTTTTGAAAATAGAAGAAATATCTTTGGTGGGGATGCTCTGGAAATCATCACTCCCATCCTGGTCGCAGTTACATCCTGGGTTACGTTGCCAATGTAGCAAAAGTCCATGTAAATGTAGGCACTCCGCGCCCCTCGGTTACGCAATGAAACCCACAACAGATCGCAGTTACATTCCAGGGTTACATTGCCATCACAGCAAAAGTCCATGTAACTGTTGGTTCTCAACGGCACACACGATTTTCGCTGTCAAAATGAAACTTCTCCACTCCTACATAGGTCGTAGTGTACCGATGTAAAATCAAACATAGACCGTATGCTCTCAGCAGCACACACGACTTTCGCTATGTTACCATAGGTCGTAGTTACAACCTGGGTTACGTTGCCATCGCAGCAAAAATCCATGTAACTGTTGGCTCTCAGCGGCACACACGACTTTCGCTATGGTACACGCTACTCATAATCCCTAGGAACTAGTTTTGTCCGGACTCCTCACAGGATCAACTTTAGAACCCCCCTTAGGGCTCAAGGCAGCACCACCGGGTGGCACTCCTGAGAAGTTCATTTCAAGGGAGCGCCTTTTTCTCTAGAGCCATCATCAAAACACTTTATACTATACACATATAGTATCTTTCAAATTATACACCTAGTATGATCTCATACAAAGCTCCTATACACAAAATCGATTATCCCAAAATCGATAATTCTCAAACTAGGCTTTCCAAATTTCAATATTGATTTTACCCAAAAATCAAAAGCCTTTCCAAATCCAAAGGTTCCAAAACCTTTTTCCAAATTCCTCATAAGATCCTTTATATATATAATTTTTTTTTAAACCTTGGGTCATGTCAATCTTGTATAAAACTCCTTTTATACTTCAAACACCTTCAAAATCCTTTTCTTCCGGCTATAGATTCAACAAAGGGAGATTTATCTTGCATATAACAAAGATATATAACTTTATTCAAAATCAAATATTCAAATTTGATTACTTTTTCCCAATATCAATTTCACTCAAAATTGTATGATGTACACTTATCATCCGTACGCTATACCAATCTGATCGCTTGCTCGATCACACAATTTCACTTCCGAACTAGTATCATCCACCCGACTTCCTAGTGCGGACACAGATCTGGTTTCTTGATTAGAAACCGTAATTCTCTTTGTATAGCCATAACTATAATAGAGAATATCCAGAACCAATCAACAGTCCATATCCAGGTTTGCCTTCGAAAAAGGAGTGAAAAATCCCACTCGGGTCGATATAACTATCTCCAAATTCGGTGCTCGAATCTGAATCAAATAACTATGCGAATAGAATAATATACGTACATCCTACGTATTTATTTCCATTGATTATCAGCCAAATCAATTTCCTTTCTATTCACATTTCCTTTTATTTCAATCCACATATTCACAACTGCTTCAATTCCATTGAATTATCACTTCAATTCTTATCTCATTTGGGTATTTAATCAATAACATTTGAACTCTGACCAGTTTATATTTAGAAAATAGCTTGAAAATTTTAGAAATAGATAAGTAGTTGAAAAATAATTATTAATTTGCAAAATAGCTATAAATAGTTAACTAATTGTAAAATAGTTGAGAAATAGCTAAATAGTTTCAGAAATTTTAGATAGTTGCAAAATAGTTGTAAAATAATAATTAGTTTGTACATAGTTGAAAAATAGTAATTAGTTTAGAAAACAGTTGAAAAATGGTTAAATAGCTCCAAAAATAATTGTAAAACAAGTATAAAATAATTTGGCTTTAAAAAGAAAGGTTGCATATATTAAATAGCTTAGAAAAATAAGTTTATATTGAAACAATTTATTGAAAATAGTCCAGAGTCAAAACTGTTCACTTTTCCATCTATTCAATTTAAATTTCCCACTCTCATTTATATTGACCCAATTCCAATTTAAATAACTCCAATTTCCATTGGACTTGATTGTATTCCCAATTCAAGTTGAGTTAATTCTCAATTTCTTTCCCACTTCAAATCAAATTCCATTTGATTCTTACTTATTCAACTTTATTTATAGTTCCAAATTATTCAAATAAATTTGGACTAATTTCAAATTGAATCCACTTCAATTTCAAATTATTTCAATTCCTGCTTGAATTTAATCCCAATTCCCATTCAAATTTTAAACCTTCCAATTAATAACCTTTCCACTTAAGTTTAAAACTTGCTTCACTTTGGGTTTCACATCACATTATAAGGAAAATTCAAAACTAAACCTTAGAGTTTATTTCATATTTGTTTCCTTTACACTCCAGGTTACCTTTAAATTTTAAACCACCCTTGGTTTCAATTTCAAAACAAATCCCTTAAAAATCTTCCAAACATTTTTTGTTTTAAAATAAGACTATATTCAAAATAGTCTGAATTATATTATTTGTTATTTCTTTAACTCTTTGAAATAATTGTTTGTTTTCTAGACTTAGGTTTCAAAACTTCAAAATTTTAAAACCTACTTTAACTTAGAAGTCATACTCATCTTATAAATTTACTTCGTTTGGCTTACTTAATGACAAATATATCATTATTGATAACAAAAACTATTTATAGTAATACCCAAGGTAATCATATCTAGATACCCATTTTCTTTTTATATTATTCTTACTTTTATAAATTCAAGATTAAATTTCAGTTTGAATCCATTTCAAACTTACCTTTATTTAATTTTAATCCGGTTGTATTTCTGTTTTTACTTAATTTAATTTTAGTTCAGGATTTCAATTTGGTTGTATTGTATTACTTCTTAATTTTAATTTCAATACTTTAACAACCAATCACCTTAATATTTATTAGAAAGGAATATTGCTTTATATATCAAAATATATTTTTATATAAAATCATTTAAAGTTTTTATATAAGAAAATAACAAGTACGCTCTCATATATATATGTATGTATGTATGTATGTATGTATATATGTATGTATGCATGTATATATACACTCAACTCATTCTAGAGTACTACAGACTCTATTTAATGAGTAATCCCCACCAGAGCCAAGGTTCTCGCTTAACCTTCCAGCTCTGATACCAACTGTAACGACCCGAAATTTTCGAACCCGAAAATTCCAGATAGTTATGAAAAAGAAGAAAGAGATAGAAGAAGAAGAAGAACAGAAACACCAAACATCTCATATTAGCAGCGGATAAAATAAAATATAATAATAACAGTTTACAGAAGAATAATATATCTGTTGATTACATTTAATACATCAGAGTTACACATATATACAGACACTGGATATACACAATTACCATGCCTTAGATATACAATAATATAATACAGCGGAAACGCTCCATACGTTCTTGCCGTCCAGCTCGCCTCCAGAGCTCCAGAACGTCCTTACCTGAAAATCTGTAATACTCGATCTGACCCGAGCATTACATCAGAGTAACACCTGGGTCAGACTAGAAACCAGTGTGAGTAAACCCATCCAACATGGAATACAAAGCATATAACTTATATAGAACCCGGGTAACTCATATCAATTCACAAAGCCATCATTCATTATAGACATCACTTATTTCACATATAAGTTTCTAAATACCGAAGATTTAGATTTAAAATAGTCCAATTCCTCCAAATAACTTCACTCCAACATATAGATTTTACATATCAAGCTATAAAAATTCAAAGTGGTTTCGGGTATTTCCTAATACCCGACCCCGGTCTCTTCGAGTCTCATGCCATCCTAACCCAAGTTATCCAAATGAAATACACAACATTTCTTATAAGAGATATCAACTCATTCAAAAGCATCCAATGCCATTCAATCATCCATAAGCAAACTTGATCACCTCCGAATTAATTCAATTGATTCTACTTGAATTTCTAACTTCAATCACTTAGATTTCTTCACTTGTCATTAATGAATTTCTAATCAATTAATCTATCATCCCTTCATTATTCATTTTAATTAATCACCCTGGATTAATTATCCTTCATTTACATTCAAATAGTTATCTTTAATTATCTTCACAATATTAATTATTCTTAACCAGAATCAATAAGTAATCTTTAATTACTTTATAAATTAACTAAATATATTTAATTACATTAATCTTTGATTGCTCATATTAATTTACTTCTCATAAGTCACTTATTATTGATTAATTCATTTAAATAAATCAATCTATAATTACGTCATTGATTATATATATTAATGATTTTCAATTATATTTTAATTTATCCCAATCTAAATTAATTACATTAATTAAACAACAATATTAATCATTCTTGATTTATCTCAACCTGTAATTAACTATCCATTTATTTACTACATTAAATAAACCAATTTCTCATTAATTAATCATCTTAATTAATCTCTTGATTAATTTCACAAAGTAATTATATTTTATTAATTTCATTGAGTAATTATTTTTCAAACCATCAAATGATTATTCTGAATTACTTACACTTAATTAATTAACTCAAAACTTAATTAATTCAAAACCCTTAATTTCTAAATTAATTAACCCGAATAATTAATTAATTGAATTAATTAATTATTCATTTTAATTACCCTGCTAAATATGATGAATCACAAATCATTAAGCCCCTATTAACAATGAAAACATTTTCTTATTTATGACTTAAGTTAAAAACGATTTAAACCCAAATACTTCGAGTCAAACCACAATTAACTCGAGAACCAACCAAAACCAAAGTCACATCATCATCAGTGCACATCCAATCAATTTAATCATTCAACCAATTATTTAAATTTAACCATTTAAATTTAAATAAAAAATCAAACAGAGTGAGATTTACTCACCTTTGATTTTGCAATCCAAATCCGATCTCGATTTGTTTCCTTCAGATTTAGACCTTGTATAAACAGTTATACGATCTTATTAATCTTCGAACAAGTCAATTTCTATTTAATAAATTTCATTTTACCTAATAAGTTAATTTCACACCAATTTTCTGTTTATAAAATATGTTCTAGTTATCAAATAATTATATAAGTTAACGAAATAAATCGATTTCCATTTTGTAAATTTAATTTAACTAAATCTTTATTTAAACAAATATTTAAATTTTCCTAAACTAGTTTCCCTTTTTTTTCTGTTTGAATAAAAAAAATCATAACTGTAAAACCCTCTTTTACAGGCTACTAAATTATAAGCCAACTCAGCAACTAAATTCATATCCCAAGGTTACTAATATTTCTTCTACTTGCATTTCATTCCTTTACAAACATATATAGATTGTCAGATTTCATTTAGTTGTCTCTTTTTTTATTACTTGCTTCACAACTCAAACCGATTACAAACCAAAATAATCATTTAATTCAGTAATTTAGTACCATAGATAAATAAGGGTTTAAACTCACCTCACAATGTTGTCGCCGCCGCAGCCCTCCTAGTCGCGATTGAAACCCACGCGACTCGTCCATGATCTTCAAATCGCGAGTGTCCCGCCTCCTACCGTACCCCGCCACATCGTCCTTCACGAGTTCGCCTGTCGCAATCAAAGCCTCGCTCGAATCGAGCATCAACCGCCTTGGACCTCGCTGAGCATCGCGATTTTCTCTTGATTAAACTTAGATCTGTACCCCTTTTCGGTCACCATATTGTTTTTTTTTTGTTTTTTTTATTTTTTAAAACGAAGTCAATTTACGTCTTGATTTGAGATATACCAGAAGGAGACGCGGTTTTGCTTCTTTAATGAATTTGAGGAGAGGGAGGAGATAAGGCTTGATCGCGATTTAGAAAGAGGAAGCCATTTTTTTCTCGTTCTGTAGATTTTTTTTAATTTTAAAACAAGAGACTCAGCTTTCTGTCTTTAAGATTAGAGAGGAAGACGAAATAAAATATCGATTTGGGGGAAATCTTCTCGGGTACACTAGATTATTATATAATTAAATATAAAAATATCTCGTGTTGCACCGTGAAATTTCAAACTCCTAATCAGATATGCCGACAGGCATTAATAATGTTTTACCCGCATTCGAACACAATGGAATATGTTTCGGATGCTAATTTGATCGTATGCGCGAGTTATGGAAGTAAACGATCAAATTTAAATTAAATCGATTAAAATAGTTTCTAAGCATTTTGAGCTGTCTGGGTCAAATGACAACTCCGATTGCTACGAAAATTGAAATCCGATAATAACTAACTATTACGGATCCAATGGAACTGGTTTTGTCGAATTTCGAGAATGTGCCTCGGAAGGATATTTTTAAATTCAATTTAAACGATATGATTTCAAAATTGAACAAATCACCTTTAAATTAAATTTCATTTATTCTATTATCTTCAATATCATCGTTACAAATTTTATAAGCCTTCAAATTATTTAAAAAGGCTTAGAAATTTCAGATTCAACAATTTACCCAATTTCAATTGTTAAATTCAATATTTAAACTATATAATTCAATGATTTAATTATCAAGTAAATATTGATATCTGGAATTCAAGTTAAAATTAACTTTTAAATATTTTAAAATCAATTAACTATTCAAATTTAAATTGTTAGAAATTCCGGGTCTCACAATTATCATGACCATCATCATCGTTTCTGCTTTCTTCCTCCGCAACTTCATCTTTATGACCTTCATCTTCAGAGTCAGAGCCAACTTCGAAGGAAGGGACTTTGAAGGATAGAATTTTAGAGGCATCAATATCCTCTCTTAAGAAACTTCAGCCCCCTGCTCCAATCTTTTAATTTTGTCCATAACCCCATTGACAAGAGCAGGGTCAAGTGAGAGAAAGCTCAAGTCTAGGTTGTCGACATAAGCAAGCATCATGGCATCTTCAAAAGAATTGACAATGATGTTCTCAAGAGAAGTATCAAGGAATTGAGACACCCGTTTCTTTGCATTAGAAATGAAGTTTATAGCCGACTTTAGAGAATCTTTGTTTTTCTTCAGCTTTTTCTTTAGAGAAGATTTTTTTTGCTACGATTCGATCTTTTTTGTTCTCGGATTCTTTAAGGGCCATTTTAAAGGCCAAATTTTCGTCGGCAAGGAGTCAATTCTAAAAAATAAAAGATTCTGATTGAGCAAGAGAAGCTCTCGATCGCCCTAATTCCATTGTAACTTCATTTTTATCCGCGGACAGGGAGGAAACTTGACTGCTTAAGTTTGAAATTTCTCCTCGAAGCTTAGAAGATTAAACGGAGGATTTTAGTGCATTTTCTTGCAATGACAGCCAGCTTTTGGAGATCTAAAATGGAAAAATGATAACATAAGTCAAAAACTCAGAGAGAAATGATAACAATAAGGTTAAGCGATATGAAGCATACCAGAAATTGCTATTCTATCAGGGATGGATAGTGATCAATTGGTTAGAAATAGAAGAAGGTGGCGAATAAAAGCAAAAGATGGAGAATTCAAGATGGACTGAACCATTTTTTCAAAATTTCTCGAAGGCATAGGTGGCGTAGATGTGCGGGGTCAAAGTCCTCAAGTATTTTTGCACTTGTTTAACCATACGGGGAGAGATGAAAATGACAGTTCATGATAAGGGATCGACCTGTGAGGGAGTCTTCTAGGTTGATCAAGAGAAGCTTCGATAGTTGGACTCTCCAAAGTATTTCCAATATCAATGGACTCCTCTTCTCATGGCGGAGAATCGGGAACTTCAACAATCTTAGCCTCTTTAGGGTATGGTTCTTCCACGGTCGCTTTACCCAGCATTATTTTAGCAGCCATCTTTGATCTAGCAATGGCTTGAGACAAAGATGACGCATGGGTTATAGAAGTGGGGAGAGTTGGATCAGTTATAATTAGTTCAACCTGAGAAGCGGCTGCTAAGAATTAAAAAAAGAAGTCAAAGAAGCAATTTAAAATGTGATACAATAACAAACTACAAGTACTACGTTTAAACTTGCTGGGGTGATCACGACAAAATGGTGATATTGGGGAGAAATTCTTCGGATCACCCAAAGAAAGGAAGCGTTTGCTCCGTGATGTATGTTGAACTAAAGGAGGTTGACCAAGTGCCATCTGACCTGCCGGTAGGAGGGAATATTTTTGTAAATTTGAAGGATTCAATAGAGTTAATCTATTCCTAATCCTACATGAAGTTGCGATCAACGATTTTATTGTTTTCTTATCTTCTTCATTCAACTCTTAAACAAGAGTAGCTGACAAGGAAAGTAGCTAAATAGAAAAATAAAAATAAAGATTGGGATCAACTTATGGGGAGAAGAGAAAACCCAACTGATGTTGGGAAATCATTTAACGAAGAAGAATTGTGTTTCCCAATCACTAAACTTGTTTACCCCTTCAGATATTAGCATTTTACGGGGATTGTCTCCAAATATTTGGTTTTCCAGGTTGTTGAGCTTAACCAATCGAACAAGATAGTTCAAGACTTCAGCATTAAGTGAAGGAATTTCACACTCCGGTGCCATGAGTTCCAAAGATAGAAGATATGTATATACGTTTGGTGATAGTTCTATAGAAGTTGTGCCTAGATATGTCAAGAATTTGGATAAGAAATCTAGGAAAGGTAAAAAGCCTTCATATCAAATGTGGATAGCTGTATAGGCAAAGTACCTTTCAAAAGGGCTTTGAATGGCGTCGTTATCACTCGGGGGAATATCTTTCACCCTAGTAATGTCGAAGTGGTTGAGAATTGCGTCCACCTCATCCTGAGTTGATATCAAGAAGCATTTGGAAGTTGCTTCAATCTTCTTGGAAGAAGATTCCATCACTGGTATTATGTCATTTTCTGGTTTTTAGGATGACTTATCCACGCCCATGATCTTTCCAGGTGAAATCATTTCAGTTAGAAATTATAATTTGTTATGAAATTAACATTTTTTCTAGGATATTGGAAACCTATTACAACAATTTAAATATCAAGCAAAACATAAAATTTTGTATTCTGGATAAAATATTAGAGTTAGAAAATTGAAATTTGTTGAGATTTCGACAGACTCGAAAGGGAGAATAGACGTTGACATCCAACAAATAATATTCAACAATGTCGAAAGCTCAAGGATAGTTTTGATATTAAAGGAAGTAGTCGAAACCTACACAACAAATTTGAATAAAAATATGTGCTACCAACATTCAATAAACAAGTGAAAAGAACCTTTCGACACTGTTGAAACCCTGAACTTAGTTTTTCAAAGAGAGTTCGAATATTGTTGAAACCCTATATGCCAATTAGATCGAAAGATTTGAATTTGAATAAAATTGACATAAATGAAAAAGCTTTCAGATGTTTCGACAATATTTGTATAAAGTAATGGTCAAGTCCCAATTAGTCGCAAGGAGGTGTCAAGCAAGTCGAAAAGGGTACATGATTTCGAAAGCATACCAACTACCAACACATAATTTGATACAAAAGGTTTCAATCACGTCGAAAGGTGTCAGAATATATTAAAGCATGAATATGCTTTCGAAGAAAGTCTATTTCATATTAACTACGTTGACATTTCGATGAGTTCAATTAAGAGGCAGGTCTAGACATCCTTTCAACCCTATCAAAAGGGGTTAAAGAAGTAAAATAAAGTTTTCCAACTCAACCTATTCCAAAGGGGTAGAAAAGTAAAATTGCAGTGCCAAAATGCGATTCTTACTGTCAAAACTTCTTTGTTAAGTAACTGGAACTCTTTTTCTTCCCCATATTCTATTTTAAACTAATCCTACAAAAAAATCAATTACTAACTTGATTTCAACGCGAGTTTACAATCGTTAATCTTAAAAATCCCCAAATTGCAAACTCGAACCATAAAGGAAAAATCCAAATCAGATGAGTTCTGAATGAAAATTAATAGAGGAAAGAAACGAAGTAAGTTATGAGAATGAATTAGAGAATGCTTTCAAGAGAACGAAAATTTAATTATTTCTATTAAATTAAAATAATAGTTCAGATTCAAACCAAGAAAATTAAAAAAAATCAAAATTCACCGTGAAAGGAGAATTCAAGAGGAAAAATAATAAAAGCTTACTTTGGATTTGAATTTCTATTGTTGGAAATAGAAATTATTTAAGAATTTAAAAACTTTGATTCTTGCTGGTAGTTTCTTCTAATTGCAGATAAGTGAAAGAGGGGAAGAAAGGAACTTGCTTTATAAGAAAAATCAGCATGGACGGCAAACCATACGATCAAATTTAAATGAACGGCCAGGATTTACACAAGAATATGAAAAAGCGGGAAACATTGAGGGTTTCAAAATGGTTGACTTGGAAAGTCAAGGGTATCCCTTCCTAGGGATGAAAGGCAAGTGTTACCACTAATTCTCACTTCAACCTTATCGAAACTGTAACGACCCGGATTTTTAGCCATTGATATTGGGATAATTAGCCAATTTTAATTATTGAAATATTAATTTTTATCAATCGAATAGATAAATTTTCTGATATTAAAAATATCTGAATGGATAAAACTATATTAAATTTTAAAATTTTAAATTTCTGGATATGATAAATTTTATAAAAATATGTATATAAACTCCACCATTAAAAAAATTAAGAATATCCATACATGTGTGTGTATATATATAATATACAATTTTTATGATGACAAAAATATATATAAGTTTATATGTATGTATATATGTTTAAAAAAATATTGTATATGTAAATAAATATATACACCTGAATGTATAACTCCATAATGGAAAATTTCAAACTTATCAGTATATGTATGTGTACATATGTTTATATTAAATAGTGAATATGTAAATATATGTCAACATGTGTGTATTTAAATGTACATGAAAATATGTATAAAATGTAAATACATGTATATGATGACAAAAAGAGATATAAGTGTGTGTGTGTGTGTATGTTTGTATAAGAATAGTGCATATGTATGTGCATATACACACACATACACACACATAAGTACAAACCTTATGATCAAATGTATATGTATATATTATGTGTGTAAATATGATAAAATAAATATGTATATTATATGTGTATGCATATCTATATCTATATATATTAGAGGCTTTGTTTTAAAAGTTTAAAATCTAATTTCTTGAAATAATTAAATAGGCTTCTTATTTCAATTATATATGTTTGTATACGCAAAAATTAAGATATAAAACAAAATAAAATATATAAAAAAAATTATGTATGTGGCTACTTATGTTTGTATGTTAAATATAGTGTTTATGAAAAATGGATACAAAAGAAGTACAAACTTTAGCATGTTAAATATTATGTTAGTGTACAGGCTAAAGCGTGTACATATGGTCAAAACAATACATACATACATACATACATACATACATACATACATACATACATATATATACATACATACATACATACATATATGTATGTATGTATATGTACATATATGAAGTATATATATGCAAGGAAACATCACGATGGTAAAAAATCTAGTCAAGCATGAATTAAATCAAATCATTCACTCAATTTTCAAATCACATGGGAAATCAAGTCGACCAAATTTTCAAATTAAGTCATCATATTTTCAAAGCAATTGGGAGAAAATAAAAAAAAAAGAAAAGAGTACTATTCATGTGCAATATGCTTCAACCTTTGTCCAAACCCTGTTCCCTCTCTCTATTTGTATGCACTGCCTTGTTTTTGTGCACGTATACCATTCTAACATTCAAACAAAAAGAAAAAAAATGACATTAAAACCTTAGAGAAGCTAAATATTCAAGCTCTAGGAAGAAGAACAAAAGGAAAGCAACAGATTTCCAAAACTGTTAGTAAGGTCTAAACCTTTACTTATTGGAAAAACCTTGTAAGCATCTATATACTCCTAAATTTTGAATGAAAACATTTATGTTGTTAAGTATTCATATGCAAATAAGTTTCTATGTTGTATATATGTATGTTTAAGCATGTTATATTCCCTGTAAACTCACAGAACCATGTATGCTACCTCTGTTTTTTTTTCAAAAAGTTAAGGCTTCCAACTTCAAAAATCATTACCTCACAATCCGGTTGATTTTAGACCATGATTCCAAAAGTAAAGATAGTTTTCTTGAGTCTATTTTATTCTCAAATTTGTCTCATTTGACATCATAGAGTATAGAAGAATAAAAATACATATAACAGTATGTAGCTTAGAAATGACCAAAAATCGAATCTCATAATTTGATCTTTTGATTGCATAAACGTGTTTGTCCTTGTAAAACTAGATTTTTGAAAGTGAATTGGAGATTTTTAGTGCTATATTTGGTGAGATAAAGGAAGATGATCGGATTTGGGTCTTTGGCCAAATTTCGGCGAGGGGCTAGATTTCGTGGCTTGCCGTTTGGCACGGAGAAGGGTGAAGGGATGCAGCACATGGGAAAAATAGTGGGGCATTTTACCTTTTGATGTGGTGGTTTTTCGAGGCGGTTTTAGGGTTTTAATGGTATGGGTTCGGTTTCGAGACAACGGCAGCGACGAGGCAATGTGATGGACGTGCGCGCCAAGGGGGTTGGGTCAAGGAAGTGATGGTGGAGCTTAGGGCAAAATCTGGTGGTCGATGGTGGTTGGCAAGACGAGGGGTTTGAATGGCTTCGGTTCGGTTCCATTTTTTGGCATTATGCTCGATTTTGACTTGAAGGCTCTGTTGCATTTTTGAGTGGGGAGATGAGATTCATGGTCGAGTGAGATATGGGTGGATGAATGACTGAAAGTACAAATGGCCGGAGCAAGTGCGCATGTGCACGCATGTAGGTGTGTGCAAATCTTCGTGTTTTTGGAGAAGGTAGGAGGAAATTATAAGAACTGGAGGGAGGAGAAGGTGAAAACGTGGGTTGGGCCGAGGGAAATCATGGGCCGAGTGATGTTATGGGTTGGTTTGGGTTGGAAAAGTAAATAATGGTTTGTGATAATGGTTTATGATAATGGTTTATAATAATTTAATGGATTATAATAATTTGATGGTTTATAGTAACTTAATGGTTTATAATAAATTAGGTAAACAAATAAGTAATTTCTTTTTAAATTATTTACATTTTAATAAATAAATAAATAAATTATTTAATGAGCTGTTTAATCTCAAATTTATTTAAAATAAATTATCTTATTTTATTTTCTTTAAGTGGCAATAATCGGGTTTTAAAATATAACTCGACCAAGTTAGTTGAAAATGATCAATTCTGATTGTAAACGGAGTGATATTGATTATAAATTATTGATCGAGTTATGATCTATAATTGACTAATATGGATTTTAGATATTATTTTCAATTATCTATTGTCTGTTCCATTAAGTAGCCAAATGAATTAAAATGGTTAGGATGAAACCTTGACACGTTTTATTGAAAAAAAACATATGTAATAAATTTCCATAAGCGAATGTTGACACTCTGAATATGAATTGTTTATTTGAAAACAACTTGGACCTTTAAAAATTTATTGCTTGGATTCATTGAGACTGGGATCAGATATCTGCATTATCCGGGACCACTTCGATCCAATAACCACTACGAACCTTTACGGTTTGGGTTATAGAGTCCAACATGTTAGAATATAATTAATTTAACAAATTCCACTATTCTAAATAAGTAGTATACTTAGACACTACTATAATATCAATGGATTTTCTATAAAAGTGTTTTGGTTATCGTAAGACAAAATCCCGTCGTGTTTATGTGTGACGTGGTCTTACGAGTTACCCTTGTTTGTTGAAATTTTTTAATAACTTAAGTAATTCAAGTTAAGACTGTTTATTCACGCTGGTTTCCATCCTGAATCGGTGTTACTTTATTGTAATGCTCGGGTCAGACTGAGCATTATAAATTCATGTTAGGATGCTTTTGGAGCTCAGAAGACGAGCTGGATGGCAGAGACGTGTTGCACTTGGAGCTCAGGAGACGAGCTGGATGGCAGAGACGTGTTGCACATACTTGATTATATTCCACTATTTATTGTAGGCTGTATTTCCAGCATTTTTGAGGATAAGTTATTTTAGCTGTCCCGATTTATATGTTGATAATTGTACTCTAATAAAATTGTATGTATATTAACAGTTATAGTTCTTGGTACAAAAATCTATTGTTATGTTGTTATTTTTTTCTACTACGAAAGTGAGATTTTGTGTTGTTGTTTATGTTTCTATTTCTTCTATCTTTTCTTCTTTAACCCAAACAATTTGGTATTTTCGACACTTGATTGCTCAGCACGCTATATAGTGTGCGTGTTAGTGTCGATTTCTAGGTCTCGGTCATTATAGAAACCAAAATGAATAGAGAAAAAAGGAATGAGAAATAATAGCGCCAACAAAGCCTTTCAAAGGAGTTGAAGGGATGCAATATCCAAAAGCCGGATATGTTGCAAGTTTTCAAAGGGGTCAAAGTGGTCGAATGCTCACTTTCACTTCAATGTCTTCCTTTTGAAAAAATGCTTTCGCCTACATGAAGATGTTTCGAATAAAAGGAAGAATACATTTCAAAGGTAGCGGATAACAACCCCTCACATGCACGCCAGACCTTTTGAAACCAAAGGTTTCGCCTTCATTCAAACTACTCAGAAAGATGCCTTAATTAGAACAACCCTTTCGAAAACATAATCTAGCCTTTCGAACTAGTCGAAGTCTTTAACAACCAGGAAAGGTTTCGCATTTATCCGCAAGCATGTCTTTGAAAGTTACCTTCTGCATTGAAACCTAGAGTATTTCAAGACCTTCAAAACCCAAGGAAGTACCTACTAATAAAGTTAAAATCTCATGCTACTTCCTACTAGCAACAACAAAACAACACAAAAGGAAAAAGGCGCATCCACATCTTTCGATGAAGACGGAAGCATTTGAACCCATTCTAATGCAATGCAAAGTAATGCGCAAGTGTCAAAGGTAATGAAAGGTCTATAAAGCCACGTTTCAACTAGGTCGAAAGCTCTTACTCAAAAGGTGCCAACCCGCACCTATAAATAAAAACCTAGGGGGGTCTGGTCTTGGGGATCTAAATTCATTCACTCTTTTCTCATACTTTATAACATACTTTATAATATTTGTAACCCTAATTTGGAAATTAGATTGGGGGAGGTAGATCGGTTTATACATCGTTAGCATAATGAAGATGAGATTTTGATGCTTTTGGTTATGCAACTTTCTTGAGATTTTATTGAATTCAATTGTGTTCATCTTGTGCCTATTTAGTTGAAAGAATACCTTTCGACAGAGTCGAAACCTCTCAACACACTTAGGTTCTTAGCTCAAAACCACTACACATCAAGAGCTTACCTTTTGCGTAAGCTGAAGCCTCAATCTTAGCCAATATTCCAAGACTTAAAAGTCTAAAACAAAGCTATTAAAGAGGCAAGCTTTCGATGAAGTCGAAGCCCATTAATTAAACAATACCAACAACTTTAGAGCCGACCAATAGGTTACAACCACTGTTTCAATAGGGTGTTTTGAATCGATCAATAAGCCAACAAGGCTGGCTTGAAAGACTTAAAAAGAAGAAGGTATAGGTGTTTAGACTGGGTCGAAAGAGTGTATAAGGAAGTGTTTACACAACAAAGACTTATTCGAAAGGTGAATTTAAGGAAGCAATTAGATCCTAGTTCTTTCTACTTAATCAAAAGAAGTTTAGAAGGACATATCTATATCTTATTCTACTTTGAGGTATTGACAAGTTTTCTTGTTAATAATATGCATAGTAGAGAAATATTATGAATATGGAAATCTCTTAAAGACACTTAACTAATAGTAAATGCAATGCAAGAATGGAAGTTTAGAATAGTTGAAAATTTTAACGAAGGACGTGACAAAGTTATTTTGATATCGCAGGTCACTCCTCATGTTCCTTAAAAGTTAAATTTTTGAATAATAGATGTGTTGACATTTTTAAATAAAATGTCAAATTTTTGGGTAAAGGTTAGTTATAGAATTTTGAAATTTGGTTTATGCATTTAGCGCATAGCCGACATCCGATTAAGCTGAAAGTATGGCTTGATTTATTAAAATTTTGAGAAAGAAAATATTTTGCGAAATTTTCCCTTGATTTGAAAAGTTTCCTTTAGAAGAAAGAAAGAAAAAAAACTAAGAAAAAGTTTTGTGCTGCAGTTAGTTTAATTCTTAAATTATTTTTTAAGTTTTCTTAAAAAATTTATTTAAATATAAAATGTGCATCTAAATATTTTGAAAATTTATTTTCCAAATGATGTAAAAATTTGAAAAGCGAGAAAGACTTTTATAAAAACTTTGAAATTGAAGGCCACATGTTAGGCATAGAGAAGGCAAAAAGAGTTAGAATTTGCAAATTTAGTTGTGCATTAGGTTCGACGATGCGAAAAATGCAAGCGATAATAAGGAAAAAGCTGTTAAGCCCTGGAATTTCTATTTCCGTACCTTGTCGATGATGTGCGCAAGACTATATATAGGTTAATTCCGTTTTAGAACTTGAAAATAAGTCTCCTCATGCATTTTGTGCATGGAAAATTTGGAGTAAATCCAGAGCAGCGAAGAAATTTCCACTGTTCTACGGGAATAGGAAGATTATAATGTGGTAAGAATGTTAAATTCTCTGCCTGGAATTTTTTTGGGCATATGAATAATGTTTAGGAAGTGATTTTTCGATGCGTTAGATTATTGAATGATATGAAGTGGATGCAAAATTGGTTGCTTCATACTTCTACTTGTAGGAATATGCGGGTATTAGTTGAAAAGATTTTTCAAAAAGCTGCATACATGTAAAACTACCTGTATGTATGTAGGTTGTTCCATCATGTTTTCAAAAACGTTTTTAAAAGAAATGCATTCATATAGGAGAATCTGATTAAGAATCATTCTACATATAATACACTATGCATTTATGCATGTTAGGTTGCAAAATTTGCTGTACGCACACTGGTAGTGTAGTTTACGGTAATTACGAGCCAAAACATTGATTTAGTCATTGGTGAAATTTTGACGACGTAAATCTTTTTAATGAGGGAAGAAAGTAACACTACAAGAAAAATTGTTATTAGCTGCATTAATTAGCAGCGTTTAGTGCTAAATGCAACTGCTAGTCATTTAGAAAAATAAAAACAAATAAATAAACGCTGCCAACTTATCCCGCCAATCATTTCATGAATTTTTGGTAAAATTTTATTTGCACCGTTCTTTTTTCTCCCTCGTAACACTTAAAAACATTTTTATCTTCCTAAATCCCAAACTAACAATTCTCTCTAAAAAAATCAACAGCCTTAATTTTTTTTTTCATGCTTCCTTTGCTGCTTTATGACCTCGCAATGCTGCCTCTCCATCATCAAGGATTTTGATTCTAAAACTGCTTATTTTTGGGTTGATTGCGAATTGGAAGCGACCACTGCCATGTTAGATCTAGAAGCCATCGGAATCTGAGTCATGATGAGGTTATTGGTACGCTTGCGTCAATCTAGTAATAAAATAAGTTATGGTCGATTGTTGATATTATAGCTTGTCTGAATCTACTTATATTGTCACCGAATTTTATGTTTTCTCCTGGTATTCTAGGGCCAGGTCCGTACCCACAGTCTCCACGTTTGATGTTTCCACAGTCACCTTTTGGGTTTTTTCCAATTTTGAGCCCGAGGTGGAGGGATTTGTGAAAGTGTGGATGATCGGTATGTCTTTCCTTTTTCTCATCGATATCTTTTTTAGTGTATTGTGTTAAAATTTGTAACATGTCTATTGGTTGAATATAGATGGGGAAAATTGGTGTAGGTGTTAAAATGTGTTTGTTACTGGTGTAGTTTACCGCATTATAGTGACAAAATGTGTAGTTAAAATAGTAGATGCAACCACATGTGATAACTGTTATATTATATCCTTTGATTATTTTACGCGATAAGGAACTTTTCTAAAAAATTGTTGTAGTTCTAAGAACGAATGTTTACTTATCAAGTTGCTTTGGATTATGTTAAGTCCTTGTTATTATTTCAATTATGTTGATTTTTAGTTCTAATATAATGTTCAATGCTTAGTGTGCTTGTTACATAACATGATTCTATTCTATTGCACCACATTTAACGTAATATGATGTTTTTAAACCAGTTCATTTGAATGTCTCTTGAAGAATGCATGTCCTAGAAGAAATATTTCACGTTTAACGTTGGAAATATTGATCCTCCATTTATGTAATCTGAAATGTATAATGACGGTTGCTTATTCAAAATGAATTGTTTGAAGAAAGGGATGAACTATTAAAAATCTTTCATATAAAAATTGGTTTGTTTATTGTTTTTCTGAATTTGAAACTTATGATAATCATACCACCTAATGTATCTGAGTCCAGTGGGTTTAAACAAGCAGCCTCTTACTGATTAACCATTTTCATTGGCTACATATAGATAAGTTTGTTGCTTAGCAAATCTATAATTGCATGTGAAAACTAAGAAGGCCAGTTGGAAGCTTAGGAGACCTGTTTAGTAGATCAAACTGATTTGATCTATCTAATGCCAAGTAAATTCAGAAACTGTCGTGATTATTTCAATCACAGAGAGAGTGAGGAAAAAAAAGATTATATAGAATACACCTGACAATTGCTTAATATTAATTATAATGGCTGATCAATATAAATGGAAATCAAATAATAAATGTTCATTGACTTTCCAACGTTCACATGAGTCATTCCTTATTGTTGGCAATCTTTATAAGTCGGGTATTGTTAATATGAAGGGAAAATTTTACGGGGACTCCACCTTGCAAAAATACTTTTATGGGATCCCACTCGAATACAATAGTTTACAATTTTACCACACGTGCAAAATAAAATTCGGCAACATATTAGAAAATGAAAAAAAAACGATGATGGTTTACCAAAAACTAGTGTGTTCTTTTCCAAAAAAGTGAGAAAAGATGGTAATTGATCATTGAAAATTTGAAGATAGCAACAGATTTTTATATGTTTTGTGTGCTTTTGTACATACTACATCAATTGTACCATACGTCACTCATAACGTTAGAGAATAGACATACTAAATCATCTTATCGCTACGAGTTCAAAATATCTACTCTATACTTCAAAAACATAAGCAATATATTTCAAATATATACAAAGCTCATTTGGCAACTGTATATATTTCAACATCGAAATTTTTTATTATATATGGAAAAACATTAAAATAAAAATAAGCATACACTCCATCAGTAAAAATAAAGTTGCATGACAAAGCTGTGTAAGTATCTTGAATTATCCCTTCCGCCTGACATTTTGAGAAGCCTGAAGAGTTCTGAAATGTGGCACATTTTTTCTTACATTTAGACATGTTTCTTTGACAACTGCTAGTGTACTATATTGTTAATTGATTGGGAATTTCTAAAACGTGCATTCCATAAATCTGATGTGGTTAAAATAACTCAATGAAAATAAAATATGCAGTTGTAATATTTATATAAGTATATGAAATTTGACTATACTGTGGATTCTTATTGTCGTCCAAAGGTTAATTTTTAAATTTTGAATAGGAACATTTCAAAGTTAAATACATGTTGGTTAAGCACCTCATATTAATCATCCCATTCAGTAATACAACTACGAATAAAATTGAGTGTCAACAGCTATTGATTGCAAAAGCACATTAGATGGATCATTAAGTTCAAAATATGGTTAGTGTGATATATATCATGCACAATTGTTTGTCATAGCAAAATCTTCACTTTGTTGGCATAGATGTATTTATGATATTTTCAATTAACAACTAATAAATAAAGCATAATTGAGAGTCAGACCATATTCTTCTTAATTATACAATTTTGAGATATGACAAAACGATAAAAGGTACAGTACGTTGGAAAAACATGAATTAATGGATAATAATAACTACTATTTCTACCCTTCAACCTCATATTGCACTGTTATAATGCTTTTCCTTATGAGGTTATGTATAATAAAATATTATTATCATGACATTGAGTCATACATAACGTTGGCTTCCATACAGGTAGCATCATAAATCTAATAGCAGAACCACTTAAGATGATCACAAGCATGGGATCAAGGAAAAATTAAATAAGAATGATGATTCGAAAAGTAATTTAGAAGTGAAAACAAGCCCTGGAAATTAAGGAAAGTTTCTGATAAAAATTAATGATGATAATATGATTTTTATTTGTGTTAGGTGAATATGCTTTCGAATATGTTTTGGTGTATTAACTTAACCAATATTAATATCCAATGAACATTAGATTTCTTTGATAAACTAAATTCAATTCAATGTTCCAATAAGTAGCAGTGACGATCAATTTAATCAGTTCATAGGGTTGGGTTTTAAATTCAGTAGTGTATATCTATGCAGTAAATTTCTAATCAGGCCATGTTAATACTTTTTCATTACATTCATATATATTTTTATATAATAAATAATAAGAAAGTATTAAACAAATTTTAGTTTTATTTAGTTGAAGTATACGTGAGTTTATTAGTAGAAAATTAAATTTAAATAGCCCCAGACTAGAATAAACTGTTCCAGTGCGAACTGGGACAGTTTGCTCCAATTCACTGTCCTGGTTTTCACTGGGATAGAGCAACATTGCCCTAGTGAGAAATTGGAAAAGAGCACTATCGCAGTTTTGCACTGGGACGGTGCAAGTAGAACAAACTGTCCCAGTGCTATTTGCACTATCCCATTGTAAAACTGGGACAGTTTGTCCAATGTATTAACCCAGTTTGCACTGGGACGGTTCAGTTGGAGTCCTAGTGCAAATTAAGACAATTTGATGTTTAAATGGGTGTTGATATTCTTCGAGTTGACGTGTGAAAATGTGGCTTCTATTTTGATTTGAAGAGTGATGTTTGAGTGACATTCTCATGCTTGTATGAGGTGTATATAGAACCATAGATAAAAAAAATATTATAATCATTCTGTTTGTTTAAGTGGACTCTCTATCTAAATATGCTTTTAAATTTAGCAAAAAATACATGAGGAATTAGTCCACGCAATGAGAATAATGGCTTCGAAACCGACTCTGCAAGTTTACTATCAGTGAAACCAAAATAAAGATAAGTCAATAGCCAACCACTCATCTGTCCATAAACGTTGACACAATTGAAAACGCTCCAAATCAAGTCTCATTACTTAATTACCATTTATTTATTTTTGTCTGTGCAATGCAATGCACTTACACACATCTTATAAAATGAATCAAAGGATTACTTACGTTTTGGTTTTATTTAACAAATTATTCCACTATAAAAGACAAATAAACCTTTACTTATTGATGACTATATGACTCCGTTGATTATTATTTATCTCTTAAATCTTTGCTTCCATATCTCCAAGACCTTTGGTTTGATTCAATAATTTGATTTATTATAAATCTTTACTTTGGGACAACGAATCTGTTTTCCAATGATTCCGTTGTTCCTTTTTTTGGAAAAGAGAATCGTGATAATGCTAATTCTTTTCTTTTGGAATTAAATAGGTGTAGGTGCATCTGTATTCATACTTTTTATTTGAAAAAAAACAAAGATGAAAGATGACTAGAGCCTTACTAAAACACTAAAACACCTTCCACTTAGTTATTTCTTATATCAACCATTTGACAGATGGGTTAGGGTAGATTATGTTTTGATTAACTGACTTTTTGGATTTGACAGAACAACTATATTTTTTGTAAATATTTATGTAGTTGCTAAATAAATTCCACTATACATGGAATTGTTGTCTTCCCTCAATTTGGTCGTTTGCTTGAAGTTGTACGATGGTTGGTTGTTCGAGATGTGAAGGATGAAGTTGTAGGAAGTATGGAGTTTGAAGTTGCTGATGGTTTATGGACAGAGAGGGGAGATGGTGATGAAGGTTCAGGCAGGTAACTTGTAGTTTCAATGAAGGGGTAATGATTAATGAAGTTGCGGTTATGACGATTTGATGTTGCAAGTAGAGGTTGATTTGCTGTAGTGTGGTTGAATGTGATGAAGCAGCAGTGGTATGGGGATTTGCTGGTTGAGGGGTAAGTTGCGTGGGGTTGTTTGTAAACAGAGGTTGGATGAAGTACGGTAGTGGATTTTGGCGGCAGGTTGGGTTTGGAAAATGGTTAATGCAGAATTGGTCAGGGAGGATTATTCAGGTGACTGGTGGCAGTTTTGATAGGTTGCAGGCTGCAAATGTTTGTAGTACGTAGTTCGGTTGTGTAAACTTCTATGTAAGGTTAACGTATTGTTTATGTTAATGCTTTTGTTTATGTATTTTATGGTTTTTAAATGTGTTTATGTTTGAATGTGTATGTGTATATGTATATTTATTTTGCAGTTGTTTAATGTGTATGTGTTTATGTATTATGTTATAAGCTATGAACAAGATTGAACTAGAGGCAATTTATAGGCAGGGCTAAAATATTTTTAGTAGCGTTTCGAAAACGCTACCAAAATATTTTTGAGCAGAAAAGTACATTTTGGTAGCATTTTATACACGCTGCAAAAAAAAAAAATAGTGGCGTTTCATAAACGCTGTAGTAAAACAATTTATGGTAGCGTTGAAATAAGTGCAACTAAAAATCAGGTATTTTTAGTCGCGGGCTTTATAACAGCGTTTATCAAAATGCTGCTAAAACTTTTAGTAGCATTTTTTGAGCGCTACTAAAAATCAAAATTCTTGTAGTGTAACACCCCATAATTTGGCGTTAGTTATTTAATAGTTAGTTAATTAATTAGGCTTCGGAAATGGAATTTATACAAACAATGAAATTGGACCATGAAACTTGCACTATTGCATTCATGGCGAAATTCTAAGCAACTTTCATATTTGGTGCTTTGTGACCGGAGCCCAAAGGAAGAAATTACGGACAAATATCACATTCAAAATGAAAATAATTAAAACTTTTTTATATTAATTACCCAGGCCCATAGATTGACCCATAATTGGAGATGGTTGACACCTAGTGGTCGACTGGTCACCCAAGAGCGGTCCACCGGTAGCGACCTGGCAGCTCCAGTAAACCTAAGCTGCAACGGCATAGATTTAATACATTTTGATCGAATGGTTATGGTTGATTCTAACACCTATTAATTCAGGCCTAACCCTCCCTTCTCTTCTCATATTTTTTGGAGGCGGTAGCGAAGCTCTACCATTTATTCTTCTTCACTTTCTTTCTAAATTATAAAGATAAGGTATTTGTATTTATATTCATACAAATCGAAGAAGAGCGAAAATCTAATAAAAAGAAGAAGAGAAGAGAATAAACCATATGCGTATTTGAGATAATTTATATTTATTTATATATTTGTATCAATTTTCTCTCTCAATCTCTAATCTCTTCTCAGATCTATAATTCTAATGAACGTATATGCCCTTTTATACATTTCTTTTGGATTAGAAGGATTTGGAGATGAATCAAACGTTTATACTTCAGATATGGAGAGTTGGATTGCTTTTAAAAGGTGAGTGGGAATTTTTACAGATTACATGAAAATTATCTCTGTTGTGTTTATTTGATTATTATGCTTAATTGGATAATTATATATGAGATGTATGCAATGAATTGAATACGATCTTAATACAATAATTATCGCATACGTATTCTTGTTTATGAATTGATTTAGCATTATATACAACCTGACGCAGCGGATAAATCGAAACAAACTTCAATCGATGGATTGTAGCAATCGGTGAGTTGAGAATACTGCAAGGCCCAAATTCGTTGATCCGAAGATACCGAATTCTAGCTTATCTCAAACACGTTGATAGCGCACTATACCGTGTTCAAAGATCTACGATTCTTCGTACGTTGATCTAGCGCACTAGATACCGTGAATCGGCTTCTACGATCGTTGAATCGAGCGCACTCGATTAACCGAAAGAGGAGATAGGAGATCACACTCAACTACCAATTTGTATGAAAGCACAAAGCTATCAAAAGAGAATTTTATTCAAAAATCAACCACCAAAAAATTACAACACACTCGCTATTTATAGCATTTACAACACACGCCAACATCACACTCTTAAGTCGTTTGCGACCTACGATCTATACCAGGTCGTTGCCGACCTAACACACAACATATACACACGTATATACGACACAGCGACCTACACAAGGTCGTACGCGACCTAAAAGATGTGACTTAACAGACTCAGAACAAACAGATGCGACTTACGAGCTATGTAAGGTCGTTAACGACTCAAGACACAGCATAGCTCACTTCCAGAACTGCATGGGAGGTTAGGTCGTTGGAAAGGAATAGGTCGCAAGGTTTTAGATTGGGAAGGAATTAGGTCGGTAAGAAGTTAGGTCGGGTAAGAAATTAGGTCGTGGAGTTTAGGTTGAAGAGAGTTAGGTTGTAAAGAAGTTAGGTCGTTGAGGGTTTCTTTAGGTCGTAACTCTGCTTCACTTGGCCAGTTAGGTCGAAGGTTACTACTGTTAGGTCGTTCACGACCTAGACTTACTTCTTTAGGTCGGAGACGACCCACTACTTCTTTGTTAGGTCGCGCTGCATCATTGTTAGGTCGTGAGCGACCTATTTCTTCCTTTTTAGGTCGTGAGCGACCTAATACTTGCATTTCTTCCGACTGCACTGCATCATCGTCCCCGGGTTGACAGAAATTCGACCTCGAATTCTCAACATCTTCTTCCACAACAATTTCATTTCCACGATACGGAATTAAATGTTTAACATTGAAAACATCAGAAGTGTATACATCCTCCGGCAGCTTCAACTTATAAGCATTCTCATTGATTTTCTTTAAAATTTCAATCGGACCAATTTTCCGCGCTTTCAACTTATTATACGTTCCAACCGGAAAACGGTCTTTTGTCAGTACTGCATAAACCAAATCACCTTCATTAAATTCAACACTTCGTCTCTTCAAATCAGCAGCTTGCTTATACTTCTCATTCGACTTTTCCAATCGTTCCCGAACGATCTTATGACACTCCGTCAATTCTTCAATAAAATCAACAGCTCGTTTAACCGTCCCCTTTGGTTGTGGTACCACCGCTAAATCCAACGGTCCCCTGGGCAAATTTGAATATACAATTTGAAATGGACTGAATCCTGTGCTTCGATTTACTGCATGATTATGTGCAAACTCTGCCTGGCATAACTTCATGTCCCAACTTTTCAGATTGTCCTTCACCAAACATCGCAACAAGTTTCCCAACGATCTATTCACCACCTCTGTTTGCCCATCTGTTTGCGGATGATACGCACTACGAAATTTCAGCTTCGTTCCCACCATCTTCCACAAACTAAGCCAAAAATGACTCAAAAATCTAGTATCCCTGTCAGAAACGATAGATTCTGGCAATCCATGAAGTCTATAGATTTCCTTGAAAAATAGTTGAGCAACACGAACAACATCCGTCGTCTTCTTGCAAGCAATAAAATGTGCCATTTTAGAAAATCTGTCAACTACAACAAATATCGAATCATTACCACGTTGTGTTCTCGGCAATCCCAATACAAAGTCCATACTCATATCAACCCATGGTCTAGCCGGTACAGGCAATGGCATGTACAAACCAGCATTGGTCGCGGTTCCTTTCGAAACTTGGCAAATATGACACCGCTCCACAAACCTTCCCACTTCTTTCCTCATCGACGGCAAAAAGTAAGACTGTGAAATCAACTGCAAAGTACGATCACGGCCCACATGCCCTTCTTCATGCAACTCTTTTACAATCTTCATTCTCAAACTACAGTCTGGAATGCATAATTGATTTCCTTTGAATAAGAATCCATCAACTATCAAAAATTCATCCGAACTTCCATCCTTAACTTTCTCAACAAACTTTGCAAAGTAAGGATCCTTCCCAAACAGTTCTGGCAACATTTCAAACCCTGTCACTTCAACCTTCATTGTCGTTAATAAATGACTCCTCCTACTCAAAGCATCAGCTACCCGATTCGTCACCCCTGATTTGTGCTTAACGACCAAAGTAAACTGCTGTAAATATGCAATCCATGATGCATGTCTCGCTGAAATCTTATCCTGCCCCTGTAAATGCTTCAATGCCTCATGATCAGTGTACAGAACAAATTCTTTCTGAAATAGATAATGTCGCCAATGTTTAATCGTTTGCACCATAGCATAGAATTCAACGTCATATGTGCTGTATCTCATCTTCGCCCCTGACAACTTTTCACTGAAATATGCAATAGGTCTCCCCTGCTGACTCAACACTCCTCCAATTCCCACCTTTGATGCATCAGTGTGTAGTTCAAACAACAACTGAAAATTAGGTAAAACAAGAATTGGTGCTGTCGTCAATAGTTCTTTGATCCGTTCAAAAGCAACTCCCGCTTCCTCTGACCATACAAACTGTTTTCCTTTCATGCAATCGGTAACTGGTGCCATCACACTACTGAAGTGTGGAATGAACCTTCGGTAGAATGATGCCAATCCATGAAAACTTCTAACTTCAGTGATAGTTCTCGGCTGTGGCCAATTTCTAATAGCTTCAACTTTACTCTGGTCCACTTGGATTCCCTTCTCAGACACAACATATCCCAAAAATAACACACTTCTCGTCATGAACACACATTTCTTCGTGGCTGCATAAAATTGTTCCTCACGAAGAATAATCAACACTTCCCTCAAATGTAGAACATGCTCCTCCATACTCCTGCTATATATCAGAATATCATCGAAATAAACCACCACGAACTTCCCAATGAATGGTCTAAAGATTTGATTCATCACCCGCATGAATGTACTAGGTGCATTTGACAAACCAAATGGCATAACCAACCATTCGTATAACCCTTCTCTCGTCTTGAAGGCTGTCTTCCATTCGTCACCTGGTCTAATTCGAATCTGGTGATAACCACTTTTCAAATCAATCTTCGAAAAGATAGTTGCCCCACTCAACTGGTCTAACAAATCATCCAACCTCGGCATAGGAAATCTGTAACGAACAGTAATCTTGTTCAAAGCTCTACTATCTGTACACATTCTCCATGTTCCATCCTTCTTCGGCACCAACAAAGCTGGTACTGCACAAGGACTCAAGCTTTCCTGAACACGTCCCTGTTCTAATAACTCTTCCACCTGCCTTCGTAACTCTTCATGTTCCTTCGGACTCATTCGGTAATGTGGTCTATGTGGTAACACTGCTCCCGGAACAAGATCGATTTGATGTTGAATGTCTCTCAATGGTGGCAACTCCTTAGGCAACTCCTCTGGAAATACATCTTCAAACTCTTTCAAAACTGGCTTTGCTTCTTCAGGAATTTCAACCTCTTCACTGCTCTCACGCCCAATCAACACGTATACTTCAGGCTCCTCTTCAACTTCTTTAACAAACTCCTTCAAGGATAATAAAGTTTTCAATTCCTCAATCTCCTCCAGCTTGCTCTCCTTCTGTTGTTGCTTCTTGGGAACCAAAGTAATTTTAGTACCCTCGTACATGAAACTGTAGCTATTGGCACGACCATCATGTTGAACTGATCTATCAAACTGCCACGGTCTTCCCAACAACAGATGACATACGTCCATGTCTACAACATCACACCAAATTTCATCTTTGTACTTTTTCCCAATAGAAAAATTAACACAAGCCCTTCGACACACCTTCACCTCACCTCCCTTCCTTAACCATGCTAACTTGTACGGTTTAGGATGTTTCTCAGTTTTCAAGTTCAACTTCTTCACAGCCTCGGTAGAAATAATATTATCGCAACTTCCAGCATCAATAAAGAACTTGCAAACTTTTCCCAGAATAGTGCATGTCGACCGAAATATGTTACTCCTCAACCAACTACAATCCTCCTCTTGCTTTGGTGTAAGACATGACCTCCTCATCATAAGATTACAACCTTCATCCCCAGACAATTCTTCTTCCTCCTCAACATAAGGTGTATTTGAACACTCTGCTTCCTCACCATCATCCTCCTCAACTTCTGCAACCATTGCTCTCTTCTTCGGCTTCGGACATTCATTGCTCTTATGACCCAACTCCTGACAATTATAACATTTGAACCCACTACTAACCTTCGCCTTCTCAGCCTCCTTCACCACTGGCTTTGTAACAGGTTTAGAAACATTAGAACTTCCACCAACACCCCTTGCTTGATTATTGGAATTAGTAAACACACCTCCTCCACGCCTTCCTTGTTTCTCCCAAGCCAACGCTTTCTGATGTGCCTCTGCCACTGATCTAGGATCGAACATATTAACCATATCCTGGATCTGCATTCTTAGTCCCCCAATGAATCTAGCAGTTAGTTGTTCTTCCGTTTCCATAATATCATTCCTGGCAATGAGTTGGTAAAATTCATCAGCATACTCACTAACAGACTTCGTCCCTTGCCTCAGATTCTGCAACCTTTGGTACATAAGTGATTGGTAATTATAAGGTAAGAAAGTAGATCTCACTAACTTCTTCATCTTATCCCACGATTCTATCTTTGACTTCCCCATTCTCTCCCTGGTAAGTTTAGTTTGCTGCCACCACGCCAAAGCTCTCCCCCTCAACCTAGTAGCAACCAACTTCACCCTTCTATGCTCAGGAACCTCCTTGAAATCAAAGATCTCTTCAACATTAGATAACCAATCAAGAAATTCTTCAGCTACCATCCCTCCTTTAAATTCTGGAATTTCCATCTTCATACCCGATTCCCATCGACGATCCTCTTCAACATCCCGAAATGAATTTCGAACCTGGTCTCGATCTCGATAATGAATACTAGCTCTATCACCCTCTTCAACAAAGTCAAACGTACGCCTACATCGATCTCGACCATTATCATCTCTTCGTTCATGCATGCTTCTTTGACTATGTCTCTCTTCATCTGCATAGTCATGATGATCTCTTCGTGATGAAATTGATGTTTCTCTTCTATCTCTATAAGAATGTGGTGATACCCTCCTCGCTTCCGTAACCGATGGCGAAACTCGGTTTCCTCCATGGTTCGAGTTTGGTGATCTCCTCCTTTGATTCAAATCATTCATCAATTTCTCCAATTTACCAATGCCTTCATCAAACTTTTCATTAATACGTTGTTCCAAAAGCTCGGCTTCTTCTCTTCGATACAAAGCTTCAACGTTTTGATGACGATTAGCTCTCCTTGGTGGCATGATTGGAAAACTTCACAAACACTTCAACAAACAACAATAAGTCACGGCTTCAACTTCAAAACCCTTCACAAGGCTCGGCTACTTCCCACAAGTATACACGGCCTTCAACCTCAAATTCAAATACTTTCAACACTTTGATCCAAAATGGAATGGATCGAAATTCTCCCTCTTGTTGCAACTTCAATATGAACACGATGAACAACTTCAAACTTCAACTTCAAATATTTGGCTCCAAGAATCAACTTAGCTATGATTGGCTAAGTATGGCTCTGATACCAAACTGACGCAGCGGATAAATCGAAACAAACTTCAATCGATGGAATGTAGCAATCGGTGAGTTGAGAATACTGCAAGGCCCAAATTCGTTGATCCGAAGATACCGAATTCTAGCTTATCTCAAACACGTTGATAGCGCACTATACCGTGTTCAAAGATCTACGATTCTTCGTACGTTGATCTAGCGCACTAGATACCGTGAATCGGCTTCTACGATCGTTGAATCGAGCGCACTCGATTAACCGAAAGAGGAGATAGGAGATCACCCTCAACTACCAATTTGTATGAAAGCACAAAGCTATCAAAAGAGAATTTTATTCAAAAATCAACCACCAAAAAATTACAACACACTCGCTATTTATAGCATTTACAACACACGCCAACATCACACTCTTAAGTCGTTTGCGACCTACGATCTATACCAGGTCGTTGCCGACCTAACACACAACATATACACACGTATATACGACACAGCGACCTACACAAGGTCGTACGCGACCTAAAAGATGTGACTTAACAGACTCAGAACAAACAGATGCGACCTACGACCTATGTAAGGTCGTTAACGACTCAAGACACAACATAGCTCACTTCCAGAACTGCATGGGAGGTTAGGTCGTTGGAAAGGAATAGGTCGCAAGGTTTTAGATTGGGAAGGAATTAGGTCGGTAAGAAGTTAGGTCGGGTAAGAAATTAGGTCGTGGAGTTTAGGTTGAAGAGAGTTAGGTTGTAAAGAAGTTAGGTCGTTGAGGGTTTCTTTAGGTCGTAACTCTGCTTCACTTGGCCAGCTAGGTCGAAGGTTACTACTGTTAGGTCGTTCACGACCTAGACTTACTTCTTTAGGTCGGAGACGACCCACTACTTCTTTGTTAGGTCTCGCTGCATCATTGTTAGGTCGTGAGCGACCTATTTCTTCCTTTTTAGGTCGTGAGCGACCTAATACTTGCATTTCTTCCGACTGCACTGCATCACAACCTGATCTAGAAATTAGTCCCAAAAGTATGGATTTAGAATATTGATTTAAATGAAATTTATTCCAGAACTAAAATAGGTTGTATATTAATATTACAAATTTGGATTATTGCCCTAATCTTGTTAGAATATAAACTTTTCTAAGTCTGGAAGTGTTGGAACAAAGACCCGTTTAATATTTGTAAATTAGTATGATTTCTTTCCTTTTAAAAAGATACAACGTTTAATGTAAAAAGGAAAAGATGCAAATGGAAAGAGAGAGAGATGTCCAAAGTACGAATTCATTGTAGTTTACACTATCTAGTTCAATAGTAAAAAGAAGTGATTATTCCTTGTAATTTCAAGCGACGCAACCTTTTATATTTTAAAATTAAATCTTATTTTAGACTAATTTATGGAAATTATAATGGATAATTTTTTTAGATATGATTCCAATAATTTAACCTGAAAAAGTATATATATAACTAGAACATATTTGATAAAAGCAAATATATGGACGTAATTACTGCTGTTATAATAATTAAATAAAAAACTAATAACGACACTTGCACGAGATATTTGCGTTTAGGATACTTAACTAACGAGAAAAGAATTAAAGGATGCAAATCTAATAAATGTTATTAAGTATTGGAGTTGCAATAATTTGATGGGGTAAAAGGATTAATGGGACTGATAAATAAAGAAGTTAAATTAATAAAAGTGGAATAGATATAAGAGGTTACTAAATTTAAATTAGTAATCATACATAAATGTCTTAGGAATTATCCATTAGGATTTTATGAACAAATTGACATTTATGAGCACTAAACGGGGATTTATGGGTAGATAAATATTTAAGATAAATTTAATTGTCTTAAATAAAAAGGGAATTAGTAAACTAGGTCCAATGTCTACCTAAGATGATATAAATAAAAACTCAGAATGGTTAACTAGACGTAGGTTAGCGATGTGAGGCCAGTAGAGTCACTCGACGGAAGACTGCCCTTCACTCTGAAGCCACCAACAAGTCTAGTGTACTTACCACTAATGTGAGATGTCACTAATCCAATGACTCATGATGACATGAGAGATTGGGCACGCTTTCTTAATTGGAAAGTATTAAATGGTCCATATTTGGAATTAGGAGCTGTGAGAGATATCCCTATAGAGGTTCGCTTCTGGTTTGAGGTCTTAAGTGGCTGAAGGGTCGGCTTCCCTCCTAAATGGAAGTATTAAGTAACCTACTGGGATTCCGAATAAATAAATAAGGATGTCTCTAAAAAGGGTTTACTTCAGCGTTGACGTCTTAAGTGGCTGAAGGGTTCGTAAAGAAGTAACCTAATGAGATGTTGTATTTATAATTAAAGAGTGACTGGATATCTCGGGTAGGAATCGCTTCAGGTTTGGGGTCTTAATGAATATAAATCCTCCTCTTTTCTATAAAAGAAGTATTAAGTATCCCAATGAGATTTCCAAGCAATGATAGCTAGATAGTACCGTCGAGGAGCACGCTTCTGGAAGTAGGTCTTAAATGATGGGGTCTACCTATTTTCCCACTAGGAAGTATTAAGTGGATTTAGTATAGTCTCTTACATTGCTACAGCCGAAATAATAATAGTACCATTTGCGTAGTGCAAAGTGCTAATACCTCCCATCACGAACTCCTTCCCAAAGCTTTTAATCAATCCTTTGTTACAACTAACTTTCAATATCTGTGTAAATATATTAGCAGCTAAATCATCATAAATGTGATGTAGCTTTTTATATATGGACTAAATGTCTTGTGCATCTACATATTTATCTTGTTTGGAAAGATCATATTAGAGATCAGTTTTTTTTTTGGGACAAGTTGATTAAAGAGCTTCCAAATGATGATTCAAAATACAAATTCACCTAAGATAATTTTGGTTTTTGTTGGATTCTATGGAACAAGAGGAACAAAAGATATTTTAGTGGCATTGCAAATAGTTCTAATATCATTCTTTTTCAAATTCTAAAGTTTGTTTATATTTGGGTAGGAATCGAAAAATGCAAGGCTGTTGATTGCATTGAAGGTTCGGTGGCTAGTAGGTTGAGCAAGAGAAGGAATGATGTTTGAGGAAGTGCTGATGTTCAGCGGCTAGCAGTGTCTTTTTTTTGTTTTTTGATCACCTATGTGTGATTGTATATATTGTTTTTTGTGGTTCTGCTGTTGAATGCATGTTGAATATTTGTGTTTGTGTTGTTAACTGTTCTATATGCAGAATGGTTTGTATGTTCTGGATGGTTTTGTGTTGTTGAGGTGGTGTAACAGTACTTGGTACTTTTATTAATATAGTAGTAGATATGGCTTGGTATATCCACTACCATTTTTATCAAAAAAATAATAGTACCATTTAGTAGCACGCCTAAGGGAGGTTTTAAATGATATGGTCTGCCTTAGTTAAGGTCTTAAATGACCACAGTCTCCAATAAAATGGTATTAAGTGGCTTGGGTCATATTTATTGCATGACTGCGATTTTATCGGCGATAAATGCTGTAATAGTCGGACAATAAATGTCGGAAGCCTTAAATTGTGGTTAAGGGCCTTATAGCTAGGACCCATTGACCATTGACAGTACTGTTAGGAAACCACATTGTAATAGGTTTTAAATGACGAGGTCTACCTCAATTAAGGTCGTAAACGACTGAGTCTACCTATTTCTTTTCTAAAATGTGTTATAGAAGCCCCCCTTCACATTTAGAATTATTAAATATCCCATGGATATGGAAGTATTAGGTGGTTGATATGGCTTCATTAATATTTCCTACCTTAAGAAGGGGTAGGTGTGTAATCTTGTGTGCAAAGCAAGGTTAGATTAGAATTGCCAACCTTAATGGACATAACAATTAAATGAAAACCTATCGATATAAGTTTATGTTATGGATAGTTTATATTTTTCCTGTCACCAAAACATTTTTCTGACCTCATCTTTATTACAACCCATGGGATTGATCTAGAGGAACATGTCACTGAGCTGGATGCGCTTTGTTGTTGGAGAGTTTTCTTTCTTTCATTGTCGATGCTAATGTAACAATCTACTATCCGAGGAACACCATTAATTCCAAGATAGTAGTCATAGTCAGTATTTTTATCCTATTATTATTTCCACTGTGAGTTTATACTTCTATCAATCTCTATTAATGCTTGTGCTTATTTGCAAATACCAAATCCAACGATCTGTGCTTTGATGGACTTGAGTTTCGATATTTGTTGAAATTTAGGCCCATTAAGGTGTGGGTTGTTCAAACTCTTCATCAATCTATCGACTATAATCCAAATGTTATCACATCCTCCTCCTTTCCTTAGAAATCCATCGATGCAGTCCATCAATACTTACTTCCATTTCCACTCAGAAATCTCAAGCAGTTGCAGCGAACTACTCGGCTTCTTCTACTCAGCTTTAACTAGTTGACAATTCATGCACTTCGAGATGAATGCCTCAACATCCTTCTTCATCCCTTCCTAATAAAATGCCTACTTCATATCTCTCTAAATTTTATTGCCTCCGGGATGTGTGGTCAATCTCGAATTATGGCACTCCCGTAGTACCTCACCCTTAATCCTTCGACATTAGGTGCAAACAATGTTCCATTCTTATGGAGCCAACCATTTCTGTAGAGTCTGTATTGCTTCATCTCCTCAGACTCTAATCATTCATCTATCCTAGCAATGGTCTCTGCTAGTGTACCATCTTGTCTTTGATTAGTAATGATCCACTTAATCAAAGTATGTCTTACATTCAGACTAGCGAACACACCTGACTCTAGCACACAACGGGGTCTGAAGTTTTAACTAGCAAAAATTCAAAATTCCTCCACTCTAGGAACATCACACCCAAACTGGTATGTATTACAAAGCACCATTGACTACATTTCCATTACAAGGCACATAGGAAATTCCAAAGTCATGGGTGACCAGGAACTCTAACCATCTATGAGAAGGAGTACTTCAATGATTTATGGTCCGTGAATAACTCAAACCTATCTCTTAGTAAGTAGTTCCTCCATAACTTCAAAGCAAATAATATCGGTGCCGAATCCAAATTGTAAGTTGGATACTTTCTCTTACGCACTTTCAATTGTCGATTAGCATATGCAATGACTGTAACGACCTTACCGTTATACCCATATTATTGAAGAACATTATAAATAATGTTGTCTCATAACACGGAGAGTACGGCTTGTTAAGGACAACAAAATGTGAATATATTTTTAAATGAACACTGACATGTCACACTTACAGTTCTTTTTTTAAAGTATATTTGGAATAAAAAATTTGATTGGTAAAATCTCAGCCCAAGGTAATAAATACACCGGTTTCTCTAAATTAGAACAGTATATCATATGTAATTATAATCATAGATCACAGCAGAATAACAAACGCCATATACAATAAATACTATGAGTCTACAAAATACAATACTAGACCCATATAATATACAAACAAAATAAGTCATTATCTTAAAATATACATCCTATAACCCTATAGAAGATAAACTGAAAAATCAAAATAGTCTATCTTTATACTAGCATACCTACCCAAAAATCCTATATGTCCTTGGACCTAAAAAAACTCGGCCCGACCTAAAATAAAACGAGTCGGACTATCTCCAAATATCCAAAATGGCGAGAACTAGATATAACACAAGGATATATGATATTATGATATAAATACAGACGTCTTAGATATAAACATGTCACCTAAATAGCTTAACGGAAATCCATCTCAAGATATAGAAATATTTAAATCATGAAACATAGAACAAAAAATCAACCGATCATAAGGATCATGGAATAAAAATCTCGACTGATCACAAGGATCGTGAAAAAAATATTCTCGACCGATCTCAAGGATCACGAAAAACCAAAAATCTATGACTGTATCTTTTAAGGATCTATCGACCTGAAATCCAAACACGCTAAGGTAATACAACTCTAAGTGTAACTCACTTTCACTTTAGTAATCACTGGAATCTAATTAACTATCCCATACCAGAAAGTGAAACTCTAGTTTTATTGAATGCTAGTAACTTTCCCTCAAACTCTGTTTAACAAATTATAATTATAAAAGAAAGAATTGTATGAAATGTTCCATACCAATCTGAAAATTCAATCATTTGTTAAAATTCTTTATTTCATAGAAAATCACAAATTCCTATAAAATCTCAAAATCCATAATAAATAAAGTAAAATAGTTTTAAAACTCTTTTTACTTGTTTAAAATAATAAAAAAACTTATTTGTTAAAATAATTGATAAGGCAAGGAAAATGAAATGGCAAGTTAAGCTACAGGAAAAAATATATATATATATATATATATATATATATATATATATATATATATATATATATATTGTAAAGCATATACTACAAGTAACTTATACATACATATACACATACAAAGAGATGTCAAGTCAAGGCTACTAAAACATGTTGTACAGGCATTCCCAAATTAAAGCAACAAACTGAAAATCAAAGCAAGAATGTTTTGTAATAAAAACATGTATAGAAAATTTCGAAAATGATACATCTTTGTTTATGCAAAGTTAGGCTATTAGTAGAAGTAGGATGAATTAGTAGCACATTGAGTTGAAGAGTGTTGAAATTCCTATTGAATGAAACATACATAAGTCCCACATCGCCAAAATTGCAAAGCTATTCCAATATATTAATAGCTTTGCAATGAAGGGGTTGGGGCCTAGGGGCAACCAAATGTATGCTTCGTTGTGAGGAAGAAGATCATGCATCTCCACCACACGCGCGCCGCCGTCGTCCGTCCGACCGACCGAACCGAATTGGGTCGGGCTCGAGCTCGGGCATGGGTTTGGGTCTAATATGATTCTAATTTTACTACAAAACCAGGCCAGACTTTTTGACAGTTGCAGACTAAACGATCAGGTGCGGATCTGTTCGGGATCGGATGTATATGACTGAAGAGGCGTGACCCATGGGCGAACAGAAGCGGGTGCGAGCCGTTAGATACGAGCGGTTGCGATCTGACTGAAGCACGGGCGTACATAACGGGTGCGGCCTGACGGAAGAGGTGCGACCGAACAGGTGCAAGGAGCAGGCAGGTGTGACCCGTTAACGAACAGTAACGGTTCAAAAGGCAATGGGCGTGACCCGTCAAGCGGACGCGACTGTTTAAAGGGATGCGGACGAAATTATAAATAGGAGAGAATCCTGATCACATTCTCATTCCATTCCAATTCTAATTTCTTCTGCTTCTTCTTTTCTACTGCTCTATACAATATATCACAGATTGGATATACTCATTACAATCTCATGCAGATTACGTTTGTTGTATCTTAGGATACTTTAAAAAAGTCTTAAGGAAATTTTTACGACAAGCCTCAGACGGAATTTCCTTCTTCAAACCAGTTAGGTTTATAATTGATATATATATATATATATATATATATATATATCATATTTGTTTCTACGTTGTACTGTTTCTTTAATAGTATAATGTTTGATCTACCGCTATAGTTATTATTACTATAGTTGTTAGATTGTGGTTCTAATTTAATTACAACATATTGCTTAATTTAGCAAATACAGACTTCTGGAGTAGTGGAAATCTGATTGATAAACTTTTGAGACGAGTTTATAATTGATTATTCTCTGTTTTGGTATACTATACACCTAACATCTTAAGACTTTCCTATTTTTTTTGCTAAAACAGAGATGACAACGGTCGAGTTATCAACAAAGACTACTGCACACAACAGGTCCAGTCCTTTTAAAGGAGATGGCGACGATTTTCTAACATGGAAAAATCATATGTTATTTTATCTCACCACACTCAGTCTGCAATGGTATCTCGAGGAGGAAGAACCGATTCCTCAACCAGGCAAGGAATCAGATGTTGATATGTGGAAGCATTCCGATTTTCTATGCAGAAACTATATTCTGAATTGTCTCGACAAGGTGCTATACAAAGAATATCAGCCTCTAAAGAAAGCAAAGGCACTCTGGAATGCACTTGCCATAAAGTATAAGACACAGAATATCAGTCTTAAGAAATTCATTGTAGACAAATTCATGGACTACAAGATGGTTGATTCCAAACCGGTGACTGCTCAACTACATGAAATGCAAATCATTATTCATGAACTCGAAGCAGAAGGTCATAAGGTTGGAGAATCATTTTTGGTTAAAGCCATCACGGGAAAATTGCCTCCGTCATGGAGAGATTACCGCAATTATCTAAAGCATAAGAAGAAGGAAATCTCTTTATAGGATCTCATAGTCTGACTGAAAATTGAGGCAGATAACCATGGAGTTACAAAACCAAGTGAGGAGGCATTTGTGGCTGAAGGTTCAAAGACCAAAAACAAAAAGAAGAATTTCCAGAAGAAAAGGAAAGATCTACATAACAAACCAAAGGAAAACAAACGAACCAAAATTTTTAATGGTGAGTGTTGGGTTTGTGGAAAAGTTGGATATTCCGCTAGAGATTGCAGATACGAAAAGGAACGCAACATAGAGGCAAATATAGTAGACAACATGGAAGTAGATGAGTCCAACTTCTCAGCAGTTGTATCTGAATGCAATTTGGTTCAGACTCCTAACCAATGGTGGGTAGACACAGGCGCTTCTCGTCATGTTTGCTTTGACAAATCCATGTTTTCTACATACCAAAAATTCGATCACGAAGAAAAACTCTGCAGTATCTATTATCGAAGGCAGTGGCACAGTAATTCTCAAGTTTACTTGTGGAAAAACTGTCAAGTTGAATGAGGTGCTCCACGTTTCAGACATACGCAAGAATCTCATCTCTGATGCAGCGCTATCAAAGAAAGGATTCAAAATGATATTCGAGTCAGACAAGATGGTGCTGTCCAAAGCTGGAATATATATCGAAAGGGGATATTTATCTGATGGCCTATTTAAGGCAAATGTAGCCATTATCGGCAATAAAACTATGTATTTTGATTGTGCTATTAATAAAATTGAAGTTTCTTACTTGCTTGAGCACGAAATTTTACTATGGCACGATAGATTAGGACACATAAATTTTTGAAAAATGAAAATATTATCAAACTTATGATTAATTCCAAAATTCTAAGTAGATAGGAACTACAATTGTGAGACGTGTGTAGAAGCAAAAATGGTTAAAAACCATTTCAATCTGTTGAAAGAAGCACCGAACCACTAGGTTTGGTTCATACAGATTTATGTGATTTTAAATCATTACCTACAAGAGGTAGAAAAAAATTACTTTATCACTTTTATTGATGACTATACACGACATTTCTATGTATATCTTTTAAATAGTAACGATGAAGCAATTACATCGTTTATGAAGTACAAAGCTAAGGTAGAAAATCAGTTAAATAAAAAGATTAAGATATTGAGATCTGATCGAGGTGGAGAATATGAATCACCCTTTGAAAAATTCTATGCAGAAAATGGTATAATTCATCAAACAACAGCTCCATATTCACCACAACAAAATGGTGTAGCCGAGAGGAAGAACAGAACGTCAAAAAGTCATGATTAATGCTATGCTTTTAACCTCTGGTCCACCGACGAACTTGTAAGGGGAAGCCTTAAATATGTCTAATCACATATTAAACAAAGTCCCTCACAATAAAATAGGAACAATTTCATATGAGTTATGGAAAGGACACAAACCAAGTTTTAAATACCTCAAAGTGTGGGGGTGCTTGGCAAAAGTTTCAGTTCCGCCTCCTAAGAAAGTCAAACTTGGACCAAAAATGGTAGATTGTTGCTACTTAGTGCCAGCCCAAAATGGTAGTGCCTACAGATTTTTGGTATTCAAGTCTGATATAGCTGATATTCATGTAAATACAATCATGGAATCTAGAGATGCCTCATTCTTTAAAGACGTGTTTCCGCACAAAAGGAATGAAGGGAATAATGTCCCTAAAAGGACAAGAGAAGAATCAAGCAATTCACATGAAGATGAAACTCATCATGAGATTGAGGAAGTTGAACCAAGAAGAAGCGTAATTGGTAGGACTTCCAAGACATTTGGTTCGGATTTTTTCACATATGTGTTAGAACACGAACCTCAAACGTACAAGGAAGCAATGTCATCTTGTGAGTCTTCATGTTGGAAAGAAGCAATCCAAAGTGAGATTGATTCAATTCTAAGTAACAAAACTTGGGAAATTGTTGATATTCCACCTGGATAAAACCTATTGGCTGCAAATGGATTTTCAAGAAGAAAATGAAAGCTGATGGCTCTATCGTATGTATAAAGCCAGATTAGTAGCCAAAGGATATCATCAAAAAGAAGGAGTAGACTTCTTTGATACATATTCGTCGGTAACATGAATAACCTCTATAAGAATGCTAATAGCAATTGCATCGATATATAATCTATAAATTCATCAAATGGATGTAAAGACAGCATTCTTAAATGGATATCTCAACGAGGAGATCCACATGGAGCAACCTGAAGGTTTTGTTTCCAAAGGAAATGAAAACAAAGTCTATAGATTAGTAAAATTATTATACGGACTTAAACAAGCTCCAAAACAATGGCACAAAAAATTTGATAGTGTCATGATGAGAAATGGTTTTCGTATAAATGATTGTGATAAGTGTGTTTATTATAAACAAATTGGACAATCATATGTGATGATTCGTTTATACGTAGACGATATGTTAATATTTGGTCCAAATACTCAGGTAATAGAGACCATAAAGAAGACATTAATTAGCAATTTCGATGTGAAAGACTTAGGAGTTGCAGACGTTATTTTGAGAATCAAAATAATAAGAACACCTAATGGAATTGAATTATCTCAGTTACACTATGTAGACAAAGTGATTGAAAATTTTCAAAACCTTGGAATTAAAGGAGTACAAACACCTTTTAATCCATCAGAAGTACTGCATAAAAACACTAATGAGAGTGTAATGCAACTAGAATACTCTCGTGTAATAGGATGTCACATGTATCTCATTAATTGCACAAGGCCAGATATAGTTTATGTAGTAAGTAGACTGAGCAGGTATACAAGCAATCCAGGAAAGGAACACTGGAAAGCACTAATGAGAGTGCTTAGATATTTAAAAAATACCACAAATTATTCCTTAATTATGTAAAATATCCTGCCGTCTTAGAAGGATATAGTGATGCAAACTGAATTGCTGATTCAGAGGAATCAAAATCAACAAGTGGTTATGTCTTTACCTTATCAGGGGCAGCAGTGTCATGGAAATCTACTAAACAAACATGCATAGCTCGATCCACTATGGAATCAGAGTTCATCGCTTTAGATAAAGCAGGCGAAGAAGCAGAATGGCTTTGTCACTTTTTAGAAGATATTCCGTTTTGGCCTAAACCAGTACCGGCCATATGCATATACTGTGATAACCAAGCTGCGCTAAGTAGAGCGCACAACTTTGTGTATAATGGAAAGTCGCGACATATTCGTCGATGCCGTAACACGGCTAGGCAATTACTCTCAAATGGAACTATTTCCATAGATTATGTAAGAACAAATGATAACAGAGCGGATCCATTTACTAAAGGTTTATCAAGAGAGAAAATTGACTGCGCATTGAGGGGAATGGGTTTAAAAGCTTAAACCACCAAGAGTTATCTTATACGGAAAGCTATCCTAGCGACTGGAGATCCCACAGACTATGATCAATAGGCAAACCAGTTTTGAGTAACTCAAGAGGTAATGCATTTGCATGGACATAGTCCAACTCCATTCCTATGGTGCATAATATAAATGTATGCCTACAGAGGAATTTAAAGGTTAAAACTATGTTTTTTAATGATGACCATATTTTGGAAATAACAAGTGGGGTATATGTAGGATACTCTTAATGGCTGCGATCACCTATGTTAGTGTGAGCTGGGTCGGCTCAATGAGAATATTAAAGGCTTATATTTTCTATAAACACTCGCAGAACCAAAAAAAATTGTTCAGGACCAAAATGAACACAACCAAGAGATTGGATGAGAAGGAAATCAATGCTTCGTAAAGCTTATTGTCTAGATATACAATAAAGGCCGACGGTTCAAGATGAAATAATTCACGGACTAGCCAAGTAATCCGATAAGTTTTAACTAGGGAAAGTTCAAAGTGAAATATCTACTTATCCACGACAAAGCATGATTTCAAATGTACTCTGTGATATTTCTCTTTGTGTGGGGAACATGTATATTATCATTCATGTAGGGGATTGTTGAAATTCCTATTGAATGAAACATACATAAATCCCACATCGCCAAAATTGCAAAGCTATTCCAATATATTAATAGCTTTGCAATGAAGGGGTTGGGGCATAGGGACACCCAAATGTACGCTTCGTTCTGAGGAGGGAGATCATGCATCTCCACCACACACGCGTGCGCCACCGCCGTCCGTCCGACCGACCGAACCGGACCGGGTCGGGCTCGGGCTCGGGTCTAATATGATTCTAATTTTACTGCAAAACTGGGCCGGTCTTTTTGACAGTTGCAGGCTAAACAAACATGTGCGGATCTGTTCGGAATCGGACGCGAATGACTGAAGAGGCGCGATCCATGGACGAACAGAAGCGGGTGCGAACTATTAGACACGAGCAGTTGCGACCTGACTGAAGAAGCATGGGCGAACAGAACGGGCGCGACCTGACTGAAGAGCTGCGCCCGAACAGATGCGAGGAGCAGGCAGGTGTGTCTTGTTAACGAACAGTAACAGTTCAAAAGGCAACGGGTGTGTAACAACCCTAGATTTTTGCCTATATATTTTAAATTTGACTTTATTTTATTTTAATTATTTTAGATTTATTTTTATTTCAAATATTTCATTTAAATATAAATGTTGATCTATAGTTCAAAATAGTATAAATTAGACATTTTACTAAAAAGGTGAATTTCTACTCAAATTGTTTGAACTTTGACTTTTAAAATTAAAATAAAATCATTTTAAATCTTAAATTTTATCTTTTATTATGAAAATAGATGTAATAACTTAAACACAGCTTTTTGTTTCTTTGAAAACGGAGTTAAACTGTGAAAGTTATGTATATTTCAATATTGAGTGCAATTTGTTTATTCTGCAATTTTGTTATTTTTAAATTGTATAAATTATATTTTTTTGTCATATTTCATTTTAATCTGGGTCAATATGTTATTTTATCTATATTTTTGTATTATAATAATTTTAAAATAAAGTAAACAATTTTCCAAAGTGAATGGTGATTTATTTGTAATTTTTGGACACGTTTTGGATTTTTAAGCAATTTCTTTAAATCTTTTCCTATTTTCTTAAAAAAAATTTTTTTTGATGTGTTAATATTTTATTTTAATTATATTTTGTCTTTTAATATTTTTAAAGTGATGTTTGAATTTTTCCAAAGCTTATTGAATTTAGTTCCAAATTTTAAGCCTAGTTTCTATTTTTCTTCTATTTTCTTTATTTAAATTATATTTAAATTTAAATTTATATATTTATTTGTGAATGCATCTTTACTTTTATGTTGTTATCTTTGTTATAAATATTTTTACAAGTCCATATAAATTTTTCAAAGTTCATTCTGTTTATTTTCCATTTTTCTAGACTAGTTTGCAATCTTGTGCTATTTTCTTATTTTAACCTTATATCATTAATGAATATTTATATATATCTTATATTTTGTTATATTTTTGAATTTGTGACTGAAATCATTATTATTTTCATTAATGTAAACTTATATGAATAAATAAAGGAAATACCAAAGGTTTTAAAAGCTTTTGAAACGTAAGTCGTTTCTTTTACCGTTTCCTCATTTACTCTTTAGCAGTTTTTATTTATTTATTAGCCTTTACTTCTTTTGGCTGTATATTACTTCATTTGGTCGTGTATTCCAGTCTTCATTCACTAAAAAAATTTCCACTTCTCATTCATTAACGGCTAGGAGAAAAAATTGGGTAATGGCCTCCTCTTTTTGCACTTTTTCTTCCATTTTTTCCATACTTTTGTCTTGTTTCTTTCTTCTATTTGCATGGCCTCCTTACTATTTCCATGGCCACCACTCTCTACATCTATTTCCTGCCATCATCACCACCTACACTCCAGGTCATGACCATATCCGAGCCAACCATGGTGATAAAACCCCTCAAAATCCAACCTATGCCTTGAAAACATGCTAGTTTGAGCCTTGTTGCTTCACCACTTCATTTTCCACCACCACCACCTCTGACCAGACCACCACACACCACTCCAACGTCATTCCAGATCTGAACTTGGATGGCCAAGCCAAACCACTCCAAGGCCGAGCCCTTTTGTTGACCAAAAACATGCTATTTTGCCTTAAACCCTTCACCCACCCTAAGTGCCACTTGTTTAGCCTTGTAGCCGCATCTTTTCCATACCCATACCTGATCCAAACCATGCTCAAACCTGACCTTATTGATCCCCTAGGCCATGCAAACAAGCATAGAGAGCAAGTGCAAAGTCTTTAGTTTTGTTTTATACATCTATTTCTAACATTGTTTAAGTATATCTTGTTTTTGAAACATATGTTTCATATATTTGTTTGTCTCATGTATCCAAGGAGATTTATCTTTGGCTCTCTCAAAATCGAATCATTGTCGTGCCATAGTTCTTTTGAAGATCTCAGTTTGTGCTTTTGATCGTTGTCTCCAGCTTATACAAGTGAGTAAATCTCACCATACGTTTATACTTATACAAATGTGAATTGACACCATTTGCATGTGTAAAACTATTATGTGATGTTATAACTGCCTATGATTAATTACATATGATGTTAAACCTGCTAAATTTCATGTCGTATCATCTGTTATTATATATATGTTGTTACTGTTCATTTATATCTGTTTGTCACACTGCAAGTTCCCTGTAGATTAGAAATCACTATGGGTTGAAATGATGCATACCCGAACGGACTTTAGAATAGGGAAAAGTCGTTATGGGCTGAAATGATAGGCCTGAACGGTTTTTATTTATTTTATTTAACTTGGGATTGCGGGTTTGAAATGATAGAATCAGGATTTTTCTTTTTAAACTGCGGATTGAAATGATACATATCTGTATCACTTGACCTAGGTCGGAAAACTATATACAGATCCGTGGTTATTTTATAAAGTATTTTGGATAATTTTAAGTATTTTATAATATAAATTTATGAAATTTGATTTAAATAGGTTTTTAAATGTTTAAAATAAAGAAATTATGATTTTTCTATGAGTTAAAAATGTCATTAATGAATGGTTAAATGGGATTATTAAATATAACTTAAGTTTGGAAATTTGGAAATTTGGTTAAAAACGATATTTAGGTTATATGAATAAAATGGAAATTTAATTTTATTGGAAATTGGTAAATATGATAATTTGATTAAATTTAGAACTTAAACGATGTATTAAAGTATTATTGATTTTTCTATGAATTTAAGTGGTTAAATAAATGAATGTTTAAAAGTGATCTTTTAAAAGTATAACTTGACTTGGAAATGTAAAATTGGTTTTTAGTTAAAGGTTTAAGTTAATTAAAAAGAAAATTAGTTTATTTGAGAAATGGAGGAAAGATAAGTGTTAAGTTGCTTATTTAAAAATATGAAGAATTGAAAACTTTTACACTTGAATTTATTTAGTAAATTGTTGAAAATTGGATGTAAGTATAAGAAATTTATTATATAAAAATAATATGTTAAATGATATGTTAATGAGCATTTTAAAGGTTAAAATATGATTTTAAAAATGTTTATTTGTTTTAAATTGAAGTTTATTATTGGCTGGAAATACACTAAAACCTGGAATTAATTTTTAATAGCATTCAGAAATGCTATAGTTTTCTGAATTGAACTAAAATTGTGTAAAAAGAGCTATTGCAGCATTTCTGAAATGCTGTAGTTGCTGTAATTGAACTTATAGGCTAATATTGGACTCAGGTCTATTGTAGCATTCTCTGAAAATGCTATAGTGGTCTGCAGTCTTTGCTGAAATCAAATTTAAACCTTGTTTTGAAATCTGAGCTACCGCAGCATTTCTGGAAATGCTGTCTTTGCTGTTTTAAACTAAAATTTAACTAAAACTGAGTTTAACAGCAGTTTTTAAGAGCTGTCTTTGCTGAATTAAAATGTTTTCAAGTATAACTTATAACAGCTTTTTCTAAATGCTACGAAAGGCTGAAATTTTAATAAATATGATTTTTGACTTAGTAAATGAGCTCAGAATGACTTGAAACTTTGAAATTTGAATACTTGATTTGAAAGTATAATAATTACACTTTTAAAATGATTTTAGTTGAATTAAATTGATGGGATATAAATTATTTAAAAGGTGATTTGAGATGATAATAAATGAATGTTATCTTTGAATTTAAGATGTTTAAGATATGATATATTGAAATGATTTGAAATGAAGTTTTGAGAAGATATGATATTTCGATATATATTAAATGTTTGAAATAAAGTTTTGAAAGTTATGATATTTTGAAATTAAAATGATTCAAAAATGAAGTTTGAGAGATATGATATTTATGTATTAAAAATGGTTAGAAATGACTTGATATTTATTTCGATAAATATTTGAACTTGAATGATATGGTATGTTGATATATTGAAATGGTTTTGAAAATGATTAAATCTTTATTTTGACAAAGATTTGGATTGAAAAGGATATTTTATTTTGAAGTATAAAATATTTTTTTTAAAGTTATAACCACGGGTTATAATAACGATTGGTTGGCAAAGAGACCGGGATCGGATATCTGGCATACTCTCTATCGATACCGAAAACCACTTTGACCACCGTGTACGCGGTGGAGATTCCAGCATGAAGTAGGATGGTGGTGGCGTTTCCTTTAAGGTAAATGTGTGGTCTGACTCCCGTGAGTTGGCATAAGGTGGCTAAAACAGGAGCGATCGACGGGTTAATAAGGTAGCACCTTTGATCGGACACATCCCTTCGATATTATACTTTGACTTTGGATTGATTCGGCGGCCACTTTTGATTTTATTTGGGGGTGTGGCTCGAGGTGGGCGGTAGCTGCGCGCTACGCGTTACCACCGACCCGAAAGCGTAATTGGTATATCTACCCTGGCATTGCCTAGTTGTGTCGTGTCACCTACCCTATCGCGCCTTGTACGAGTTTCTATTTGTGTCGTACCTATGGAGTATCCTCTGGCAGCCTCCCGATCAGGAGGTATTACGGTACTGTATAGACTATTGGCATTATTTGTGTTAAGGGCTATATGGGTAACCACTTAACGTTATTAAAAAGTAAGTTTATTTTACAAATAGACACTATTGTAATAGCGCAATATACTATATAGTAAATAGTTTAACGGATTCTTAGAGGATGGGCAGTCCCAAGCATCTTCTAAGTTACATGTACTTTTACTACAGTTCACTTGAGTTGGCTCACATTGTATAAGTATGTATGTCCTGACTCGAGTGTTTGTATTTTCATTTACGCTCGGGTCAGCCTGAGTATTCACAGATTTGGATTTCCACTTTCTGTAGATTGAAATCACTGGAGATTATCTACTTGTCAAGTTTTATCTTTTGCGGTCTTTTGTTCCTTTCAGCTCTTGTATTAGTAGACTTCTATGTAGTGAGACTTCCTTTGTACTTTATTTCTTCTGTTGTATTTTATGTAACTCTGATATTTTTATATAGTAGCTTCATGAACTACTATTTCTTTTACTTCCTCCGCATTATTAGTTCTCTGTGTCTGTGATCTATGATTTTTTATTTACTGTATATTCTGAGATTTGCCAAATTTTTATTCACAACGCGGTGTTTTGAGCAATTCAATTCCGGCATGAGTGTCTTCCAATACACTTATAATGGATGCGAATGGTTGAAAATATCGGGTCGTTACAGGGTGCGACCCGTCAAGCGGACGCGACTGTTTGAAGGGATGCGGACGAAATTATAAATAGGAGAGAATACTGATCACATTCTCATTCCATTCCAATTCTAATTTCTTTTGCTTCTTCTTTTCTACTGCTCTATACAATATATCATAGAGTGGACATACTCATTACAATCTCGTGCAGATTACGTCTGTTGTATCTTGAGAGACTTTAAATAAAGTCTTAAGGAAAATGTTACGACAAGTCTCAGACGGAATTTTCTTCTTCAAACCTGTTAGGTTTATAATTGATTTATATATATATATATATATATATATATATATATATCATAAGTGTTTCTACGTTGTACTGTTTCTTTAATAATATAGCATTTGATCTATCGCTATAGTAATTGTTATTATAGTTGTTAGATTGTGGTTGTAATTTAATTACAACATATTGCTTTATTTAGCAAAAACAGACTTCCGAAGTAGTGGAAATGTGATTGATAAACTTGTGAGACGAGTTTATAATTGATTATTCTCTGTTTTGGTATACTATACACCTAACAAAAAGCATATATAGACACTTTAAAACTAATATACAAAGTTAGGCTCCGTAGTATAATATGTACAAAGTGATAGTTTAAGTTTTATAGCAAGCTTAAAAAATAAAAATATGTTTCCCAGGCAATAGGACAAGAAAGTCAAAGCAAAGATTGAAAGAGCAACCATACTTCAAGGTAAAGGACAGTGAAAATAAACAAAGATATGTGTACAAAAGTCAAACTAAGCTACTAAAACATGCACAGGCAATAGGACGAACAAAAGATGAACAAAGGCATATTCACGCATTCACAAATTTACGTACATGCATTTAGCAAAGATGGACAAAAAGGTAAGACAAATTCACAAATCTAGTAAAAGACAAAAGATGACACGCCATATAAGAGTACATGACCATATTTTTTTTTTTAAGGCAACGGGATATAAAATAATTTTTGTACAGAAAATGCTTTTCTTAACAAAGAAATGCTTGCCCATATTCCAAGGCGTAAGACAAGTTTAAAAGGCATGTTCAAAAGTCAAGGCAATTCATAATTCTTTTAGTAGTAGGAAAGGACAAAAATTCAAAAGCAAGTACGCGTGCTTATGTGATCATTTTTCAAAGCATAGGACAATTTAAAGAAAGCACCAAGGACCTTTTTTTAAAGCTTGCAAGGAGCCAATACTAATAAGAAAACGTGTACCATTAGAAGGCAAGGGCAGGGACACACTCAAAGCTATAGGCATCGCGTGTGCAAGCTTTCAAGGCAATGAGGAACATACAAAAATAGCAGCCAACATATCAAATAACAGGGATACATTAAACAATTCTAACAAAGAAGGGATCATAAGTTTGCAACCATAGAGACACATGATCATCATTTTAATTCACAATCATCCAATGGAAAAAAAACCAAAATGCATGCCATAAGAAACTTAGGGATAGGTCTTGTTAGGTTTAACTCACCTTATTTCCTTTTGTTCTTAGCTAACGACAAAATTATTACGCCTTCCTTCTCTAATCAGCAAACCCCTAAAATAGAATTAACAAACAACATACAATAAGTTACAATCCTATTCAAAATCTGAAATTAAAGGTTCATAAAGATGAAATAGAGGGGAAGAGTCTAACTTTAATTTGACAGAATTTCTAGAGATTTTCTGCAATTAATTTATGAGGATTATATTAAGTCTGGAGGTGAAAACTTAAAGTTTTCTTTCTTTTTCTGATTGAGTTTACAGTATGAACGAACAGAAAGAAGAAGGGAAGAAAAACCCTTCTTTGTAAATGGGCTTAACCCAACTAGACTAATCATCCTTCTTCTTTTTTTCCTTAAATGCTTTTATTTTATTCTTTTAAGGTTTTTTAAACCTTGTTAACTATGATTTTAAGAATAAACTATTACAGCCCAAAATTCCAAAATGTTTTTTTAGAGTTAAAATTTTACAATTTTAATTCTTTATTATCTTTTATAGTTTCTAATTGGTTTTACAACTGAAGAAAAAATCTGTATTCTCTTATCACTTGAAAATTTCTAAACGATTACTAAAATTATCTCATTGATTTTGATAATTAAATAACTCAATTTAAATCAACTCAATTTGACTTTCAAATTAATAATTTATTTTATTATCATAATCTTAATAGTCAATTTAACAATACCTTTATTTAAATTGAAATCCTATGTTAGAAATGATAAATTTTACTTTAATTAAATTAAATAATCATTCAAAAACTAAATTTAATTACATAGTTAAATTTCAAAAATCAAAAGTTAGAATATATTAACCACAATTAAATTTAATTAATTAGATAATTAACAACAGGGTTGTTACAATGACTTTCCGTTTTGCAACAACACCGCACCTGATCCAAAACCACAAACATCTGTCTATACTGTCCTTTTCATTTCTACTCGGAATAACTAACACCAGTGTACTAGTTAACCTCTTCTTTAGACTCAGAAATGCATGCTTGCATCTCAAGTCCCAAATAGAAGTCAAGTTCTTCGTTAAATCGGTTAACGACACTATTACCATAGGGAAGTCCTTGATAAATCATCTATAGTATCTCATTTGTTCAAGGAAACTTCTCATGTCTGTAGTGGTCTTGGGTCAATCCCAATCCTTTACTCCTATCACCTTTATAAGATCTATAACATGCACTATTCAGAAACAATGTGACCGAAATATTACACCTCCCCTATAGAAGCGACATTCAGAAAACTTCACCTTCAATTGGCGCTTCCTCAATACCTCGAGCATAATCCTCAAATGCTCCTTGCATTCTTCTTTCATCCTCAATAGATAAGGATATCATCCACGAACACAAGCACAAATTTATTTAGTTGATCTATGGAAACACGATCTATAAGATCAACAAAGTATGCAAACGCGTTAGGTAGCTTAAATGGCATAACAAACTACTCATAAAATCCAAACAGCTTATGAAACGCTATAATCGACACACTCTCCTTTGCCACTATCAATTGGTGAAACCTCATCGCAAGGTTCAACCGAGAGAACATCCTTACACCATAGAGCTAATCGAACAAGTAATCAATACGCGGATTTGGATTCTTATTCTTCTTCGTCACCTTGTTTAGCTTACGGTAATCAGCACATAACCTCAAAGAGCCTTACTATCGATACTACAACTGCCTTCCACTCAAATATACTTCATCGAATGAACCTTGATCGAAATAGGTCATTCAGTTGCACCTTAAGTTTCCTCTGTTTTTTGGACACCATACGCCTCAATGGTAAAACAATCAGTCTGGCATCCTTCACTATATCTATATAGAATTCTATATTCCTATGTGGTGGTAATATGTTTACCAAATCAAGGATACATTAACCCATGGCAAGTCATCATAAAATATACCTATAACATAGTCTGACGTCTATATAGGTAATAACACATCAAAAAACATGATCGAATCAGTTAAATACATTTAAATCTCATTTTTAATTCAGGTTTTCAAAACAAATTAAAAACATAATTTTGACTTTAAAAATGAGTTCGAAACATGCTAAAACCTATAGATATGTATTCAATAATATAGGAGATGACAGTTAACTCACCAAACACCAAAAAATCCAAGATTTGTATATAAAATAAGGCAAACCCAAAAATAGATGGCAAATCCCTAAAATTTCCTCTTCAAAAATATAGATTTGAAAGTCTCTTGCTAATCTCCTTGCTAATCCACCCTTAATCTAAAGATTTGGCTTGATTTAAAACATATTTGATAACTTTTTAGCTAATAAGAACATTATATATGGAGGTTTAAATCTACCTCGGGATGAAGGAAAATGATCTAGGGATGCATTTTCAACCAATATAAGCCTTAAACCCGAAGTGGATCATTGGAACTCGTCCAAATCTCACAAATGACTAAAAAATCTATCCAAAAACTTCTAACTTTAAATGATCATATTTCCTAGCCAGAAAGTCCAAATTGCTATTATAACCACTCTTCGAAAAAGAAACCGTCACTTCTTTTCAATGGAAGTGGTTCACGGATGCAGTTCAACAGCTATTAAAAGTTATAGTACTTATAAGATATTCAATGTCAAAATCATCCTACAAAAATTCTAAAGATAGAGAACGTCACCTGTAGGCATTGCCCAAAGTTATAGGGTAATACGACCCAATATGAATTTAAAAATAATATATTACGATCCTCCATTATGTAAATATGGGTGGTTACATCAGTACTTCCTCTATTATAGGTTTTAATTTAGTTTTGCATATTATGTTAAACATTTACGATGTTATCTCATCAGAATTATATAATTTTGCAAAACATTTCACTATCGCCTCTGCAATTTTATTATATGCATTTGTAGATTTACCCTCATTATCAAACACATTTCCCATATTATTGATATGTTTATTATTACACTCTAAATTTTTCTATAACTAAACAAAAATGAGCTATCGAGTGAAGAAGTGAAATACTATCGCATGATGAATAATAAACCTATTAATGTCAAGGAAGGAAAAGCTATCAAGTGTTGAAATGCAAGGCTATCTCATAATGATGAATAAAGCTATCACACATCAAGTTAGGAAGAGCTAACGAGTGTCAATGCTTAAAGCTATTACATAATGAGGAATAAACATCGAGTGTCAAGAGTAATCAAGTGTTAAGAAAGCTACCAAGTGATAAAGATGAAAGAGTTATCGATTTCCAAAGCATAAAAGATATCGTGTACCTGGAAACGAGGTTACCAAGTGTTAAAGTTTAACACGCATCGAGTATAACATATTAATAAGCTATCGCGTGAGGCTATTGAGTGTTGAAGAAAAACAAGGTATCATATATCGAAATATGAGGCTATCGATTGGCAAGGGATAAATGTTATTGCATACAAAGAAACATGGTTATTAAACGTTGAAGGTTAACAAACTATATAACGCCAAATGTTGACAAGCTATCATGATAACGATTGTGCTACCTAGTACCTAAAACTTGTAGCGACATACATCAAAAAACAAGCATGAAGTTGTTCCAATTAGCTACATGGTAGCTCAAGGTTCATCTAATTATTCCATATTAACCCAAAGGAAGAAAAAACAAGTTGTGCCACATGTCACATCAACAATGAGCCACATCAACAATGTCTCAATCAATCATGCTCAATAGATGCCATGTGTCGAATATCCAAGGAAGAAATTTCTCTTTAATGAAGCATGCACCCACTACTAAAAAGGGAAGAATTTCAAATTGTATTTCTTCCCTGTTTTTATTTTTATTCACGCATAAATTAAGAACTTGATAATGGCCGCTTGGTCAAATCCACGTTAAGACTCTATGACAAATGACGCGCACGATTGCCTATTTGCATAAATGACCACTTAACCATATGAGGACTTGCATACTTATCCAAGAGCCAACCCCCTTGCCCAAGTACCATTGATGACTTGAGCTTATAAATGAGGCCTAATTTTTGGCCTAATATTTTTGGTGCTTTCATTGAGATACTAAATTCAAGGAAGGATTATCTTATTTTAATATAAATGGGAAAGGTAAAGAAGTCCAAAGACCATGAAAAAGGGAAAGTGGACCAAGGTATACTTGAGGAGAAAGTAATGCAATAATTTAATATTGAGAATTGAGGACAAATAAGCTTCAATTCCCGTTAAAGTAATAGATTAAAGTGTCAATAAAAAGGCTATGAAAAAGCAATTCAATCTATGCATGAATTAATTAGGATGCTTGTGTTTCAAATGTCATCCAAAACAACCAAAGGATAACACTAGTAAGGGCAAGGAGGTTGAACCACCTCTTAGAAATGCTAATACATCACATTTAAAGGATAAGAGTCTTGGGAAAAGTATCCTAGAGCCCAAGAGAAAAGATGAAACTAAAGGTGCTATGTCAGTAAACTCATGATAAGCCATGGACAAACTTGGAAAAGGAAGATAAATAAAATGATTGGTCAAACCTAAAAGATATATGCCCATGAAAATATTTGGTTATGCAATCCGCAAGCTCATTTTCTCATAAAAATACAAGCCAAAAAAGAGAGACAATAAAAACGATAAGACATATTTAAAAGACTTAGCTAATTGTCAACGATATGAATAATATGAAAGAGAAGAGAACAATGGGTTCCAGCGTAAAAAATAATAACAGGGAGTTTCAGTCAAAGAGGAAATAAAGGTGATCCCATTATGGTCATATGTTAAAATCCCCTCTATCAAGTATGTTGGGTTAACTGACCAAGATGGTCATTTATTGGCTTTTGAAAGCCAAATGGACATTTGTGATGCACCAGAAACAGCAAGATGTGGACTCTTCCCTGCTACTTTCCTCGGTGCAGCGGCTAAATGGTAACTCCACTATAAATAGAAGACAATCATTATTAGGGTCAATTTGCATATGAATTTTCTGCTCAATTCTACACCTCAAAGGAGCCAATCATAGAATCAAGTGCTCTAGCTAACATAAAATAGAAACCTGAAAAGAAATTGAGAGATTATTTTAAAACGTTCAATTCTAAAGTTACAAAGGTTGAAAAAAATAAGTGGTAAGGAAAAGTTAATGGTAGTAAAATCTTGATTGATGGGGACTACCCTATTTTGGAAAGAACTCTACCTTCATAGATATAGCGATTTACAGGACTTTCTTTTCCAAGCAGATAAGTTCATCCTTATGGATGAGATCTTTCTTAAAAAAGGAAGTCGTAGCAAATGGAAAGATAAAGCGAAATATTTGGATTCTTGGTGCAAAATAAAAAAGAGAGATAGGATGAAATACTGAGGTCCGACTCTACTGACTTGAATCAACCTATATCATATATCATTGCTGTATAATTTAATGCCGAAAAGTGCCAAAACTAGCCCAAACCAATTAAAGGAGCAGATTTACATGCCTTTCATAAGGTAAATGAACACATGATGATGATTATCGTGTCTTAGCTAGGGCCAGAACCAATTAAAGGAGGAGATCTCTCAAAGAATTTGTTAAGGGAAATCAAAAATTCCACGTGCTAATTAAAATCTGGGGCCACCATCTAATAATGCAAATTTCTTGGACAATGAACCCCTACAAGAGTTCCCTCCACCAATCAATTATATCAATGTGATCTATGATGGCCTCATATTCTTGAAATAAGTATGGATGCAAGGAACAAATACATTCACGAAGCCAAGGTGGGAATCAATTCTATAAAATAAAAGCTGCCAAAATGCAGATCCCAAACTTAGTGATCGCTACAAAATGGATGAAAGGGTTGAGGCACTCTCATAATGACCCTTAATGGTTACCACCCAAAATTGGACTACCTTTAGTATCCAAGATATTGGTGAATAATGAAGTGTAGCAAGTGTCATGTTCGAACATGCATATAATCAAATGGATATCATTGTACCTTATGTCCAGCTTCGTACCCATCTATGGATTCTATACTAAAGCTTCTACTCTAGCTGGGCAAATAAAGTTGTATGTCCAAATGGACATTCTAGTTTATTTAAGGACTTTAGAAACTCTATTCGAGGTTATGGACCGACCCTCTTATGACAATGCCATATTTGGGGGACCCACCTTTGATGACGTGGATGTTATTGTCTCACTAAAGCACTTGATTTTTAAATTCTCACTAAAGGACACTACAAAAAATTATGTTTTTAGTTGCATTATATAGCAGCATTGGAATGCTAAATCCAACCGTTTCTTTGACCCCGGTGTTGTAGTAGTGTTTTAGATTTAGGTACGTTCTAGACGGGGTTTGTTTTTTCATTCTCGCTTACCATGCCGTCTAATTTTCATTCTCTTTTTTGGCGCTAGCGCCAAAACAAAATAAAACCAAAAATTTATCTAAGGCTAATTCCATTCTCAAATCTCTAAAATATCCACTGTGCGAAGATCATTCCTACCACTAAAAAAACCAGATTATTATTTATCAATCACAACATTCACCGCTTAACTCAACTATTGCTTTAAAAATTACGCCTCGAAGTCTGATCTTGCTATGTAGATCGGAGCAGTCAGATCCACCTACCTTCAAATTGGAGTCAAGGTAAGTGAAATTCGACCTTGCCTGAAGCTGCTCTTCCTTGGTTTGAATCGTTGCCTATCACCGTCAATTTTGGGATTCTGATGTTGCGTAGATCTTATGAGTGGGTCACGTTGTCTGGAGTCATGACCTGTCGTAACGACCCAGATTTTTCGATGTTCGATTTTGAATATTTAAATGGTTTAAATATTAGATTTGTATTTATTTTTAGTTAGTACGATTTTAAAACTAAATTTTCAAGTGATTTCGTAAATTTTTGAAATCGTCGATTTGATCGATGCTTTAAAAGTAGCGATACGGGGCACAGTCTCGAGATTCGATAAAACTAGTTCAATTGGATCTGTAATATTGTATTATTATCGGATTTCAAATTTCGTAGTGTTTGGAATTATCATTTGATTGTATGGGATAGAAATGCATTGAATTTAATATCGAAAATCCAATATAATAGTTGGGTCCAAAAAGCTATCTTCTCCATACGATCGAATTAGGACTCAAAACTTATTCCATTGCATTCGAAATTAAGGTATAACATTATAAATTCCTAGCAGCACACCTCTATAGGGATTTGAAATAAATATCTAGATATTTTGGAATTAAATAGAATATATATTTATATCGATTTAACCCTGCAATCATCTTTCATTTCAAAGCCACCATACAGCTTGCGCATAGCCGACCTATACTTCTCATTTTTAAATCACGCTTTCCTTTCTCTTCCAAACCCAGCAGAACGAATCAAATCTTACTCGCTTGAAAATTAAAAAACAAAACGAAATAAGAGAAAAAATATTAGGAAAACTATCTCGATCGATCGCGATTCAAGGGTTCGATCGAGGATGGAGCATGGGTCTTTGATAAGTGGAACTTGAGCCTAACAGAAATCGCAAGTCGCCTAGGATGTAATGCTGAAATCGTGGCCATTGGAGCGAGTGCGTGCAAGCACTGACTATTACACGAGAGGAAAGCACGAGGCCGAGGCTTGGTCATGAATTGGGGAGCTCGTGCTCGATCCATAGCCTGGAGGGAGTGATGTGAATTCGAGTGACAGAGGCCCGACCTTGAGATGCTAGGTCTGGATGCACTGACGTGATTAATAGAGATGTCGGCTTGAAAGGAGACGAGGAAGCTGGAAGTGCGAGTTGCTGTGGGTAATCATGATTAGGAAGAAGGTATGAAGTAATTAATTTTTGATTAGATTCAATAAAAGTAAAATTTGTAAGTATAAAAAATTATTAACTTATACAATTCAAAAGTTTGTCGTGCGAGGTTCAAAATTACAAACACGAGTTATGGGGGATTATAGTGACAAACATTACGCAATGGAAAATAAAGATTGGGATTGGTATGGATAAAAATTCGAAAATTAAGGTGAGAAAATTCTCACTCATTTGGGTGCCGCATTTAATTTTAGTTAGTTAAAATTAATTATTGGATGCCTATTTGAAGTTATTAATTATTATCCGTTGAATGATATATTACATATATAGCAGCATATATATATTAGTAGTTGGAGTGATATTCCCGCACATTATAGCGGATGAGACTCTATGCGTCACGCATAATAGTGGATGATCCTGTATACCTCGATTCCCCTCGAAGTGTTATTGGTATTTTTATGTTGTATTTTCATCTATGAATGCAGGGAAATATGTTGGAGGGATCTAAGTGGATTCCTCAAATATATTATTTATTTTTCATATATATTGATATATGATATGTTAGAATAATCTGTTATAGATTATTGTTGTGATTGGAAAATTGGATGTTAAAGTAGCACTGGCCTGAATTTCGGTATTTTAAATACCATAATATTATTTTTGGAATTTGAAGGAATTTAAAAGGGACTTTGAGTATAAAAATATTTATATTGAATTTTGGAATATGTTAAAAGAAATTGATTTGGGTAAAACAATAAATTGGTTTCTGGTTGTATTTAAATATTCATAAAAATATTTTAAATAGAGATTTTTAAAATAATTTATATAAAGGAATTTTTAAATGATGGATTTTTAAAACGATATTTCTGGAAAATATGGAAAGAAGTTGAAATCGATGTTAAAGATAGATTGGTAGAAATGATATAATTTGTAAGGAATTGAATTTATAAAATGGAATTTATAATTTAGATTATTTTAAATAAATAAAAAGTGAAACTCAGAGAAGTTATGTATTTATAAATGATATTATAAATAAAGAAAATCGATAACAGACGAAAATTTAGGAATATAAATTCCGTAGAGTGAATTTATATTAAAATATGGAAATATGGTGAGGATAAGAAATAGTGGATACTATTTTTAGAAGTGAAAATGGTTAAGAAGATCGCAATGGAAGTGATGTGATGTGATTTGAGAGGAATTTAAAAAATTGAATTGGTTATTATGGTTTCAAAAATATATTTTTAATTGTAAGAAGTTAAGTTTGTTTTAAAAGGGAAAAATTCTATTGTTTAAAATTATGAAATTTTAAAGTAGTTAGGTTTGAAATATTTTATTAAGTAGATTTTCAAATATTAAGCATTTATTTTAGTAAATTCTAACTTTTAAAAATCAGCTTTGAAAATTTATTGTTTAACTAAAATTGAGTTATTGACGTTTACAAAAGTGTTTTCAGTATTATAAATAATAATTTGAACATGTTTCAAAAATAAATTATTATTCTTTTAGATACTTATTGTATATATAGAGAGTTTTTAAGCTTTGAAAATGTTTATTAATAAATTCTCTTGAGATTCGTAAATGAGGCTTATACATGGATATGATTTTGAGAAGAGGAATTTTATGCGGGATTTGGAGGAAATGGAATTTCAAAATGTTGCATATGGAAATTTTGAAAATGAAACCTGAATTCATTAAAGAAGTTATAAATTGTTGAATGAGAACATAAATAAGGATACTGGGTTTTGGGAATTGAAAAGGGGGAATTTATCAGTATTCCAAAGACTTATGTGTTATCCCGCCTTTTGGCAAGGCCGTAACACCAAGGAATTGACTAGAAACCAAAGACAGGTCGTCTCGAAGATCGGTTATACATAGGTTCACAATTGATGTCGATAAATTTTATCTAAGTTCGGAACGAGCTACAATTGATATGACGAGACAAACAAAGCTATAGAAACCAATGTTTTAAATTTCAAGTAAATCGGAGTTCGTATGCTCAAGATAGGATCGATGTAAGCCAAGGAAATCAACTCACTCGCATCTATCATTTTGCATCGATCAGGTCGTGTCCATAATTTTCGCATCAATTGGGTCGTGTCCATCATTTCGCATCGACAGTTTCTTGTCCATCAAGCACCCATCGATTCATATCCATCACGAACACTCTGCTTCGTATCCACTTGGCCTGGTTTTACTTCGCATCCATCACATTTGCTCGGCTATGTATCCATCAATTTAAGTCAATTCGTATCGATTTCAAATTGCACAATTCGTATCGATCAATCAACGATCGATACGAATAGACCATCGAACGATCGATATGAAGTAATCTGTGAGCAGCGATGCGAACAGAGCCTTAAATGATTGATACGAGAACAGTGCTTTCCATCAATATGAAATGAGACACAAAACATTGGTACGAATAAAAATACGTAGGGTCGATACGAAATGAAGCACAGCTGAGCGATACGTACATGACCGAATACCATCGATACGAACGAGGCGTAAACATTGGAAAGACTCCGTCGATTCGGCATGAAATGTGGATCGATTCTAAAAACAAGCGCCATGACAACAAGCAAGCACGTGCTCATATCGATGCGAAACCATCGATACGATGGGGATCGATACGCAGAAAACAGCAATCGAAGTGCCCAAACCTGCATCAATTATAACTCACAATCTACAAGTCCAAATGCTTCCAAATTTTCACAGGAGCTTACGTACAATCTAAAGAGTATTCATGCTAAATTTCGACTCGATTGGACCAAATCTTGACCGATACAAAATTCGTTCGTATCGATCATGGTCTGAGTGCAAATGACATGGGATCGATCATGTGGGCTGCCCATGTGAGAGAAGGGGTCTTTCGAGATCTGAGCAAGATACTTGCAGCATACGTCTATAAATAGCAGCCTAAGACTTACAGAAAAGGGACTTTTTAGCTCTTCTACGTCCAGACTCTGCCGAAACCATTTTTGTACTCAAAGACCACTGTTGTACTTGAAATTCATTTGTTGTAATCCGCTATAACCAGCAAGTAAAAGTTAATAAAAGTCATCAATTTCATAGTGGACGTAGGCCATACGCCGAACCACTCTAAATCCATGTGTTTCTGTGCATTTCTCTTATCTGTTTTAGAAGTGTTTGTTAGATAATTCTCGTTTTCCATTTATTTTCTTCATTTTATCTCTTCAAATAATTCCGAAGAGTGTTGTGTCCAATTTTGGTACAAATACTTTGGTGCTTTCACTAAGAAAATACAGTTTTTCTCCTGCTCATTGGATCTACTATCGATATCGGATTGCATAAATCTAAGAAGAAGATCCGGATCTCAAGTTCAAAGTTCTTGCATCCTATTCAGATTTTCATCGAGTCTAGGACAAGCTTCGCTATCCATCATGGTTAACATAAGGAATACTTCTACAGCTGCATATCTAGAAGGACGGGACAGATAGAATCCCGTATAACTGCCTCCGACTGATCAGAATGCTACCGGACCATCAGATCCGCAAGGCCCTGTCACTAGGGAAGAGTTTCAGATGCTAATGCAAGTGCTGGCACAGAGCCATAATAACTTACTCAACAACTGTATGCCAACGCAGAATTAACCAATCAGCTGAATTGCCAAAGGCGTAGGAGATCCTGGAGGGATAAGGCTTCCTATTCATCTACTGAGAGTTCAGGCTCTTCAGATTTCCATTGTAGATCCACGCGCCCACGGCTAGATGGGAGTTATACCTAAGCTACTGGACATCGGCATACACTGACTATTGGGCAACCGAGAGTTAGCCCATCAACCAGCTATAAGATTGGACCTTCCTCTTGGGAAGGTACTGTTCCTCATCATGTTACAGACAACCACACTGCCACCGCCGGTACTGAATTGGGAGTGGATGCCCGAAATCGAAAAGGTCCTAATCGTCGCCAACATACTCCCGAACCTTACGTCCTTGAAGACATAGAACCAAGGAGGTGAGACCTGGACCGTCGACCGCATCCGGCCCAATCTCACATTGTGAAACCTGACCACACCTTGGCCCAACGTGCCCAAAATGTCCAGATGCCGAATATACCGACAATGATCCGTCAAATGATCCGTGAAATTCAGGGTCTCACTAATGATGACTGGGAAATCTTCCGGAGTCATAACCCTTTCACTGATGACATACTTTATGCTGAACCAACTCAGCGATTCAAGATGCCAACTCTACCCATCCATGAAGGGAGCTTAGATCTTAATAAGCATATTGTAATGTACGAATGTTTGATGAATGCTGCATGATCTGATGATGCAGTTGAATGCCGGAATTTTCCGATCTCTCTTGGGGGCATAGCTAGCATGTGGTTTACCCATTTGCTACCTTGATCTATCTCGTGTTTTGATCAATCGACGACAAAGTTTGTTGAGCAGTTCTGGATGCATGTAACGATCCCGAAGGATGTTAACACTTTGTCCAGTGTCACTCAGGCTCTTGGAGAGACACTCAGACGTTATTTGGAAAGATTTCTTGCTGCATGCGCTGAGATTAGCAATCCCAATGATAACTCAATATTGATGGCACTAACTAAGGGGAGTGATCTCGATACAGAATTCGACAACTGGCTAGCAGGAAAACTCCCTGCGTCATTGTACCGTTTCTATTCCAAGGCAGCCCAGCTCTTAAGAAGGGAGGATGCAAAACAGTCATGGAAAAACGATGTCGCAGGCCTAATGTAGAAGGAATACAGAGTAATGTAGCTGTTAAACAAACCGGGGAGAGTTTTGGAAAAGTGCAATTGAACATACAGAATCAGCAGAGAGGTAATGGTGATCGAAATAAGAATCAGCAGAATCAACCTATAAATTGCAGCATAGGACCTGCAGAAAAGGGACTTTTTGGCTCTCTTACGTCCAGACTCTGCCGAAACCATTTTTGTACTAAAGATCACTTTGCACTCGAAATTCACTGTTGTAATCCGCTGTTACCAGCAAGTAAAAGTTTATAAAAGTCATCAATTTCATAGTGGACGTAGGCCATACGTCGAACCACTCTAAATCCGTGTGTTTTTATGCATTTATCATATCTGTTTTAGAAATGTTTGTTAGATAATCCTCTTTTTCCATTTATTTTCTTCACTTTATCTCTTCAAATACTTCCAAAGAGTGTTGCGCCCAATTTTGGTACAAGCATTATGAGATAAGTTATGAAATATTCTCTTAAGTGTTGGTATTTGAAAAGATTTTGGAAAATAGGATTTATAATATTTTCTTAGGTATAAAAATGGAAAATTGGAAATATTCTAAGCGTTGAAATGGTTTGAAAATATCCTGCTATGGATTTAAGTATTTGAAATTGTTTTCAACTATTGGAGTATAGAAAGGGATTATATCTTAGTAAGGATATTTTGAAATAAATGTTTGAAGAATTGTAAATAAGGCTTAGTGTCTGCTTATTGATGTTTTATAGATAGTTAAATAGCTAGCTATGAATAATTGGCCAATTTCGTCAATCGTTTCGAAGAGACCGGGATCAAATTTAATTATCCGAAAACTACTTCGATCCGGTTTGAACGTAGTAAATGAATACAGTGAAGATGATAATATGGTGATTTGGTTTGTCCAGACCCAGGACAACTTGTGCGGACGAATGCTATCAGAACATCGTCATTGGAGGACGATTTGCATTCTAAGAGGAATTGTTTCTTAAAAGTAACGCTTATCCTCAAGCCTCGTCAACTAGGAATGAATAAAATAAGGAAAATGCAGCAAGGCTAAGTGGGTCGCACATGGGTATGTTATCACTTTTCTAGATGTCCTCAAAAACCTATATATTATGGATATGGTTGTGCATGAAAGAAGGAGCGCTTGATTGTAAGGGTAGGAACACCCGAGATGATAACATATTTGGTCTATCTAGGTCAGGAGTAGGTCAGTCTTGTATAGCAAAGGATCCCGGCGAGGTCCTCGGTACATTGTTCTAGAGGTGTACTGTGATGGACGGTGCTCCAGTGGCCCAGTCGTTGTATGGAATCCATTCTTCAATAAGCGTCATACGGTTTTGATTGTGCCCAACTATGCTGAAACGTGAGATGCAGGCATTTAAGCTATTTTCTGTTTTATTGGTTTAGACATTATTGTAATATCAGACATTTTAATAAAAATGTTTTGGTTATCGTCAGGTAAAAACCCGTCATGGTTATGCGTAACGTGGTCTTGTGAGATACCTTTATTTTTCAGAGGATTTTGAAAATAATAGTAATAATTCAAATTGAGTGTGTTTTCTCATGCTGGTTTTCCATACCCGACTCGAGTGTTATTTTATTACAATGCTTGGGTCAGACCGAGTATTACGGATACAGTGTGGGATGCTATGGAGCTCAGAAGACAAGTTGGATGACCAAGATGTATCCGTACTTGATTTGTATTTCTGCTGTATGAGGACAAATTATTATAAATGTCCATTTTTATGTATTAAATGGTTGTACTCTGATGATTGTAAGTATGTGAACTGCGATAGATTCTTTTTTATAAAAATCTATTATTATATATTATATTTTGTTCCATTGTGATTGTGATATTCTTTGTTATTGTTTCTATTTTATTTCTCCAACATTTTCTTCTTTACCCTAGTTATTTGCTCTTTCATACAATTTTGGTTGAGAATGAGTGAATTATTATCGACTCAAAGGGTATGGAATTGCAGATCGCTACACTTGGTATTAGCGTTGAAGATTAAGCAAGAACCATGGCTCTGGTGGAGATTACTCGTCAGAGATAGGGTAAGTAGTACCCTAGAATGAGTTTGAATATATTAATAGATATGAGCATGTATTTTTTAGTGAATATAAAATGGTTTTATTTGTATTGATTAATCTGTTAAGTGGTATATAATTTCTATTCGAGGAGTGGGACGCCACGACATCGATAAGGGTTTCTAAACACTTGAATAGGGTAATTAGATACAGTATGGTTTTGGAAGCGGGTAAATGAAATAATTTTACCCAAATTATATTTTTGATGCAAAAGAAATATTTTTCTGAAAATTATTATAGTAGTGTGTTTATTGTTTTTATATAATCAAAATAAGATTATAAAATTGGAAATGGTTTATGAAAACCAAATTAGATTGTATAAGTCAATTATACCAATGAGTTAAAAACTAAAAATGGATTCAAATTAGAATTTAGAAAAGTAAATCCCAGAGATTTTTGGAAATATTTTCCAAAGTATTTGAAAATGAATAATAGTATTATTATTTTAGGATCTTTTTGAATAGAAAATGGGTTTAAATGGATTTTGGAAGTAATATAGCACTAAACTCACTTCAGTTGCAGGAAAATAATCCTAGGGATGACTACATCATCATCAATATTCATTTTCGAGTTTCTAGGTGACAAATTTGCTACCATAGTAAATTAATACGGAGATTTTTCGGTGAAAACAAGTGTTGTTTTGAAAATTCCAGGGGAACTGTTTTGGATAAAATCAGGTTGATTTTGAACTTCGAAGGAAGTGGTTTGTTAAACCAAAAAGGAGTGTGTGTGTATATATATATATATATATATATATATATATATATTTGATTTCATGGTGATTTGAAATATATACCGGGTGTTTGAATTCTGGAATTTTAATATAAATGTTGCGGAAAAACCTCAAAAGTATTTTATGAACTTATAAAGAGAGGATGATTTCAATAAGAAAGGAAAGTATAGAATTTGAGTTTTGGGAAATAAATTTTAGTGAAAATAAAGGACACGTCGCTAAAATCAAACTTAACGCACAAAACATCCTCCTCATAAAAAATATAAATTACATCCCTAAATTTAAATATTACAATTTTCTTCCCTACAATGCTGCTTTCTCCATTGTAGCAATGTTGATTCTTCATATATATGCCTGTTATTCTCACATCCGCAGTCAAAATTTGCACCGCATTAATTATCAATCTTTAAAACGCAATAACTTCCTGTAAAAACGATGAATTAACAAACCATTTTCACCATGAAATTATAAATTTTGTGATCTTTCAAACCCAGCAGAATGAATCAAATCTTATTTGTTTGAAAATTAAAAAAAGAAATGAAATAAGAAAAAATAATTAGGAAAACCATCTAGATCGATCGTGATTCAAGGTTCGATCGAGGGCGAAGCATGAGTCTCTGATCGGTGGAAATGGATGGTGGCACGTTCGAAGATTAGGGTTTTGGTCGTGCCTGGAAGTAAAGGCTCGAACTAGAACTTGGCAGAAATCGCGAGTCGCCTGGAATGTAACACTGAAGTCGTGGCCAATGGAGCGAGCGCGCATGAGCGCTGACTGTTACACGAAGGGAGAGCACGAGGCCAAGGCTTGGTCGTGAATTCGAGAGCTCATGCTCGATCCACAGTCTGGAGGGAGCAGTGTGAACTCGAGTGACAGGGGCGCGACCTTGAGATGCTGGGTGTGGATGCGTTGACGTGATTGACGGAGATGCTCGGCTTGAAGGGAGACGAGGAAGCCGGAAGTGCAAGTTGCTGTGGGTAATCATGCTTGGGAAGAAGGCATGAAGTAATTAATTTTTAATCAAGTTCAATAAAGTAAAAATTCTAAGTATAATTTTTTTTAACTTATATAATTCGTAAATTTGTCATACGAGGTTCAAAATTACAAACATGAGATATGAGGGATCGTAGTGAAAAACATTACGCAATGGAAAATAAAAATTGGGTTTGGAGCGGATAATAAATTCGAAAATTGAAGTGAGAAAATTCTCACTCATTTGGATGCCAAATTTAGTTTTAATTAATTAAAATTAATTATTGGATGCTTGAATTATTACCTGTTGAGTGATATATTATATATATAGTAGCATATATATTAATAGTTGGAGTGATATTCCTGCACATTATAGCGGATGAGAACTGCGCCGCATAATAGCGGATGACCCTATATACCGTGATATCCCCTTGAAGTGGGATTGGAATTTTTATGTTGTATTAACATCTGTGGATGTAGGAAAACAGGTTGGAAGGATCCAACTGGATTTCTTAAATATATTTTTTATTTTTTATATATAGTGGTATATGATGTTTTAGAATAATCTGTTATAGATTATTGTTGTGATTGAAAAATTAGATGCTAAAGTAGCACTGGTCTAAATTTCGGTATTTTAAATACCAAATATTATTTTTGGATTTTGATGGAATTTAAAAAGAGACTTGGAATATAAAAATATTTATATCGAAGTTTGGATTATGTTAAAAGAAATTGATTTGGGTAAACCAATAAATTGATTTTTGGGTTGTATTTAACTACTCTAAAATTATTTTAAATAGAAAATTTTAAAATAATTTATATAAAGTACTTTTAAACGATGGATTTTGAAAACGATATTTCTGGAAAATATGGAAAGAAGTTGAAATCGATATTAAAGATAGATTGGCAGAAATGAATATAGTTTGTAAGGAATTGAATTTATAAAATGGAATTTATAAATTAGATTATTTTAAATAAATACAAAGTGAAACTTAGAGAAGTTATATATTTATAAACAATGTTATAAATAAAGAAAATCGATAACATATGAAAATTTAAGAATATAAAATTAATAGAGTGAATTTATATTAAAATATGGAAATAGGGTAAGGGAAAAAATAATGGATACTATTTTTGGAAGTGAAAAATGGTTAAGAAGATCGGAATAGAAGTGATGTGACGTGATTCGAGAGGAATTTATAAAATTAAATTGGTTATTAAGGTTTCAAAAATATTTTTTATTCTAAGAAGTTAACTTTGTTTTAAAAGGGAAAAATTCTATTATTTAAAATTATGAAATTTTAGACTAGTTAGGATTGAAATACTTCCGTACATAGATTTTCAAATATTAAGTGTTTATTATAGTAAATCCTAACTTTTAAAAATCAGTTTTGAAAATTTATTTGTTTAACTAAAATTGAGTTATTGATGTTTTTAAAAGTGTTTCAATATTTTAAATAATTGTTTAAACATGTTTTAAAAATAATTTATTATTCTTTTAAATACTTATTTTATATATAGAGAGAGTTTTGAAGCTTTGGAAATGTTTATTTATAAATTCTCTCGAGATTCGTAAATAAGGCTTATACATGGATATGATTTTGTGAAGAGGAATTTTATAAGGGATTTGGAGGAAATGGAATTTCAAACTGTTGAATATGGGAATTTTGGAAATGAAATATGAATTCATAAAATAATTTATAAATTTTTGAATGGGATCATATATAAGGATACTAGGTTTTGGGAATTGAAAAGGGGGAATTTATCAACGATTCCGAAGACTTATGAGATAAATTATGAAATATTCACTTAAGTGTTGGTATTTGAAAAGATTTTGGAAAATAAGATTTATAATATTTTCCTAAGTATAAAAATGGAAATTTGGAAATATTTCTAAGTGTTGAGATGGTTTGAAAATATCCTGTTATGGATTTAAGTATTTGAAATTGTTTTCAAATATTGGAATATTGAAAGGGATTTGAACATATGTCTTACAAAAGATATTTTGAAATAAATGTTTGAAGAATTATAAAATAAGGCCTAGTGTTTGCTTATGGATGTTTTATTGATAGTTAAATAACCGACTATCAATAATTGGCCAATTTTGTTAATCATTTCGAAGAGACCGGGATCAGATTTAGTTATCCTAAAACCACTTTGATCCGGTTTGAACGTAATGAATAAATACCATGAATATGATGAAGACGGTGATTCGGTTTGTCCAAATCCATGATAACTTTTATGGACAAACACTATCAGAACATCGTCATTGGAGGATGATGAGCATTCTAAGAGGAATTGTTTCTTAAAACATAATGCTTAGCCACAACCTCGTCAACCGAAAATGACTAAAACAGGGTAGATGCAGCAATGCTAAGTAGGTCACACCCAATTATGGTATGTTATAATTTTTCAAGATGTCCTCGGAAACCTTTATATTATGGATATGGTTATGCATGAAAGAAGGAGCGCTCGTTTGTAAGGGTGGGAACACCCGGGGAGGTAACATATTTGGTCTATCCAGGTTAGGCGTAGGTTGGTCTTGTGTAGCAGGGGATTCAGACGAGGTCCTCGGTACATTGTTCTAGAGGTGTACCGTGATGGGTCTTGCCCCCGTTTCCAGTCATTGTATGGAATCCAATCTCCAATAAGCGTCGTACGTTTTGATTGTGCCCAACTATGCTAAAATGTGAGATGTAAGCATGTCAGCTATTTTCTATTTAATTGGTTTAGACACTATTATAATATCAGACGATTTTGATAATGTTTTGGTTATCGTAAGGTAAAAACCCGTCGTGTTTATGTGTGACGTGGCCTTATGAAATACCTTTGTTTTTCAAAGGATTTTGAAAATAACAGGAATAATTCAAATAAGTGTGTTTTCTCATGCTGGTTTTCCAGGCAGACTCGAGTGTTATTTATTATAATGTTCAGGTCAGATCGAGTATTACAGATACATGATGGGATGCTATGGAGCATAGGAGACGAGATGGATGACCAAGACGTATTTTTCCATTTTTGATTTGTATTTCCGTTGTGTGAGGACAAGTTAGTATAACTATCCATTTTGATGTATTGAATGGTTTTACTCTGATGATTGTAAGTATATAAACTATTACAGATTCTTTTGTATAAAAATTTGTTTATATTTTATATTTTATATTTTATTCCCCTACGATTGTGAGATCCTATGTTGTTGTTTATATTTTATTTCTCCTACCTTTTCTTCTTTTCCTAGTTATCCGTTCTTTCGTACAATTTGGGTTGAGTATGAGTGAATTATTATTGACTCAAAGGGTACCGAACTATGGTTCACCACACTTGTGTTTGAACTGTGTGTTATTGGAAGCTGATGCCATTAAGTGTTCTCCAGAGGTGGAGGAGATAGAGAAGGAGATGATGGAGCACAATTGCAATACTGGATTTTGGAGGAGGCCACCGCGAAGTAGAGACGAAGAAGGATGATAAAAGTAAATTTCTACTGGTTGTCCTTGTCAAATTGTATTTTTATTTTTGGTTGAAGGTTGAAAATGGATACACCGTGATAGGGATAGCACGGCTTGTTTGCTATATATTTTATGAGAAAAACATCAAAGTTTTGAAAATTTATCGATATGTACACAAATTTGAAAGAAATGGGATACATTGCAATAAAGGAGGAATATAATTGAAACTGACCGTAATAAAAGGTATGTTTCTGTGTGAGAAAGAGACTGAAAATGAACTATGCAAAATTAATTGGCCTCTTTCAGTTTACAACTCAAAATAGTTAGTTTACATCTACAGTAAGCCAATTAATATTATAAATTTTACTTACTCGCAGATCCAATTGACAGCATAAATGGTGGTCTCAAAATATTTGTATAGGTCACATCTAGATAGTCAATATAGTAATTAAAATGTATAAACAGTTAGAAAGATCCATTCATTGCAATGGAGAATTGCATATATACTATCATAGGACAAATTGGCAATACATACGCGATCTAGTTAATACAAATTGGTGTGTGATTACTATCAATACACCTGCTTATGTGTCAAGTATCTCAAGCCAAACATGTGGACATTGAAAGATGCATAGCATATAATCTAGTTAAGAAGACACAATTTGAGCCTAACTCACACATTACGAAATCATTTACTCTCAAATCCATATTGACATTATGAATAATGGTCACATTATATTTATACTGGTACCATTTTTATCAAACTTCCAACGCTAAAATCAACCACATTTTAAGTTTCCATAATCTCAATGAGCTATAGGAATTTGTACCGGTAGTACACATTCAAATTTATACCGCTGGGACAAATCAGGATGTTTGTTACCCTAATTTATGTAAGTGGTATAGTTATTAATTTGTATCACAAGTGCATATTATTTTTTCTCCACCTTAACATTCACATTTTCATCAACAACAGTTCGAACACCATATACCAAGCTCCTTCACATTCGTGGTGCATATAAGGCCTTCTTTTTTTGAGACCACAAATTGCATCAATGAAGCCCATTATGCGCCTTCCATGATGTCGTAATCGACTATGTAGACCGTACAACTGGTTGATATCGATTCCAACATGGCCTGGTTGGCAGTGAAGTGTCCATACTTCACACATAGAGACATGTCTTGTAAGAGCTGGTATGCTGCCAAGGCATTGGTACATACATCTAATGGCGCTAATCTCCTTTGTGACTTTTGCTTGCAGAGCTTGGAGCATCGAGTAGGCATCAGAGTGCTTCCGTGAAGTGAGCGACCAACCATTCCATGTTTGTTCTAGAACCTCTAGAAGGTGAGACTAACTCCTTGAACCGAACCAATATCACACTTGCAAGTTCTCGGCTTTTGTGTGCCTTTTTGAGAGCCTTGGCTACTACAGTCAATAACTGCACCAACCTCCGCTCTCTGTCGTCGCCCTCGGTGACAGACGGAGGTGATCTCTGATTACTATTAAGATTAACTACAACAACAATGGTGCAAGAGCAGACAAAGTTATATGAACCTTATTGAATTTCAATGCATATGTGATATATAATATAAAGGTATTTTTTTAATAATAAGTAGGAAATACACTTTCCAACTTCATTGGAACACTTGATAATGCTTAAAATGCTAACTAAATGTGAGCAGACTACAAAAGGTTTTATACAGAGGAAGATGAGGCGGCACATGGACACTCTAATTGAGGTGTGTAAATTCATCACATCTAGAAGTTGGAAACAACAAACAAAAATGAATTGAGAACCATTAGTTTTCAACGTTTTTTATGACGTTATTGGCTACCGGTTGTGCAAAATTCGAGGATTGGGAAAACTAAAGTTATCAACAAACCAAAAGGTAAGTGATATCATCACCACATTATCATTATACAAAATTCCGATGTGTGAATGATAAGCAAGAAACATCAAACAAGCTAAAACTAATTTGGTTAATACTTTATATGGTAACTCAATTACAGAGCATATTTATAATTTATGTAGGCTTGAAGCATTTTAAGAAGTTGAAAAGCTACATGAAACCATCTTTGTTAAAGCAAAAGTGCAAAGCTCTGATTAGAAATCAGTTAAAGGGGTTGCTTTTACGTATCAAGATAAAGAAATTGATTCAGGTTTGTTTGCGCTAGTTCAAGAACACGAGCTTTAGTAATTCCTTTAGAAATTATAGGAAATTGGAGTGATTCAATTATTTACCTTAGAATGTTGTGCTTGCTTGTTATACAAATACTAGTAGATGGTATGTATGATGTGTACGTAATATAAAAATTCGACCGTTCGATGAATTCTACACAATAACCTCTCTTTTTCAATAGCAGTGATAATGAAGGTGAGAGGAAAAAAAGGAATTTTCTCATGGGTGAAAATATTCATAATTGAGATCTTGCATTTTTATCACTACACATGCATATATATTTTGTGATAAATGAGTTTATATCGGAAACACAGTTAACTCTAGTTAATTCCATGTTTCATACATTATAAAAAATTAGGTGCATTACATTGCACGGTGATATTATAAAAATAAATTCAAATTTCAGATATTTTCCTAATGGTTTAATTTTTTTATTTTGATTTATATGGTTTTGTATGTAACTTCATGGTTGTTTTGATTTTAAATAGGTCTGTATAGTTTTATTATCTTTTGGGTTTTGGTTCGATTCACCTTTTTATAAAAACTTTTATTATATGGATATATATAATCTTAGATACTTTACTAATTTTTGTTTTTATTTTAAAAACTTTTATTCACGGTGATAATGAAGGTGTTGAGAACCATTATGGTTATCTCTTACTATCAGAAGTAATTACTTCTTCACGTTATTTAGATACTATATTAATTTTATAATCTTAATAACAATAAGGGACTGATTAGAATTGCATGTTTTCACCAAGTTATATTTACTTAGAATACTGTAAATTAAATTATATTTACCTTATTTTAGTACTGATAGTTTAATTAACAAGTAATCACCACACATCGCACAGCCGATATACTAAATTTTGTTTAATTTGTGTCGATTGAGTATGTATTTAATATATTTATGTTGGAAAGTACGTGAAGTTTGCATATCAATTATATAACTCTGTTTATTCTGTATTTGCAATAGTTTCTATTGTTTTCAAGAACCCGAACAGTAAGCAAATCTTTTGTCCATGAAACCTGATGGCACATTGGATTAGAAGACACTTTTATTATACACTTGTTTGAATCTGCTGATAAGCACCGAGGAATTTATAGTGATTCCTTAAGCTATGTTGTCTGTCCTTTGCACTGCTCCTATTCTTATTAAAATGTAAGTTCAAAATCATCCACCGGTTATTTTATAATTAACTTATCCAATTATCTACATCAAACTTAAAATTTGGTTACACTACCATATCAATAAAAATATTGATATTACAGGAGGGCTTCTATATAAAGGAAGTGAAAGCAACCTTCAGTATGTGACAACTACCTCATTTCTTCTACTTACCAATTCATGTCAATCTTCTTTTATTTGGAAGGTCGGTCCTCTTATTTCCTCATCATTCTACCTCCACTTACTAAGGACGTGAGAAGGGATTATCCTTTTATTTTGTTTATTTTTTTACAGATGGTGGATTGGTCTGAATCTAAATTGGGATCCGAGTTTTGCTCATTATGTGGGATTTTTGGTTAGGACGCTCTTTGTTGTTGGTAGTTATTATCTAGTTCTCTCCTTTTGCTATGACTAAAATTATGGACCTTTATATTATAATTGTGATTCAAGAGTTGTTCATTATAAATCCATGTTTGTTGCCCTGCATCGTGACTTTCATCTTCTGTTATCAGATGCACATCATTTTCCACCTTACTATAGGATACATCTTCTGTAATTTTTCATATGAGTTTTCACATTAATAAATATGACAATATGGCTCCATTTATTTGTTTATATGCAAGGGAAAATGCAAGTGTATTCAACATTTGCGCATAAGCTTCGTATAGCATATGTTATATTAGGTTGGCAAGATTATAATTTTTGGTTTGCATGCTTGTTTTTATTTTGCACGCTTAATCATTGTATGTATTACAAGTTTTTATCATCAGTATGTATACTCTTAATAAATAACTTATGAAATATTATGTACTAATAATAATTTTCACAATTAATCATTGTATGTGCTAATAATAATTTGCAACCTTAATCATTGTATGTATCATGAAATATTTTGCACATTAATCATTGTATGTATTACATGTTTGTAGAAATTAGCTATGTTTAAGATAATGATAATAGTAATAAATGATAATAATTTGAATAAAATAACTATGTTTTACAAAAATTAACAAGTTTATAATAATAATAATAATAATAATAATAATAATAATAATAATAATAAACTAATTTTTGAAAGAAAAAACTAAGATGATAATAATAATAATAACAATAACAATAAACAATTATTTGAATAAACATGTCTTTACAATTATGCTAATGTAATACATAATTTTTTTCTACATTATTTTTGTTTGTAGATTGGCCATATTAACTGTTTAATTTTAGACTTTCCAAAAGCATTAATATCATGTATCAGCATTCATTTGTACAATGTGATATCTTTATACCGTTTGGTTCTTATTTGAATTAAATTCTAGCTCTTAAGCCATGTTGAAAGTTTTATCAAATTAAATACATAAATATGGAAACAATAATAGAGATATCCAATACAAGCGAATATACTCACTCTAAAAGATTGGAATGTAAACTGAAAACATCTCTTGGGAAAGCCTCACGGAAGTTTTTTCTTCTTCTGTGTGCATACGGTTTCTTGGTCTGATATTGAATGGTGGTGTGACACATATTTCTTTTGTACTTTATTTTTGATTTAAACTTTCGCACTGCAGGTTTTCGAGTATGCCACTCTCTTGGAGGTGGAATAGGATCAGGCATGGGAACTCTTCTCATTTGAAAAATCAGAGAGGAATACCTAGACAGAATGATGCTTACATTTTTTGTGTTCCCGTCTTCAATGGTTTCTGATACTATTGTCAAGAAATACAATGCAACTTTATCAGTTCATTAACTTGTGGAAAATGCTGATGAGTGCATGGTTCTCGACAATGAGGCTCTTTACGATATCAGCTTCAGGGCTCTTAAGCTCACCACACCAAGTTGTAAGAGCTTGTTTTATTCATTGAAATTTATTTGAGTATGTCAAATCGTGTTTCATATTTCTATTATTATTGTGTGACACAATTTATTTACTATTGTTATTCTAATTCCTAAGCTTATGCTACATCGTTATATTTACATGGTTGGAGACCTGAATCACCTAATATCTGCAACAATGTCATGTGTTACCTGCTGCCTTTGTTTCCTGGTCAACTAAACTTCGCTCTTCGAAAACTTATTATGAACCTTATCCTATTCCCTCGCCTTCACTTTTTTACGATTATGAAACCGTGTGATTGATTGCTTGGACATGCAAAAGATAGAAAATTGGACCCATTGTTCATTTGGAGTGGCGTTATATAGGAAAATGCGTTCGATTTGAAATTATTTGCAGGAAATTTAAACATAAGGTGATTTTAAGTATAAGTGGAAATGGTGGGTTAAAGTTGTGTTAGGTGATTTTAAGCATAAGGTGATAAGACCTTTGTTGTATATTTGTCGGAAATTATTGAAGAGAAAAGGAGAGTTGGAGAAGGAACGGAGACATGAAGAAACAAGATGTTCATAATAATCTATTTCATAGTTACTTGGTTCAGTGAAAACTTACTAAATTACCTTGCTCACCAATTTTGATCCACTATTAATATATCAAAGATATTATGAAAAAAGATAACAATGTTCGTGGGTAGCTTCAATTGCTTAAATTACCTGACTTTCTACAAAAGGATTGCTATTCTTAATCATTAATAAAATAGATGTAGCAATTCTTTGTTAGTAACCCCAATTCCAGATCTAGCAATTTTATTTCGTAATAACAATGTTTGTGGGTAGCTTTAATGGGCCCAGTTCTAGATTTGTTTATAACACATATTTTCAGTTATTTATTTCGCCAAGCCATGGTTATTATGAATATATTTATTCAAAAGCATCTACTAATTTTGTATCCTTGTAACGCCCCACCTCTATGCTCGCAATAACAAAGAATATTAAAAGAAATACTGTCTGTTATCACGAAGAATAAGGCTGGATAGGAGCGGCCATCCGCAATTAGGCCTTACACTAGTATTCGTTACCTCGATAGGAGTGGTATATATTTTTATTTTTCATCTCATATTTATTTACTCCCATCGACATACCCAATTCTAGTCTAAAACGAACTACGATGGTTCGTAATAGTTTAGGACAATATATATAATAATAACATAGATATAACAGAAAGTCTCATATATATATATAACTGATGTCAGTTGATATACATGTGATACACTACATATGATACAACTACAACTGTCAACTTTGGATGTTACATATACAAGTACATTATCGTGAATAATATACATGAATATACAACATCCTATACAAATACACTGACTACTAAACATGACGACGACTACTCCAAAAGATATGAAAAGGCTTCATAGCTCTAGCAGCAACCCAAAGCTAAAAATCTACAACCTGTAAATACTCGGTCTGACCCGAGTATTACATTCGAAAGAAAATAATACACGGGTCAGTATAATTCAAACTCAGTTATTATTGCACGGAAGCCATAATAATTAAGTAACAAATAGACGACAGTCAAAATAAATTCACCTACCCGATCCTTTAACAAGAAAATCGAATAACGGTGAATGTAACACATAATAGTGTTAAACAACAAATCAGCAAATTCAATTTATCAGCGAAGATAAGTGAAAAGAATATTAATGAAGATATATTTAAAAGAAAACATCAGAATTGCTTAATTGGCAATTAACAACAAAATCTAATTGTTTAAATAAATAATTAGAAACTCATAATCTAATTATCTGGAAGATAAATAGACAACAGCAAAATGATCAAATCAAAACAAATCAGAATACAATTCAAAACATATTGAATTGAATCAACAAAACCGTTCAAGCAATTGAAATTATCAATTTTGGTACGGCTGCAGTACATGCACGCGTGTACTGCCTTGCCACTACAGCATGAAATATGCAAAAATCAGAAAATGCACAGTAAAAGACACAAACGAGCACAAGGTCAAATCCAAAATAAAAAGACGGGTTCAACACAGGTGCAATATAAATAAAATTTCGCCATCAGCACAAGGTCAAACCCGAGTTATTGGCTGGGTTCAACACAGGTATAAATTCAAATAAAATGGCCAAGACATAAAATCAAGCCTCGACCGTGGTTCAAATCATCCAATAAATAGGGGATGCAATCATGAAACAACACATGAAACCTATAGTGCAACTGATCAGGGATGAAACAAGCATCAGACCAACCAGTACACCAAGGCAGTGGTACAAACTGCCTAAAGACACAGCACATAACAACACCAGAGGGTATGCAATCATATACAACAAGCACATATAGCTGTGAAGTACACAAGTAATCCAAATGCCAAATGAAGACAACAACATCAGGTATACCAGATCAAGTGACAAACATGCACATACAGGACTTGCCAAGCATGATGCGGCAAAATAATAATTACAACCTGAAAAAAGGTGAAACGGAGGTGGCAACAAGGAACATGCATGCTTTGACAAACTACATCTAAGTGCAGACATGCTATTGAACAAGACAGGGCTTCAAGTAGTTAATAATGCACATGAATCAAATAACTCGAGTACCACAAATGGAGATGCAAAACAAACTGCCCTGAGGAATGACATGAACAATGCATGCTACAGTCTCAAGACCAACCAGACTAGTGAGGCAAACACACCCACTCATGTACAAGTAAGAGCACATATTTATTTACCCGTAGAAACACATTTTTAACTCACCTATAATAATACATTTTCAAAAACACGCATTAACTTATACTCCACTACAAAACTTATTACCCACGCACGCATCAGGTATGATACACACACGTATGCAACTAAAAAATTTATTTCTCACGCCTGCAAAATTTTCACCCAAAACCAGAATTTGAAACACACGCAAGTAACAATATTCTGAACTCAAAAACAATGCATGCACACCCACCTAACTCACGCATGCATTGAACTCCCTACCCTGACTATTATAACATGCACATGCAATTTAAACCTTTGAGAAAATGTTTCATTTACAGTAACTAAAATGTATTAGATGACACGCATGCAAATGATGGAAATTAGAGTTCTATGCACAAAATCAGAAGCTCGTGCATAAGTTCATATTTTAAAACATACGAACGCAACTTATATAACTAGCAATTACAGGAACTTGCCTACCCTTGCACGAACACCATATAAACAAAAGGCCTGGCATGAATTTTGTTATATTTGCCTGTGAAAATCTAGATGCTAACATGGACAACACTTTCATGAATTTATAAATGGTGCTTCCTGACACGCATACCACAAGTAAACAATTACAGCATGACAATTTCACTTTAGCTTTGGAATAACCTGAAGCATGATAATAAAAGCAACTCCATAAGAATTTCTCACTCCAGGCAACTATGATATTAAGGACTCCATTATAGAATGCTTCACTGAAGCTAAAGAAAAATATCTCAGTTTAATAGATGTGAGTTTTTACTCATGAAAAGGAGAATATCGAAGACAAAGCAATGATGAAGTCACAAACAAACAACCCAATACAGTAAAGGCCGAAGTCATTGAACTGCAGCCAATACACAAAGATGATGTTAGGTCAAAGACCGGTAAAGACATGAAACTCGGTGCCATGATAACCAAGGCCAAAGATAATACAGAGGAATCACACAAAAAAAACATATGACCAAAGTCAAATGAAATCAACAAGCCGTGATGGGCACGAAACCAAACCCAGTCAAAAATCATAAAAACAGAAATCAACAAGTATCAAAATCACAATGAAACTGTAGTTTCCACCATGAACAACTGCCACAGGTCAAATAATCAATGTCGAGTGATCGGAGCATAATGCAAATCAACCCATAATGACCAGGGAGATCGAACAGATCAAAAATCATCAAAGTCGTGCAAATCAAATCACAAAATAGCATATTTATGAGATCAAATTAGATGTGAGTAATTAGAAATTACTCACCTTAGTTTCTGAAGAGTACGAACCAACTCGACAGCCGAGCCAAAATCGAACTACATCAGATAAATCGCCATCAATCAAAGAGATGTTGAACGAGTCAGAGACGCGGTGGTGAGGAACGAGCAAGGTGAATTCGAAACCGTGGCGGAAAAAATCGATCAAAGCCCTAATTTTTGGAAAGTGGAACGAACGAGATGAGATGAAGCCGCCATTTATTTTCGTTGGTATGTTTTAGGGTTGGAATTGAAAAAGAATAAAAGGGGAACGGGTTTTTACCCTGAAAATAATCATGGCCCCAAAGCCAAACATGGTCCACGATAAATTTATAAAGACCACCAACACTTAATCAATTTCTAAACGAATTTGCAACTGATTAAATCACTTAATAGCAATTAGCAACAAGATTTAATCGTCTTACGATGATATTAATCAAAACAAAAATCCGGGTTGTTACAGACTCCCCTCCTTATAAAAATTATGTCCCCGCATTTTTCATAATTAAAGCTGTCTATAACTATTATTTTTCTAACATGAACTGGTTAAGCTAGAAAAATAATGGTCAGGAACACAAACGCCAAAGAAATCAAATCTCAAATCAACAAATATTCAATTATCTCAAGCGATAATCAAATCTCAAATCAACAAATATTCAATTATCTCAAGCGATAATCAAATCTCAAATCAACAAATATTCAATTATCAAAAACGATAATCAAATCTCAAATCAACAAATATTCAATTATTTAAAACGATAATCAAATCTCAAATCAACAAATATTCAATTATCTCAAGCGATAATCAAATCTCAAATCAACAAATATTCAATTATCTCAAGCGATAATCAAATCTCAAATCAACAAATATTCGATTATCAAAAACGATAATCAAATCTCAAATCAACAAATATTCAATTATCTCAAGCGATAATCAAATCTCAAATCTACAAATATTCAATTATCTCAAGCAATAATCAAATCTCAAATCAACAAATATTCAATTATCTCAAGCAATAATCAAATCTCAAATCAACAAATATTCAATTATCTCAAGCGATAATCAAATCTCAAATCAACAAATATTCGATTATCAAAAACGATAATCAAATCAACAAATATTCGATTATCAAAAACGATAATCAAATCAACAAATATTCGATTATCAAAAACGATAAATATTCGATTATCAAAAACGATAATCAAATCAACAAATATTCGATTATCAAAAACGATAATCAAGTTTCATAACATCGAATATCCAATGATCACAAGCGATAATCAGAAACAAACAATTATCCGATTATCAAAAACGATAATCAGAACTCATAACATCAAATATCTAATTATCACAAGCGATAATCAGAAACAACAATATCCGATTATCAAAAACGATAATCAGAACTCTTAACATCAAATATCTAATTATCACAAGCGATAATCAGAAACAACAATTATCCGATTATCAAAAACGATAATCAGAACTCATAACATCAAATATCTAATTACCTGCAGATAATTAGATTCAACGAATATCTAGAAATCTATTAAGATATTGTAGACAATCAACATAAAAGGTTGGATTGATCCCATCATATGGCGAGTTTTAGCTACGCCGCACGTGCATCTCATATGGCCGAAGCCTACCAAGTACCGTCATCATAATTTTGGCGCCCATCATATGACCCGAAGATCCAACATATGACCCGAAGGTCTGGTGCTGGTATTTGACCTGAAGGTCCATCATATGACCCGAAGGTCCATCATAGTGGCTCGAAAGCACACGAAAATCATCAAATATTTCAATTAACGAGTCCGGAATTAACCAAAATAGCAAACGCACATGTCCCATAACCACGAGTTTTACTAAATCGTTTAATTCTCTTCATTGTTTCCTTGAAAGTGCGAAATTTTGTATTCCAAAAATAACATTTCACATTCTCAAACGGACAAGTCCGGAATTAAGCGAATCAGTAAAAGAAAGGTTTCATAGTCCTCGATTTTGCTGAAACGTTTAAAACGCTTCCTCATTCTTTTGAAAGTGCAAACTAAAAAACTTCTGAAAACAATTTCATTTATTTTATAAAAGTAATAATTTACATTCTCAAACGGACAAGTCTGGAATTAAGCGAATCAGTAAAAGAAAGGGGTCATAGTCCTCGATTTTGCTGAAACGTTTAAGTCACTTTCTCATTCTTCTGAAAGCGTAAACCATAAAAATTTTGGAAATAATTTTTATTTTTAAAACGATTTGCAAATCCGTGATTTAAAACAGCAACATTAGTGACAATTTCGACAAGGAAATTGCACTTCTCAAAATACCGTAGAACGGATCTCAAAATCAACATTGCGGGATAACCGCTTGAAAATCCACTTTAAAAATTGGACGTTCACTGAAGTCAAAGCGACAGTGATTTTTATACGTCAAAATCTCACCAAAATAATTTGCATTAAAACATAATATCAGTGAAATTTCATTCGTTAGAAATGTCAACAAAACACCGTACTTCAAAAATTTAGCATTGGTGTAAAAATCCCGTTATAAAATAACGGCAACAGAATACGTTTAAAACCAAACATCGGTTCAACTTAAAAATAATGCAGTAATGTGCAACATAAATTTGCACGTATACCGCAAAATGAACAAAGACATCATTCAAATATATCTTCAACGAAGATAATTCAAAATAACAAAAATCTCAACAAATTCACATAACAACGATCGCTTCGAATCCTCAAATCAGATTCGAAATTTTCAAAGAAAACAAAATGAGCACAGCTATGTAAACAACAATTGAAATTTATTTCAATTTCATAATTTGATTTTCAAATCAAAAAGGTTATCAGCCGTACTCAGCGAAGATAGTCACTGTTTCCGCTGCGCACTCTGATAAATAGAACACACTCAATCAATCATCAAAATACAGTTTCACTTTTTTTTTTATGAAGATATTTAAAAATTTCAACATATTTTCAAAACTTTAGTTTTGATTCAAAGCACAAATAAAACATCGACTAATAGTTGTAACACATGTTCCATCTAAGTTATATTTTATATTATGTCCATAAACCCCAAGCTCTGATACCAACTGTAACGCCCCACCTCTATGCTCACAATAACAAAGAGTATTAAAAGAAATACTGTCTGTTATCACGAAGAATAAGGCTGGATAGGAGCGGCCAACTACAGTTAGGCCTTACACTAGTATTCGTTACCTCGATAGGAGTGGTATATATTTTTATTTTTCATCTCATATTTATTTACTCCCATCGACATACCCAATTCTAGTCTAAAACGAACTACGATGGTTCCTAATATTTTAGGACAATATATATAATAATAACACAGATATAACAGAAAGTCATATATATATATAACTGATGTCAGTTGATATACATGTGATACACTACATATGATACAAATACAACTGTCAACTCTGGAAGTTACATATACAAGTACATTATCGTGAATAATATACATGAATATACAACATCCTATACAAATACACTGGCTACTAAACATGACGACGACTACTCCAAAAGATATGAAAAGACTTCATAGCTCTAGCAGCAACACAAAGCTAAAAACTACAACCTGTAAATACTCGGTCCGACCCGAGTATTACATTTGAAAGAAAATAATACACGGGTCAGTCTAATTCAAACTCAGTAATGCACAGAAGCCATAATAATTAAGTAACAAATAGACGACAGTCAAAATAAATTCACCTACCCGATCCTTTAACAAGAAAATCGGATAACGGTGAATATAACACATAATAGTGTTAAACAACAAATCAGCAAATTCAATTTATCAGCGAAGATAAGTGATGTAACGACCTGCCTTTTTGGACAGTATAAATAGACGATCAAATACTCATGTCGATTCCAAACCATTCAAATGGGCAGATAGTTATAGGGGGTAAATAAGAAAAGAAAATAAAGAAAAATAAAGAAAATGAAACAACACAGAATCTTGTAGCGGAACGATAAAATATAATAGTCAAATAAACAGTTCATGAAGCTGTTTACTATACTTTGACAATTATTTATACAACATTTTATCAGAGTTATACATATACAACAGAACAATTAAAATAATGCAGCAGATAGCATGATGCAAGGGTAATAATAGTAATAGTATACCAAATCTTCGTCTTCATCCTCCAGAATAGATCTTCAAAAATCTGGAAAACTTAGGACTGACCCGAGCGTAATGAAAAGACAAAACACTCGAGTCAGGACTAAAATATCCTTATGAAAGTTAAATCAATCGTAAATAAATATGAGTGTAATGGCGTCAAATATGTTTATGGGGTTTGACATCTCATATCCAGTGTCAACTATGTAGTAAGAACTCAAATATGTTTATGGGGTTTGACATCTCATATCCAGTGTCAAATATGTTTATGGCGTGCAATAACTCAAAAGATGTTACGGGATTTTCCATCTCTTAAGGATCCGTGAAACTATCTACTATGTAGTAATATACGCTAAGTAGATAATGCCTATCAGTAATATAAAGTATCAAAATAGCGTTAAGGCGTTACCATAATCCCCCTTAACACATTTTATATTCCCAAAAGCATATACAAGACCGTAGTTTCCCCAAAACCGGAAGTCACCAGAGGGCAATCCATATACTCAAGGTACAAATCAAAATGTAGTGGTCGCGAATAGGATAATTAGTATGACAATGTACATGAGGCGATACCAACTGCGTGATCCGGACTGATGTTGAGCATAGCCAACAGCTACCCCAACACCGCGAAACAACACTCCCAAATCAAGGGGTGCACCCAAATCGCATCACAAATGTAATAGATATCGTATCGAAGAAGTGTGTCCGCTAGAGGTGGCGAACCTCAATGGCCCGGCGCGGCTCCTGTTTTAGTCATGTCAGCGGTCATCCAATATCGTTCTCTTTCTTCAGTCAACGCGCTCACCAAACCATCCACTTCATTCTGGATCAACACTCCGCGTATAATAGTTATTAAAGTGGTGTTCGGTATCGACAGAGAGTATGTCCATATCCGATCCCGGTCTCTTTAATAACTACGTATTATTACACCGTTGGCTCTTTTACATTTCAAATCGATTCATAATTGATATCAAAATAGCATATTCGTTCAAAAATCAAATCCATTTCAAATATCACCGTATCTATTAAAATGTCAGATTCCGTTTCAAAAATCAATTTTCGCATCAATATCTCATTTCGATTTCAAAATCATTTCGAATTTCAATTTAGGTTGCAACTTCACTTAACTCAATTCGTATTTTAAATTCAAGATTTAAATATAAACATTCCACTTTATTGACCAGCTTAGAATTTTAGAAAATAGTCTTAAGTAGTTTAAAAGTAGTTTTACATAATTAAAATAGTTAAAAATACTTAAAATCTTAAAACGGATTTGAAATAGAAAAATTTAGTTTGAAATAATTTAAATTGGGTTAGTAGATTTAAATAGATTAAAATAGTTTAAGTATTCAAAATGGTTTATATAACCGAGTAATTTGGAAAACAAAATAAAACAGCTTCAAAATCAATCCATTTCAATTATAACTCTCCAATTCAAATCAATTCCAATTTCCATTCTACCGATTCAATTTCGATTTCAATTCAATCAACGTCAATTTTTACTTCGAATTAATTCAATTTTCCATTTACCTTTAATTTATTCAATTTCAATTTATATCGATTTGGAGCTTGATTTCTCAAAATATCAATTTATAACACTTAACAAAAATTTCCAACAATATTCAAGTTTAAATCCAAATTCCGAATATGATTCAATTCCAAACTCGATTTCAAAATATCATTTTTTTATATCACTTTTACTTAGTAATATTCAAGGCTCGAATTAAGTTTAATTCTTTAAACAAATCAATTTTCGACATTCAATCATATCCAATTTCAAATTTCAAAGCCTCAACTTAATTATTTAACAAAATTCCTTTAACCAAAATTTATTTCAACATTCCAAACTCAAATTTTCGATGAATTCAATTTCTATAAATCGATTTCTATTTATAACTTTTTAAATCAAAACATTTAAATAAATTTCAAATCGACGATTTCAAAAATTATTAATTTAGCCAATTCGATGTCCGTATATAATTTTCTACCCTATGGCCAAGTAATTATTTATTTCAATTAAATGTCAGGGATGAGTATATATTACTTAAATTAAATCACAGTATCATATGTATGCATAACAGGTTATATATAAGCAAATAAACATCCAAACATTTAAATATCAACCAATAACATCCATCGAAATAAATCATCCAATAGACAATACAATTCATGGCAATTTCATAGTTATCAAATGTCAGGTAATTTAATCGCAATTCAATTTCGATTTCAATTTAAATTTAACTGTCAATTTAATTTCACCGGTTAATTCAAATGACAATCTATATGACAATTAAATTTTGTCAAACAATGACAAATAAAATCATAACACTTCATAATGTCAAATTTAACTAGCATAAAGATATTTAGTACGTTGTGAGCGTTATAAAACACTCACCTTGATTTCCCGTTGTCGCCGAGACGTTCCGGTTTGGAACTAAACCGGACGACTTCCAATTTTAGCCCAAATTTCAACTATCTCCAAATTCATCCAAACCAATTTCATTTCGAAGCTCTCGTCATCACGATCGCAACGCAAAAAGTCTCGTCTCAAACGGACCTCGTATGTGAGAGTTATACATTTTATAAGTTATCGACATTCGAATTTATAAAACAATTTATATTATATTAAAAATGAATTCATACCCAAGCAAAAGGCCCAGCCCACTCAAGCTTCTTCCCCAACTCCCTGTACGTGGAAAACGCACACCCCACCATTTCCGTGCATCCATCTCCAGTGATACGGAGCTAGACAACTCCGTTCAACGAACCGATAGCGCCATCGATCTTCTCACCAGAATCTCCACCTCCCCGCACCATCGACTTCGAGCTCGGCCCATCCTATCAAATCGCGACTCGCGCCCAGCCGTACGCCCGACGTGAAAGTCGCATGCCCCCCCACGTGATCGCGCACCACTATAACTTGCTCTGAGGTGCTATTTTCGATGACGAGATCGAATACGCACTCCAATCCGCGAATCGATAGCTAAATCCTTCGATTTTGCAAACCCTAGATCACTATGCCCACGTCCATCTTCATAAACCAAGGCTGCACCCAGCAACGAGCATATCAGGTCAAAGAAAACGATGAAATAGGATTTTTAAAACTGGTTTCGTGATTTTTAATCGAGTATTGAAGGAGAGAAAAATTTTCTTTTGAAGCTTGAATTTTTTTTTTTTACTGAGACTTGCGTGCTGTTATTAAAAAGGAAGAAGAGGCTATTGCGTGTCTGAATGGGTCAAGGGTACAGTGACAAGATGGGGTAGCAGCTGAAAAGGAGATTTGACTAATTAAATATTTATTTAAATTTCAAAATACCTCGATCTACGCAATTCGAAATCTCGAACCCCGATCAGGGCATGCCGCCAGGCGTTCATAATGTTATACCCCTATTCCGGACGCAATGGAAAAGGTTTCAATGCCTAATTCAATCGTATGTGCGAGTTACGGAAATAAACGTTCAAATTTAAATTAAACCAATTAAACGAATTTCTATGCGTTTTGGCTCGCCCCGGACAAATGGCAACTCTGATTGACACGAAATTTACAATCTTACAATAATATCAAATTACGGATCCGATGAAACTGGTTTCGTTGAAATCCGAGACCGTTTGAAAAATGGCTATTTTCCAATCGATAATTAAATATTAAAATATTCAATTTTCACAAATTTACTTTTAATTGGATTTTAAAAGTTCTACAACATCATTCTAACTTTAATATGATAAAATAAAATTTTACAAATCATTTTTAATCATATTAAACCCGTTATTCAATTATTCAATAAATTCCAATTTTAAAATCTTATTAACTCTATTATAATCCCGATATAACTTACATTCACTTTGGAAACCAATTTGAATCATATTAAATCAAATTTAAATTATTCACTCTATTTTCATATATTAAATTTCAATATCAAATTAATCATATCAAATTCGGAATTTAATTATTCAAACATTTGTAATATTAAATTTTATCAAATTTGATTATACTTAAATCACCATCCTTTGAAATATTCAAAACAAACTTAAAAATTTAACTTTTGAAACGAATTAGAATTATAGAACAACTATTTCCATTATACGGTTATTCAATTCCCATTATTAAATTATTCAATAATTCCCAAATATTTAATTTAAACAATTTCGCTTATCCAATAATTCATTATCTTTTGAAATATTGAAATCGAACTTATAAGATTCAACCCTTAAAACCAATTCACAATTTAGAACACTAATTTCATTTTTCGGTTACTCAATTATTCAATAAGTTTTAAATATTTAATTTAAACAATTTACCTGTTCAATATTCAATATTTGATTTAAACAGATTTTTCTTATCAATCAATTACTCTATTATACCCAATGAATTCAACATTTATTATCCTATTCAACTTTTGATTGCAAAGGCATTCACTAAGTAACTTTTATTTTTCATTACTTGGATAATTATTGTTGCAATTCATTCCAGTTATTATTATTGCAACGAATTACAGAATTTTTCTAACACTAAAACATGAAATCTTATTAAATTAGCTATTTTAATTATCGGAAATTTACAGGTCGTTACACTCTCCCCCACTCAAAACTTTTCGTCCCCAAAAAGGAAAAGAAGGGAAAAGGAACTAAGTATAGAATTCAACCTTAGGTATATTTATCTCAAAGTTACCAACCTATAAACAATGAAATTCCATTTATAAAGTCTTTACTACACTTTCACTAAGTTATTCCAAACGGCTTTCTAACTTTTAAAAGTTAGTTATCAAAACAAGTTATAAAAATTTTAAAACTTGAAAAATTTTCTAACACCCGGATTTTACGGAAAATTTCGGCAGAGTCTCCTTTGCGCGGCTCGATCGGTACAACTACAAAACGCCACTACGGGCCCCAAACCAGCAAAAGAAAATCAAAAGCCAAGTGGCTCATCAAAAATTACCAAGTCCAATGACAAAATAAACATGTACCTTATATTTTATTAGCGAGCATATACGACTAATATAGCGCGAAAGCGAGCTCCAAATGCGAAGCAAGCGCAATCCGCACCTACTAAACACTCAACAAACAATGAGAATCATGCATATATGAAAATAGTGTCAATATACATCATATAGAAACATAACAACTACATGTGCCAACATAGCAAATGCAACAAAACAACAAATGCAACCATCAATCAACTATCATCCAACTATCATCCAACAAATCCATAATCAATCAATATAAATTCACTTCTCATTAATATTTATTCACTTGGTTTTAAATTTTAATCACAGTTGATTCATTAACGTTGGATTTTACCAACATTCATTCTCGATTCAATTAGTTAACATTTACTAATTTATATTTACATTAGTTCACTTTCAATTGGAATCAAATTAAATTCTTTTAAATTCATTTAGCTTCCAATTTGATTTCAATAATTTATAGCTTTCATTTTCATTAACCCTTAATGAATTATATACAATCAACTATCAATCATATAATAACCAAACCATGCCCAACATAACCAAATTATTAATTTTACATTCAATTTGGTTTATCTCTTTATATATATATTGTTATATAATTTTAAAAAAAGAAACATTTTACTTGGCATCTTAAATTTCCAATATTAACTTTAATTAAGTCCGTAAGCTGTACATATATCATCCGTGAGCAATATCAATCTAATCGCTTATTCGATCACACAATTTCGCTTCCAAACTAGTATCGTTCACACGACTCTCTAGTGCGGACTCAGATTTGGTTCCTTGATTGGAAACTGTTACTTTCCTTGCATAGCCATATACTATGATAGAGAATTCCAGAATCAAACCAAAAATCCATATCCAGGGTTCGTTGTCGAAAATCGTGTGAAATATCCTAACTTGGATTTATACAAATCATCTCGAAATTTTGTGCTCAAATTTGGATCAAATCGTTATGCAAATAAAATAATATATGTACAATCTCACGTACTACCTTCCAATGGATTTCCATCCAATTTATCTATACTAAATTATTTTATTGACTTCTTTTTTTTTCCAATTAATTATTCACAACCTATTATTCAGTTAGTATATCCATTTCTTTACATAGCATGTTCTTTAACATTATCTTTTCATAAACATCATATCAAAGAATTTGCTTACTCAAGTTCATTTTAAACATTCTATATAATTTAATTAACTCAATTTCTTTCCCCAATTGATTCTTAGCTATACCAAATTCTTTTGTTTACATTTACTACACACTCATAGTTTCAATTAATACAAATTTATTTGTGGAACCTTTTATTAATCATCACTTTAGTTTATAGTCATTCCATAAAAGTCTAACTTCTCATATATGACCTTTCTTAGTTTACGGTTATCTCAATTTGCAAATCCAAAAATTTTCTATGCAATTTATATTTATTTTCTATAACCAATTTACAAAGATATTATACCATTCATTTGTCTTCTTTCTTAAGTTCACTTACTTTTTCCATTTATCCATTCATCATTTCAGTTTATAATTTTTATCACAACCAAATTTTCCATTTATATACATTTTAATTCTTTTAGAGCTTTTTGTTTTTTTTCCCTCACATGTATATTTCAATTACTTTCAAGTCCTGTTTATTTGTACAATATCTCATTACATATCATAAACATCATTTTAACTTTTAACATTTGGTAAGTCTTGTTATATGTTATCAGAATGTAATTTTGGTATTATACAAATTTATAGAATTTCATTTTACTTAATTAGAATGTTCACAAATTTAATTTGTAAAAATCCTCTTTACCTTTCAACTTTAAAGTTTTCCCATACAATAGCTTAGATATCTCAATCCTCTTATTTTATAAATTCTGGTTATTCACATTTCATTCAAATAATTTAAAAATTATTAATTAACAGAACTTAGAATTTTAAATGCCCGGTTCATTCCAAATCGTTTCAAATAAACATATATACTTATATCTTTTTAAATTATCAAATCATACCTTTGGAGTTTAAACCAAAACCCATTTACCCAAAATAATTTCGAAGAAAAGCAAAGCTTCTTAGAAGTCTCCCCCACTTTGGGACTCGAAAATGAACGTCGATGATGCTGCGCAGTCATCACCGAAATTATTTTCCAGTGACATAAGAGAGGAGTACTATATTCATTCCTTCTTAAAAATCCTTTCAAAATATTTCCTTAAACAATTTCCAACTAATATTACCATATATTTCTTCAAACTTTGAGAACCATTTTCAAAATCTCCGGGTCTTAAATTCAATTTTTTTCCCCAATTTAATCCCATTTTTAATTCATAAGTCGCCTTTATAAAATATTCTTATAGGATTTTCTTTCTTAAAACATCCCACAAGTGTTTTATCATAGTTCATTTTGTAATTCACCTTAAATTACAATATCCGATTAATGTTAATAGCCAATATTTCATTTCCAACAACCAAATAAGCTAGATTGATCACAATAAATTTTTGAAATAAATTCTTTATATACAAAATATAATTAGGGCAAAATTATTTCATTTACCCAATTTCAAAACAATACTATGTCGAGTTGTTCTGTTTAAGTGTTTAGAGATCCCTGTCGATGATGTTAATTACTCGTATTTACCAGAATCCATAAGCCACTTAACAAATCAACCGACACAATATAAAACATTTTATATCACTAACAAATACGCTCTCTCATATACAATCAACTCATTCATATAGTTTACCTCTATATCGATGAGTTATTCCCCACTAGAGCCAAGGTTTATCGCTAAACCTGGCTCTGATACCAACTGTAACGACCAGCCTTTTTGGACAGTTTAAATAGACGATCAAATACACATGTCGATTCCAAACCATTCAAAAGGGAAGATAGTTATTGGGGTAAATAATAAAAGAAAAGAAAGAGAAATAAAGAAAATGAAACAACACAGAATCTCGCAGCGGAACGATAAAATATAATAGTCAAATAAACAGTTCTTGAAGCTGTTTTGACAATTATTTATACAACATTTATCAGAGTTATACATATACAACAGAACAATTAAAATAATGCAACAGATAACATGATGCAAGGGTAATAATAGTAATAGTATACCAAATCTTCGTCTTCATCCTCCAGAATAGATCTTCAAAAATCTGGAAAACTCAGGACTGACCCGAGCGTAATGAAAAGACAAAACACTCGAGTCAGGACTAAAATATCCTTATGAAAGTTAAATCAATCGTAAATAAATATGAGTGTAACGGCGTCAAAGATGTTTACGGGGTTTGACATCTCATATCCAGTGTCAACGTGCGTCCAATAACTCAAAAGATGTTACGGGATTTTCCATCTCTCAAGGATCCGTGAAACTATCTACTATGTAGTAATATACGCTAAGTAGATAATGCCTATCAGTAATATAAAGTATCAAAATAGCGTTAAGGCGTTACCATAATCCCCCTTAACACATTTTATATTCCCAAAAGCATATACAAGACCGTAGTTTCCCCAAAACCGGAAGTCACCAGAGGGCAATCCATATACTCAAGGTACAAATCAAAACATGTGGCCGCGAATAGGATAATCAGTATGACAAGGTACATGAGGCGATACACACTAGGATACTAGTAGTTGCGTGATCCGGACTGATGTTGAGCATAGCCAGCAGCTACCCCAACACCGCGAAACAACACTCCCAAATCAAGGGGTGCACCCAAATCGCATCACAAATGTAATAGATATGGTATCGAAGAAGTGTGTCCGCTAGAGGTGGCGAACCTAAATGGCCCGGCGCGGCTCCTGTTTTAGTCATGTCAGGGGTCATCCAATATCGTTCTCTTTCTTCAGTCAACGCGCTCACCAAACCATCCACTTCATTCTGGATCAACACTCCGCGTATAATAGTTATTAAAGTGGTGTTCGGTATCGACAGAGAGTATGTCCATATCCGATCCCGGTCTCTTTAATAAGTACGTATTATTACACCGTTGGCTCTTTTACATTTCAAATGGATTCATAATTGATATCAAAATATCATATTCGTTCAAAAATCAAATCCATTACAAATATCACCGTATCTATCAAAATGTCAGATTCCGTTTCAAAAATCAATTTTCGCATCAATATCTCATTTCGATTTCAAAATCATTTCGAATTTCAATTTAGGTTGCAACTTCACTTAACTCAATTCGTATTTTAAATTCAAGATTTAAATATAAACATTCCACTTTATTGACCATCTTAGAATTTTAGAAAATAGTCTTAAGTAGTTTAAAAGTAGTTTTACATAATTAAAATAGTTAAAAATACTTAAAATCTTAAAACGGATTTGAAATAGATAAATTTAGTTTAAAATAATTTAAATTGGGTTAGTAGATTTAAATAGATTAAAATAGTTTAAGTATTCAAAATGGTTTATATAACCGAGTAATTTGGAAAACAAAATAAAACAGCTTCAAAATCAATCCATTTCAATTATAACTCTCCAATTCAAATCAATTCCAATTTCCATTCTACCGATTCAATTTCGATTTCAATTCAATCAACGTCAATTTTTACTTTGAATTAATTCAATTTTCCATTTACCTTTAATTTATTCAATTTCAATTTATATCGATTTGGAGCTTGATTTCTCAAAATATGAATTTATAACACTTAACAAAAATTTCCAACAATATTCAAGATTAAATCCAAATTCCAAATATGATTCAATTCCAAACTCGATTTCAAAATATCATTTTTTTATATCACTTTTACTTAGTAATATTCAAAGCTCGAATTAAGGTTAATTCTTTAAACAAATCAATTTTCGACATTCAATCATATCCAATTTCAAATTTCAAAGCCTCAACTTAATTATTTAACAAAATTCCTTTAACCAAAATTTATTTCAACATTCCAAACTCAAATTTTCGATGAATTCAATTTCTATAAATCGATTTCTATTTGTAACTTTTTAAATCAAAACATTTAAATAAATTTCAAATCGACGATTTCAAAAATTATTAATTTAGCCAATTCGGTGTCCGTATATAATTTTCTACCCTATGGCCAAGTAATTATTTATTTCAATTAAATGTCAGGGATGAGTATATATTACTTAAATTAAATCACAGTATCATATGTATGCATAACAGGTTATATATAAGCAAATAAACATCCAAACATTTAAATATCAACCAATAGCATCCATCGAAATAAATCATCCAATAGACAATACAATTCATGGCAATTTCATAGTTATCAAATGTCAGGTAATTTAATCGCAATTCAATTTCGATTTCAATTTAAATTTAACTGTCAATTTACTTCCACCGGTTAATTCAAATGACAATCTATATGACAATTAAATTTTATCAAACAACGACAAATAAAATCATAACACTTCATAATGTCAAATTTAACTGGCATAAAGATATTTAGTACGTTGTGAGCGTTATAAAACACTCACCTTGATTTCCCGTTGTCGCCGAGACGTTCCGATTTGGAACTAAACCGGACGACTTCCAATTTTAGCCCAAATTTCAACTATCTTCAAATTCATCCAAACCAATTTTATTTCGAAGCTCTCGTCATCACGATCGCAATGTAAAAAGTCTCGTCTAAAACGGACCTCGTATGTGAGAGTTATACATTTTATAAGTTATCGACATTCGAATTTATAAAACAATTTATATTATATTAAAAATGAATTCATACCCAAGCAAAAGGCCCAGCCCACTCAAGCTTCTTCCCCAACTCCCCGTACGTGAAAAACGCACACCCTACCATTTCCGTGCATCCATCTCCAGTGATATGGAGCTAGACAACTCCGTTCAACGAACTGATAGCGCCATCGATCTTCTCAACAGAATCTCCACCTCCCCGCACCATCGACTTCGAGCTCGGCCCATCCAATCAAATCACGACTCACGCCCAGCCGTACGCACGACGTGAAAGTCGCATGCCCCCCCCCCCACGTGATCGCGCACCACTATAACTTGCTCCGAGGTGCTATTTTCGATGACGAGATCGAATACGCGCTCCAATCCGCGAATCGATCGCTAAATCCTTCGATTTTGCAAACCCTAGATCACTATGCCCACGTCCATCTTCATAAACCAAGGCCGCACTTAGCAACGAGCATACCAGGTCAAAGCAAACGATGAAACACGATTTTTAAAACTGGTTTCGTCATTTTTAATCGAGTATTGAAGGAGAGAAAAATTTTCTTTTGAAGCTTGGATTTTTTTTTTTTTACTGAGACTTGCGTGCTGTTATTAAAAAGGAAGAAGAGGATATTGCGTGTCTGAACGGGTCAAGGGTACAGTGACAAGATGGGATAGCAGCTGAAAAGGAGATTTGACTAATTAAAATATTTATTTAAATTTCAAAATACCTCGATCTACGCAATTCGAAATCTCGAACCCCGATCAGGGCATGCCGCCAGGCGTTCATAATGTTATACCCCTATTCCGGACGCAATGGAAAAGGTTTCAAGGCCTAATTCAATCGTATGTGCGAGTTACGGAAATAAACGATCAAATTTAAATTAAACCGATTAAACGAATTTCTATGCGTTTTGGCTCGCCCCGGACAAATGGCAACTCCGATTGACACGAAATTTAAAATCTTACAATAATATAACATTACGGATCCGATGAAACTGGTTTCGTCGAAATCTGAGACCGTTTGAAAAATGGCTATTTTCCAATCGATAATTAAATATTAAAATATTCAATTTTCACAAATTTACTTTTAATTCGATTTTAAAAGTTCTACAACATCATTCTAACTTTAATATGATAAAATAAAATTTTACAAATCATTTTTAATCATATTAAACCTGTTATTCAATTATTCAATAAATTCCAATTTTAAAATCTTATTAACTCTATTATAATCCCGATATAACTTACATTCACTTTGGAAACCAATCTGAATCATATTAAATCAAATTTAAATTATTCACTCTATTTTCATATATTAAATTTCAATATCAAATTAATCATATCGAATTCGGAATTTAATTATTCAAACATTTGTAATATTAAATTTTAACAAATTTGATTATACCTAAATCACCATCCTTTGAAATATTCAAAACGAACTTAAAAATTTAACTTTTGAAACGAATTAGAATTATAAAACAACTATTTCCATTATACGGTTATTCAATTCCCGTTATTAAATTATTCAATAATTCCCAAATATTTAATTTAAACAATTTCGCTTATCCAATAATTCATTATCTTTTGAAATATTGAAATCGAACTTATAAGATTCAACCCTTAAAACCAATTCACAATTTAGAACACTAATTTCATTTTTCGGTTATTCAATTATTCAATAAGTTTTAAATATTTAATTTAAACAATTTACCTGTTCAATATTCAATATTTGATTTAAACAGATTTTTCTTATCAATCAATTACTCTATTATACCCAATGAATTCAACATTTATTATCCTATTCAACTTTTGATTGCAAAGGCATTCACTAAGTAACTTTTATTTTTCATTACTTGGATAATTATTGTTGCAATTCGTTCCAGTTATTATTATTCCAACGAATTACAAAAAATTTCTAACACTAAAACACGAAATCTTATTAAATTAGCTATTCTAATTATCAGATATTTACGGGTCGTTACAAGTGAAAAGAATATTAATGAAGATATATTTAAAAGAAAACATCAGAATTGCCTAATTGGCAATTAACAACAAAATCTAATTATTTAAATAAATAATTAGAAACACATAATCTAATTATCTGGAAGATAAATAGACAACAGCAAAATGATAAAATCAAAACAAATCAGAATACAATTCAAAACATATTGAATTGAACCAACAAAACCGTTCAAGCAATTGAAATTATAAATTCTTGTAGAACTGCAGCACACACACGCGTGTACTGCCTCGCCACTACTGTCAAGACCCGATTCTTCGACTTTCGAAAATCGACATTAATACGTCCATTGTATCAAATGCCGCCTAATCGAAGGCTGGAAAATCGAACCATGAGGGTTTAAGAAAGAAGAAAGAGGTAGAAGGAGAGAGAAAAAGAGAGAAGAAGAAAGAAAAGAACAACAATAGAACAACGGAAAATATCAGAATCTCACAATCGTAGCGGAAAAACATATAATAGATGAATGAATAATCATTAAAACAAAAGAACTATACATTTTATACATTACATCACATTACATTCATTATCAGAGTGTACAACAACAAACAGCGGAAAAGAAATACTATATACAATAGATAATATGCTACGCCATCCAGCCCGCCTCCAGATATCTGTAGCAACACCTGAATCCAGAAAGACCTGATAACCTAACTCTTGCTGCCCGTGTGGAAATTGGTGGGCACCCAGAGTTTAGGAAGGGAACAATAAACTCCAGGTCAGTCATGTGACTGGTGTGAGAACTAAAAACAGTTATTTATCTTTTAAACAAAGAATAGAAGAAATTTTAAAAGAAAATTCGCAATGCTTTTTAGAAAATGAAACTACCATAAGGTCTCCCGCCACACACACAATGCAAACGCAGACTTGGAAGAGGTTTCTCCTTATGATAGTCAAAGATGCTTACTATGCAAAATCAAATCATTTTTGATATTATTATTAGTGCATAGTGTAGAAAACATTTTCAAAAGTAGAATATAAATCTTAGCCAACATAGGTACCATTATATTATGCCCGCTATAGCTACCATATTAAATAGCAGGTTCTACAACTAAAACCGTACAAGGCTCGTATTATTTCTTTGGATTTCCAACAAATGGTCAAGCCAAGGAACTTCCCATTGCCACATGGAAACGCCTCTGGAATGACGTCCCGAGAACCTAACCGGATCTCTGCCAACACAAGGCCGGGTTACCCCTAACTAGGTAACTACTGACACGAATATGTCATTCCCTGATCGTAACCGATGTATATCCGAGGATCCCCGATTTCCAACAACCACAAAGTAATAAATTAGCAGTAACCACATAGGTTAAGTATCTGGGCTCCATACCATGATACCATCTCTATCCAGAAGGAATGACATACACTAAAGGGGCGCTACCCCCGAATAACCTTGCCGCATCTTTCCTGTTTTGACCATTCCGGGGTGTGAGGCTCGATGAAGTCTTGTCCACAAAGCCACGCTTTTAAACAAAAGTCGTGCTTTGGGTCAACAAATGATCAAAGAAATGATCATCAAGATAGACGATCAAACAAATGATCCTATCACAAGCGATCAACCAATGATCATTTCACAGCATCACTCAGTATGCCACATTACCAATTCGGGAATGTATCACTAGTAACCATCAACTATATAACCTCTGAGCTCGTACGTCTCAGAGAAGGGTGTTAAGCTAAGAGAATAAATTCTCTACCACCAACATGAATATATTTGATAGAAACCAGCTTTACATCTCAAATTGTAACGTCAGACATACAATCCATACAAGTCCGTTCCGGGATGGAACGGAACCGAAGGCACTTCCAAAGAAGCCCTTGCAATCCGGATATTCACTAATCACGTCCGGACTTCCCGTCACTAAGGGTGATAAAACCTCTGTACCGGAGATCAGCCGATGTAGAGTAACTCGACGGTAATCCATCCGTTTTCACAATTATCCGGTCTTCAACACCGATCTTCAATTGCAATTCATAACGACGTATCACTATTCGGAGTGGGTTATACAACCCCATGGTCCTTTTTCGGTTAACCCGAATAGTGAGCGCTTATTTTAGAAATAAGTGTGGCATTCAATTCAAGCAATCACAACAAATACCTATTTAAAGGTAAATATCGATAGTCGGTTATTTAACTATCAATAGAGATGCGCAACATCATCAGATTCCAAATAATTTTCCAAATTATTTAATTTCCCAAAAATATCTTTACACGATATATAATTTTCCACATTTCAAAATTAACAACGTTTATTTTGAAACCAATTTTCCCTTTTCATTTATAATTTACATAGTGAATTTATATTTCAAATTATCTATTGATCTACAGTTTTCAATAGATTTCAAATATTCAATTCCAATTTACCTTCGAAAAGATAAATTTTTAAAAACATTCCATTTCATATTGGAAAAGCATTTCCATACTTATTTAATAAGTAATTCACAAAATCTTATTTATTTTCAACAATTTGAAAATATTCAATATACTTAAACTATAGTTAAGTATATATTTCATTCTTTAAGGAAAACATTCTTTTATTCACATTTATTTGGGTCAAAAACGAATGTTGCATAAAACATCGTTACGACAACCCAAAATCACTAGTATAGGGATTCGAAATTAAATAGATATATAAATCTCAATACTATACAATAATATTTCCTTTCGGAAATCATTTACTATAACAACAGTGTTATAGTCCATTATTTCCTTATTTTCTCGAAAACGTCTATTTCAACAATAAATGTTGAAATCTATGTTTTCATTTCCTTCTATTTCTCGAAAACACCTATTTCAACAATGAATGTTGAAATCTATGTATTCGATACTTAATGCATTTTAAAATACCTTTAAATCATTTTAAATTCCATTTAAAACATTCCTTTCCCAAAATATATCCATTTTCTTTAACGATATATTCACTGTTCAAAATCGTGAATATATTTCCTTTAATAAACTTCTATATTCAATTTATCAAATTCAATTGATTTTCGAATTTATACACAATGTTTATAAATTCCATTCCTATGTATAAACTTCAATTTACTAATCTCTTTTATTAAATCCAATTCAATTTATATAACCCAATTATAAACCAAAATCTATATTATAAGTTGAATACTTATAATATTATTTATTTACCAAATCGGTCCTTTGAACTTCACAAATTTTTAAATCTTATTACTCATAAGATTTCTTTATATATTTTCTTTCAATTTCAACTTATATAAAAAAAATTCTTTTATTAACTGTTTCTATCAGTATCCCATTTAAATGCCCAAAAGCCAGTTTATAAGTTAATTTCTTATAAACTTTTATTTTCAACATCTATTCATTTGATAACTTTCACAACTTATAAATCTATAAATTTTAATAAAATTCATTTTATACATCAACTCAACACTTTATAAACCCGTTTCAGAATTCCAATAATTTTAATTCACAAATATCCATTTATAAAATCTTTTATATAAACCGATAATAAATTTATCCAAAATCCCAATTTAACTATTTTATAAAAATCTATGTATTTTAAAAATTACCTTTCTGTTATATTTCATAAAAATGTTAATTTTTATAACGTAAAAATTTATACATTTTTTTTTAAAGTGAAACAATTTAAAAATTTAATAAAACATATACTTTGGAAGAATCACTTTAAAAATCCTTTTAAATTCAAAATCATTATTTTTTAACTTTAAAAATGGAGACGATGATGCCACAGCATCAAATGGTCAATCACAGCAACAAATATCATATATCGATATGAAAATCAACAATCATCACAATATTTACAAGCAAATAAATATTTGTGAGGAATCCAGTTGGATCCCTCCAACCTGTTTCCCTGCATCCAAAGATGTTAGCACAATACCAATTCCACTTCGAGGTGGAATATCGCGGTATATGAGATTTTATAAAATATTATCCGCTTACTAACGGCGCAATAGGGTCTCATCCGCTATACAATGCGGGAAATCAATCAACTACAATATATACATATGCCAATATATGTATATTGCTATATATATAGATATATCCTACTATATCTAATATCACAATCAAGCAATCAATCAATCAACAAATTTTAAATATAACTATTTAAAATTTAACAAACCCTTTTGAGTGAGAAATTCTCACCTTAGCTATCTAGTTCGCAGTCCATTTCTGTCTCAGCTTGTTTCCATGATTTTAAAACCTTGTATAAACATTTTATACAATTTATTAATATCTGAAATAATGGAACAATTTATTCCATTTTAACAAATTTAATCAACTATTGATTTTATTTCTACTAATACCTTTAATTTTAAACCAATTTCTTTTTAATAAATTGATTTGGTCAAAATTAAATTTTAAAAATAAATTTCCTTTATATAATTATTTTCAGCAACTAAAACAATAAATAAGTTTTATTAACAAGTTAATCACCCTAACGTAATGATTAGATATTTTTTTCCCAGTTATAAACAGGTTGACATTAAATTCAAATTTCAAACCTCAGAGATATATTTTTTTCTTTTATATTTCTGTACATATTATATATATACCTTTTTTTTTCTTTGTTAATAACTTATATACATATTGAATGATAAAAATAAAATTTTATACCTTACTGTCGACTCGAAAACACCAAGCCCAGATCAATGAACACAGCCGGCACGAAATCCAAGCAATCGCGATTCAATCCCCTTCCGTTGCACACGCGAACGCGTGCCTCTACCATCACCATCGCGGCCACAACCTGCTTCCCTCACGAATTCCCACGCGCATGCACTTCCACAGTCCCCAAAATCGTGACTTCGCCGCCTGCGCCATCGAGCGCGACCACATCTCGGCCACCACGCGACCCAGATTCGCGACCACCTAGCCCTAGCCGCCATCGGTCTCGCTTGCCACTACGCCACCATCGCCTTACGTTGACATTCAATCGAACCCCCCCCCACGTGCACGCGAAACCAGCTACCGCGACCTTCCTCTTGTCCTCTGTCTTCCAATTCCTATGCGTGCGCGAGGCGCTCGAACTCGAGTGCCCCCCTTTTCGATTTGATGTCGCGGTATATGATTTGAACGAGTGAGAGGAGTAAAGAATTTTAATCTGCAGCCATTTTTTTCTCTTAGCTTTGATTTTTTTTTTTTCGTTCAAATTTGGATTGATTTGAATTGAAGAAGACAGGCACGGCTATGTTCAGATGATAGGGTGGTAGGAAAAAAAAATAGGTCGGCTATGGTACTCTCTTATGATTTGACTATTATTTTGAATTCTGATATAAATCTTCAGCGCGTTTTCTTACCGTATGCTCACACAACAATTCCGATCACAACGAAATTTGAAATCCGATAATAATTAACTATTACGGACCCAATGGAACTCGTTTCGTCGAATTCCAAGACTGTGCCTCGGAAGGCTATTTTTAAATATCAATTTAAACGATATAAATTCAAAACTGAACAATTCACTTTCAAATTCAATTCTGAAGCTTCGATTATCTTCAGTATTATAAATATAAATTTTATAAGCCTCTGAAATATTTTTAATCGGCTTAACATTGAAGATTTAAATTTTTATTCAACTTCAATAGATTAAATTTTATAATTTAATCGCCAATTTATTCTGATAATTTGAAATTCAATTCAAACCATCATTCAAATATTTAAAATTAATTAAATATTTTGAATTTAAATTGTTCAAAATTCTGGGTCGTTACAATCTTCCCCCCTTACAAGAATTTCGTCCCGAAATTACAAGTTAGGAAAAATGGTCCTTAACTCGTCTACTATTTTTAACAATCTAAATAGTTTTATCAACTTATTAACCTAAATCTTTTTATTAAAGATCCATTATCATTTCAACAAGCTTTTCAACTTCAATTCTAACTTTCAAACAATGTTGTTTACTTCTCATTTCAAATTTAAATTTAAATTTCAAACTTTCAAATTTTTCTAATTTTTTTTTCTAACACCCGAAATTTTCGAAAAATTTCGCCAGCGTCTCCTTTGCGTGGCTCGATCAGTACAACTACAAAATGGCACCACGGCCCCTCAGAATCAAAAAGAAAAGAGAAAGCCAAGTGGCTGGAGAAGGAAATCATCAAATCTCATAATAAAATTGAAATACGTACCTTTTTGTCGAGAAATTCAATTTTATCTTTGAAATCAAAATCCCAATTCCATTTCTTTTAATACACCTGTATAACCTGCTAGTAGTAGTATCTAATTCCAACATTCAAATCATTTTGCACATTCCATTTCAAAATTTTCAATATATACTACTTATACCATCTTTAGCTTTACTATTGAAGTTACATATCCAATTTCATTCATTTTCAATCAATTTTACATTTCAATTTCATTTGGAATTCCTAAAGTTTCAATTCATCTTTAGTTGCTTACGACCAATTCATATGCCATTTTCCATTTAATTCAATAGTTTACAATTCATTTTCTTCATTCTATTCATTTCTAAGCAAAACGACTTCACATTCATTCTAGTTTATAACTAATTTAAATTGATACCAATTCAGTTTATTCTAATTCTACTTCAGTTCAATTTGCATTTCATATTTTCCATTCAATTTTGTTTACATTCCATATTCATATTCATCTTTAATTTACTTAAGCTATTTCACTTCAAACTCAAGTTCATTTCCTTGTAAACAATCTTCAATTTCATTTTCATTTGAAATTATTTCACAAATTAATAAATTATCAAGTTAATTTACTTGAATTCAATCCATTTTATTTTATTTTCCAAGTTTGGATTTTCTTATTCAACTTGATTCAAATAAAATTTCATTCCAATCAAATTTCAACTATTCTATAAGTTATCAACTTATTTTCATTCCAAAACAATTTAAAGAAATCCCAGAGTCTTTTAAACAATAACTCTGGCACTTTATTTTAATTTAGAGAACTCATTTATAAATTCTCATTACAATTTATTTTACAAATCCCAATTGTATATGAATTCATTTCCTTATACTTTTAATTCATATTTATAAATTTCATTTGTTAAATGAATTTATTTTCAAATCTTCGGTTATCCCATTATTTCTTATTAAATTTTCATATGATAATATTTCAATGTTATTACAAACAACCAAGCATCCATATATTATCATAATTTACAGAAAATCATTTCTTTTCTATATAAAAATAGTTTTGGTCAAAATTATTTCATTTACCCTATTTTTAAAACAATACTGTATCGAATTGCTCTACTCAAGTGTTTAGAAACCCTTTCGGCACAGTTTTTGCAGACCGCGCTAACGAAGGTTCATATGCCACTAAATAAATCAACCAACACAATATAAAATCATTTTATATTCACTAACAAATACGCGCTCATATCTATTATTACACTCACACTCATTCTAGAGTACTGCTGACTCTATCTCTAATGAGTAACACCCAACAGAGCCATGGTTGTCGCTTAACCATATGCTATGATACCACTTGTCAAGACCCGATTCTTCGACTTCCGAAAATCGACATTAATATGTCCACTGTATCAAATGCCGCCTAATCGAAGGCCGGAAAATCGAACCATGAGGGTTTAAGAAAGAAGAAAGAGGTAGAAGGAGAGAGAAAAAGAGAGAAGAAGAAAGAAAAGAACAACAATAGAACAACAGAAAATATCAGAATCTCACAATCGTAGCGGAACAACATATAATAGATGAATGAATAATCATTAAAACAAAAGAACTATACATTTTATACATCACATCACATTACATTCATTATCAGAGTGTACAACAACAAACAGCGGAAAAGAAATACTATATACAATAGATAATATGCTACGCCATCCAGCCCGCCTCCAGATATATGTAGCAACACCTGAATCCAGAAAGACCTGATAACCTAACTCTAGCTGCCCGTGTGGAAATTGGTGGGCACCCAGAGTTTAGGAAGGGAACAATAAACTCCAGGTCAGTCATGTGACTGGTGTGAGAACTAAAAACAGTTATTTATCTTTTAAACAAAGAATAGGAGAAATTTTAAAAGAAAATTCACAATGCTTTTTAGAAAATGAAACTACCATAAGGACTCCCGCCACACACACAATGCAAACGCAGACTTGGAGGAGGTTTCTCCTTATGATAGTCAAAGATGCTTACTACGCAAAATCAAATCATTTTTGATATTATTATTAGTGCATAGTGTAGAAAACATTTTCGAAAGTAGAATATAAATCTTAGCCAGCATAGGTACCATTATATTATGCCCGCTATAGCTACCATATTAAATGGCAGGTTCTACAACTAAAACCGTACAAGGCTCGTATTGTTTCTTTGGATTTCCAACAAATGGTCAGGCCAAGGAACTTCCCATTGTCACATGGAAACGCCTCTGGAATGACGTACCGAGAACCTAACCGGATCTCTGCCAACACAAGGCCGGGTTACCCCTAACTGGGTAACTACTGACACGAATATGTCATTCCCCGATCGTAACCGATCTATATCTGAGGATCCCCGATTTCCAACAACCACAAAGTAATAAATTTGCAGTAACCACATAGGTTAAGTATCTGGGCTCCATACCATGATACCATCTCTATCCAGAAGGAATGACATACACTAAAGGGGCGCTACCCCCTAATAACCTTGCCGCATCTTTCCTGTTTTGACCATTCCGGGGTGTGTGGCTCGATGAAATCTCGTCCACAAAGCCACGCTTTTAAACAAAAGTCGTGCTTTGGGTCAACAAATGATCAAAGAAATGATCATCAAGATAGACGATCAAACAAATGATCCTATCACAAACGATCAACCAATGATCATTTCACAGCATCACTCAGTATGCCACATTACCAATTCGGGAATGTATCACTAGTAACCATCAACTATATAACCTCTGAGCTCGTACGTCTCAGAGAAGGGTGTTAAGCTAAGAGAATAAATTCTTCGCCACCAACAGGAATATATTTGATAGAAACCAGCTTTACATCTCAAATTGTAACGTCAGACATACAATCCATATAAGTCCGTTCCGGGATCGAACGGAACCAAAGGCACTTCCAAAGAAGCCCTTGCAATCCGGATATTCACTAATCACGTCCTTACTTCCCGTCACTAAGGGTGATAAAACCTCCGTACCGGAGATCAGCCGATGCAGAGTAACTCGACGGTAATCCATCCGTTTTCACAATTATCCGGTCTTCAACACCGGTCTTCAATTGCAATTCATAACGACGTATCACTATTCGGAGTGGGTTATACGACCCCATGGTCCTTTCCCGGTTAACCCGATAGTGAGCGCTTATTTTAAAAATAAGTGTGGCATTCAATTCAAGCAATCACAACAAATACCTATTTAAAGGTAAATATTGATAGTCGGTTATTTAACTATCAATAGAGATGCGCAACATCATCAGATTCCGAATAATTTTTCCAAATTATTTAATTTCCCAAAAATATCTTTACACGATATATAATTTTCCACATTTCAAAATTAACAACGTTTATTTTGAAACCAATTTTCCCTTTTCATTTATAATTTCCATAGTGAATTTATATTTCAAATTATCTATTGATCTACAATTTTCAATAGATTTCAAATATTCAATTCCAATTTACCTTCGAAAAGATAAATTCTTAAAAACATTCCATTTCATATTGGAAAAGCATTTCCATACTTATTTAATAAGTAATTCACAAAATCTTATTTATTTTCAACAATTTGAAAATATTCAATATACTTAAACTATAGTTAAGTATATATTTCATTCTTTAAGGAAAACATTCTTTTATTCACATTTATTTGGGTCAAAAACGAATGTTGCGTAAAACATCGTTACGACAACCCAAAATCACTAGTATAAGGATTCGAAATTAAATAGATATATAAATCTCAATACTATACAAAAATATTTCCTTTCGGAAATCATTTACTATAACAACAGTGTTATAGTCCATTATTTCCTTATTTTCTCGAAAACGTCTATTTCAACAATAAATGTTGAAATCTATGTTTTCATTTCCTTCAATTTCTCGAAAACACCTATTTCAACAATGAATGTTGAAATCTATGTATTCGATACTTAATGCATTTTAAAATACCTTTAAATCGTTTTAAATTCCATTTAAAACATTCCTTTCCCAAAATATATCCATTTTCTTTAACGTTATATTCACTGTTCAAAATCGTGAATATATTTCCTTTAATAAACTTCTATATTCAATTTATCAAATTCAATTGATTTTCGAATTTATACACAATGTTTATAAATTCCATTCCTATGTATAAACTTCAATTTACTAATCTCTTTTATTAAATCCAATTCAATTTATATAACCCAATTATAAACCAAAATCTATATTATAAGTTGAATACTTATAATATTATTTATTTACCAAATCGTTCCTTTGAACTTCACAAATTTTTAAATCTTATTACTCATAAGATTTCTTTATATATTTTCTTTCAATTTCAACTTATATAAAAAAAATTCTTTTATTAACTGTTTCTATCAGTATCCCATTTAAATGCCCAAAAGCCAGTTTACAAGTTAATTTCTTATAAAACTTTTATTTTCAACATCTATTCATTTGATAACTTTCACAACTTATAAATCTATAAATTTTAATAAAATTCATTTTATACATCAACTCAACACTTTATAAACCCGTTTCAGAATTCCAATAATTTTAATTCACAAATATCCATTTATAAAATCTTTTATATAAACCGATAATAAATTTATCCAAAATCCCAATTTAACTATTTTATAAAAATCTATGTATTTTAAAAATTACCTTTCTGTTATATTTCATAAAAATGTTAATTTTTATAACACAAAAATTTATACATTTTTTTTTAAAGTGAAATAATTTAAAAATTTAATAAAACATATACTTTGGAAGAATCACTTTAAAAATCCTTTTAAATTCAAAATCGTTATTTTTTAACTTTAAAAATGGATCCGATGATGCCACAGCATCAAATGGTCAATCACAGCAACAAATATCATATATCGATATGAAAATCAACAATCATCACAATATTTACAAGCAAATAAATATTTGTGAGGAATCCAGTTGGATCCCTCCAACCTGTTTCCCTGCATCCAAAGATGTTAGCACAATACCAATTCCACTTCGAGGTGGAATATCGCGGTATATGGGATTTTATAAAATATTATCCGCTTACTAACGGCGCAATAGGGTGTCATCCGCTATACAATGCGGGAAATCAATCAACTGCAATATATACATATGCCAATATATGTATATTGCTATATATATAGATATATCCTACTATATCTAATATCACAATCAAGCAATCAATCAACAAATTTTAAATATAACTATTTAAAATTTAACAAACCCTTTTGAGTGAGAAGTTTTCACCCTAGCTATCTAGTTCGCAGTCCATTTCTGTCTCAGCTTGTTTCCGTGATTTTAAAACCTTGTACAAACATTTTATACAATTTATTAATATCTGAAATAATGGAACAATTTATTCCATTTTAACAAATTTAATCAACTATTGATTTTATTTCTACTAATACCGTTAATTTTAAACCAATTTCTTTTTAATAAATTGATTTGGTCAAAATTAAATTTTAAAACTAAATTTCCATTATATAATTATTTTCAGCAACTAAAACAATAAATAAGTTTTATTAACAAGTTAATCAACTTAACGTAATGATTAGATATTTTTTTTCCAGTTTTAAACAGGTTGACATTAAATTCAAATTTCAAACCTCAGAGATATTTTTTTTCTTTTATATTTCTGTACATATTATATATATATATATACCTTTTTTTCTTTGTTAATAACTTATATACAAATTGAATGATAAAAATAAAATTTTATACCTTACTGTCGACTCGAAAACACCAAGCCCAGATCAATGAACACAGCCGACACAAAATCCAAGCAATCGCGATTCAATCCCCTTTCGTTGCACACGCGAACGCGTGCCTCTGCCATCACCATCGCGGCCACGACCTGCTTCCCTCACGAATTCCCACGCGCATGCGCTTCCACAGTCCCCAAAATCGCGACTTCGCCGCCTGCGCCATCGAGCGCGACCACATCTCGGCCACCACGCGACCCAGATTCGCGACCACCTAGCCATAGCCGCCATCGGTCTCGCTTGCCACTGCGCCACCATCGCCCTACGTTGACATTCAATCGAACCTCCCCCCCACGTGCACGCGAATCCAGCTACCGCGACCTTCCTCTTGTCCTCTGTCTTCCAATGCCTACGCGTGCGCGAGGCGCTCGAACTCGAGTGCCCCCCTTTTCGATTTGATGTCGCGGTATATGATTTGAACGAGAGAGAGGAGTAAATAATTTTAATCTGCAGCCATTTTTTTCTCTTAGCTTTGATTTGTTTTCGTTCGAATCTAGATTGATTTGAATTGAAGAAGACAGGCACGGCTATGTTCAGATGATAGGGTGGTTGGAAAAAAAAAATAGGTCGGCTATGGTACTCTCTTATGATTTGACTATTATTTTGAATTCTGATATAAATCTTCAGCGCGTTTTCTTACCGTATGCTCACACAACAATTCCGATCACAACGAAATTTGAAATCCGATAATAATTAACTATTACGGACCCAATGGAACTCGTTTCGTCGAATTCCGAGACTGTTCCTCGGAAGGCTATTTTTAAATATCAATTTAAACGATATACATTCAAAACTGAACAATTCACTTTCAAATTCAATTCTGAAGCTTCGATTATCTTCAATATTATAAATATAAATTTTATAAGCCTCTGAAATATTTTTAATCAGCTTAACATTGATGATTTAAATTTTTATTCAACTTCAATAGATTAAATTTTACAATTTAATCGCCAATTTATTCTGATAATTTGAAATTCAATTCAAACCATCATTCAAATATTTAAAATTAATTAAATATTTTCAATTTAAATTGTTCAAAATTCTGGGTCGTTACAACTACAGCATGAAATATGCAAAAATCAGAAAATGCACAGTAAAAGGCACAAACGAGCACAAGGTCAAACCCAAAATTAAAAGACGGGTTCAACACAGGTGCAATATAAATAAAATTTCGCCATCAGCACAAGGTCAAACCCGAGTTATTGGCTGGGTTCAACACAGGTATAAATTCAAATAAAATGGTCAAGACATAAAATCAAGCCTCGATCGTGGTTCAAATCATCCAATAAATAGGGGCTGCAATCATGAAACAACACATGAAACCTATAGTGCAACTGATCAGGGATGAAACAAGCATCAGACCAACCAAGACACCAAGGCAATGGTACAAACTGCCTGAAGACACAGCACATAACAGCACCAGAGGGTATGCAATCATATACAACAAGCACATATAGCTGTGAAGTACACAAGTAATCCAAATGCCAAATGAAGACAACAACATCAGGTATACCAGATCAAGTGACAAACATGCACAGACAGGACTGCCCAAGCATGATGCGGCAAAATAATAATTACAACCTGAACAAAGGTGAAACAGAGGTGGCAACAAGGAACATGCATGCTTTGACAAACTACATCTAAGTGCAGACATGCTATTGAACAAGACAGGGCTTCAAGTAGTTAATAATGCACATGAATCAAATAACTCGAGTACCACAAATGGAGATGCAAAACAAACTGCCCAGAAGAATGACATGAACAATGCATGCTACAGTCTCAAGACCAACCAGACTAGTGAGACAAACACACCCACTCATGTACAAGTAAGAGCACATATTTATTTACCCGTAGAAACACATTTTTAACTCACCTATAATAATACATTTTCAAATACACGCATTAACTTATACTCCACTACAAAACTTATTACACACGCACGCATCAGGTATGATACACACACGTATGCAACTGAAAAATTTATTTCTCACGCCTGCAAAATTTTCACCCAAAACCATAATTTGAAACACACGCAAGTAACAATATTCTGAACTCAAAAACAATGCATGCACACCCACCTAACTCACGCATGCATTGAACTCCCTACCCTGACTATTATAACATGCACATGCAATTTAAACCTTTGAGAAAATGTTTCATTTACAGTAACTAATATGTATTAGATGACACGCATGCAAATGATGGAAATTAGAGTGCTATGCACAAAATCAGAAGCTCGTGCATAAGTTCATATTTTAAAACATACGAATGCAACTTATATAACTAGCAGTTAGAGGAACTTGCCTACCCTTGCACGAACACCATATAAACAAAAGGCCTGGCATGAATTTTGTTATATTTTCCTGTGAAAATCTAGATGCTAACATGGACAACACTTTCATGAATTTATAAATGGTGCTTGCTGACATGCATACTACAAGTAAACAATTACAGCATGACAATTGCACTTTAGCATTGGAATAACCTGAAGCATGATAATTAAAGCAACTCCATAAGAATTTCTCACTCCAGGCAACTATGATATTAAGGACTCCATTATAGAATGCTTCACTGAAGCTAAAGAAAAATATCTCAGTTTAGTAGATGTGAGTTTTTACTCATGAAAAAGAGAATATCGACGACAAAGCAATGCTGAAGTCACAAACAAACAACCCAATACAGTAAAGGCCGAAGTCTTTGAACTGCAGCCAATACACAAAGATGATGTTAGGTCGAAGATCGGTGAAGACAAGAAACTCAGTGCCGTGATAACCAAGGCCGAAGATAATACAAAGGAATCGCATAAAAAAAACATATGACCAAAGTCAAATGAAATCAACAAGCCGTGGTGGCCACGAAACCAAACCCAGTCAAAAATCATAAAAACAGAAATCAACAAGTATCAAAATCACAATGAAACCGCAGTTGCCACCATGAACAACTGCCACAGGTCAAATAATCAATGTCGAGTGACCGGAGCATAATGCAAATCAACCCATAATGACCAGGGAGATCGAACAGATCAAAAATCATCAAAGCCGTGTAAATCAAATCACAAAATAGCATATTTATGAGATCAAATTAGATGTGAGTAATTAGAAATTACTCACCTTAGTTTCTGAAGAGTACGAACCAACTCGACACCTGAGCCAAAATCGAACTACATCAGATAAATCGCCATCAATCAAAGAGATGTTGAACGAGTCAGAGACGCGGTGGTGAGGAACGAGCAAGGTGAATTCGAAACCGTGGCGGCAAAAATCGATCAAAGCCCTAATTTTTGGAAAGTGGAACGAACGAGATGAAGCCACCATTTATTTTCGTTGGTATGTTTTAGAGTTGGAATTGAAAAAGAATAAAAAGGGAACGGGTTTTTACCCTGAAAATAATCACGGCCCCAAAGCCAAACATGGTCCACGATAAATTTATAAAGACCACCAACACTTAATCAATTTCTAAACGAATTTGCAACTGATTAAATCACTTAACAGCAATTAGCAACAAGATTTAATCGTCTGACGATGATATCAATCAATACAAAAATCCCGGTTGTTACAATCCTTATGCAATAATAAATTGATATATAAAGGGGGGACTTATTGTAATAAGAAAGGACTTAAAGCATATGATCGCCGCACTTCAGTTTTAAAGCTTGGAAGAGAGAACCTAAGGTATTTATGTCCTAATTCATATACTTGAATTATTTTTGATTGTTTTTTATTTCATAGTACATTATATATAGGCATAAATATAACCTTAAGTGTGTTAATGGTTACCTATGATTCTATTCCTTTGAGTCAGAGTTGATCTAACACTTTGAAAGTGCTGAAGAATGGAGTAGGTTGGTTATTATTATTACTGTTAATTTTTGGGTCTTTGTGTGTGGGTCCTATTAACATTAACTTAAAAAAAATCAGTTATTCAATTATAAGTCTTCTTGGATCATGATAACAAGCTTTATTTTGTCATGTTAAACTTCAAATTGTTAACTATAAAAAGAATTAGTTCAAGCCAAGTTACGGTTCTTTATTTCTTAAAAGTGGTTGGTTTAGTTTTGAACTTTAAAGAAAGTAATGTACCTAGCGTCATGATTAATTTAGTGACATCCCTTATGTTGCATAAGGCTTGATAGTATACCAATAACTCATCTTCTACCACAAATATGCTATATATCTGTAGAAATACTAAGTTCTAGAAATAGTAGGCTATATCAAATAGTTATGAAAACAACTGACATGCATTTGTTAATACCCATTCATCAGTTTGCTTTAACTGTTATGATTTTTCTCATTCTCAAAATATTTTTAGTTCTGTTCGATATGGTAATCGAAGTTTTGATTTTTTACAATAATGAAACTTTTTCATCATATAACATACAAAGTATCAAAATAATTCTCTGTTCAAAACGTTTTATGCCCGCAACATAGTAATACATATTCAACCTTGAACGTTTCATATACCACATTGGACCATGATAGAGGACGCAACTACACATTTAAATAGAAAGAATTTGAATTAACCAAATCCTAGTATATTTAGTAGAATTAAATTCTTCTATTGTCTACTTTCTTTTTGGTATAAGAGAAAATGGACTAAGTTAATTCATGCATGTATATTACCGTTCTTCTCAGGCCATGTCTTTTCCTCGTAGTGCCATAATTTATATGTTCAATAAAGAGATAGTTTATAATCGTTTTATCATTATTTTACATACAAAAATATGCAGACTTTTGTCTAATGATATTTAAATTTAGCATTATGATTTTTATTATTATTTTAATGAGCTATCATTTAATATTCTCAGGAAATTTCCTCTCTATCACCAAACAATGGAAATCAAATAACACGCTATATCTTCACCAACCGGCTAGTTTCAGAATGAAAGCAATAAATGGTTAATATGTTTTTCCCACTATTTTAAGTATGCATTACGCACTATTTTAAGCTCTATGCAAACTTGCTGATTATCGAAACATACAACATATTATCTAGTTAACCTACTTTATAATAATGATAATAATAATTTAATTAAGTTAACCGAGTTTTAATAATAATAATAATAAAGTAAATTAACAAAGTTAATAAAAATTACTTAAGTTTTGTTAAAATTAAACAAGTTTTATAAAATTAACTAAGTTTAAGTTAACCAAATTTTATAAATGATAATAACATAACTAAGTTAACAAAGTTTTATAAATAATAATGATGATGATGAATTAACTAAATTTATAGAAATTAATTATAGTATAGTAATAATAATAATAAGTTAACCAAGTTTTAATAGTAATAATAAATTAAGTAAGTTAACCTAGTTCAAAAAATTAAGTAACTTTTGTTAAAATTAAACAAGTTTTATAAAATTAACTATGTTTAAGTTAACTAAATTTTATAAATAAAAATAATATAACTAGTTTAACAAAGTTTTATAATAATGATGATGATGATGAATTAACTAAGTTTATAACAATAATAATAATATAATTAAGTGAACTGAGCTTTAATAATAATACTAATAGTAAATTAACTAAGTTAACCAAGTTCATAAAATAACTAAGTTTTGTTAAAATCAAACAAGTTTTATAAAATTAAATAAGTTTAAGTTAACAAAATTTTATGGATAATAATAAAAATAATTTAATAATGTTTGATAAATAATGATGATGATGATGAATTAATTAAATTTATAAAAATTTACTAAATTTATGATAACAATAATAAGTTAACCAAGTTTTAATAATAATAATAACAAGAATAAATATAATAAATTAATTAGGTTAACAAAGTTAAAAAAATATTAACTAAGTTTTGTTAAAATTAAACAAATTCTATAAAACTAACTAAGTTAAAGTTAACTAATTTTTATAAATAATAATATAAATAATTCAACGAAGTTTTACAAATAATTAACTATGTTGTGCTTTCACTTGTGCAGGCATTGGACTTTCGAAGAGAAGTTTTCGAAGTGAAGAATAGCCATAACAAAGAATTGCCAGTAATTAAGCAATGAATTGTTATATTTATTATAATATTCGTTCATACTAGTTGTGTAAACTTGTTTGTGAACTGTTTTCGTATGTGAGTTCGCTCATTTTGTCGAAATATTATTATCGAAATGGTTATAAATATTATACTTGATTATGCTATTAACGTGTTTTGTCAATTATTTGAGTGTGATGATTATATTATAATTGATGTTGGTTTGGAAACGATAATTATGTGACTGATTATTGGCTTGAATATGATAATTATGCGATTGATTGTTGGTTTTAATATGACTATTATATACAAGTAATTGTTAGAAATGATACAAGCCATCAACAGTAAATAGCAACATTTAAAATATGTTGCACAACAATCAACAAGTTTTACTAGCATTTCGAAAGTGCTACGAGAATAAATGTATATTACACAAAAAACATGTTATAGCAAAGAAAAAATGCAACAAAAAATATATAGCAGGACAAATAAAACGCTGTAGAAATTTTTTTTGTAGGGTTTCAAAAACACTACAATATGTATGTTTTTTGCAGCGTTTACTACAACGTAACTAAAACTTTCAGACTTTTAGTTGCATGTCATATCGCAGTGTTTATGGAAATGCTCTAAAAGTTCCGATAGCGTTTTTTCAATGCTTGAAAAGTCTATTCTGGTGTAGTGGGCAGAAGGGGAACTACGAGAGGAGAGAATTTTGGTTTTAGGGAAATGTACTTTGCAACCTCGGAGCAGTTTAATAAAGAGAATGATTCCTATTATGATGTTGTGTCAAAACTAAATAAAAAAGAATTGCATGCCCTCGGATATCAGTAACTAAAAACTGACATCTAAGGAATTTAAGATAAGTGTGAAAATTTAGAAACAAAGAGCATTAGCTAAGAAGGCCAAACATCCAGAAAAGAAAAGGAAATTTGCTAAAATAGATCAAGCAGGACAGAAGCAAACACCAAAGAATCTCTAGATTAATCTGATATCGATTCTTGGGATAATGAAGACAACATAACGTCTATAGAAGAACTAGAAGAGATAAATGTAGATCAACATTATTTCATTAAAATAGTAAAGGATGGGAAATGATTGGATAAGCTTGCTAGGGAAGAACTAATTCATTTTCTCCAAACAAGCAAAGATATTTTTGCTTTGACTCATGCGAATATGATTGGAATAGATCCTATAATAATGTTCCATGCGCTTAATATAGATCCAAGTTTCACTCCTATAAGTTAAAAGAAAATGAAATTTGATAAAGCACAAACAATTACGTTGTAAGTAGTGGTGAAAAGGCTACTAGGAAATGGGTTTACTAGAGAAGTATTCTATCCAAATGGTTAGCAAACTTGGTGTTGGTGAAGAAATCTAATAGGAAGTGAACTTAAGTTGATAATATGGATTTAAAGAAATCATGTCCAAAAGATAGTTATTCCCTCTCAAAGGTTGATCAATTGGTGAATGCAACTAGTGAGCACAAGTTACTATCATTCAGGGATGAATATTCAAGGTATAATCAAATTCCCATGTTTAAACCCAATGGTGACCACATAACTTTCATAATTGATTGGGGAATATATTACTATAAAGTAATGCCCTTTAAGATTAAAAAACATAAGGGCTACATAGCAGCAGTTGTTAAATTGGTCCAGACAAGGAAAAACATGGAAGTATACATGGATGATAGGCTGGTAAAATGCAAATGATGGATCATATCGAAGAACTAAATTAGTTGTTTGAAGTATTATGGAATATAAGATGAAATTGAACCTAAAGAAATGTTCTTTTGAAAAACAATTCGGGTTGTTTTTGGGATATATAGTAAGTGCATGGGGAATAGAAACAGACCCTGAGCAAATAAAACCAATCCGATATGGCAAAGCCTAGAACTAGTAAAGATGTAATGGGTTTAAATGACCAAGTGATAGCACTCAATTGGTTTATATCAAAATCCATAGATAAACCCATTCCATTTTTCGATGTGATCTAGAAAAGAATCACTTGTGAATTGACAAAGGAATGCCATTCTAGGAATTGAAAGATCATTTGTCAATCCATTGATACTCGCTATCTGATAGAAGGCGGA